>OX451740.1:179698075-180898075 GCA_948472305.1 Vicia faba
TTTATATATATATATATATATATATATATATATATATATATATATATATATATATATATATATATATATATATATATATATATATATATATATATATATATATATATATATATATATATATATATATATATATATATATATATATATATATATATATATATATATATATATATATATATATATATATATTAGCTATTTATAAAAATTAAGAGCCTTAATTGATTAAATTGTTAAATAAAATTAAAAAGACTAACTTAATTTTTATTTAATAATTAATTAATTGAGTATAAATTAAAAACATGAATGAATGTCAGGATGGTCCATTTCGAAATAATAGAAATTTTAGTTAGTCATCATACTATATATAAGTTATGGTCTCTAATATATTTTACAATAAACATATTATCTCTTCTTCTCGTATAAAGAGTGTTCAAGTATTAGAAGTATCAATTGAAAAAGAAAATTATAAGTCTATCAATATCTATCCCTTATCTCTACACTTTAGTGTTTCAAAGTTACTATGATTTATTTATTTATTTAATAAATCTAAATATTTCTGCAATCTCATATTTCATAAACTAATAGTCATAAATTTCATAATTATATACATGCTAATTTATTTATTCTATTATGCATTAAATTATATATTATAATATGTTAAAAATATTTATATGATTAATTGTTATTAAATAAATTTTATCATATGTACTTCTAAAATGGTGAAGTAGTTAGTATTCAGATTAAACATGTTAGAGTATACTGTTTGGGCTTGTGCTTTGGATTGTTAGCTGTTAGGCCCAATTTTCCTTTTTCTGTTTGGATTACTTTATATACTCCCTTTGTACTATTACATTGTTTTAACCAACAGATAATACAGTTACATTCTTTATCTTTTTTCTCTAACAACTTTCAAGAATCAAAGATGAACTTCAAGATTTATCTCTAATATGGTATCAATCACGTCGATCATCTACGCTTCCGCTATCCGTCATCTTCAATCAAGATTCATCGCTGCAAGCTGAGAAAAAGCTCCTTCTATGAAAGCTTCTCCAGGTCCATCATGAAGAAGTGAAAAACACAAGAAGGGGGGTTGAATTGTAAAAACTTGAAATCAATTGCAGTCAACACGATATTTTTATCCTGGTTCGTTTGATCTCAAACTACTCCAGTCCACCCGTCAAGGTGATTTCGCCTCTCTCCAACGAGGTCTTAATCCACTATATTCAACTGAATATTACAACTGCTTTAACAACTGCTAAAGCCTTCTTGAGTCAAAACACAAACCGGTTTCTCAAGGAAATACTTTCTTACAGATAAATGAAATCTAAGTGTGTTGAATGTTTTCTACAAAAACTGTTTATCACAACTGTGATACTACACACGTTAAGCTTATGAGAACTAGAGTGCTAAAATAATTGAGTAAAGAATTTGAGAGCTTTAGCAAACTGAGAGTGAGGAAGATGATGAATAGCTTTAGGCGTGTAGAGAGTTGTAGAGCATTAGCCAATTCAATCTTCACTGACTTGTTTATATAGCATTGGAAAATGGTACGTTGGAGTCAGTTAATTCCGTTTCAATGCCAATAACATTCTTTCCAAATTGAGAAGATCTTTGTCTGGAATAATGCCGTTGATAATAAAGTATCTTGAATGCACAGTACCGTTGCCACTTAAGCGTGTTCTGGCTTTGGCTTATTCTGACGCTGCTAGGTGCTGATGAGTTGTTGTTTTCTTGATCATAGTTCAGATTGTTACGCGCAGATCTGTTCGTCAAGCTTCAGCGTAAGCACATGTTGATCTTCTGATTCTGGCATCTGATATAACATCTTCTGATGCTGATGTTGATATTTCATCTTCTGATGCTGATGATGATATTCTCTTGCTGATGTCCATCAGAGTTTCTGTAAAACAGAATGTAATTCTTAGGTAGCATATATGTCTTACATGAATCATACAATTTATATATCTTTGCATTTTGTTATCATCAAAACTTAAACTTAGGGTAGTAGATTCAAACTTTGTTCTAAAAATCTCCCCCTTTTTGATGATGACAAAAACTAGATTTTTTCAATTGAAAATTAACGTGAAAAGTATCAGAGATAACCAAATAATAAATTGTATCAGAATTAAATAGGAAGTTATCAAAGATAAGAGGATAAGGGATAAAGAGATATCAGAGTTTAAATCAGAGATACTCCCCCTGAGTTTATTACTTCCCTTTTTAATTCCATGAGTCCTTCAGGATCAGATCTTTATTGACTTTCTTTGAACATCAGAACATCAGAGCTTCAGTGTATCAGAGATGATTAACTTCTTGTACCTGTAGGCTTATGCAAAACAAAAACATTCAAGTATATCAGAGTGTTAGAATGTTTGAGACTTTTTGTCTCAGTAGTCCGTTATTGAAAAATATCATTCTTTTTCTCCCCCCTTTTGTCAGCAATCAAAAAGTGCAAGTATTATAAGCTAAAACGATCAGAGCAGAAAAACTGTTATATTTAATTCAAAGCTTAGAAGATAGTACATAAAACATGGAAAGAAAATAATGAAAATATCAAGAATGAAATTCTAAGGTTGGGGTGGAAAGCGTGTGAATAGAGCTTCTAGCATGTTCTTGATTTGATCAGCAGTTTCCTTCTGCTGATGCACCATGATGACTACTGTATCAATCTTGCCATCTTGCACATCCATCCTTTCTTTCATCCTTTGATCATTCTCATCCATTCTTTGCTGCAGACGAATATCATTCTGCTTCAGCTCTTCAAGAGTCTGCCTGTCCAAGGCAGCTTGAGAAACGTCAAAAACAGGATGCTTCTGAGAGCTTTCTGCAACATCTTCAGCTTGACTAACATCTTCAGCTTGAATTGTCTGATCTTCTGCTTGCTGAACTTTTGAAGCTGGACGCTTTTCAGACCATGGCTCACTATCCAGAAGTAGCACTTCCTCCTTCAGCAGCTGACCTTCAACTTCCTTCAGCAGCTTGCTGAAGTTCTATTGGGCCTGTTCATAGTTTATGTCTTGCAGCTTGAGGGCTTCAGTGCGTACCCACATTCTGAATTGTGTCCAGAGTTGGTCTGAAGCAGCAGGATCAATCATTCCAGGACAAACCTGCTTTAGAGAAGCAATCCAATTCTGCAAGCCTGTTTCAAAATTCAAAATGCCAGCACCAACATCTAGTTGTTTAGGTTTGGGGATGGCTATTTTATTTTTAAGGTCAGCAAGACGGTCAAGGATTGTTAAATCAATGAAGGTCCTGTTGTGGTCTTCTGTATTTTGTTTGGGAGATGGAGTGGGAGAATCAGAGATGATTATTGGACTGTTTGGAGTATTTGGAGGGGTAGTTTCTGGTGAGGATGGCAGTTGGGGAATGTTTACAGTTGTACCACAAGGCAGCTGAATTGCCAAGGGTTATGGTTCAGAGGATTGAGGTGAAAGAGGTTCAGGTGATGGAGTTTCAGAGTGTTGAAACTCAGGTTGTGGAGATGATGGTTGAGGTGAAGGTGGATGAAGTTCTGGTTGTGGAGAAGGAGGTGGAATTTCTGGTTGTGGAGAAGGAGGTGGAATTTCTGGTTGTTCTGGTATTGGAGATAGTGTAGATGCTGGTTGTGGTGAATGGGGAGTTTCTGGTTGAGTGTTTGGATTTTCTGAGAGGGGAGCGGAAGAATGTTGATCAATTTCAGAAAGAACTTTATCAAGTTCTGATTCTGTTGATGTTGTGGGTTTTGGATTTTGGGATTTGGTGCGGGATCTCCTGAGAGTTAGTGACTCAGAAGGGTCAGCCTCTGGTTCGGTGTCATCAATGGTTGGTATGGGGATTGGGAGTTCATGTGACGCTGGGGTTGGAATAGATGTTGGAATAGCAGAAGAATTTAAAACATTAACAGAAGATGGATTACCTCTCTTCTTCGGGGTCTGCTGGGATGGTCCTTCTGAAGTAGCCTTTCTCTTCTTCGTCTTCTTCACAGTAACTTCTGGATTTTGCTGGTGCAGATCTTTAATGTTCAGAGTGGGATCTGTGCCATCAGCCTTGCAAGCATCCAAGTATCTGAGAACAATGACTGGTTTAGAGTCAATCTCAGAGAATATTGGAAAGTCGTCCAGAGGGACTCTTCTGCTGGTGATGTCAGCAAGAGGAGTGACGCTGGGCTCCTTTCTGATATTATCTATCAGTTTCATTTTCTTCAGATTCTTGGCATTCAGAGGCTTGCCAACAGTAGGTTCAATAGAGCTTAATTCCTGTGCTTCTGTAAGGTGTTCAATCAACCTATTCTCAGTTAGAATATCTGATATTAACCTGCCAAAGGGTATCCAATCCCTTTTTGTCCTTTCTTCTTCTCTTGTCTCCTTGACGCTGGTCCTGAGGTGATTAAACAGAAGATGAGCCAAGTTAATCTTTACCTTCTGATTAATAAAATAGATCAGAAACTGCTGATCTATGTTTATATAATCAGGAGAGCTTGTGGGCTTCCTGTGATTGAAGCACCCCAGAATAATCTTCGCCCATATTCTGTGCTGATCCTTCAAATCTATGATTTTGCTGCTGGGAACCCCATGGGTGAAAATCTCTCTTGCAATGACAGCATCATCTGAGCATCTTTCTGCCATGTCGATACAGCGGATACCACCACCAGTGTATCCAATCAGCCTTGCAATGTGATCCTCAGTGATCACAATCTTCTTTCCCATGATATAGGAAGTAACTTGATGTGTTGATGAAGACGCATGAATCCAGAATTCTTTGACCAATACTGGGAACGTTGGACCCACCAACCTATCAAAGTATCTCTCCCATCCTTGTGCCCTAACTTCTTCTTTCAAATCGAATCCATTTTCTTTCAGACTGGTGAAATCAACAATCAGTTCAGACAGAACTTCCAAGTTCTTTACTGGTGTAAGTAGAGTTATGAAGGGAATTTGGTATTGTTCAGATGAAGCCTCCTTCTGAGAACCTGCAGAAACAGTGCTAGAAGTTTCCATGTTCACACTAGGGTTTTCTGAGAAAAAGTTTGAGAAAGGGTTTCTTTTGAAAAAGGATGAACACACAAGTGAGAATGCAGCAAATATTTTGGATGATTGTAAGAGACGGTAAAAGTTTAATGAATGATGTTAATGTGCTTAAATAGATTTCAAAAAGTGTTTTGAAAACGTAAACGGTTTTAAGAAAGAGAATTAATTCATGATTACAGTTTAACTCATGATTACACGCATTTAATGCTTGCTGATTTTGGGGGATTTGAGAAAGATACTTGGAACGGTTACCAGACATGTGTCTCAATGCATCCAATCAGCGTTTTGCCTTCTCAGAAGCGTGCACGCGTGTTCTGCTTCAGAGATTTGCTGATGACTGGATGACACTTGTTTGATTTAGTGAGCAGCACGTCTATCCTTGAGCTGAAACGCTCAGATCTTTAAGAATAGAATCTGATACAATCTGCATGTCTATCTTTCTGAAAGAAGATTGATCAGAAGTTCACAGTAAAAAGAAAACACATTCTGAAGGTTAATATATAAAATTAAAACATTTTCACTCTGGGCAGAGCTTCATGCTGAGATGTTTCAGAATGAAGTTGAACCTATCTTCAGAAAGTGGTTTAGTGAAGATATCAGCCCATTGATGGTCTGTATCAATAAATTTTAAGTTCAAAATTCCTTTCTGAATATAGACCCTAATGAAGTGATGTTTTATTTCTATATGCTTAGCCCTAGAATGCAAAATAGGATTTTTACTTAAGCAAATGGCAGAAGTATTGTCACAGAGTATAAGGATGTTACTCTCAAAAATCTGGAAGTCTTCAAGCTGACTTTTCATCCAGAGCATTTGTGTGCTACAACCTGCTGCTGCTATGTACTCAGCTTCTGCTGTTGATAGCGCAATTGTGGATTGCCTTTTGCTGGACCAAGAGATCAGATTTTCTCCCAGAAACTGGCAGCTTCCAGAAGTGCTTTTACGCTCTACTCTGTCTCCAGCAAAGTCAGCATCGCAGTAACCTACTAAGCTGTAATCACTAGATTTTCTATAAAATAAACCCAGATTAGTAGTACCTTTCAGATACTTGAAAATTCGCTTAACATCTGTTAAGTGAGATTCTCTAGGATCTGATTGGAATCTTGCACAAATGCATACGCTGAATAAAATATCAGGCCTTGAAGCCGTCAGATAAAGGAGAGAACCAATCATACCTCTGTAGACCTTCTGTTATACCTTTTTGCTTACCTCTTCTCTTTCCAGAATGCACGTGGGATGCATTGGAATCTTTGATGACTTACATTCTGAGAGGTCAAATTTCTTCAGAAGTTATCTGACGTATTTGCTCTGATGAATGTAAGTTCCCTCTGGATTTTAGTTGATCTGAATTCCCATAAAGAATTTCAGTTCTCCCATGAGGCTCATCTCAAATTCTGCCTGCATACACTTAGCAAATTTTATTCCAAGAGAAGGATTAGTAGATCCAAAAATAATATCGTCAACATAAATTTGACAGACTAAGATGTCATTCTTAACTGACTTACAGAATAAGGTAGTGTCCACCTTCCCTCTGGTGAATTCTTTTTCTAACAGAAAGTTACTTAGTCTTTCATACCAAGCTCTGGGAGCTTGTTTTAGACCATATAGTGACTTCTTTAGTTTGAAAACATATTCTGGATTTTTTGTACTTTCAAAACCAGGGGGTTGGTGCACATAAACCTCTTCTTCTATATAACCATTTAAGAATGCACTCTTGACATCCATCTGATACAGAGTGATGCCTTTATTAACAGCAAACAAAATTAAAAGTCTGATAGATTCTAACCTGGCGACTGGAGCAAAGGTTTTCGTGTAGTCTATTCCCTCTTGCTGACTATAACCTTGTGCTACCAGTCGTGCTTTGTTTCTGATAACTTCACCTTGTTCGTTCAGCTTATTTCTGAACACCCATCTTGTTCCAATGACGTTGAATCCTTTTGGTCTGGGAACAAGATCCCATACGTCATTTCTGGTGAATTGATTCAGCTCTTCTTGTATTGCTAGAATCCAGTCGTTGTCCAGAAGTTCTTCATCAATTGAGGAAGGTTCAATCAGAGAAACAAGTCCCATGAGGGATTCTTCAGAGTTTCTGAAGCTGGCTCTTGTTCTGATTGGATCTTCTTTTCTTCCTAAGATGGTTTCTTCTGGGTGATCCAAGCTGCTTCTGGGTAGTCTTTTCTGAGGTTGGTCAACAGATGTTGCTGGATTGCTAGCAGTGCCTCTTTCTGTTGTTGAATGAGTGTCTTTGTTGAGAGCTTCTGATGACTTGTCTTCAGAACCTGTAAATTCAACTTCCATACCTGTAAAAACTTTATTCTGCTTTGACTTTTCAGAGTCAAGCTTATCATCAAAACGAACACTGATTGATTCTTCCACAATCTGTGTTTCTGTATTGTATACTCTGTACCCTCTTGAGCGTTCAGAGTATCCTAACATAATACACTTCTGTGCTTTAGAGTCAAACTTGTTCAAATAATTTTTTATATTTAACATAAAACAAGTACATCCAAATGAATGAAAATATGAAATGTTGGGCTTTCTATTCTTCCACAATTCATATGGAGTCTTTTCCAGAATAAGTCTTATTGAGATTCTATTCTGAATGTAGCACGCTGTGTTTATTGCCTCTGCCCAGAAGATCTTAGCAACGTTTGTCTCATTGATCATGGTTCTGGCCATTTCTTGCAATATTCTATTCTTTCGTTCTACAACTCCATTTTGTTGGGGAGTTCTAGGACAAGAGAAATCATGCAGAATGCCTCTGTCATTAAAGAATGACTCAAAATCTTTGTTTTCAAACTCTCCACCATGATCACTTCTGACTTTAACGATTCTAAGATCCTTTTCATTCTGAACTTGGTTACAGAAGGTAACAAACACAGAGTGTGACTCGTCCTTGTGTCTTAAGAACTTTACCCATGTCCATCTGCTATAGTCATCTACGATTACTAACCCATACTTCTTGCCACTGACTGAAGCATTTTTAACTGGTCCAAATAAGTCAATATGCAGAAGTTCTAATGGCTTAGAGGTAGAAACAACATTTTTAGATTTGAAAGAAGGTTTTGCAAACTTTCCTTTCTGACATGCTTCACACAGAGCATCTGAATTGAAATTCAGATTAGGAAGTTCTCTGACCAGATTGAGTTTGTTAATCTGAGATATTCTTCTCATACTAACATGCCCCAATCTTCTGTGCCAGATCCATTACTCGTTGTTAACAGACAGAAGACACTTTACATTCTGACTTTTCAGTTCAGAAAGTTTGATTTTATAAATGTTGTTTTTCCTCTTTCCATTGAATAGGATAGTCCCATCTTTCTGACTAACAACTTTACATGATTTTTGATTAAAGATTATATCATAACCGTTATCACTTAATTGACTTATGGATAACAGATTATGCATTAATCCATCTACTAACAGAACATTATTTATAGAGGGAAGATTTCCATTACCAACAGTTCCAGAGCCAATGATCTTTCCCCTCTGATTGCCTCCAAAGCCAACGTGGCCTCCAGGCTTAAGTTCCAGGCTTTGGAACATATGCCTTCTTCCCGTCATGTGTCGCGAGCAGCCAGAGTCCAGGTACCATGACTGGTGTTTCTGATTTGTTGCTAAAGATATCTGCAACATGTATTATTTTATCCTTAGGTACCCAGATTTTCTTGGGTCCTGATTTGTTAGATTTACCAAAACTCTGGTTGAATTTTGGTTTCACAGAATACTTGCTACTAGTATATTTAATATCATGTGTGTGACCATACACAAAATGTGAGTTCAGAGGAGTGTGTTTAATAGTTAAATCCATGGCATTCTTTGGTGTAGGAACCTTACCTTGGTATCCTATTCCCTTTCTGCCGTTTCTGCTAACTCCATAGATTATTGAAGCCATTTTGCTTCTATCTATGCTTTTAGCAAGGAACTTCTGAAAACTATGATCATACTCCTTGATGATCTCATCAGCGCTGCTGGGAGTTTCAGAAATTGTTTCCTTCTGAGAGTTTTGTAAAACATTTTCTAACTTTGAAATTTTATTTTTCAGCTCAGAATTTTCCAATTTAAGACTCTCAGTCTTATCAGAGTCAGATTCAAGATTCCTTTTCAAGTTTCTGAATTTAACTCTAATCTGCTGGTACCTTTCCAGAATTTCGTTAAGGCTTTCAGCAAGTTCAACCTTAGTAAAATTAATTGCAAAGTCAGGAAATACCTCTTCAGTGTCTGATTCTGAGTCTGATTCAAAAGCTTCACTGTCTTCTGAAATGTTGGCCATGAGAGCTATGTTTGCTCTCTCATCATCTGATTCTGAGTCAGCTTCAGACGAGTCAGAGTCATCCCATGTAGCCATGAGACTTTTCTTCTTTTCTCTTCCAAACTTCTTTTTGGGCTTTTCCCTCTGAAGCTTTGGACATTCACTCTTGTAGTGTCCTTGCTCATTGCATTCATAGCAGATGATGTCCTTGGTGTTTGGCTTTCTGCTTCCTGAGGAGCCTTCAGATCTTCTGTATCCAGAGGAAGAATCTGACCTTCTGTATCTGGAAGAGGACTCATTCTGATCAGATCTTCTGGGATTCCTGAACTTCCTTTGCCTCTGCTTCCATAGTTGGTTCACTCTTCTGGAGAGGAGGGAAAGTTCGTCTTCTTCTGATGAGGATCCATCAGATGTTTCTTCAACTGACTGCAAGACTTTAGACTCAGATTTTTTGTTAGATTTTAATGCTAAAGGCTTACCTTGCTTCTGAGGTTCATCAGCTTCCAGCTCTATCTCGTGACTTCTGAGGGAGCTGATAAGTTCTTCCAGAGAATTTTTGTTGAGATCTTTAGCTAGCTTCAGAGCGGTAACCATTGGCCTCCACTGTTTTGGCAAGCTTCTGATGATCTTCTTGACATGATCAGCAGTAGAGTATCCTTTATCCAGAACCTTGAGACCAGCCACCAGAATTTGGAATCTTGAGAACATTGTTTCAATGGATTCACTTTCTTCCATTTTGAATGCCTCATACTTCTGAATGAGCGCAAGAGCTTTAGTTTCTTTGACCTGAATGTTGCCTTCATGCGTCATTCTGAGTGAGTCAAACATGTTCTTTGCTGTGTCTCTGTTAGAGATCTTTTCATATTCAGCGTAAGAAATGGCGCTGAGAAGAATGGTTCTGGCCTTGTGGTGATTTTTGAAGTCACGCTTTTGTTGATCAAACATTGCTTTCATGTCAATCTTCTGACCTCTTGCATTCACTAGGTGCGTGTATCCATCTGTCACCATGTCCCACAGATCAGCATCATGTGCCAGAAAGAAGCTTTCAATTCTGTCTTTCCAGTAATCAAAATTTTCTCCATCAAAGACTGGAGGTTTGCCGCTGAATCTGTCTCTGTCTTCATTGTTGTCATTGCTGGTGTGTTGATATGTTCCTGCCATTGTGTTTTTCTGACGCTAGATCTTGTACTGACACGGTTAAGTGTTTTAGCTCAGAACCAGGCGCTCTGATGCCAATTGAAGATGTGAAAAACACAAGAAGGGGGGTTGAATTGTAAAAACTTGAAATCAATTGCAGTCAACACGATATTTTTATCCTGGTTCGTTTGATCTCAAACTACTCCAGTCCACCCGTCAAGGTGATTTCGCCTCTCTCCAACGAGGTCTTAATCCACTATATTCAACTGAATATCACAACTGCTTTAACAACTGCTAAAGCCTTCTTGAGTCAAACCACAAACCGGTTTCTCAAGGAAATACTTTCTTACAGATAAATGAAATCTAAGTGTGTTGAATGTTTTCTACAAAAACTGTTTATCACAACTGTGATACTACACACGTTAAGCTTATGAGAACTAGAGTGCTAAAATAATTGAGTAAAGAATTTGAGAGCTTTAGCAAACTGAGAGTGAGGAAGATGATGAATAGATTTAGGCGTGTAGAGAGTTGTAGAGCATTAGCCAATTCAATCTTCACTGACTTGTTTATATAGCATTGGAAAATGGTACGTTGGAGTCAGTTAATTCCGTTTCAATGCCAATAACATTCTTTCCAAATTGAGAAGATCTTTGTCTGGAATAATGCCGTTGATAATAAAGTATCTTGAATGCACAGTACCGTTGCCACTTAAGCGTGTTCTGGCTTTGGCTTATTCTGACGCTGCTAGGTGCTGATGAGTTGTTGTTTTCTTGATCAGAGTTCAGATTATTACGCGCAGCTCTGTTCGTCAAGCTTCAGCGTAAGCACATGTTGATCTTCTGATTCTGGCATCTGATATAACATCTTCTGATGCTGATGTTGATATTTCATCTTCTAATGCTGATGATGATATTCTCTTGCTGATGTCCATCAGAGTTTCTGTAAAACAGAATGTAATTCTTAGGTAGCATATATGTCTTACATGAATCATACAATTTATATATCTTTGCATTTTGTTATCATCAAAACTTAAACTTAGGGTAGTAGATTCAAACTTTGTTCTAACACATCAATGGCGTCCTCCGAAAATGACGAGTATGTGATCAAAGATCATGAAGTCTCCATCATTCTTGCGACGAACAAATACGACAGCGTTTTTGGACCAAAACTTTATATTAAGCTACAGGAAAATAACTATCTACTCTGGAATCAACAAGTCGAAGGAGTAATCCTCACTCAGAAGATGCACGGACTTATGGTTAATCCATGAATTCCACAAAAGTATAAAACCAAACAAGATCGTATCTCAGGTACGTTCTCTGAAGAGTATGATGCTTGGATCGTTCAAGATTAAGCAGTCTTCATATGGTTATTATCTACAATTTATGAATCCGTTCTTCCTAGGGTTCTTGCTTGCAAACATGCATTTGAAGTTTGGGATGAAATCTATCAATACTTCAAGGCTCAGATGAAAGCCAGAGTTCGCCAACTGCGAATAGAATTGAAATCTGTCAAGAAAGGGAACACATATGTCACTGAATTTGTGCCAAGCATCAAAGCTATTGCCAATTCGTTACTCGCTGTTGGTGATCACATAACTGAACAAGGCCAGATTGACTCCATCCTCAATGGACTTTCATAATAGTACAATCCTTTTGTTATGCAGATGTATGGATGTCCTGTTCCCCCGACACTCTGTGAAGTTAAAGCTCTGCTTTATGTACAAGAAACACAACTCGATAAATTTCCTCAAGAACTAGCTGCTAACACGGTGTCTGCAAATATGGCTCATACTGGTCAAAAGGAAGAAAGTTACAGAGGAAACCATTCAGGGAATCGTGGAAAGGGACACAAATTCAGTCGTGGCCATGGGAAAGGCAGAACCACAACTAACACTGGAAATCGTCCAACCTGCCAACTGTGTGGCAAATATGGACACTCTGTCTCCACTTACTGGCACAGATTTGATGAGAACTTCATGCCACAAAATTCAATTGATGCTCAGCCTGAACCTGCAAACAAAGCTGCTCAGAATCAAAGCTATACAACACAATCTGCATAAAACTCCAAAGCCATGGCTATGATGGCAACTACACGGTAGTATTCTCTTTCTTATGATTTGGAATCTCAAGCTTTGTTTGTTGATTCAGGTGCCTCTCACCACCTAACTCCTTATGATTTTCACTTACAACACATAAAGCCTTATACTGGTTCCAATCATGTGTATGTTGGGAATGGTCAAACTCTAACCATACAGTCCATATGATTCTCTCGGTTTTATTCTTCTTTTAACCCTAATCATAAGCTAAAACTGTCTAATGTGCTTCATGTTCCTACTGTCACTAAGAATCTGTTATCTGTCTCAAAGTTCTCTAGTGATAACCATGTTATTTTTGAATTTTATTTTGACAAATGCTACATAAAATTCCAGGCTTCTAAACAAATACTTGTTTAAGGAGCTCTTGATGCAAGTGGTCTTTATTATTTTCCTCAACTTCACTTGGAGCCAACACATTCTCACATGCAGGATAACAATTTATGCCTTGGCACTGCTGTACAAAGCTTTGTTGCTTCCAATCTTATTTCTCAAAATCCTAACTCATGTAATAATAACACTCTTTGGCATCACAGACTAGGTCATGCCAATTTTTATTCAGTTGCTTCTATACTCAAACCGTGTAATATTAGTACTTCTAATAAACAAAGTTTTGAAGTTTGTAATTCCTGTCAAATTGGAAAAGCATGTAGATTACATGCCCCTAGTACTACTACTATATACAAAGAGTCATTTGATGTTATTTACACTGACTTGTGGGGTCCCTCCCCCAATCCCTCTAGTTCTAGATTTAGATATTACATAGCTTTTGTTGATGGCAAGAGTTAATACACCTGGCTATATTTCCTCAAACAGAAATCAGAAGCCATACATGCCTTCAAACTTTTTCATCAGTTTGTGTCTACTCAGTTTAATATCAAGATTAAGTCTGTTCAATTTGATTTTGGTGGAGAATTCAGACCTTTCACAAAATACCTGTCAGAGCTAGGGATAGTTCATAGGTTAACATGTCCTCATACATCTCATCAAAATGGTCCAGTTGAGAGGAAACATAGGCAAATCGTGGAAATGGGTCTCACCCTATTATCTCACTCCTTCATCCCTCTAACATATTGGGATCACAGTTTCACCATTGCAGTTCACATTATAAATAAACTCCCTACCACTGCCTTAGCCACATTTTCATCTCCCTTTCAAGCCTTGTATGAAAAGCAACCAAATTATAAAGCCTTAAGAGTCTTTGGTTGTTCTTGTTTTCCATTGCTAAGGCCCTTTAATAAACATAAGTTTGAACTGCGAAGTCAAGAGTGTGTCTACCTAGGGCTATCATCTCAACAAAAAGGGTTTAAATGCCTTAGTAAAGAAGGAAAAATATATATCTCAAAATATATCATATTCAATGAGCATAGCTTCCCTTTCCCAGAACTCTTTCCAACTGTCAATCCTATCAGTGCTTATAAAAGCAGCTCCACCGACATACCCTCCATTCCTCTAGTCATTAGTTAATGCCCTACTGTTCCTCAAAATCCCGCTCCATTTCAAAACCCTAGTGACACTCAGCAAGTTAATTTGGTAGTCCCAGATACTCCTAGTCAAGTTCACCCTACTGATATTGATCCCAACTTCAATACTGGTCATGAGTCACTTAGAGTTGATTCTACTCCTCTGTCTAATCAGTCTGCTACTAGTACACCATCTAATGCTACCTCATGTCCTAACAATAACAATAATGATAGCATTCCAAGAAATACCTCAAATCTGCTAGGTAATAGCTCTAGCTCCAAAGCTGTCTCTACCAATAACTGTACCCTCCACTGTACAGGGCAAGGTGTACCTGAGGTACCTCAATGTCCTGAGGATATTAGTCCTGATAAAAGCCCCCAACAAAATAAAATTATGCCCTTTAGTACCAAAGACACTAGTTCTGCTCAGTTATCCATGCCTAAAGATCCTGAGGATACTACACTAGGTCATATGTCTGATTATTTAAATCACTCTAATCAAAACTTTGATAGCACTAAATTCTGCTCTAATGAAATTACTATATCCTCTTTCATTCTTGTGTCTGAATCATCCAACTCCCCCTCTATTGTGTGCAGTACACCCATGGTTTCCTTACTTGAAAATAATCATCCTATGTTAACCCGTGCCAAAACTGGACATTCCAGACCTAAAGCTCTGCTTGTACACACATAAACTGAACCAACTAGTGTCAAATAAGCACTTAGTAAACCTGAATGGTCCAAAGCTATGCAGGATGAATTCAATGCTCTGCTAGCTAACAACACATGGACACTAACCACACTTCCACCTGGCAGAACAAATGTTGGCTGTAAGTGGGTTTTCAAACTTAAAGAAAATCCTGATGGAACCATTCTCAAGCACAATGCCAGCCTTGTTGCCAAAGGCTTTCACCAAGAACATGGATTTGATTATACAGAAACATTTTCACCAGTGGTGAAACCTACTACAATAAGAATTATTCTAACTCTTGCCATTACTTACAAATGGGACATTCAGCAAATTGACATCAATAATTCATTTCTGAATGGTAATTTGCATAATGAGGTATATATGGTTCAGCCTCCAGGGTTTGAATACTGATAAACGCCTGATTTGCAATCTCAACAAAGTAATTTATGGCCTCAAGCAAGCACCACATGCTTGGTATGAAAAGCTGACTCAGTCTCTTCTCCATTTTGGTTTTGCTGCCTCCAAATGTGACAACTCTCTCTTTGTCTACCACAAGCAAGGTATCACATTATATGTACTTGTCTACGTGGATGATATTCTTATAACAGGATCCAATACTTCTCTTATTCATGATCTGATTAGCAAGCTGCATAATACTTTTGCTTTGAAAAAGCTAGGCAGACCCAAGTACTTTCTAGGAATTGAAGTAATGTTTTGCAGTAATGGGTCTATGCTCTTAACTCAGTCCAAATACATTCAAGCCTTACTGTCAAGAGTAAAAATGCCTATAGCTAATGGTGTTCCTACTCCTATGTTAAGCACGTGCAAACTTAGCAAACATGGAACAAATTTTCTGATCCTCAGATGTACAGATCTATTGTTGGTGCTTTACAATATGTCACCTTGACTAGACCAAATATTGCCTACAACGTGAACAAGGCGTGTCAATTTATGGCATGTCCTCTTGATACTCACTGAGCTGCTGTCAAACGTATACTGCGATATCTCTGTGGCACCTCAGAGCATGGTCTCATGCTATCTCCCTCTGCTTCAGTCTCAAAATTTTCTTTGTGTGCTTACAACGACTCTGACTGGGCGAGTGACCCAGATGATAGGCGTTCAACATCAGGCTCGTGTATCTATTTTGGTCAGAATCTGGTAGCCTAGAGTTCCAAAAAGCAGTCTCTTGTAGCACGTTCCAACACTGAAGTCGAATACAGGGCTTTAGCTCATACAATGTCTGAACTGCTGTGGCTGGAATCATTGCTGTCTGAACTACAAATTTCACTTCATACTCCCACTCTGCTTTGTGACAATTTAAGCGTTGTGCTGCTTTCGCACAATCCGGTTCTACATGCTCGCACGAAACATATAGAATTTGATATCCATTTTGTAAGAGAAAGGGTTGTTGCTGGAAGAATGTTGATCCAACATGTTCCTGCTGCTACACAAATTACAGATACTCTTACCAAGCCGTTAGGGACTGTTGCGTTTCAAAAATTAAGATCTAAACTTAAAGTTACTAGTATTAAGAACTACCTTTCAATTTGAGGGGGGTGTTAGAGTATTACTATTTGGGCTTGTGCTTTGGACTGTTAGCTGTTAGACCCAACTTTCTTTTTTTTGTTTGGATTACTTTATATACTTCCTCTGTACTGTTACATTATTTTAACTAACAGATAATACAGTTACATTCTTTATCTTCTTTCTCTAACAACTTTCAAAAATCAAAGATGAACTTCAAGATTCATCTCTAATAAAACATAAGTAAATTATTAAAAAAAAAAAAATTAAATAAAGTGTTTGTTGAGTTTTCTAGCTGCACCAATGATGCCGTCGTGCGCGTGTAACGAAATCACACACATCCATTTCCCAAGTTCTCAACTTTTACCTTTATTTTTTATTAAAAGAAACTTTTTCTTTATTTTTCCTTTTGTTTTCACAAAGAACAAAGCGTGTCTTACTTTAAGCCCTCCGTTGCACCCTCCTGCTATTTTCATTGGATTCCATCTTATTTCTAATTTTTTATACAAACAAGTCAAACAAATCAGGAATAAAAGAATAAATATAATGTAATACATATTTAACTAGGTTAAAAACACTCTCTTTTTAATATTTTTTTAAATATTTACTTTTTTATTGGATGAAATACATGGATCCATTTTCAAAGTGAGAGTGATGTTCCTAAACCTAACACTCCTTGTTAACTTTATATATTTTCACATGAGAGAAGAGAGTATCACACATGATATATCATTCATTATTAATGGATTACATTTTTTTTCTCATTTATTAATACTTTACACCAGTATTAAATTTATTATTTCATTTATTAATGATGGATTATATTTTTTTCTCAATAATTTTTTAATTTAGAAATTAGTATTAATAAATTTGTGATGTGTGGAATAAAGGATAATTTGTTTTACGATAATGGTCTTACTTTTTATCATAATTATATATTAAAGTAAAGTGGTGCTTCAATTGTAATTAGTAGGAACATGATTTGGAAGTTATCAGACAATGATCTTAGCTTTCTTTTGGATCAAATGAACTACATATAGAATTCAATTGTGATGTGTCGTACAAAGGATAGTTTGTTTTACGATAATGGTCTTACTTTTATCTGAAGTATATGAACTACAACACAACTTAACTAAGGATTAGTTGAACCCTAGTTTGTCATTTTTCTGAACCTGATACTATCTTTCATTAGGATGAGGTGAGTTAATATTAGGGTTCACTCTTGATAAATTGGAACATGGATTATTATTTTTACAATAGTGAATCTACCTTTCATCTTGATTTATTGAACTAAAGGAAAGACTCTATTGGGTTCAGTAGTTGAATTATAGTTTGCAAGTTATCACATAATGGTCTCATCTTATATATAGATCATATAAGTTAAATTTCTACATCAACGTGATGATTAGAACAAAGGTTTGTTTGCTTTCTAACGGAATTCACCAACACCACATTCACCGACTTTTGTTGCGAGTTTGGAGTGTTCTGTTTAGGAACCTAAAATGGATGTATTTGGAGAAGTGATAATCTTGTTCATCATTCTCTGATATGTTGCACTGACATTCTTTAATCCAAAGGAGATGACATTGTATTGATAGTTGGCCTTCTCGATCATAAAGTTTTTCTTTATCTTACCAAGTTTATACATAAGTATATGAGTAGAGGACATAACACGAACTTTCATCGTCCATGAGGAATCCAATTGGATTATGATCAACTATGGTGACTGCAATAATTAGAGGCATATTAACATTTGGAATTCCATTTACCGTATCACAATTTTAGAAATCCTAATTCCAATCATTTTTTCTTCATCAAATGTCTACATCAGTCACAAGTATAAAGTGATTCAATGAAGGATAAATGATAGATGAAGTGATATCACAGAATTTGAAAATCGATGATACTTGGTGGATGTGTGATTCGGAAGATGTAATAAATATTTTAGACATAGCTAGAAGATCCTTGTCTCCTCTCATGGCAATAAGAATACATTGAACTTCTAGAAGAAGATCATTGTCGCCTCTCAAGGCAATACGAATATGGTGGATTTCCATAGGAAGATCCTTGCCTCCCTTAGGAGTAATATGAATGAGTCGCGGGTTGGGGGGATACCTCATCTAAACGCCTCGCCTGAGGGACTTAGAGTCTCGTCAGATAGGCTCAACATATGATCTCTCCTAAGGGACTTAAAGTCTCCTCAGACAAGATCCAGCCTAAGGTTTCACCTAAGGAACTCAACCGAAGTTTAACCCGAGAGACTTAACATAAAAGTATTGCTTAAGGGTTTGGACCAAAGTCTTTTCCGAGAGACTCAACACCTCGACTGAAGGACTTACAGTCTCATCAGATAGGCTTAACATATAATCTCACCTGAAGAACTTAGAGTCCCATCAAATAAGCTCATATAAATGCCTCGCCTGAGGGACTTAGAGTCTCATTAGACATGCTCATCATATAATCTCTCATAAAGGACTTAGAGTCCCTTCAATTAGGATCATATAAATGCGTCACCCGAGGGACTTAGAGTCTCATCAAACAGGCTCAATATGTAATCTCGCCTGAAGGACTTATAGTCCCTCAAACAGGCTAATCTAAACGCCTCTCCTACGGGGCATAAAGTCTCATCAGACATGCTCAACATATAATATCACCTTAAGGATCTAAAGTCCCATTAATAGGCTTATCTAAACACCTCACCTAAGGAACTTAAAACCTCATCAAACAACCTCAATGTATAATCTCGCCTAAATAACTTAGAGTCCTATCAAACAGGCTCATTTAAACGCCTCTCCAGAGGCACTTAGAGGCTCATGAGACAAGATCATCATATAATCTCGCCTGAAGGACTTAGAGTACCATCAAACATGATTATTTAAACACCACACCTAAGGGACTTAGAGTCTCATCAGACCGACTCAACATATAATCTTACCCGAAGGACATAGAGTTCCATCAAACTGACTTATTTAAACACCACACGTGAAGGATTTAGAGCCTAATCAGACAGGCTCAATGTATAATCTTGCTAGAGGGACTAATCCTCTTATCAAACAGACTCATCTAAACGCCTCATCTAAATGTGGTAAATTGATTTAATATTTTTCTTAATATTGTTCAAAAAAGTTGAAACATAAGATATGCATGTTTCATTTTGTTAAAAATATTATTCCCTTAGTTCCTATTAACTTGTCTTATTTACCTTTGTTTATAAATTTTTTATTTTTAAATTTTAATATAATATTAATAAATAATTTATGAATAACACTCCTATTTATTTATAGTAAATAAAAAATAAATTACATATGTATATATTGAAAATTACAATAAATCATTTATTTTTTAATTTTTTAATAAATAAAAAACAGTTTTAGAATGTATTTTCAATTTTTTTTTTAAAAACGATTAAGTTTATATTTTGAGACAATATTTTCTTAATAAAAAAATCATTCAGATATTCAAAAAATTCACCAAAATTTATTAAATGTGATACTAGATTGCAAAAATTCACTTAGATAAACAATTTAAAAAAGAAAAACAAGTTTGGGAACCAGCCACTGCTTACAACAAACTATAAAGAAAAAACTAATCAAACTAACTAAATCCCATGTCATCGTCACATTTTTCCTTGGCCTCTTCCTCTTTTTTCCTCAACATGTGCCTTTGCTGCTGAAGCTCCACAAGTGGCGGGTGCTACTCCACTGGCTGTTACAATAGCGACACCACTGGGTGCACCAGCGTTCAAAATAAGATCGTCAACATTCTTGCTATGAGCATGCTTAGCGAATAGGCTTGAAGAATATTGATTTAGCTAAAGATCTTGATGGTCTTTACTACTTGGAAGCTCAAAGAGAAAATAATGTAGGCCTTGTTTCTAGTATCTTTGCCAACAAGAAAGCTGACGAAAGTGTAGCATCAAAAGTTTTATGGAATCTTAGGCTTGGTCATCTATCTTATGATAGGATGAAGAAACTCATGAGTAAGATGTATAACTATATTCCCGACAGTGTACACACAACTTAGGATGTATGTCAGTAGTCTAGGCAAAATATTTTACCTTTTCCCATCAGTAATAATAATGCACATCAATTGTTTGATCTAATTCATCTTGATATATGTGGTCCTTTTAACACTAATTTTGTGCATTAATTCAAGTATTTTTTAACCATTTTAGATGATCATAGTAGACATGTATGGGTTGTGATAATTCTTCAATTTAATTTCAATATCACTTACATATTGATAAATTTGTTCAGTCTATCAACATATGTTGTAACATCTGTCTTGATATTGTTCTGATGTTGGGATATCAGTATGAACATATGTTGCTTGTACCAGAAATTTCACATCCAAAGTCATGTCCAACAGAAGGAAGAAGGATCAAAATATTGTAAAATTTGAAAATTAATTAATTTTTTTTACTAAATATCAATTAAGACCCAAATATATAAAAATATGCTAAAAAGAAATTATTTGGAAATACATACATTCAGAATCACAAAGTTTAAAGTTATAAAAAGTATCAAAATACATTGACTTGGTTTCAGTTGTAGTAGTGAAAATGATTCTTTAGTATTTAAGCATGTGACTAGTGGATTGAAACACTTTACAATGCCCACTTATGAAAATAACACGTATTACTAAATTTACTATGGGAATTGATTCAAGTGATTCAGGAACATTTGGCTTATAAAGAGAGTTAGAGAAAGAAACATCATATATAGCGGAAAACTCTTTCATAGAGAGATTT
The DNA here is from genome assembly GCA_948472305.1 of Vicia faba. Taxonomy (NCBI): domain Eukaryota; kingdom Viridiplantae; phylum Streptophyta; class Magnoliopsida; order Fabales; family Fabaceae; genus Vicia; species Vicia faba. The sequence continues at coordinate 179,718,992 of OX451740.1, forward strand.
TTTGCTTACATACATCTAAATTGAAAAGAAAAGATATTTAGTCATTACACCTCATTAAGATACTTTCCTAATTACTTAGGGTGCAATTTTTAACTGAACCAATAAATTGGGTTTGGGTGTCAATCGATTGACAAAGACAAAAAAATTGCCTTGAGCTTTTGTGACAGCTCCTAACTCATCTGTCACAACTTCAAGGAATTTTTAAATTTTTTCTTTAGACAAATAAGTTTGAAACCAGTTTATGTGTGTATATGTGTGATTTAATCATGGACTTTATGATAATGTCCTTATGGATTACAATGTATTCAGTCAAATAAATTGAGGCATGGCTTCCATACTTTCATATACTTCAAGACTCGAAAAAACCTTTATCTTTGTAGACACTTGCTTGAGCTTGAGATGAGGCTTGAGATATATTTCATTTAGTTGCCATCATCAAATAGTTAAGTTAGTCAAATTATAATTGGTTTCATCTTTAACCACACTTTGGTTATTATCAGTGGCTTGATGTTATTATCAAAGGTTGTTCATCTTTAGTTATCATCTTCAAAAGCATATTCTATAATCTTTAAAACAAGGTTCCACAAACTTTTGATTGCCTTGGCCACTTTGAATTGCATATTATGATACAGTGGCAGAACTGACTGCTTATACTGGTTTTGCGTTTGTGTTCACAAATGTTGCGGTAAGCAAGAGTCGCCACCGACTTTTCTTTTATCCAATTTTAAGGAAAGGGTGAAAACAACAGAAAAGACCTTTTTGAGAGTTTTCTGAGTAAGGGGGTAGATTATGAAAAGGGAAGGTGTTAGCACCCTTTCCATCCGTAGTTTTCCACGGGCTCTTAGATGCTTAGCTCATTTTTTAAATACCTTGTGCTTTGTGTTTTGAAAAAGTAGTTTGAAAATTCCTTAGTGCGGCGATTCACTTTATGATAACTCTTATATCAGTCCTCAAGAGTGTTGATGAAGTGTTTTTTGAAAGTGTTTTTGAAATGTTATTGTGTAAGTGTGAAAATCTGTTTTGAGCGAGCATCTAAGAACTATCTACTTTTACTCGAAAAGATTTGTTCTTTTCATCCTATCCTTTAGACAGTGCTAGCCTACTATTAGTGAGTAGGTAACCCTATCTTTGGATGCTTGAGGGACATTCGAAGGGACCTACAGTCATAAAGGAAACATACAAAGATGCTTTAACAATTTTGTTTAAGGGACTAGATCATTTACTGAAAGGCAACATTGTAGGGTCATCGAGGGACTATGATCTTTTGATTTACGGGTATTTGCTAAAGCGTCCCCACTTTCGAGGGACATGACTTTTTTACTTTCCGAAAGGCAACCAAAGTGGGCGTACCCTAGAGGTGTATATGTGAAAGTGATTCAATTCAGTTCATTTGTCTTTGTTATTAGGTTTGCTAGCGCTTTGTTTTCAGTCTTTCAATACAAGCCTAGTTACTAACAGTTAATATTTTGCAGAAATTTAAAGTGCTGGAATTGTAAATCCTACACTATTACAAGGCTTTTGGGAAAGGGGTATTTACATGTTCAAAAAATGGGGGAAAATAAAGAAAGAAATAAAGTAAAGTCCTAGTTAATTTTATTACAACCCATGAACAATTACAATAACATGAAAAGTACGAAAATAAATGTGTGCGAATTGAAAATGACGTCTAAGAATCCTAAGGAAAAGAAAATCTTTTGGTTGTTTTTATTTATGAAAGAAAACAAAGCCTAAGTCTACTTAATTTTAATTTAAAGAAAAGGTTAAAATAATTAATTAATTAATTTAATTAACTTAATTAGAAAAAAATACTAACCTAATGTTTTTTGGGATTTTATTTTATTTTTAATTTAAAAGAAGTGAGTAAAAATAAAAATAAAAATAAATGCAAGAAGAAGAATCCTTCGATCAAAGAAAAATGATGGTCGTCGATCCTAATGAAGGATGGCCTTCGATCCTGTGAAGACATGTGGTCTTCGATCCATGTGAAGGATATCCTTCGATCCTGTGAAGGATGGCCTTTGATCCTGTGAATATATGCGGCCTTCGATCCAGCAAAGAATGTTGTTAGAGGCGTCTGATGAATTTCCTGGGGAGGAAGGCACTGAACTCTGCAAGAAAAAGTGTCAACAAAATAAAAGCATGACTTGGGTGTGAACCCAGGTCTTTTCCCTAATTCGACCTCCCCTTAATTCGACTCCTTTGAGTTCGAATATGGGTTTGCTTGACTTAAAACCCATGGTTTCCTGAGATTCGATGAAGAGCACAAATCGTGCCCTATATCTTTGTATGTTCCATGTGAATGATGTGTTATATGATACCCTGGGCATAAATCAAACACTGGAAAACATTAATACATCATGAAAACATGAATATGAATTTGAAAGTTTACCAAGGATGAGATGCTTAGATTTGGTGTGGACTGGCTTCGAGTAGACTCTAGGGAGTCTCAGGAGCACAAGTATAGTATTCGTTTGGACTGAGGGTGCCTGCAAAATTGGTTAGAATTTTGATATGTTTTTCGAGGCAGCGTGCACGAATTCTTTTGATAGGAAATATGTGTGTGTATGAGGAAATATGTAGGCGTAGTAGTTGTACCCCAAAATTTTCCCTCTCATTTTATCAAGATTTCCCTTCACAAGACTGCTTGGACTCCAGACAGGATTAGGGTTTTGCTCAACTCAAGACATCTCCTTGCACTGATGACCTGGAATTAGGGTTTGAGTTTGCACAGGGATTTTTGGACTTCCAATGCCTAAAGTGGCTTTCATACTTCATGTTGGACTTATAAGATTTTCCATACAAAGTTTCAAGCCTTGAATCAGATTTTTGCCCAGTCAATTGGACAGTTGACCTAGAAATCAGTTGTATTGGGGAAAAAGTCAATTGTGGCCAATTTACAGTCAAACCTCATAATTTTTGATCCATATCAACATTATAGGCTCATATGAACCATTTGATCAAGTTTGGACCACAACTCCTCAAGAAATTTGATCAGATCATCAAAAGGGCAAAATGGTCATTTTTAGGGTTTTGACTACAGAAGGGCAATTTCTGATTTTTGACCTAGCCAATGGCAAATTGGGTTCAAGAATGGATTCAAGGACTCAATTACATAATCTTTACCTAATCACAAGGATCAAAAGATCTCAAAAGCATTGGATTAACAAATGAATTTTCCAGTCAACTGATCAAAAATCAACTGTACACTGAAAAGTCAAACTTTGACTTTTTGGTTAAAATCAAGTGCCAAGGGTCATATTTCATCAATATGTATCAAAACATGAAACTTTTTCATCAAGAAACCTAATTTTGCAAATTAGGGTTTAAAATGAAAAATTTGCATAACTTAGAAATTTTCTAAGTTATGAAAATTTCTTATTTTTCCCCAACTTTGTCCAAAATTTTCACCATGATGCAATTGGATTCAAATAAAACTTCCAACATGAAAGTTTTATTCCTCCATAAAATCTACAACTTTTATTCACAAAGTTTTCCCAAAATATGCTTGGATCTCATGTTATGATTTTGTGAACAAGGGTCCATGAAACTTTTAACTTAGTGAAATTTTGCCCTAGTTTTGGCAGGATTTTGACCTATCTTCATGGCCATTTTTCACCTAGTTCCAATTGTAATCTCAAAATTCATTTCAAAGATGGATTGTAAAGCATGTTACAAGCTTTCCAAAATGTCCCAGAACTCTCCAAAATCATTTATGGTTAGGGAGAATCGAAGGTTTGAATTTGGCAAAATGTCACTTTGATCCATGGCATTTTTCATGTTGACACAAGTTGCAATTTCTGTCCATCCATGCTTGTACTTGCTTACAGGTCCTTAAACCCTCCCACACTCAAAAATTGAATGCAAACATATTGGTTAGAGGCATTGTTCTGAGCTTTAGAGGATTACACAAGGGTTTAATCCATTTTTGGCAAAAAGGCAACAATGCTATTTTCATAAAGCACAACTTTATGCATTTTTGTTTCTCTTGAGCATTGGACCATTCTTTCACAGCAAACAAAGTCCACAAAGATAGGGAAAAGTATACCAACTTTGTGCAGACCCTAAGCTAGATGGTACAAGCCTTTGCATGGTGACTTCTCATTTTTGCTTCAAAACCAAGAAACCTTGCAAAAACCACATAACTCTGGTATCTGATATAACCAAACTTTGTAAACATTTGAACCAAGTTTTGCACATCACATTGAGCCAGAAACACGAGCTAGCCAGTCCTCAAACATTCTTGAACACCAAAACACCAAAAACTTGCAAAACAGGGCAGCTTCTGCATTTTGATCTCCAAAACAAAAACTACTCGTGCGTTTTGCCCCAAACCTCTTCCAATACACTCCATACAACCCACCTAAGCTATCCCAACCATTGGCCATTGAATGTAACTCCGTTTACACCCTTCACCATTTTTGAATTCTGACTGTGCAGATTGACTTCTACAAGCTTATTCAGGCAAGTTCAAAGCTATCTAGGCATTGGGGAAGGTCAAAGGAAGTTCAAGCAAGCTCACAAGCATCTCAGGCCTCACTGAAAACCCCTACATTGCCATACTCGAGTTCAACTGAAGCAGGTATTTTCCAACTTTCTATCTCTCTATTTAGGAATCATTAGGCTTAGGTTTGTGAATAAAAAATGTAGTACTCATTGCCCTTAAGCTGTACATATGCATAAATATCATTTAAGTTAACTGTGTTGGGAGAATTTGAATGATGAACTTTCTGAAAAAACTAGGTTAGAAATTAGGGCCAGAGAAATTCTATCTGGTCTTTGAGAGTTAGATTAAGTTTTTTATATGGTTAGAATCGTATGATCATGCTCTATAACTTTCATGTTACAAGTTTTTGTTTTTAAGCATTGAAACAGGAGATACGAATTTGTACATAGCGCGTGTTTTCTTGTTCAAAGGTTGAAGACGAAGCTGAAATCTGGGTTGGGCCTGTTTGTTTCTCACTTTTGACACTCCCTGACTTGCTTCTTGCACCCCCTCAACCCATTTGTTTATTTTTTTATTTCTTTTTGAGTTTCTGACTTTATTTTATTTTTTCTAAACATTAAAAAATATCAAAAATATTTTCTTTAATTTTCATATTTTATTTTATTATTTTTATTATTTTTCTAGCTTAGAAATAATTACTCTAAATATATACTTTTATTTTCTTAAAATAAATTCATAAACAATACAAAAAAATATTATATTTTGTTTTTTTTAATTATTTATCTACTTAAATAATATTTTCTCATATATTTTCATTTTTGTAATATTTTTAAATATTTTATTTACTTGTACATGAATAAATAATACATATAATATATATATTTTTTCTTAATACAAATTAGGGTTTCCACCCTTAAATAAAAATAATCAATAATATTTTCTTATTTTTGATACATTAAATATTTTATTTTTACATACATAAAAATGATACAAAAACATTTTTTGCATATTTATAATACATTGCATATTTACTTAATTGTCCATTTAAATATTTGCTTATTTATTATTTGAACAAAAAATCAATATGGTTGTAATAATCTTAGGGTTTTAATTTCTTGCAAAATAATCCCCTATTCAAATTTGTATCCCCCTCCCCATATCAATGTTGTAATAGCTTAGATTATTTTTACGCATTTATTGCTTTCAAATATACCATGATAGCAAGATTAGGGTTTGTATGCAAAAATCCAAAATCAACAAGTAGTTAGACCTAATACAAGACAAAAAATACATGAAAATGACAACACAATGCACACAAGCACCCCTAGGGTTTCATCCACTCGTTGCCTTTAAAATGGCCATGGTATGCATGCTAGGTGTCTTGGCAAAACAAAAATCAAAACAAAAAGATCATAGTCCCTCGATGACGTTATCTTGGTTGCCTATACAAAATGATCTAAGTCCCTCAAAAATTTGCTAAAGATACTTAGCACAATTGCTATCATGGTCAATACGATGACCCGCGCCTGTCCCGTTTAACATCCAATACAAGGTTGTTTACCAAATACAATGGTAAAACAACAATGTAAAAGGGTTAAAAATGTATAGGAAAGATCTTTGAGTAGATAGGGTAGATGCTCCTAGTTACTTGATCAAACTTGCAAACATCCTTGCTATTTTCAAGCACACATCACAACACATTTCAAAACATTTCCCAAAACAAACTTTCAAACTTTCAAACATTGAAACATTTTTCAAAAGACAAAACACCTTTGATTACATTCAAACAAGAATCATTACAAAGGTTGCCACAACGATGGCCTCTTTTCAAAATGCTTTCAAAACCACACACAAAAGCACCATTTCCAACAATTGAAAAGCAAAAGCAAGTAATCTAAAACAAGTAACTGAGATCCCATGGAAAACCATGGATGAAAAGGGTGCTAGCACCTTCCCTTTTCATAATCTACCTCCTGAACCCAAGAAAACATCTCAAAGGTCTTTCCTGTGCTTTTTGACCTTTCCTTTGGATAAAAAAAGTTGGTGGCGACTCTTGCTAAACTGAAACATTTGCGAACACAAACGCAAAACCTCAAGTCAGTTCTCCCACCGTATCACAGTAGGTTTGTGTGCGCATGTAAGTAGTCTCTGTCCTTTGGCTTGTGTTGGTGTTTTGTATTTATAGGAGTGATAGGAGACAAGAAAATGGGGAAAGAAATATGTCCTTAAAGACTAGCCATTAAACATAGCATTAAAAATAAAACCAGACCAATTTAAAGATTTCCATTTAGAGAATTTTCAAGCCATTTTGGAATTGGGAATGAACCTGGACAGGTGATAATTGGCACCTTGTACGAATTCAAATTGCTCAGAATTTTCTTCACTAGAGTGTCTTCTATCAGCCCCCAAGCGTTACTTTCTTCGATTTCCTTTCCTTAAATTTAAACCAATCGAAACATAAACTCTTCCTTTTTGAATGGTCGAATGCTACTTCAGCTCTTTATCAATTGAAGGCTTTATAGAAGCCTCCTCGCCTTCCTTCGAATGTCCCCAGGCCTCATCATTGTGGCCTTCGATTGAGCCATTATTTTCCTTAGTAGCTTGATCTGAAACTCTTCAACCAAACCAATTGAAAGCTCTTTTTTGGCCAGTCGAAACTTCTTTTGTCATAAATGTGATTATGCAGGAGGCTTGGGCCTGGTAGTATGCAAGACTTTGGCCAGCAAGAAAAAATTGTTTCCAACCATTGTATGTCTTTTGACTAGACCAAATGCATGTCCTTCGAGGGAATTATTTGTGTGTCCTTCGAATAGGCCTTACTAGGTGTTGAAAGGTGGAAAACTGTGTGTTAAGGATTTTAGATGTGGAATCGAAGCAATCCATTTCAGAGGGAGCCATGGCCCAATCGAAACTAGCATAAAGGAACACAATGCCTTGTGAATGCTAGCACGAGGGAGGCCAAAGCAAGCATAAAAGAGGCCATTGCCTAGTGGATTGAAGGAAAATCTGAAGAAGTCTTGGCCTTGTTTGCTGAAGGCACGCACAGGAAAAGTCATTTCCTTGTCAATCGAATCAGGTATGAAACAGTCAATGCTCAGTCAAAGTCTTGTGAACCAAGTTTGTGTCGAAGGATTTTGGACACCCGATCGAAGCTCCTTGTCCAGATACCAATCAAAGGACAACCTTCTCAGATGCCAATCGAAGATAACTTGTCCCCATGCCAATCGAAGACACCTTGGTTCAATGCCAATCGAAGATACCTTGTTTAAATGCCAATGAAGATACCTTGTTTAGATGCCAATCGAAGATACCTTGTTTAAATGCCAATCGAAGATACCTTGTTTATATTCAAAATTCTTATTTTCTTTAAGCAAGTGTTTTTAATCACCCATGTAAGAGAGAATCTTGGAAAATATGAGAGGGCAAATTTTGGGGTACAACAGCTGCCCCTGTTCAATCTTCTTAAACTTGAGGGTTTAGATTGACTTGTCCGCCTTTCGTGATCTGAAGGTGGAAGATGATTGAACACTAGAGTGCCCAAAAATTTGTACTCGCATGAAGTAACACTGATGGTTGATGATGTTGGGAATGGGCTTACAGATTCCATTTGGAGAAGATGACAGAGATCCGTTAGAGATGGGCTTAAAGATGCCATATAAAGTATATACTGATTTCATAAATGGTCCCTTTGTGGGGAATTCTTGCTCCGACTGTCTAAGGAGGACTCTGCTGAGGAATATGAGTTTCTATTGTTCTCCCACTTGAGGGAAACTCTGTGGGGAATAGAGTCTAGGAACTTCAGTTGTCCAAGGCTCTACTGAGGAGTTATCCCTGGACTGGAGAGACGAAAGTTTGATGTTTTCTGGTTGAAATCCAGGCTTCACAGTAACTTGCTGGTGATAATGTAATTAACCTTTACCTGAAAATGTATGAGAAAGAGTCTGTGTAGGGCTTTTTTGGGATGAGTCTGTGTTAGTCTGCATCCAGAGATATATGAGAAGGAGCCTGTGTAAGGCTGCTTCAAGATGAGTCAGTGTTAGACTGCATCTGGAGATCATGAGAAGAAACCCGTGTAAGATTGCTTCATCTGTTCGTGTAGATAGTTTTCCTGTCTGGTTCCAGGTATTAATCTACAAATCAACTGTTCACAGATAGTTATCCTGGCTGGTTTCAGGTGTTAATCTGGAAATTGAAAATTGTCGGTCGTTGAGATAGTTGTCTTGGCTGGTTTCAGGTATTTATCTCTGACCTGAGAAAGAAAGATAGTTTTCCTGGCTTGTTACAGGTATTAATCTTCAATCTCCTTATGTAGATAGTTTTCCTGGCTTGTTACAGGTATTAATCTACAGTCGATCGTCCACAAATATTTGTCCTGGCTTGTTACATGTATTAACTTGGAACTTATTTTTTTGTCAGTTGTTGAGATAGTTGTTCTGTCTTGTTTCAGGTATTAATCTCTAACCTGAGAAATAAAGATAGTTTTCCTGGCTTGTTACAGGTATTAATCTTCAATCTCTTCATGTAGATAGTTTTCCTGGCTTGTTACAAGTATTAATCTACAGTCGGTCGTCCACAAATAGTTGTCCTGTCTTGTTACAGGTATTAATCTGGGACTTAGGAACATTGGTCACAAAGATAGTTCCCCCGTCTAGTTTTGAGCATTAATCTGTGGCCAGCTATATTTGTTGATAGTGTTTGTCTGTCTGCAAACTCAACCTGGAAAGGTAAAGTCAGTTTCATGCAATGTCATGATGTATGAATTGCATGATGCTCTCAAAATAAATGAGATTGTGATATATGCATTTGTGTTGCATATGCTATGATGTTTGTAAAATGATGTATGAATGCAATGTATGAACGTATCAGTTGTTCTATTTCTGTATTATTGCATTAGGGAAAATAAATCCCTGATTGCAGCTGGCGATGAATAATGTAGGTCTTAAGATTTTGTTCGAACTTAAATGTTGGGAGATGAACTTCCATTGTTAGAGAAATAAACTCTGTTAGGGAAGGAAAACTCTGTGAACTTCTTGGGGATTTTGTTGAAATCCTGTTGGGGAATCCTGAGAAGCTTGACGACTTCATTGGGGAATTTTTTTTTTGGCTGGAGCAGTAATTTGGAGATTTCCGTCTGCCGGGGATATGAGAACCTGACACCATTAGGTTGCATGCTGAGAATATGGCAGTAACTTTATAGTAGGATGCCCCTGCCTCTGTACCTACTGGAGAAGGTATTTGTTGGAGAAAATATTTGTGGGGATTGTGTGGATGGCCTTTAGATATTGTTCCGTTTCTTAAAGCCATTAGTAACTGTCTTTCTGTTTTTTACGCGTATACTTGTAAGCAGTAATCACATTCAAATGCATATGTTTAAATATAATCACTGGATGTTTTTCAAACAAAATAGAAAAATAAATAACAAATAGTTTTGCACTTTCGAAGAGATAGCTTTGTATTAACTTGAATAAGTGTTTTTGTACAAGGAGACATACATCCTAGTAAGAGAATGTCTTCGTAAGAATGAAACTAATATAAAAATAGTATACAAAGAAAAATAGCTATGTGAAATAATCCCATTGGTTTCTCATTCTGCTATTTCCTTTATGTCTTTGAGCATCTCATCTCTTTCGTTGCTTGTTCGAAACTGATTGGATCGATTAGTACCATTTGAGCTTGATAATGAAGATTGGCTGTAAGGTGATCCAACGAGACATAGTTATACGTGTTAAATCCCTAACTTTTTCTTGGACCTCCCTTTCGGGTTTCAGTCCACCGGGATACCCTTTTTTGCCCAAGTCGCCTTTTCAGGTTTTCGACTTTCCAGATGTACAAATATTTTTATGTATATCCCTAATTTTTCTCGAACCCTTTTGGTTCATCGGGATGCCCTAATTTTTTCCTAGGCCAGTTAACCTAGCGGGTCTTTGTTCATGCGTAATATATTTTAACTATGTCTGCGTTTACAAGGTGCGGAAGGTCGTCGTCATCCATAGTGGTTAAGATCATGGCTCCACCAGAAAATATGTTCTTGATCACAAATGGCCCTTCGTATGTGGGAGTCCATTTGCCCCTGGGATCACCTTGTGGCAGTATGATGCGCTTGATTACCAGGTCACCAGCCTGATATACCTGACGTCTGACCTTTTTATTAAAATCTTTGATCATACGTTTTTGGTACATTTGACCATGATAGACAGTCGCGAGCCTCTTCTCGTCAATTAGGTTTAATTGGTCAAGTCGAGTCTGAATCCACTCATCTTCATTCATCTCTGCATCCTTCATGATCCTCAAGGAAGGGATCTGGACCTCAATGGGTAGGACAACTTCCATACCGTATACTGTGATCGGTGGATCTGGAACTGACTGTTTAACGCTTGTTCGCGAAATGTCGCGGAAGAAAGAGTCGCCACCGTCTTTTATTTTCTCCAAATGGAAAGGACAAAAGCACAGAAAAATTCCTTAAAGAGATTGCTCTCGGTTCGGGAGGTAGATTATAGAAAGGGAAGGTGTTAGCACCCTTTCTATCCATGGTTATCCATGGGCTCTTAGATACTTGCTCATTTGTGTTTTCAAAAGTGGTTTGTTTGCTTTTCAACTGTGGGTTTTTAAAAAAGTTTCTTTGAAAATTTCAGTTCGACTCTTGTATCGGTCCTCAAGAGTGTTTGAAAAGTTGCTTTCGAAAGCTTTTGAAAAGTGTCGGTGTGAAAAGTATTTTTGATTTGTTTTTGAAATTAGAACAAGTATCTAGAGTCGTCTACCTACCCTAAGGAATTCGTCTGTGTAAATGTCCTTTAAAGCAGTGCCATCCCACCATTGAGATGGAGGTAGCACCACCATTGGAGGTGTTCGGGTCAATTCGAGGTTCGGGACATGGTGATCACCAGAGCAATGGGAAGACACCTTAGAAGCTACCCTCATGCCAGGTTCTCGGATCATGAGGACTTACTAAGACATCCTCTACTCGACGATCACCTTTCGAGGCAAGGCAACAGTGAGGCGAACCCTAGAGGTGGTGTGTGACTTGTGTGTCGTTTTCAGATATTTTTGTCTTGTCATGTATTGGTGATCTACGCTTTTGTTTTTATTTATTGTCATTCATTCTTGCATGCATTTGTTAACAGTTAAAAATTGCGAGAAAGATAAAATTCTAAACTATTACAAAAGGCGCGGGTCCACATCGCCAAAATTTCCAGGACCCGATTTGACAGAAAAATAAAGAATTAAAGAGTAAGAGAAAGTATGAAATTACACGGCTTTGGGAGAGGTACATGAATATTATAAAGAATAAAAACTAAATACGCGAATATGAATTAAGATAAGAAACGAGGGCGTTGGACCCTTTTTTTGCAAAATTAAATTAAATGATTAAATTAATTGAAATTAAAGAAAAAGAAATTATTTTTGGTGTTTTTGTATTTTATGACTTTTAATGAAATTGAATTAAATGAAAGACATTAACCCTAATTCTAATTCTTTAGTTTATTAAGAAAGTATTAAATTTTAACCTAATATTAATCTAATTATTTATATGCAATTTGATTTATAAAAATTAATAATATTTTAATAATTAATTTTTATGAAAAAAAAGAAAAAAAAAGAAAAAACTTATTACAAACCCTAGTTCTACCAATTTTAGATTTTTATTAAAAAAAGTTAAGGTTAAAACCTAAATTAAAAACTAAGTTAATTAATGAACTTTATTTACAAAAATATTAATTGAATAAATATATTTAATTTTTGTCTTTTTCTGATTTTTTATTGTTTTTTATATTTTTTATGAAAATAATTAAATTAAAGAATTAGTTAAAATAAAGACAATAATTGAAAATAATACCAAAATAATGAAAAGAAATAATGCAAACCTAGGGGGTTCTGCCCCTAATTTGGAGGTGAGACTTAGCATTTTAGGCCCATCAAGACCTTGGCCTGTTTGACTTTTGCGCTGGCATGTGAGATGGTTGACTAGTACCCATCATGATCTCTGGATCCTGGCCCTTGGATTGGTGAATTTGGCCAAGTGGCGTGTTGGATGGAAGAGCATATGGTAGAGCCTTATGTTGAATCTGCATGGGATAACATTTAAAGGCAAAATAATATGAAAGGGATGAGGACCTGGGGCTCGAACCCAGGTCCTGTGGTTTACCAAGCGTCTTCTCTACCACTCAAGCCAGCGCGTTTATTCTTTAATCTGATGGACACTAAATAATATAATAAGAAAACAATGGATTAGTGGACAAAATAAAAAAACGCGCTAATTATTTGAATCACCCAATGGTATTCTTCCACGCATCATCTTCTTCTTCTTCGTTTATTTTTCCTGAAACACAAAACCATAAGCAACGGTTTTTGGACCGTTCCAGAATATGCCATTCCAGAAAATAGCGAACAGGCCATGTGGCCTCATAAATTAGGCGCGAGGGTCCTATCTTTTTCGTCCAAGCGCGCTGAACATGGTCATGGCATTGAGGTCCTCTAATTTTACAACGTTAAAAAACGCCCAATTCAAAGCTTGCAAAACCCTAGAATATAACAATGGCAGATTCTCCAATAGTGCATAAAAACGCAATTAAAATATAGGGTTAGCTTCAGAACACATCGCTTAGTATGAATACATAAACAAAATGCTATGAGAATGTCTCAAAATTAAAACACGAATATGCATTTTTATGAGAAAAAATTGACTTCTGTATACCGATTCAAAGGGTTAGGGACGTGGAAACCTATTCAGGCACGTTGCTTAAGGTCTCAGGAAGGTGATGAGATGATTATCTCAGCTTGAATCGCCCTGGAAAACAGTTTTCAGATTTGAGTTTTCAAGCAAAAAATTCAAGTTTTGTCTCTTCTCTATGGCGCAGCTTTTTGGTCATGGGCACGAGGGTTTGCTTGTGTATGTATAGGTGAATGATTTAGGTTAAGAACTTGATCAAAAATCCATGCATTGATGTGAAAAAATATTTGATTTTTAAGCCATGATTTTCCAATCTTTTTCAAGCATCTTTGATACAAATCATGTCCAATTCCATTGATTCTTTCTATATTTGGTTAGGCACGAAATCTTGGAGATATTATATGCATAAAAAGATTGAAAAACCTAGGTTTAGTATTTTTCATGTATTTTAATTAATTAAATGAATTATTAATAATAAAAATCCAAATAAATAAATAAAAAATGAAAAAAAACTTCCCTTTGGGCCAAATGGTCGTGCACATGCCTTGGATAATGAATTGTGGAAGAAAAAGAGGCCCATTAGCAATTTTAGGTCATTTGAAGCAATGTTGACTTTTCAAAATATCCAAAAATTTCCCAACTTCCACAAGGCATAACTTGCTCAATTTTTAAGCTTTGCTCATGTTTTTGGACATTTTGGAAAGGTCTTTGAGTCCTCTAACCAATGTATTTGGCCCCATGTCATTTTGATTTACCAATCTCAAGTTATGGCCTTTGACTTAAAGTCCCTTTTTGTTGACTTTTGAAAATGACCTATAATGTTGAAATTGATAACTTTTTTGTGAGAGCATTTCTTGGACTTGAAGTGTGAAGAGGAGTTGTAGGAAATGTCTTTATCTTCAAAATGAGCTTTGGATGGAATTTTTCTGATAATCCATGTGAAAGTTATGCCCTGGTCAATTTACAGTTGACTTTTTCAACTGTCCAAATATGGAAACTTTTGCATCTTGATGATTTTTGAGCCAAGCTTTGAGAATCATGATCAAGCATTGATCAAATGATGTTTGTGGCTTCAAAATGAGATGTTGACCAAAAATTTGAACTTTTGACTGTCAAATGACCATTTTGCCCCTATAGTTGACTGTGGTGCAATTAGGGTTTTTGACTGTGCAATTTTGTGCTGAAAGTCTTGAAACTTGGTATGAGGATGCTTGACCATATCTATAGGCATGTGGGACTTGATTGGACCCTTGGAAACTTCATTTTCTTTTCCAGAACCAAAACCCTAATTTTGACTGTTAGGAGGCCCTTGAACTGTGCAACCCTTGGGGAGATTTTGAAGCTTGACTTGGCAATTTCTTGAAGAATATGGGAGGGAAAATTTTGGGGTACAACAATTGCCCCTGTTCAATCTTCTTAGACCTGAGGATGCAGATTGGCTGACGTGCCTTTCGTAATCCGAAGGTGGAAGATGATTGAACACTAGAGTGCCCAGAAATTTGCGCTCACATAGTAGCAGTGTGATGGTGGAATGGGCTTATAGATGCCATTTAGAGATTGATGGGTAGGATGATGGGCTTATAGATGCCATGCTAAGAGATGATGGAAGGTGGATGGGCTTATAGATGCCATGCTGGGTGTTGATCGCGTAAGAGATTCCTTAGCGAGAACTTGCGTACCTGCAGAAGAAAAAACGATTACCTGACCTATTACAGGAGCTGGTCTTTAGATAGATGTGCAGGTGTGTCCTGACTGGTTACAGGAGCTGAATCTGGAGCTTCAAATGGTGATGAATGGACCAGGGATGGTTACTACCTCAACAGGAACGGTGAGAGAACCTTGGATGACTTTAACCTCAACAGCAATCGTTGAGAAAATCTTGGGATTACCACCTCCGCAGTATCGGGGAGAGAACCATAGGCGACTACAACCTCAACAACAAACATTGAGAGAATCTTGGTGGGAATTACCATCTCCGCAGTATCGGGGAGAGAACCATAGGTGATTACAACCTCAATAGCAATCATTGAGAAAACCTTGGTGGGAATTATCATCTCCGCAGTATCGGGGAGAGAACCATAGGCGATTACAACCTCAATAGCAATTATTGGGAAAACCTTGGATGGAATTATCATCTCCGCAGTATCGGGGAGAGAACCATAGGCGATTACAACCTCAATAGCAATTATTGGGAAAACCTTGGATGGAATTATCATCTCCGCAGTATCGGGGAGAGAACCATAGGCGATTACAACCTCAATAGCAATCATTGAGAAAACCTTTGATAACTTCAACTTCAACAGCAATCGTTGAGAGAAGCCTGGGATTACCAACTCCGCAGGATCGGGGAGAGAACCATAGACGATTACCACCTCAACAGCAAACATTGAGAGAACCTTGGATAACTTCTACTGAGTCTTTATCAGGAAAATCTGTTTGGGGTCGATTTAGCTGGACTAGAGAAGGCCTTGGACTGGATAAGAAACAGAGAATCTTAGGGTCGATTAACTGAACCGGTCTAGGTCTTGGAATGTCTTCAACTGGGTTTTTATCAGAAAAATCTGTTTGGGGTCGATTTAACTGGACCAGAGAAGGCCTTTGACTGGATAAGAAATCTTTGGAGTCGATTTAACTGCACCGGTCTAGGTCTTGAAATATGGCTGAGAATTTAACTGAATCTTTCCTGAAAGGTAAAGGTCAGTCATATGCAATGCATGATATGGACCAAGCAATTATGTTCTCAACATAAATGAGATTTGTAAGATATGATGCGTCTATGCATGCTATAATGATGTATGGAAGTGCGATGTTTATGAATGTATTTTTCGTCTAGGAAAGTAAATCCTTGACGGGTGCCGGGAAGTCACTCCTGGGCTGATGTTGGAGAATATATTTTTGCTTCCGCTGGGGATGATAATTGCAAGAATACCAGTAGGAGAAGATGACTCCGTTGGGGAATAAACTTGGCGAATGGAATAACTCTGCGGGGAGGAAAGTACTCTAACGATCTTGCTGGGAAGCAATACTCTGTGGGGAGAGAGATACTTTGCTGAATTGTTGATGGTAATTTGCTGGGGATACCCTTGTTGTGTTGGAAGTGTTAATAGACTTCGCTGGGGATAAGAAGACTGCGTTGACGACGACCTTTCCGTGGCTTTTTGGCTGAGGATAACCCAGTTATATCCTGGTAAGGAAATAACTCTTTGAATAAAGCCGGGAGACGCGTTCGTACTCTGTGAGGATAAGCTTCCAGAATCTACTGGGGATAAGCTTACTGCTTGGGGAGATGGATTCCAACTTTCCTGGGGAGCTAGATTGCACTCTCTTGGGGAAGTTTGAACTGTATTGGGGAAGTGATTCCACTGAATGCCTGGTATGCCGCCGGGGAACAATCTTTAGACCAAGACTGCCGAGGATGCTTGTTAATAATATGTATATTGCTACTGGGGAATGTTGAGATCTGCTGGAGGATACTCAACTCCCTTAAGGTTTGATAATAGCTTTGCTTGAGGAGAGTGTACTGCTTGCTGACTCACTCTCTGGGGAATTAAGGTATCTGGTTATGTTCTTTAGCTGAACCTACCTTGGTACCTTAGAGGACGGAACAATTAGATTATTTAGACAACTCTTTTATTGCCCCTGTTTCTAATGTTACTGCAATTAGTTCTTTGTTTCGTATGCAAATATTTATGAATTAGCAAATTATTGTCAATGCATATATCACAAATTGAACCTTGGACGTTCTTCGCAAAACAAAACAGAAAAAGAAAAACAATTGGCACTTTTAACTGAAAAATATATTTGTATTGATTTTTGAATGGCCTGAAAATAGGCGTTTTGTGTACAAGAGGCTGACGTCCTAGTAAGAGAACGTCGCCGAACAAAAGAGTTTATACAAGTTTTGTACAAGAGAAAATAAAACAGCTGCGTGAAATGAATGATCCCACTGGGTTTCAACTCTGCTATTGCCTTTATAACTCCGAGCGTCTCATCACTTGATGACCTAAACGAAGATGAAGCTGACTGATCGATGCCGTCTGAACTTGATATAGATACCGGATTCTGGATGCAAAGTGATCAATGAGACATAGTATTACGCTTTTATCCCTAACTTTTGCCTGGACCGCCCTTTCGGGTTTTCAGTCCACCGGGATACCCATTTTTGCCCAAGCCGCCTTTTCAGGTTTTTGACTTGCCGGGTGTACAGATTTTTTTTCATTTCATCCCTTCATTTTTCCCGAACCCTTTTGGTTCGACGGGAAGCCCTAATTTTTGCCTAGGCATGTCAGCTTAGCGGGTCTTTTTTTCATGCGTAGTATCTTTTTACTATGTCTGCATTGGCGGGGTGAGGAAGGTCGTCACCATCCATATTGGTTAGAATCATGGCTCCTCCTGAGAACACATGTTTAACCACAAATGGCCCTTCGTACGTAGGGGTCCATTTGCCCCTTGGATCACTCTGAGGAAGGATGATTCGCTTGATTACCAGATCCCCAACTTGATACTCCTGTGGTCTGACCTTTTTGTTAAATGCCCTGATCATCCGTTTCTGATACGTCTGACCATGGCAGATAGCAGCAAGTCTCTTTTCATCAATAAGGTTGAGCTGATCAAGTCGTGTTTGGATCCAATCGTCCTCGTTCAGATTTGCATCCTTCATTATCCGGAGAGAGGGTATTTGCACTTCGATCGGTAAGACTGCCTCCATACCATAAACCAAAGAGAAAGGAGTTGCCCCGGTTGACGTCCTGGTTGAGGTACGGTACCCATGTAGAGCGAACGGTAACACCTCGTGCCAATCTTTATAAGTCACTGTCATCTTCTGCACGATTTTCTTGATATTTTTATTTGCTGCTTCTACAGCCCCATTCATCTTCGGTCTGTAAGGAGAAGAATTGTGGTGCTGTATTTTGAACTGCTCGCAGAGCTCAGTGATCATCTTGTTATTCAGATTGGTACCGTTGTCTGTAATAATTCTTTCTGGGACGCCGTATCGACAGATCAGATTATGCCGAATGAACCGTGCCACAACAGTCTTGGTTACTGTAGCGTAGGAAGCTGCTTCAACCCACTTTCTAAAATAATCAATCGCCACTAGGATGAAGCGATGCCCGTTAGATGCCGTAGGTTTAATCTCACCGATCATATCTATTCCCCACATTGCAAACGGCCAAGGCGCAGTCAGAACATTCAAAGGAACTGGAGGAACATGCACCTTGTCTGCATAAATCTGGCACTTATGGCATGTCCTGGAATGCTGGTAGCAGTCAGCTTCCATTGTGGACCAGTAATACCCTTCCCGAAGGATCTTCTTTGCCATTGTATGTCCACTGGAATGTGTACCAAAGGTCCCTTCATGTAGCTCTTCCATGATCCTTTCTGCTTCAGTTTTATCCACACAACGCAGTAGGGTTGAATCATGGTTTCGCTTGTACAAGATGCAGTTGCTAAGGAAGAACTTTGCCGCGAACCTTCTCAGGAACTTCTTATCATTGACAGAGTCACCCTCAGGGTATTCCTGAGCTTCCAAATATCTCTTCACCTCATGGTACCAAGGCTTCTCAGTCACCAATTCAGTCTCGAGATCGCAACAGTATGCCGGTTCGTCCAGTTTCCAGATGATGATCCGGGGAGCCTCATTATCCCATTTGACCTTAAACATAGAAGACATTGTAGCTAACGCGTCCGCCAACTGATTCTCTTCTCTTGGAAAGTGTTCAAAGGTTATCTTCGTGAAGTGAGGGATCAAGGTTAACACACATTCTCTGTAAGGAATCAGGTTTGGATGTTTCATATCCCACTCTCCTTTGATCTGATTGATCACGAGGGCGGAATCTCCGAAGACACTCAGAAACTTGATCCTTAAGTCGATCGCAGCTTGAAGACCCATGATGCACGCCTCATACTCCGCCATGTTGTTGGTACAGTTGAAACATAGTCGGGCAGTGAGCGGAGTATGAGTTCCTTGCGGAGATATGATTATAGCGCCGACACCATTTCCCAAAGCGTTGGAGGCTCCGTCAAAGTGCATAGACCATCGGGATCCTTCCTCAGGTCCTTCATCCGGTCCAGGTACTTCACCATCAGTCACAATCATAATGCTTTCGTTTGGAAACTCGAAGTTCATTGACTGATAGTCGTCTACTGCCTGATGTGCCAAGTGTTCTGCCAATACACTTCCCTTGATGGCTTTCTGAGTTGTGTACTGAATATCGTATTCCGTCAAGATCATTTGCCATCTTGCTATTCTCCCAGACAGAGCAGGCTTTTCGAATATGTACTTTATAGGATCCATCTTTGAGATCAACAAGGTAGTGTGAGTCAGCATATACTGTCTCAGCCGGCGAGCAGCCCATACCAAAGCGCAGCAAGTTTTCTCGAGCAGTGAGTATCGGGTCTCACAGTCGGTAAACTTTTTGCTAAGGTAATAAATGGCATGCTCTTTTCGGCCAGACTCGTCATGCTGCCCCAGCACACACCCCATTGAGTTGTCAAGCACTGTCAGGTATAGTATCAGAGGTCTCCCTTCAACCGGTGGCATAAGGATGGGTGGTTCTTGGAGATACTCTTTGATTATGTCAAAAGCAGCCTGACATTCATCATTCCAACGTACTACCTGATCTTTCTTCAGCAGCTTGAAGATTGGTTCACAGGTAGCAGTCAGGTGTGAGATGAATCGAGCAATGTAATTCAGGCGTCCTAAAAAGCCTCTGACCTCCTTCTCTGTCCTGGGAACTGGCATCTCTTGAATAGCTTTAACCTTGGCAGGGTCCACTTGAATGCCCTTGTCACTTACAACGAAGCCCAACAACTTCCCAGATCTTACCCCGAAGGTGCACTTGTTCGGGTTCAATCTCAGCTTGTACAGTTTCAACCGGTCAAACAACTTTTGCAGATGATCTAGGTGCTCTTCCTCAGTCTGGGACCTTGCGATCATGTCGTCGACATACACTTCTATCTCATGATGGATCATGTCATGAAATAAAGCAACCATGGCACGTTGGTAGGTTGCCCCAGCGTTCTTCAGTCCAAAAGGCATGACCTTGTAGAAGAAGGTGCCACACTGAGTAACAAATGTAGTCTTTTCCATGTCTTCGGGTGCCATCTTGATCTGATTGTAACCTGAAAAGCCATCCATGAAAGAGAACACCTTATGCTGAGCTGTATTATCCACAAGGACATCAATGTGAGGTAGGGGAAGTCATCCTTGGGGCTGGCCCTGTTCAGATCCCTGTAATCAACACACATTCTGACCTTACCGTCTTTCTTTGGTACCGGAACCACATTAGCAACCCACTGAGGGTAAGAGGTCACTGCAAGGAACCCAGCATCAAACTGTTTCATAACCTCGGCTTTAATCTTCTCAGACATTTTTGGACGCATACGGCGGACCTTTTGCTTAACCGGAGGGCAGTCTTCCTTAGTTGGCAAGTGATGGACCACAATATCGGTATCCAACCCGGGCATGTCTTCGTAGGACCAGGCAAATATCTCCATATAATCGTGTAGCATCTTAGTCAACCGTTGCTTCACGCTGAGCTCTAGGTTGGCACCAATCTTTACCTCTTTCCTGTCTGCCTCAGTACCCAAGTTTATTATTTCCACTGGCTCTTCATGTGGTTGAATTGCCCTCTCTTCCTGAAGTAACAGTCTTGCAAGCTCGCCAGGCACTTCACAATCATCTTCACCTTCGTCTTCGGCTAAGTTGATCGGATTTTCGAAGTCATAACTGGCAGTAGCAGAGTTGTTATCAGTGAGATCCAGAGTGGATTGGAACCTGTATGAGTGAGTGTGTGTAAATACAGCTGTTTTGAAATATATGTAAAGGAAAGAAAGACAGAAAAGGAGCATAAGATTTGTAATGCGAGAAAACGTCCAAGATTTTCATTTATGATATATGAAATGACAATTTATATGCCCTCACAAATGAAGCCACGGTGCCTCGGGTAAGACACCGGGCCATAGAGTTTATTTATTGTTTATTACAAATAACAAAACAAAGAAGTTTATCACTGCGTAACAAAAGTAACAGGAGTATGGTCTTTGACAATCCAATTGGTCAATCCGCCTTCAGTCGTCGGGTAGATCCAGCTATTGAATTCAGATTCGTCCACTTCATTGTCCTCCCCAACAACATTCACTCCTGGATTTGTAATGAGCACAGGAGGTCTTCTAGTCTTCTCCTTCCACATAGCTTTCTGACCCTCTGCAGTAAAACCCAGCCCAAATTTGTCAGTTTTCTGTGTAAAGTCGGGAAGCCTGCCCCAGTTAGCACATTCACCTTTTTGAACCACAGCCCGGGCATCCTTCAGGGAAGCCATCTTCAAGGGAACATCCTCTTCAACCGTTGTTTCTGCTGCTGCTGAAATTGGAAGCACCTCCTCGAAATGTTGAAAGGGGGTTTCAATAAACTCCCCATCCATCTCAATGTATCTGAAGGAATTCAAATGGCTCACCATATACTCCTCTTCTCCTTGCACAGTGACGATCTTCCCTCTGACAGGGTACTTCAGCTTCTGGTGCAAGGTGGAGGTCACTGCCCCAGCTTTATGGATCCAAGGTCGACCCAGTAGACAAGAGTAAGATGGACGGATATCCATCACATAAAAAGTAGAGTCAAACACCTGAGAGCCCACACGAATAGGAATGTCAACCTCTCCATGAACCATCCTTTTTGAACCGTCAAAGGCCCTGACGATGATATTGCTGGGTTTCAGTTCCAGGCCTTCACAATCCAAACGGTCTAAAGCCTTCTTTGGTAGCACATTCAAGGAAGAACCAGTATCCACCAATACATGTGCCAAAGTAGTGCCCCTGCATTCGATAGAGACATGCAGGGCATCATTGTGGTCTCTTCCCTTCGCAGTCAGGTCAGCATCTGAGAAACCCAAGCCATTGTCTGCTATCAGATTTGCTACACAATCAGTGAACTGGACTACAGATGTCTCCTGTGGCACATGGGCCGTCTTGAGAAATGAGATCAAGGCCTTAGCATGGGCCTCAGAGCATAGCAATAAGGAGAGCATGGAGATCTTGGAAGGCGTATGCCCCAGCTGTTCCACAACATTGAAGTCACTCTTTTTTATTATCTTTAGAATCTCCTCCATTTCTTGTTGGGAGGCCTCAGCATTTATAGGTATTGGTGCCTCCATCCGGGCAGGCTCACCTTCAATCCCT
Organism: Vicia faba; assembly: GCA_948472305.1. Classification (NCBI taxonomy): domain Eukaryota; kingdom Viridiplantae; phylum Streptophyta; class Magnoliopsida; order Fabales; family Fabaceae; genus Vicia; species Vicia faba. Next base: position 179,741,281 of record OX451740.1, read on the forward strand.
TTGCCCCGAGCATTAGACGACTCGGCGGCAGGGGAAACAACTTGATCAGCAACAGGAACAGGTACACTTGTAGGTGTTATGAGGAGGGGTCTTCGAGTAGCGGGCGGTGCGATGTCAGGCGAGAAGAGCCTGCCACTGCGGGTAACCTTGGCTGGACCAGTGATATCGCAGATACTGGCACCAGTGTTGAACTCTTGTTTAATTCCATTCACATATACGTCTGCCCCATAATGCCAGGGGACAGCTTTATCAGATACGTAGGGAAGAGGCCCCGGAACAGTGATAACAACAGGTGCGACAGTCATGATTTGGACAGGCTTCTTCGGGAGAGCCTTGATTGGATTATTGAAGATGGTAACCACAGAAACTTCTTCTACCGGAACCAACTGAACAACAGACTTCTTAAATAGAATCTCCTTGCTATCCATTAGGCTTTGGATGCCTAACTTCAGCAAGGGACAACCAGATAGAGAAACAGCACAGAACATGCAACCCTCACTGCAACCCGGAAATAAACCGGCCAGCAGCAGGTTCTTCTTGACAGTCATTAAGGGAGTGGCCAGATCATCCACAGAAACAGCGTAAACATCTTCATCAACAGCATTTACCCCATGCTGAGGCATAGGAGCAGTAACCACATTCGGCCTCTCAGGCGCTTCAAACTGTATCTCCTTTGCGTCAATAAGGTCTTGCACCTTATTCCTTAATGCCCAACAGTCGTCAGTGGAATGCCCCGGGCTATCAGAATGGTAAGCACAGCGAGCATTTGGGTTGTATTTCGGAGAGGCAGTGTTTACACCTTTGGGGGCCTCTCTGACAGTCACTAGGTTGGTGGATAGTAACTGCGGCAAGATCTGCGATAAGGTCATGCTCAAACGGGTAAACTCTCTCCGGGGTCTTTCAGCCCTTTGAGGATTGGTTGGCCGAGGAGCGGCAGCAGGCTTGGCAATCATTACCGCACTGACAGATTGGCGGCGCTCAGATTTTTCTTGTCTTCTAGAGCCATATACAGCACTAGCCTCCTTCTTGAAGGGTTTCTTCTCAGAACTAGACGATACACCCTTCGGAATCTTACCAGACTTCAACCCAGCCTCAATTCTCTCTCCAGTCAGAATCAGATCAGTGAACCCTGCAGACGAATTCCCGATAAGATGGTTGAAAAATGGCCCAGATAGGGTCCCCAAGAACATGTCTACCAACTCCCGATCAGTCAACGGAGGCTGCACCCTGCCAGCCAGGTCTCTCCACTTCTGAGCGTACTCCTTAAAACCTTCACTTGAACCTAACGACATACCCTGGAGTTGGGTACGTGTAGGGGCAAGATCGGCATTATATTGATACTGCTTATAGAAAGCAGTAGCCAACTCCTCCCAGTTACGAACCTTGGTCCCATCCAGCTGATAGAACCATTCGAGATGAGTCCCTGAAAGACTCTCCTGGAAGAAGTGGATCCACAAATTCTTATCCGCTGAGTACGGTTGAATCTTCCGAACATAGGACCTGAGATGTAGCTTGGGACAAGACGCCCCGTCATACTTAGTGAAAGATGGTGCTTTGAATTTACGAGGAATAATCACACCAGTAGACAAACCCAAATCTCCAAAATCCAGCCCAGGTACCTGTTGTATCTCCATAGCATTCAGCCTGTCTTCCAACTGCTTATACCGGTCTTCAGCCGGAGGATACTGCTCTTCATCAAAATCAGTCTCGTTGTCAGAGACTACCGGACTAGGACCTTTTTCCGCTTGAGGAGTACCCTTGCCAATAGAAGAACCAGCCTCTTCATTTTGCAGAGTGTTGCCAAACCTTCGGCCCGAGTTAAATAGAACAGTTCTTCTCTTCTTCTTCTTTTCCTTCTTCAGGAGCAAAGCCTTCAACTCTTCTTGGCCCTGAGCCAAACCCATGATTAGTTCCTGAAATTGCGCGTTCTGCGCCTGAAGAGCTTTGATGGACATCTCAGTTGAGGATGAGTCAGGATTCATGATGCTGAAATAAACAGCGAAGAACTGTAAGCAACCTGAAAAGAGGAAAACCTGCTATGCACATGATGAATGATATGTGTTTATGCAATGCATTCAAGGGTTCGAAAGTTCAAATTTGTTGTAGACAAAAAGGAACACACGTTATCATTTAGGAAATAATTGTTCAGTACATCAAAGCCTCATGGGCAAAATAATACAAAAGCAAATCAATCCCAAAATATACTACGCATCCTCTTTGGAGCTATGTAATTGTTGAGATTCCTCTCCTCATGCAACAGGCGGGTGAGCTCCAAGACCTTCTTTTCACTAGCATGTAGACTGGTCTCAAGAGAATTCCGTTCTTCCTTGAGCTGGATCCAGCTCTTCTTCATCTCTTCCCAGGATGTGGGCATATCAGGGTGCTGAATAGTGTAGGACACTTCTCCTTCCAAGACTGGTTCTTTGATTATTGGGAGCATATGAGGATAAGGCATTACTAACTTCTGGGAGCGGGCTCGTACCCACTTGAGATAAGGTTCCAACGGGATGGAATTCCTGTGCCCCAGTGTCTTACTGTCTATCCTACTTGGCATCCTCCAGGCTCTGATAAATCTCTGGCGAAGTCCTTGAGTATCATTGTCGAAGTCAAAAACTATGTCAGGAATTAACATGTCATGAGGGCCATCCCTCCGAGCATAACCAAACTGTCTCCAAGCCAGGCATGGGTTGTAAGTAATACCTCCTCTGATTCCAAGTAAAGGAACATTAGGGTACTCCCCACAACGATCAATGATAGTGACATCTTCTCTGGACCTAGGGCACCAATGTGTATCCGCATGTGTAAGAGTCATCAACCGTTGTGACCATCTCAAACCCCGCTCATTCTTCAAGACTGATTGTGGAAGGTGCGAAATAAACCACCTTCCCAGGAGAGGAGTGCAACACATAAGGACACCTCTTTTTCTCATGGTTCGAGTGTAACATGAGTGGAGGATGTCCCCCAGCAACGTAGGTATAGGATTCCTGGACATAAAGATCTGGACGGCACTGATATCTATAAGCTGATCTGGGTTAGGGAACAACACCAAACCATAGACAAGGAGGGCCACAACTTCTTCAAAAGCTTGTAAGTCAAGGGAGTTCCAACATTCATGGGCCTTTTCAAACAGAAACCTGGCTAAGAACCCTTTGATACCACTTCTAACTTCCCAATGTCCCTTGAGGTCAGATGACTGTAGGTGTAAGGCTTTAGCAATCTCTTCAAGCTTGGGTTCCTTTTCCGTACCGTTGTAGGGTAGTTGATCAAGGATAGGGATCTTCAGGAGCCGGGAGAACTCCTCCAATGTAGGTACCAGCTTCTAATCCAAGAAGGTGAAACAGTGATGCAGAGGGTCAAAGAACTGGAACAGGACCTTTATCATGTCTTCCTCAATGTTGGTATTGACCAAGCTGATGAGTCTTCCATGTCTTTCACTGAATGAAGAACTCTCGGGAATCCTGGATATAAGCTCCTTAAGCTGAGGAGGGATCCTTACAAGACTGATTTGAATTGTCTTTCTGCGAACAGTCTCCATGTCCTACAAAACAAGAACAAAGATGAAGATTCGAACCCCTGAAATGGTTAGTCAATGCATATGATGCTGGATGATGTCATGATGCTATGATTAAACACGCCACAGATATTTACAAAGACAAACATGTAAGGCACACAAGGCACACAAGACAAGCCCTTAGGGTTTAAGGCCAACATGGGGTCTGGGTAGTACCCTCTTGAAGTTGGTGGGTTCATCCTGTCCTATTAGAAGTAACCGGGTTCTAAGGGTCCCAATATCACTGGATTGCTTTCATTGTTCATCGTTTCGATTTAGCCACTGAACTGGAGACCGACATATTCCAGGAAAGCAACCCTCAATTGAGTGTAGTATCGAGTATCAACCAACCTCTGACTGCACCAAAGTCAGTTATCTCACTACCCTAAAGAGGCCAAGATAGTTCAATTAAGGTTCCTAAGGTCTGTTGATGCTTCACGACACCACGCGGAGGCCCCGTACTCTCCTTGACTGAACTCAAGGGTTACCGGTACACACCAAAGTGCCACATCAACGTAGCAGACTGTTTCAACCATGTCGGTATACCCCGCACAGTTCCCTCACAGCCTTGTTGCTACTTTCTAAGAAGGTATCCCCAGATCCGGGTTAGGATCTATAGAACTCCCAAGACAGTCCCACAATTTAAAGCAAGCAAATCAATACAATTGAAAACACAGTTATGAACTAACCCTAAGGTACACCTCACTTTATAAAGATTTCCCCAGCAGAGTCGCCAGTTCTGTGATCGGTGGATCTGGAACTGACTGTTTAACGCTTGTTCGCGAAATGTCGCGGAAGCAAGAGTCGCCACCGTCTTTTATTTTCTCCAAATGGAAAGGACAAAAGCACAGAAAAATTCCTTAAAGAGATTGCTCTCGGTTCAGGAGGTAGATTATAGAAAGGGAAGGTGTTAGCACCCTTTCTATCCATGGTTATCCATGGGCTCTTAGATACTTTCTCATTTGTGTTTTCAAAAGTGGTTTGTTTGCTTTTCAACTGTGGGTTTTTAAAAAAGTTTCTTTGAAAATTTCAGTTCGACTCTTGTATCGGTCCTCAAGAGTGTTTGAAAAGTTGCTTTCGAAAGCTTTTGAAAAGTGTCGGTGTGAAAAGTATTTTTGATTTGTTTTTGAAATTAGAGCAAGTATCTAGAGTCGTCTACCTACCCTAAGGAATTCGTCTGTGTAAATGTCCTTTAAAGCAGTGCCATCCCACCATTGAGAGGTAGGTAGCACCACCATTGGAGGTGTTCGGGTCAATTCGAGGTTCGGGACATGGTGATCACCAGAGCAATGGGAAGACACCTTAGAAGCTACCCTCATGCCAGGTTCCCGGATCATGAGGACTTACTAAGACATCCTCTACTCGACGATCACCTTTCGAGGCAAGGCAACAGTGAGGCGTACCCTAGGGGTGGTGTGTGACTTGTGTGCGTTTTCAGATATTTTTGTCTTGTCATGTATTGGTGATCTACGCTTTTGTTTTTATTTATTGTCATTCATTCTTGCATGCATTTGTTAACAGTTAAAAATTGCGAGAAAGATAAAATTCTAAACTATTACAAAAGGCGCGGGTCCACATCGCCAAAATTTCCAGGACCCGATTTGACAGAAAAATAAAGAATTAAAGAGTAAGAGAAAGTATGAAATTACACGACTTTGGGAGAGGTACATGAATATTATAAAGAATAAAAACTAAATACGCGAATATGAATTAAGATAAGAAACGAGGGCGTTGGATCCTTTTTTTGCAAAATTAAATTAAATGATTAAATTAATTGAAATTAAAGAAAAAGAAATTATTTTTGGTGTTTTTGTATTTTATGACTTTTAATGAAATTGAATTAAATGAAAGACATTAACCCTAATTCTAATTCTTTAGTTTATTAAGAAAGTATTAAATTTTAACCTAATATTAATCTAATTATTTATATGCAATTTGATTTATAAAAATAAATAATATTTTAATAATTAATTTTTATGAAAAAAAAGAAAAAAAAAGATAAAACTTATTACAAACCCTAGTTCTACCAATTTTAGATTTTTATTAAAAAAAGTTAAGGTTAAAACCTAAATTAAAAACTAAGTTAATTAATGAATTTTATTTACAAAAATATTAATTGAATAAATATATTTAATTTTTGTCTTTTTCTGATTTTTTATTGTTTTTTATATTTTTTATGAAAATAATTAAATTAAAGAATTAGTTAAAATAAAGACAATAATTGAAAATAATACCAAAATAATGAAAAGAAATAATGCAACCTAGGGGGTTCTGCCCCTAATTTGGAGGTGAGACTTAGCATTTTAGGCCCATCAAGACCTTGGCCTGTTTGACTTTTGCGCTGGCATGTGAGATGGTTGACTAGTACCCATCATGATCTCTAGATCCTGACCCTTGGATTGGTGAATTTGGCCAAGTGGCGTGTTGGATGGAAGAGCATATGGTAGAGCCTTATGTTGAATCTGCATGGGATAACAGTTAAAGGCAAAATAATATGAAAGGGATGAGGACATGGGGCTCGAACCCAGGTCATGTGGTTTACCAAGCGTCTTCTCTACCACTCAAGCCAGCGCGTTTATTCTTTAATCTGATGGACACTAAATAATATAATAAGAAAACAATGGATTAGTGGACAAAATAAAAAAACGCGCTAATTATTTGAATCACCCAATGGTATTCTTCCACGCATCATCTTCTTCTTCTTCGTTTATTTTTCCTGAAACACAAAACCATAAGCAACGGTTTTTGGACCGTTCCAGAATATGCCATTCCAGAAAATAGCGAACAGGCCATGTGGCCTCATAAATTAGGCGCGAGGGTCCTATCTTTTTCGTCCAAGCGCGCTGAACATGGTTATGGCATTGAGGTCCTCTAATTTTACAGCGTTAAAAAACGCCCAATTCAAAGCTTGCAAAACCCTAGAATATAACAATGGCAGATTCTCCAATAGTGCATAAAAACGCAATTAAAATATAGGGTTAGCTTCAGAACACATCGCTTAGTATGAATACATAAACAAAATGCTATGAGAATGTCTCAAAATTAAAACACGAATATGCATTTTTATGAGAAAAAATTGACTTCTGTATACCGATTCAAAGGGTTAGGGGCGTGGAAACCTATTCAGGCACGTTGCTTAAGGTCTCAGGAAGGTGATGAGATGATTATCTCAGCTTGAATCGCCCTGGAAAACAATTTTCAGATTTGAGTTTTCAAGCAAAAAATTCAAGTTTTGTCTCTTCTCTATGGCGCAGCTTTTTGGTCATGGGCACGAGGGTTTGCTTGTGTATGTATAGGTGAATGATTTAGGTTAAGAACTTGATCAAAAATCCATGCATTGATGTGAAAAAATATTTGATTTTTAAGCCATGATTTTCCAATCTTTTTCAAGCATCTTTGATACAAATCATGTCCAATTCCATTGATTCTTTCTATATTTGGTTAGGCACGAAATCTTGGAGATATTATATGCATAAAAAGATTGAAAAACCTAGGTTTAGTATTTTTCATGTATTTTAATTAATTAAATGAATTATTAATAATAAAAATCCAAATAAATAAATAAAAAATGAAAAAAACTTCCCTTTGGGCCAAATGGTCGTGCACATGCCTTGGATAATGAATTGTGGAAGAAAAAGAGGCCCATTAGCAATTTTAGGTCATTTAAAGCAATGTTGACTTTTCAAAATATCCAAATATTTCCCAACTTCCACAAGGCATAACTTGCTCAATTTTTAAGCTTTGCTCATGTTTTTGGACATTTTGGAAAGGTCTTTGAGTCCTCTAACCAATTTCTTTGGCCCCATGTCATTTTGATTTACCAATCTCAAGTTATGGCCTTTGACTTAAAGTCCCTTTTTGTTGACTTTTGAAAATGACCTATAATGTTGAAATTGATAACTTTTTTGTGAGAGCATTTCTTGGACTTGAAGTGTGAAGAGGAGTTGTAGGAAATGTCTTTATCTTCAAAATGAGCTTTGGATGGAATTTTTCTGATAATCCATGTGAAAGTTATGCCCTGGTCAATTTACAGTTGACTTTTTCAACTGTCCAAATATGGGAACTTTTGCATCTTGATGATTTTTGAGCCAAGCTTTGAGAATCATGATCAAGCATTGATCAAATGATGTTTGTGGCTTCAAAATGAGATGTTGACCAAAAATTTGAACTTTTGACTGTCAAATGACCATTTTGCCCCTACAGTTGACTGTGGTGCAATTAGGGTTTTTGACTGTGCAATTTTGTGCTGAAAGTCTTGAAACTTGGTATGAGGATGCTTGACCATATTTATAGGCATGTGGGACTTGATTGGACCCTTTGAAACTTCATTTTCTTTGCCAAAACCAAAACCCTAATTTTGACTGTTAGGAGGCCCTTGAACTGTGCAACCCTTGGGGAGATTTTGAAGCTTGACTTGGCAATTTCTTGAAGAATATGGGAGGGCAAATTTTGGGGTACAACATATACCAAAGAGAAAGGAGTTGCCCCTGTTGATGTACGCACGATGGTACGATAACCATGAAGAGCAAATGGTAACATCTCATGCCAGTATTTGTATGTAACCATCATCTTCTGTATTATTTACTGGGAGAACTAGCCAAACTTCAATTATAATAGGAAAAATCTATTCAGCCGCACGAAGAGTCAGTTGAAGTCATCAATTTGGGTACTGGGACAGACAAGAAAGAAGTCAAGATCGACGCTAACCTGGAAAGCAATGTAAAAAGCTAATTGGTTCATATGTTGCATGACTATCTGGAAGTGTTTTCTTGGTCGTATGAAGATATGACAGGGTTGGATACCGACATCGTAGTTCATTGTCTGCCAACAAAAGAAGATTGTCCTCCTGTCAAACAAAAGGTTCATCACATGAGGCCTGCCATGTTTGAAAAGATAAAAGCTTAAGTGATGAAACAATTTGATGCAGGATTCTTAGCTGTGACATCTTACCCCCAATGGGTTGTGTTGTACCCCAAAATTTTCCCTCCCATATTTCTCAAAACATTTCAACAAAAATCCTCAAGTTGCTCAAGGAAGTCCAAGGGTTGACCAGACAAGCTCTCTCCTAAGGCAGTCTACCCCAAATTAGGGTTTCATGTTGCATCAAGATGCTTGAGTCCAAGGAATCCCAAATTCTCACCAATGTCCTAATATGTTCTCAAGATCATCCATGTCAAGTTTCAAGCCTTGTAGAGGAAATTTGCTCAGTCAATTGCTCAAAGGCCTGAAAATCGACTGTGCTAGGGCAAAAGTCAATTGTGGCCTACATACAGTCAAACTTCAAGATTTTTGGTCAACATCCTCATTTTGAATTATATTTCATCATTTGATCAAGGGTTGATCATGATTCATCAATGATTGCTCATAATTCATCAAGAACCAAAAGTTGCTAAATTAGGGTTTTATAAGAAAAGTCAACTCAACTTTGACCAGGCATAACTTTCTCATACTTTATGAGAAATGACCCATCCAAAGCTCATTTTTAATAGTATGCAATCCTCTACAATCCATCTTCAGATCCAAAGTTCAAAATATGCACTCACAAGAAGTTTTGAATTTGGACATTATAGGTCATTTTGAAAAGTCAACAAAAACACCTTTTTTGTCAAAGCTTCATACGTGAACATGGAATACCAAATTGATATGATACCAAAAGTTTTGCTTAGAGGACATCTCAAGCTTTCTAAAAAGTCCAAGAAAACCTTCAAATAGTCAAAATTGAGGAAGTTATGCATTGGTGAAGTTGACCCTTTTTGCAAAATTGCCAAAAGTCAACTATGCCTAAAATTGCAATTTTTGCTAGATGGGCCTAACTTTTTGCACTTGTTTTGAGTTGGTAGTATGGTCCACGAGCCCTAGCTCTTTCTACTTGTAATTATATTATTTTTATTATTTATTTTGATTTTTATTATAATTAAATCATTTTAAATCAAAACAAATCATAGAAAATCTAAAACATTGAAATATCAAGATCTTGTACATGTTTCAGGTCCTATATCCAGCTAGTAAGAGATTGAATTCCTGCAAGGCCTTTATGTGCATGAAAAGATTGGTTTTGGATATTTTTGGAAAGATATTCAAAGGAATCAAATCAAGATCAAAATCAATAATGGAGGAAGATTGAGATCATGTTTGCAACCCTAATCCATTCCTCAATACATAAGGAGTTTTTGCAGACCTAAAACAAGAGGCTAGAGAGGTGTGAGAACAAGAACCAAACTTGGAAAAATCACAAAAAAGTGCTGAGTCGAATTCATAGTTCCAGGCTATTCCAGGGCTTCCTGACCATTCCAATCGCTTCCTGGGATCACAAGCAAGCAATACCAATCGAAAACAAGCGCGCTAGTGCCCAGAATTCGTCCCCACCACTCCCACGGTTTGCCCATATTTCTAAAACTGAATCTTGTTATTCTTGCACATTCATCACATTCTAATCACATATTCTTGTTCACCGTCACATATGCAAGCTATCTGGAACGTTTAATTGCATTTTTATGGACTGTATGAGATTTCACCATTGCTAGGTTTTTCGGGCTCGATTTAGGATCTTTGTGTACAGGTGAAATTGGGCCATGAAAGGGGCACCATCACGCTCAGAATGTCCAGACGAGTTGATTCATGGCCTTAAAAGTCATTTATCTCGCTTGTATTAGATTTTGAGAATGACAGGATCTATAGCTGTGGACAAACGTCCATAGGTAAAAGTCTGTGACTTTTACCAACGGTGCAAGGTGGAAGACGACTAGTGTGGCAGCCTCTCATTCGCTGATTTGAATTTTGGCGCTTTCTCTCTCCACTAACGCCCATTATTGTATATTACTTATTATTATTATTATTTTATGTACAAGAAGCAAAGCCAACACAGTTGGTAGTGGAGTAGTGGGAAAATGCTTTGGGGCCTGGTTTCGAATCCCAGGTCCCCCATTTGTTTTATATTATTTTCTTTTCAGTAATCAGGCACATGCTTGTGTGGGATGATCACCGTGGGGCATCATCTCCTAATCATCAGATCACCAATCATCCAGATCTAAAGGCCATTATTGGAGGATCCATCATGTACCTTGGTCAAAGCAAAGCATGGGATTCAAAAGGTCAACGTGGACCTTATTTTCTTGGGCTCAGATTTGATATTCACGCCCTCCAAAATTACTTTCAGGCCCAGTTTTCTTCTTTATTTTCTTTTTTTATATTTTGTTTTATTTAATTTATTTATTTGTTTTGCTAACACAAATTAATTTTCTTTTTTTATCAAAAAATCACAAAAATATTTTCATCCAATTAGATTTAGGATATTTATTTTTTATACAAAAATTAATTGAATTAGGTTATTTAATTTTAGGTAACTTAAATTATTTTGGTAAATAAATTAAAATTAATTAGAACAACTAGGGTTTTAACTTAATTATATTTTCTTTTCTTAAAATAACCAAAAACACAAAAATAGGTTAAATGTATTTATTTTCTTTAATTAATTTAATTACTAATTAATTGTGTATTTAATTTAAAAACCAATTCTCTTTCTTAAAAATAATTAAAAACAACAAAAACAAATTTTCTTTCGATTAGGTTAGACGGGGTCAAAACCCTAATTCTCTCCCGTTCTTAGTTTCTTTGCGCGCGTTTCATTTATTTATTTTTACCATATTAATGTAATTGCTCACAAGTTGTAATAGATTAATTAGGACTTTTTCTTTTCATTTATTGCTTTTTTTAAGGGTTTGTTTTTGGCTATGTAAATACCCGAAGCCTTGTAATAGCGTAGTTTATTTTCCGCATTTTAAATTCCGCAAATATTAACTGTTAGATGTATGAATATTAGGAATGTATGACAAGAATGTATGTAAACTTTAAAACAGTTAGTAAACCCTAAATGTGCAAAGATAATAAACTTGAAATTGCATCACTCGCACATCCACACTCCTAGGGTACACTCCCACTTCGGTTGCCTTCGGTAAACGGTCATTAAGTATAGGATATTTTAGTGGTCGTTCTCTTGTCTAAACCAAGATCGAAGTCCCGTTAAGAAAAGTTTCCTCGGAATAGTTGCCTCGAAATTGTTGCCTCGAATAATTGATCTAATACATTAGGGTTACTACTAAGACGTCCTAACATTGCTTTAGTGACCACACTTCCCTTTCGAATTGACCCTCAAAACTCCAACGACGGTGCTACCTACTCACTAATAGTAGGATAACATTGTCTAAAGGAAACAAACATAGAACAATTCCTTTTTTCGAGTAGGTAGAATCTTAAGTACTTGCTCAATCTAAACAAACTTTTCCACACTTACACTCTTTTCAAACAAAGATTTCAAAAACACTTCGTAACACTCTTGAAGACAGAAGCAAGGGTTAAATCGAAGTCAAAAACTTTTTCAAATCAAACACACAAAAGCAATTTTGAAAATGATGAGCAAGTACCTAAGAGCTCGTAGATAACTACGGATAGAAAGGGAGCTAATACCTTCCTTTTCTGTAATCTACCCCCCGTACTCAAAATCTCGAAAAAAGGGAATTTTGCTGTGCTTTTGTCCTTTCCAATTGGATAAAATAAAAGTCGGTGGCGACTCTTGCTTACCGCGACATTTTGCAAACACAAACGCAAAATGCAAACCAGCATTCCTAAAACAGTCCCGGTTCTGGCTACCGTATCACAGGTTGCAAATGTGGTTTCGGTTCCAAAGAAAGACGGAAAAGTTCGCATGTGCGTAGATTATAGGGATCTGAATAGGGAAAGCCCCAAGGACGATTTCCCTCTACCTCATATTGTTGTCTTGGTCGATAACACTGCTCAGCATAAAGTATTCTCTTTCATGTATGGTTTCTCTAACTATAATCAAATTAGGATGGCTTCCGAAGAAACAGAGAAGACCACTTTCGTCATGCAATGGGGCACTTTTTGTTACAAGGTCATTCCGTTCGGATTAAAGAATGCAGGGGAAACATATCAAAGGGCTATGATAGCTTTGTTTCATGATATGATTCATCGGGAAATAGAGGTATATGTGGATCATACGATTGCAAGATCACAAACTGAGGAGGAACATCTTGATCACATGTACAAGTTATTCGAGAGGTTGAAAAAGTACAAGTTAAGGTTAAAACCTAACAAGTGCACATTTGGAGTACGATCTGGAAAGCTTCTTGGTTTTTTCGTCAGTGGTAAAGGCATCGAAGTCGATCCTGCCAAGGCAAAGGCCATCCAAGAAATGCCAGTCCCCCACTCTGAAAAAGAAGTTAGAGGATTCTTGGGTCGTCTCAATTACATTGACCGCTTCATATCTCACTTGACTTCTACTTGTGAGCCAATCTTCAAACTCTTGAAGAAAGATCAAGTAGTCAGATGGAATGATGAATGCCAAGCTGCCTTCGACAAAATCAAAGAGTATCTACAAGAACCTCTTATTCTCATGCCTCCAGTTGAAGGAAGACCCTTGATCATGTACTTGACAGTGCTAGAGAATTCTATGGGGTGTGTTTTGGGCTAACATGACGAGTCTGGCCGAAAAGAGCATGCTATTTACTACCTGAGCAAAAAGTTTACCGACTGTGAAACCAGATATTCACTGCTCTAGAAAACTTGCTGCACTCTGGCATGGGCTTCTCATCGGCTAAGACAATATATGTTGACTCATACCACTTTGTTAATTCCTAAGATGGATCCAATCAAGTATATCTTCGAGAAACCTACTCTTTCCAGACGGATAGCAAGATGGCAAATGATCTTGACTGACTACGACATTAAATACACAATGCAAAAGGCCATCAAAGGAAGTGTACTAGCAGATCGTTTGGCCCATCAAGTTGTTGATGATTATCAGTCTATGAACTTTGACTTCCCAGATGAGAACATCATGCTGGTGACCAACTGTGCGAAACCTGGACCGTGTGATGGACCTGAACAAGGATCCCGGTGGACTATGGTCTTCGAAGGGGCTTCTAACGCCTTGGGTAACGGAATTGGTTTTGTGATCATATCCTCTGAAGGCTAGTTCTCCCGGTTATCCACCTCAAAGATCTGCGAAGGCTGGAATCCGACCAGATAACAGTTTAATTTCAAGAAACTTCCTGCGAAGCCTGGATCCGACCAGATAATAGTTAATTTATTCTTCTCCAGTAAGTTACCGTGAGGCCTGGATCCGACCAGATAGCAGTTGACTTCCTCATCCTCAGCAAATTGTTGTGAAGCTTGGATCCGACCAGATAACAGCTAACAGTCGAGAGATAATCCCCAGCGGAAGCATTCTTTTAACAAAGTTTGAAGATGTGTCTATTCTTCATCCCCAACAGAAATCCAGGATTCAGCTTCCCAAAACTCCTCAGTAGTAGTCAAGGATTTATTTTCCCAGACAAATATGCATCCCACATTCATACATCATAGCATATACATACAAAACACATTTAACATAATCTCATTGACCTTGTGAACATCATGCATACATTTGCATTTCACTAACCCTTTTTTCCACAGGTAAAACATCAAGTTTTAATCTAAATCGACCAAAGATTTATGCTGATACTTCTTCCAGTGTTTACCAACATTCCTCCAAATGGCATCTATAAGCCCATTCCCAATCCATCTTCGAGTGAAAATTTCCGGGCACTCTAGTGTTCAATCATCTTCCACCTTCAAGTCACAAATGGCAGATCCTCCAATCTAACTCTTCAGGTTTAAGAAAATTGAACAGGGGCAGATATTGTACCCCAAAATTTTACCTCCCATTTCTCAAGAAAATCTCTCACAAGATCTCCATTGATTCAAGACTGCACAAGATTTGATCAGCTCAAGACACATCCTCAGCACTGATGACTCAAACTAGGGTTTGAGTTTACACAAGAACAAATGGACTCTTAATGCCCCATATGACTTTCATGGATCATTTTGGACCCTAAATATTTCTCATTTCAAGTTTCAAGTCTTGGATCACATTTTTGCTCAGTCAATTGATCAATTGACCTAAAATCAGTTGTATTGAGGAAAAAGTCAACGGTGGTCAATTTACAGTCAAACTTCATAATTTTTTATCCATATCAACTAAATGAAATCATATATGTCATTGGATCAAGTTTGGATCACAATTCCTCAAGAAATTTGATCAGATCATCAAAAGGGCAAAATGGTCAAAATTAGGGTTTTGACTGAGAAAGTGCAATCTTTGATTTTTGACCTAGCAAATGATTTATTGGTTTAAGTTATGATATAAAGGATTAAAATGCATAATTTTAACCTAATGTCATGACTCAAAACATTTCTCCAGATCAATTGATTGATAGTTGATTTTCAGTCAACTGATGAAAAGTTAACTATACACTAAAAAGTCAAACTTGGACTTTTTGATCAAAATAAAATTTCAAAGATTACAACTCATCAAGACATGTCAAAATATGAAACTTGTTCATCAAGAAATCAAAAATTCAAGATTTCATTTTGAAAAGTCAAAATTGCTAAACTTAGAATTTTTTCTAAGTGTGGGAAATTCACATTTTTTTCACAACTTTGAGCCAAATTTTCACCATGATGCAAGATGATTCAAAGGAAACTTCCAACATAAAATTTGTAGATCTCAATGATATCTAAAACATTGTAGGGCATAAATTTCCCTATAAATTCCTATATTTAAAGTTATGATTTTGTGAAGACATGTTCATGAAACTTGAAAAGCTTAGTGAAATTTTGTCCTAGTTTAGGCAGGATTTTGACCTAACTTCATGGTAATTTTTCACATAGTTCCAAGATGAATATTCAAAAATGTCCAACATAGAGGTTGTAGATGATGTTATAAGCTTTCCAAAATGTCTAATAACTCATTAAGATAATACTTGAGCTAGGAGAATCAAAGGAAAGAAGTTAGGGTTTCAAACTTGAATTACAAGCCATTTCTTGATGAACACATAATCCAATCTCAATGTTAGGCTGCATAATATTGCTTTGAAGGCCTTATAAATTGTGTATCTATCCATAATTAATGGATTACACAAACTTTTAAGCTATAATCCAAGTGGTGTAAGCATTGTCCAATTTAATTTTCCATTTTGGGAAGAAAGTTAACAATGCCATTCTTGAAAAGCAAGCTTTATGCACAAAGTCAATTCTTGAGCCTCTCACTTGTTCCCTCTGATGACACTCCATCTACAAAGTCAGAAGCAATTTTATTTAAATCATAACCACTCTACAATAGCAAGTACAAAAGGCATTGAAACTTGATTCCTCAAGAAAATCACATGTTGAGCTTAAACATGTGATTTTGAATTCTGATCAAATATAAGTATCCAAACTTGTTGCTTATAAATAGAGGCCCTATTTGCAAGTTAACACATGAGCTTAAGCACCATGAAACCTTCCCAAACTCCCTCAAATCAGAACTTACATCAAAAATCCATTTATCTGCACATTCTGACTTTGAACTTGTAACTCACAATTCCCTCGTGCGTTTTCCTTCCTAATCAATCACAAAGCTCCTATACATCAAATATAGTCCATCCCTGTCCCTGTTTCATAACTGTAACTCCATCTCCATCACCCTCCATAACCAAAAACAGAGCACTGCAAGTTTACTTCTCCAGGCCATTCTAGCCATCCATTGCTCAAGCTAATCATTGCATTAGCTTCCTGGGAACTTGAGGAAGCTAACTTGATCATTGCAGCACCTTGAATCAAGCTCATTTGCATTTCACAATTTCCAGTTTTGAGGTATCTTTTCTGAACTTCTATCTTTTCATTTAGGCATTGTTCAGCTTGCATTTGTGAAGATAAAATATAGATATCATTTCCCTGAAACTGTACATGTCCATAGATTTCATTTATATTTATTGAGCTTAGAGAATTTTAGGTTTGAATCTCTAAAAAAAGTTAGGTCAAAATTTGGTACTTTTAGAAATTCTCATTCATCTTTGATTTATAGCTCATGATATTTATATGTTTGGATTCGTATGGAAAAATGTAGCCACTTTCATGTTTGCATCTTTCATTTTTGTTGAGAAATGAGCAAGTTACAAGAATCATGGCTGGAGGTTGAAGATGAAGTCATGTTCAGGACTTGACTTGTGTTATGTATTATTTATTTTGCTTATGTTAACGGATGTACAGCCACCCCAGTGGCAAAGGCAACGCGCGTTTATCTCAAGGTCACAGATTCAAGTTCCAACGCTGCCTTTTGTTCAATTTTTCAACATTTTTCCTCTTTTTTTTTTCACAAACAGGCGCATGGGCCTCCACTGCCGGGCCTTTATCTTTTTGCTAACTTCTCACCTCTCCATTTGCTTTTGCATACTGACCCAATCTTTTTTTATCATTTTAATTTAATTTATTTTCTTTTATATTTTATATTTTATTTTATTTTATTTTATTTTTCTTTATTATTTTTTATTAATATTATTGTTATTATTATTATTTTTATTAAAAAAATCCAAAAATATATTTATTTATTATTTTCACACTTATTTATTTTATTTTTCTTTATAAAGACAAAAGACAAAAAAAACATTTTCTTAACAAATTTATTTTCTTTTTCTTAATAAATAGTAATTAGATTTAGGTTTAATTATTTTTCTTTTTTATTTAAGTTAATTTAGAACTTAAGTTTCTTTTAATTAATTAAATTACCATATTATTTCCATTAAGTTTAAACCTTTTCATAAAAAACCCTAAAAATGCTTCAAACTTATTTTTCTTTTCTTAATTAATTTAGGTTTAATTTTATTTATCTTTAATTAATTATCTTTTATTTTTTAGTAATTAGGTTAAAACCCCTTAATAAAAACCAAACAAAAATCACTTCCTTTCGATTTATTTTCTTGCACATTTATTTAATTCTTGTATATTTTTTAATATGGTTGTAATAGATAATTAGGTTTAATTTTCTTGCAATCCCCATTTGTAAATTTGTATACCCCCTCCCCTAATGATGTAATATCGTAGTAATTTTACTTTCCGCAATTTATCGCTTTCATATAAATATTAGTAATTAGGTTTGTATGGCAAGACTAAAATCAATAATTAGTAAACCCTAATTCAAGATAAACAATGCATGTAAATCAAACACACTTGCACACTTACACCCTTAGGGTAATTTCACTTGTTGTCTTATAAAAATGGTCATGTTATGCATGTGGGATGTCTTAGCAAAAACAATAAAAAATACAAGATCATAGTCCCTCGATGACGCTATGAATGTTGCCTTTCAAAATGATCTTATTCCCACAAAGAGAAATGCTAATATATCTCACAACATTGCTATCATGACTATACGATGACCCACGCCCGTCCCTTTATATCCAAATATAAGGCTTCTTACTAAAATCAATGGTAAGATATCAATATCAAAGGAAGGAAGAAATGAACAAAGACTTTTGACTAGGTAGATTGTTCCTAGTATCTTGCTCACTTTCAAAAATAAACATCCTTGCTCATTTTTAAAAACAAACACTTTCAAAACATGAAAAGTCCAACACTTTGTATACGTTCTTATGAACGAGAACTATTACAATGTTTTCCTAAACGAAGGCCCCTTTTCAAAATACTTTCAAAATCACCACAATGCACATTTTCAAACAAAAGTAAGTGATCTAGTAAGCAACTAAGAGTCCATAGATAACTATGGATGAAAAGGGTGCTAATACCTTCCCTTTTCATAATCTACCCCCCGAACTCAAGAAATAATCTCAAAGGTCTTTCCTGTTCTTTTTAGCCTTTCCTTTCGGATAAAAGAAAAGTCGGTGGCGACTCTTGCTAACCGCAACATTTGCGATCAAACATAAAACATCCCAAGTCAGTTCTCCCACCGTATCACATAACCTATCTTAACTTCTTTCATGTTTGCTTCAGTACCCAAGTTTACAACCTCGACCGTCTCTTCATGCGGTTGTATAGCCTTTTCCTCCTTCACTAATAGTCTGGCAAGTTCTCCAGGTATTTCACAATATTCCTCACCTTCGTCCTCGGCTTGGTAGATCGGATTTTCAAAGTCATAAGTGGCAATAGCAGGATTGTCATCAACGGGATCCAGAGTGGATGTGGATGTGCAATTTATTGTTTGGGCGCGTGTAAGAACACATAGCTATTTGAAAATGATAAAAATAAAAGAAAGACAACGAGCACAAAATTTGAATGCAATACGTCCAATGCTTTATTAAATAAAGATATGTTTATGAAATGGCAAACCTTAACAAATGGGCCATTGTGCCCCGATTAAGGCACGAGGCTTAAAGTCATTATTTAAAACAAATTATAAAACCAAAACTTTGAAAGTAATAAAACATAAAGTAGTTATTACTCCTGACTAAAGGAGATTGAGATAACGTCTTGAGTCTTCCAGTTGTTGAGCCAGTTGCCGATAGTGGGAAAAATCCAATTGTCTAGGTCATAGTCAGTGTTAACATCTTATATAGTGTTGACTCTGTTGCTGCTGCTGAGGAATGGTGATCTTCCAGCGCGAGCGCGGAGAACAACCCTCTGAGCCCCTGTAGTAAAACCTAAACCAAATTTGTCAGATTTATATAGAATGTCAGGAAGTTAACCCTAAGTAGTGCAACCACCTTCTTCCACGGCAGCTCTAGCATCCTTCAAAGGATCCATTATAGTAGGAACCATAGTAACCTTGGGAATAGCATAAACATCTTCAGTAGTGGTAGGAGGGATTACTTTAAAAGTCTGACATGGAGTCTCGTTGAATTCTCTGTCCATCTCTACATACCAGAATGAGTTCAAGTGACTCACCATATACTCCTCTCCACCACAAGCAGTAACAATGTGATACGGTGGGAGAACTGACTTGGATGTGTTGCGTTTGATTGCAAATGTTGCAGATAGCAAGAGTCGCCACCGACTTTTCTTTTATCCAAAAAGGAAAGGCTGAAAAGAACAAGAAAGACCTTTAGATATTGTTTCTTGAGTTCGGGGGGTAGATTATGAAAAGGGAAGGTATTAGCACCCTTTTCATCCATAGTTATCTACGGGCTCTTAGTTGCTTGCTAGATAACTTGCTTTTTGTTTGAAAATGTGCTTGTGGTGTGGGTTTTGAAAGTATTTTGAAAATATCTTTGTAATGGTTCTCGTTTCTATAAGAACGCGTACAAAGTGTTGTTTTGAAAATAGTTCAAAGAGGTGTTTGTGGAGTGTGTTTTTGAAAGTTATTTTGAAAAGGTATCTTCTTTGTAATAGCTCTCGTTTCTATAAGAACGCGTACAAAGTGTTGTCTTTTGAAAATGTTTCAAATGAGTGTGTTGGTGTATAAAATGTTTTTTCCGTGAGCAAGCGAGCAACTAGGAGCAAATCTTACCTACTAAAAAGGTCTTAAATGTTCTTTTCTTCCTCCTTTAGATGATGCTATCTCACTATTGTTTCGGTAAGAAGCCCCATCATTTGATATGAAGGGACGGGCTTGGAGGTTTGTATAGTCATGGAAGGCAACCCATGGGACGTTTTAGCAATGTCGTTTAGGGACTATATCATTTACTGAAGGCAACATCGAGGGTCATCGAGGGATTACGATCTTTTATTGAGGATCTTTGCTAAAATGCCCATGTTCGAGGGATACGACTATTTTTCCAAGGCACCAAGTGAGATTACCCTAAGGGTGCATGTGTGAATAGTGTGTTTGATTGCATGCATTTAGTCTTTGATTTTTGGGTTGTCTATTTGTTGTTTTTATCTTGCCATGTACACCTAACTACTAGCAATATATGAAAACAATAAAACGCGGAAAGGTAAAGTCCTACAGTATTACATCATTAAGGGGAGGGAGTATACAAATTTACAAATGGGGATTGCAAGAAAATTTAACCTAATTATGTATTACAACCATATTGAATAATTTACAAGATATGTAAAATGGACTAGTTTTGTTTTTGTTAAAAAGAAATAAGTTTGCATAAGAAAACATTTTCGATCTTTGAATTTTTGAGTGTTAAAAGGGATAAAATAAAGTATGTAAATATAAAATATTTTTGGTGTTTTTTGGTTATTAAAGCTAAAATAAGATAAATAATAGAAAAAGGAGTCAGAATCAGCACGTTGCTGAAATGAGAAGGAACAGAAGTTCTGATTTTGATACGCTGAAAGAGAGAAAATGTTAGTAGGAAAGTAGAGGGTCAGAAGTTCTGGGCCTGGGTACACCAAATTCTGAGGTTGCTGGGAATAAAGGAAAATCTAGAAGTTCTGATTGCTGAAAGGGGTTCAGAAGCTATAGTGTAGCTGGGAACCTAGAAGTTCATATATCACTGGCAAGTCAGAAATTTTGGTTGTTTGAGAGATTGAGATGGTAATGTTGTTGGGTGAGGATATCTAGAAGTTATGATCTAGGAGTATTATCTGACAGATAAATGGGTGAAAATGTCACTAAATGAATCTAAAAAGACGCTTCTGGGGTTAGAACCCAGGACCCTTAGTACTAATGTATTATGCGCACGCTTTCTACCACTGGGGTGGCTGTACATCCAGTATTAGAAGCAAAAGCATAAACATATATTACAAAGTAAACTCTGATGATAAATTCCATCTCTTTCTTCACGCCAAATAGAACATCTGCAACTTAGTCATTTCTCAACAGAATAGAAAACACAAAGATAGCAATTACGGCAGGTTTCCATCATGGTTTCAGAAACATAAAAAATGTCAAGACTGTAAATCAGAAACAAGCATGTATCTGCTAATCCTAGTTTCTTTAAGAAGTTCTGAACTGACATTCTCCCTACTTAGGCATAAAAATACATGAAATATATGAATATGTATAGAATCAGAATCAGGATGTCTACATTGTATTTTGGACATGCAAATTTAATAATGCCTAAGTGATATGATGAGAGTCAGCAGAGGCTTACATTGTAGCTAGAAAAGGTCCTGTGAACTGGAGCCTGGTTCTAACTGCTTGTAATGTTCTGATTAGCTTCCTCACGTGCTCAGCAGACTGGAATAACCTTTAACTTGGGTTATGAATGGCTGGAAAATTATGGAATATCCAAGAAGTAAAGTTCTGACTTTTTGAGGTGGAGATTGATAGAGAACATGTTACAGTCTGTAAAAAGAAGTTAGGATGGCTTCTAAATGTATACCAGAAGCTGTATGGATGATTTGGTCAAGAAACACTTGAGGGAAACTGGATTTTGAATGTAAGAATCAAAAACTAGCAGGTTTTGTATTTGTGCTTGCAGTTTCAGATTCCTGGAATTTTTAGAAAGGTTTCAAGGTTTCTCCTTTTCAATCCTTTTTTTCCTGGCCCCTTTCACAGTTGCAAATGAAGTGCAATTTATAGGCAAGAATTTTGTAGCTTGGAGAAGTTAAAAGTACCACCATCATGCTAGCGTGCTGGCTTGTTCTTGAAGCAAGTTAAACAAGTATGGTGGTTAGCAGCTTTTAGTCGTGCCTAAGCTGGATTTGTAAGCATGAATTAAGGAAAAGTACCCTCAGAAGCAAAAGCAAAGCATGGGCCCAACATACTCTTGTACAAAAGTTTGCTTTTTCAAGGACAACAATGTACTTCTATGCCACACGTGGGGAAATCCTTTGGATAAAAACTCAAAAGTGGTTGTGAGCATTAAATGATGATGAGATTTATCAAACCAGAAATCCTGCAATATGAGATTAAGCATCATAGCTTAATTCTAGGTCAAAAGTTCAGCATCAACGCAACTTAGAACAAACATCCAACCTCTGATCCTTGAATCTCTTTGCTCCAGCATGTTCTGAGCGAGTTCTCATACTTTCCAGAAAGCTTATGACATGCTTTGTAAGCCCTCTTTGAATTACTCTTGCAACTTCTGACTGAACCTACGTGAAAATTGGCCCAGAAGTTGTAAACAAATTCTGATTTGAAAATGCTCAGAATTTACTAAGTGTTTAAGTTTCAGAGATGTGACTTTGAGGATGTATAACTTGAAATCCCAGCATTTCTATAAGAAGTTCTGTTCTGCAATGTTTTAGGTCTCATTGAGATCTAAAACTCCTGTGTTAGAATTTCTTCCAGAATCAGCTTGCATCATGATGAAAATCCGGCCAGAAGTTTTGAGCTTGTCATATTTCTTAAACACTTAGAAAAATTCTAAATATTTAGAATTTTTACTTTTCCAAAGTAATTTTGACTTTTGAATTTCTTGATGAAACAAACCTCATATTTCAACATGTCTTGATGAAATATGACTCTTGAAACTTGATTTTGATCCAAAAGTCAAAGTTTGACTTTTCAGTATGCAAATGACCATTTTTCCCTTGTGAATGAATTTCTTGGAAAATTTGTAATTTAAGACTTGGAATTGGATGGAAGCAAACCTAAGGGTCCAGGGTGATCCTTTGAGAAATGAGAGGGCAAATTTTGGGGTACAACAGCTGCCCATGTTCAATCTTATTACGCTTGAAGAGTTAGATTGGCAAATCTGCCATTCATGACTTGACAGTGGAAGATGATTGAACACTAGAGTGCCCAGAAATTTGCACTTGATGATGTCATGGTTGATTGTGTAGGGAATGAGCTTAAAAGATTCCATCCGAAGGTGATTGTTGATGGAAATTAGACTAAGTCTAAACTTGACTTCAACTGGAAAATAATCAGAATAAATCTTGGAGTGATTTATCTGAACCAGAAGAAATGTCTACCAGAAAGAATCAAGATAAACCGTTGAGAGATTTAAACTGAACCAGTAGAGGTTTGGAGAAGAATCAAAATAAATCTTAGAACGACTTATCTGAACCAAAGAAACTGTCTGCGGGAAAGAATCAGGATACACCGTTGAGAGATTTAAACTGAACCAGCAGTGGTCTGGAGAAGAATCAGAATAAATCTTGGAGCGACTTATCTAAACCAGAGAAAGATGTTTGTGGGAAAGAATCAGGATAAACCATTGGGATATTTAAACTGAACCAGTAATGGTCTGTAGAAGAATCAGAATAAATCTTGGAGCGACTTATCTGAACCAGAGAAGATGTCTGCGGGAAAGAATCAGGATAAACCATTGGAGGATTTAAACTGAACCAGCAGTGGTCTGGAGAAGAATTAGAATAAATCTTGGAGCGACTTATCTGAACCAGAGAAGATGTTTGCAGGAAAGAATCAGGATAAACCGTTGAGATATTTAAACTAAACCAGCAGTGGTCTGGAGAAGAATTAGAATAAATCTTGGAGCGACTTATCTGAACCAGAGAAAGATGTCTGCAAGAAAGAATCAGGATAAACCATTGGGAGATTTAAACTGAACCAACAGTGGTCTGGAGAAGAATCAGAATAAATCTTGGAGCGACTTATCTGAACCAGAGAAGATGTCTGCGGGAAAGAATCAGGATAAATCATTGAGAGATTTAAACTGAACCAGCAGTGGTCTGGAGAAGAATCAGAATAAATCTTGGAGCGACTTATCTGAACCAGAGAAGATGTCCATGAGAAAGAATTAGGATAAACTGTTGAGAGATTTAAATTGAATCAGAAGGAGTCTGAAAGGAGTATTTGTCATGTAGATAATCACCTTGGCTTGTTTCGGGAATTGACCTATAACTGATTTGTTCATAGACATTTGCCTTGTTTTATTGAAAATCTAATAATAATTTTCTGTTGGTTGATCTTTTCTGAAAAAGGTAAAGAGTTAGTTGTATGTGATGCCATGATGTATGAAATGCATAGTGCAATGAGGTTGCGATATATGCATTTGTGTTATCGATGCTTATGATGTATGGATGCGATGTATACGCATGTAAGCTGTTATGCTACTATGTTGTTTGGATTAGGGAAAATAAATCCCTGACTGCTGCTGAGGATGAGGACTGTAAGTCTTCATATTCTGTTGAAGTTGAAGTGTTGATGGATGGGTTTCCAAAACCAGAGAAATAAACTCTTCCAGGGAAGAGAAACGCCGTGTATTGCTTGTAGGCCTTATGAAATCCTGCTGAGAAATCCTGAGAAACTGAATGACTTTTGCTGGGGAATCTTTGAGGTGGCAACTGGAAGTCTCATCCCCTCGGGGATATGATAATGATCCTGTAACAGGATGTTTGTGCTTCTGCCTCTGCTGGAGAAAGTACCTGCGGAGATTTCATGGAATGGCCCACAGATGTTGTCTTATTTCTTAAAGCCATTAGTAATTGTCTTTCTAGTTTAGTTTTCTTTTGTACGAGTTCATTTATAAACAGTAATTACATTTAAATGCATATGCTCAAAAATAAATGCTGGACGTTTTTGTAAACAAAATAAGAACATTAAAAGAAGAAACAGATAATTTTGCACTTTCAAAGGAGTATCTTTGTATTAACTTGAATAAGTGTTTATACAAAGAGATGAACATCCTAGTAAGAGAATGTCTCGTAAAAAATGAAAATTGATACAAAGAAAAGAGAAACTATGTGAAATAATCCCATGGGGTTCCCATTCTGCTATAGCCTTCATGTCTCTGAGCGTCTCGTCCATTTGCTGCTTTATACGAAGCTGATTCGACTAATTAGTATCGTTTGAGTTTGACGATTGATGCTAAGGATTGGTTGTAAGGTAATCTAATGGGACATAGTCATGCGCTTTGAATCCCTAACTTTTTCCTGGACCGCCCTTTCGGGTTTTTAGTCCACCGGGATACCCTTTTTTGCCCAAGCCGCCCTTTCAGGTTTTCAGCTTGCCAGGTGTACAGATTTTTTTGTATTTTATCCCTAATTTTGCCCGAACCCTTTTGGTTCGCCATGATGCCCTGAGTTTTTCCTAGGCCAGTCGACCTAATGGGTCTTTGTTTATGCGTAGTATCTTTTAACTATGTCTGCGTTTATATGGTGTGGAAGATCCTCGCCGTCCATAGTGGTTAAGATCATTGCCCCATCGAAAAATATGCTCTTGATCACAAATGGTCCTTCGTATGTAGGAGTCCATTTGCCCCTGAGATCACCTTGTGGTATTAGGATATGCTTGATTACCAAGTCACCAGCTTGATATGCCTTACGTCTGACCTTCTTGTTGAAAGCTTTGATCATACGTTTTTGGTACATCTGACCATGGCAGACAGTTGTAAGCCTCTTCTCATCAATCAAGTTCAACTGGTCAAATCGAGTTTGAATCCATTAATCTTCACTCAACCCCACATCCTTTATGATTCTCAAAGAAGGTATTTGGACTTCAATTGGTAGAACAACTTCCATGCCGTATACCAAGGAGAAGGGAGTTGCCCCTGTTGATGTGCACTCCGTGGTACGCTAACCGCGGAGAGTGAATGGTAACATCTCATGCCAATCCTTGTAGATTACTATCATTTTTTGTATGATTTTCTTGATGTTTTTATTAGCAGCTTCTACAATGCCATTCATCTCCGGCTGGTAAGGAGAAGAGTTATGATGCTGGATCTTGAATTGCACGCACAATGCAGTGATCATAATATTCTTGAGATTTGTACCATTATCTGTGATGATTCTTTCTGGAATATCGTATCGACAGATAAGATTCCGCTTGATGAATCGGGACACAAAATTCTTGGTGTCAGAAGCAAAGGATGCTGCCTCAACCTATTTCGTGAAGTAGTCAATGGAAACCAAGATGAAATGGTGTCCATTAAAAGCTGTAGGTTTGACTTCTCCAATCATGTCAATGCCCCACATCGCGAATGGCCAAGGAGAAGTTAGGAAATTTAGAGGCACTGGAGGCACATGTATTTTGTCAGCATAGATCTAACACTTGTGACAGGTTCATGAATGCTGATGACAATCTGCTTCCATGGTAGACCAGTAGTACCCTGCCCGTAGTATCTTTTTAGCCATCGTGTGACCACTAGAATGGGTTCCGAAAGTTCCTTCATGTAAATCAGCCATGATCTTTTCTGCCTCACTCTTGTCCATGCACCGAAGCAAAGTAGAGTCGTGATTACGCTTATAGAGAACTCTATTACTGAGGAAGAACTTAGTAGAGAATCTTCTCAGGAATTTCTTGTCGTTGACTGAAGCTCCTTCCGGATATTCTTGGGCCTCGAGATATCTCTTAATTTCATGGAACCAAGGCTTGCCACTACTTCATCAGTATCGATCTCGTAACAGTAAGCTGGTTCGTCCATTCTCTCGATGGTGATCTGAGGTGCCTCATTATCCCATCTGACTTTGAACATGGATGACATAGTTGCTAGCGTGTCTGCTAGTTAATTTTCTTCTTGCGGAAAATTATCAAAGGTAATTGTTGTACCCCAAAATTTTCCCTCCCATATTTCTCAAAACATTTCAAGAAAGATCCCCAAGTTGCTCAAGGTAGTCCAAGGGTTGGCCAAACAAGCTCTCTCCTAAGGCAGTCTACCTCAAATTAGGGTTTCATATTGCATCAAGATACTTGAGTCCAAGGGATCACAAATTCTCAACATTGTCCTAATATGTTCTCAAGATCATCCATGTCAAGTTTAAATCCTTGCAGAGGAAGTTTGCTCAGTCAAATGCTCAAAGGCCTGAAAATCGACTATGCTAGGGCAAAAGTCAACTGTGGCCCACATACAGTCAAACTTCAAGATTTTTGGTCAACATCCTCATTTTTAAGTATATTTCATCATTTGATCAAAGGTTGATCATGATTCATCAAGGATTGTGCAAAATTCATCAGGACTCAAAAGTTACTAAATTAGGGTTTTGCAGGAAAAGTCAACTCAACTTTGACCAAGCATAACTTTTTCATACTTTATGAAAAATGACCCATCCAAAGCCCATTTGGAAGAGGATGCCATTCCCTACAATCCATCTTCAGCTCCAAAGTTCAAAATATGCACTCACAAGAAGTTATGAATTTGGACATTATAGGTCATTTTGAAAAGTCAACAAAAACACCTTTTTTGTCAAAGCTTCATACATGAGCATGGAATATAAAATTGTGATGAGACCAAAAGGGTTGATTATAGGACATATCAAGATTTCTAAAAAGTCCAAGAACACATCAAAAGATCAAAATTGAGGAAGTTATGCATTGGTGAAGTTGACCTTTTTTGCAAAATTGCCAAAAGTCAACTATGCCCAAAACATCAAATTTTGGCAAATGGGCCCAATCTTTTTCACTTGTTTTGAGTTGGAAACATAGTCCACGAGCTCTAGCCCTTGCCACTTGTCCTTATCATGTTTTTATTATTTATTTTGATTTTTATTTGAATTCATTCAATTTAAACCAAAACAAATCATATAAAATCCAATATATTGAAAACCAAAGATTTTGTACTTGTTTCAGGTCTTATTACACAGCTAGCATCAAATCAAACTCGTATCAAAGCATGTGTGCACAAAAAGATTGGATTTAGGCCATTTTTGGAAAGGTTTCAAAGTGAATCAAATCAAGAATCCAATGCATTGATGGAGGAAGATTGAGATCAGTTATCAACCCTAATCCCTTCCTCAATACATATAGAAGCAAGGCAGACCTAAAAGAGAGGTTAGAAACAGGCGCAACAAGGAGAACCAAAACTGAAAAAATCAAGAAAAAGTGGTGAATCGAATTTGCACTTAGAGGCCAATACAAGACTCTTTGCCTATCCCAATCGATTCCTAGGAGTCTCAGCAAGCTAAAGCAATCAAGAGCAAGCATTTTCAAGCCCCATATTGCACTGTAAGTCATTCACGATACCTCTCTTTTCTTGAAATTGAATCCCATGATTTAGGCATTGTTAGGATGAATTAATCACATATTCTTGATCTATGAGACATATGCAAGCTTTCTACATGATTTAATTGCATTTATATGGCCTGTACTGGAATGCACCATTATTAGGGTTTATAGCTTCGAATTAGGGTTTTTGTTTACAGGAAAAATTAGCCTTGATGAAGGGTACCATCATGTTCAGAATGATGAGACGAATCCAGCCATGGCGTTAGGTTTCATTTATATGGCTCATGGAGGATTTTGGAACGAGCCCTGCTTATAGCTACGGACAAACGTCCGTAGGTAAAAGTGTTTCACTTTTACCCACGGAGAGAGGAAGGAGACCTGGCACGCGTTTTCTTATTGTTTTGAACTAATTTTTGTTTTTTATATTATTATTATTATTATTATTATTATTATTATTCATTACATGTACAAACAGAAGCAACTGGCCCAGTGGAAGCCATGCTGGTGTTAAGGCGTGGGAGTGCTTGAGGTCAGGGGTTCGACCCCTGCCTCCAACAAAATGTATTTTTCTTAATTTCTTTCAGGTTATCCAGCGCGTTCATAAACCCAGGGTCCACCATACATCCTCCCAATCCAGCCAGCCAAGTGTCAGATGGCCAAATCTGATGGCCATCATCTGAAGGTGCATCATAGGCCTGGTCAAATGCGTAGCATCAAATCATGAAGGTCAACGTGGACCTCACTCAAATGGGCCTAGATTCTGCTTTTTACACCCTCATATTCAGGCCCATTCTCTCTTTCTATTTTCTTTTCTATTTTATATTTATTTCATTTAATTTTATTTATTTATTTACTTACTAACCAATCAATTATTTTCTTTTTATCAAAAAAATCACCAAAAATATTATTGTTCACCAATTAGATTTAGGTATATTTTTATCAATAAATTAATTAATTTAATTAGGTTTTGATTAATTTAGTCAACTTTAATTTCTTTTTCATAATTAAAAATAATTAGAATAAAAAGGTTTTATTACTAACTTAATTATATTATATTTTTTCCAAAAATAACCAAAAAACCAAAAATAGGTCATGTAATTATTTTTATTAACTAATTAATTGCATATTTAATTTAGAAAACCTAATTCTTTTATTAAAAATAACAAAAACATTTTTCTTTTAATTAGATTAGGAGGGTCAAAACCCTAATTTCTCGTCGATCTAATTTTCCCCGCGCACTTTATTATTGCTTTTATCCATATTATTGTAACTGTTCACAGGATGTAATAGTTAATTAGGATTTTTACTTTTCATTTACCGCTTTATTTTTCAAAGGGTTTGTTTTTGGCTATGTAAATACCCGAAGCCTTGTAATAACTTAGTTTAAATTCCGCACTTTAAATTCCGCAAATTATTAACTGTTAGATGTATGATAATAGGATGCATGACAAGAATGTATGATTAATTTTAAAACAGTTAGATCACCCTAAATGTGCAAAGATAAATAATCTGAAATTGAATCACTCGCACATGCGCACTCCTAGGGTACACTCCCACTTGGTTGCCTTCGGTAAATGGTCATTGAGTATAGAATGCTTTAGTGGTTGTCCTTTTGTCTAAACAAAGATCAAAGTCCCGATTCAGAAAAGTTGCCTCAGAATGGTTGCCTTGGAATTGTTGCCTCGAATAATTGATCTAAGACATTAAGGTTACTACTAAGACATCCTAACATTGCTTTAGTGACCGTACGTCCCTTTCGAATTGACCCTTACAAACTCCAACGACGATGCTACCTACTCACTAATAGTGGGATAGCATTGTCTAAAGGAAACGAATATAGAATGATTCTTTTTTCGAGTAGGTAGATTAACCCTTAAGTACTTTGTGATCGGTGGATCTGGAACTGACTGTTTAAAGCTGGATCGCGAAATGTCGCGGAAGCAAGAGTCGCCACCGTCTTTTATTTTCTCTAACATGGACAGAACAAAAGCACAGCAAAATTCCTTATGAGATAGTTTCTCGGTTCGGGAGGTAGATTTATAGAAAGGGAAGGTGTTAGCACCCCTTCTATCCGTGGTTATCCACGGGCTCTTAGATACTTGCTCATTTGTGTTTTCAAAATGTGTTTGCTTTTCAAAGTGTGAGTGAGTTTGAAAAAGTTTCGTTTTAAAGATTTCAGATCGACTCTTGTATCAGTCCTCAAGAGTGTTTGAAAAATTGTTTTGAAAGCTTTTTTGAAAGTGTCGGTGTGAAAAGAGTTTTGATTTGTTTTTTAAGTAGAGCAAGTATCTACGAGTCATCTACCTACCCTAAGGAATTAGGCTGTGTAAATGTCCTTAAGGTAATGCCATCCCACCATTGAGAGGTAGGTAGCGCCACCGTTGGAGGTGTTCGGGTCAATTCGTTTGTAGGGACAGTGTGGTCACCAGAGCAACAGTAGGACACCTTAGAAGCTACCCTTATGCCATTGATCTTTTTTATTCCGAGGCAACCGTTTCGAGGCAACTGTTCCGAGGCAACTGTTTCGAGGCAACTTGTTTCGAGGCAACTAGATCAATGGACATAAGGACTTACTAAAACGTCCTATACTCGACGACCACGTTTCGAGGGCAAGGCAACAGTGAGGCGTACCCTAAGAGTGGTGTGTGAATTTATGTGTTATTTTCAGTTTAACAATTATCTTGTACATGTATCATCGTGATCTACGCTTGTTTTTAATTTAGGCCATACATTCTTTCATGCAAAGTTTAGCAGTTTTAAGAGTGCGGAAATTTAAATGCGGAAAGATAAAGTCCTACGCTATTACAAGGCGCAAGTCTATACATCGCCAAATTAACAAAGACCCGTTTGAATAAAAATGCGGAAAGTAAAACCTAATTACTATTACAAGGCTTGAGCAATTACATAATATTTGAAAGAAAATAAATAAGAATAAATGCGCGAAAAGAAATTACAATCGAATGTTCGAGGGCGTTGGACCCTTTTGAAATTAAATTGAAATTAAAAGTTAAAAGAAATGTTTTTTAGGTTTTTTTTGGTATTTATGGAATAAAGAAAATTAAAATTAAAAGAAACCCTAATTCTAAGTTACTTTAATTATTAATGAAAAATGTTAAAGTTTAACCTAATTTATGCTAAATATTTAATGTACATATTTATTTACAAAATTAATTAATAATTAATAATAATGATAATAAAAAAAAATTATTAAGAAAAGAAGATAAAAAGGTTAGGAACCCTAATTTCTACATATTTTAATTTGTTAAGAAAAAGATTTAAATTTTAAAACCTAATTTAACTAAATAATTAATGTACATTTATTTACAAAAAATATTTAATAAGTAAATTAGTTAATATATTTTAGTTTCTGATTTTTATATTATAAAAATTAATTATTGGAATTTAAAGAAAACAATTAAAATAATTAAAAGAAAAGAAAAGGAAATTAAAAAATACAAACAATGGGGGTGTCTGACCCAATTTGGAGGTGAGTTGAAGTGATTTTTGGCCCAAGAACAAACCCTTTTTGACTTTCAGGGATCACGTGTGGATGGTTGACCCAGGTGTATGGTGGACTGCATGTTCTGGCTATTGGATTGACCATCAGGGACACTTGGCAAGCTTGGATATGGGGTTGTATGATGAACCCTGGGAGAGGCGCTGCACATGAACGTATTAAGACAAAAATTATTAAGCGTTTGGGGGGACCTGGGAATCGAACCCAGGTCCCAGTACCTGCATGACAACTCAACTGCCAACTGGACCAACGCGCGTGTTTGTACTATGAATGGAACACAAATAATATGTATGAAAAAAACAACGTTATCCTGAAACAATCAAAAACGCGCTAATATTCAAATTATCCAACCACGTCTGGACACACTAGCATCTTCTTCCTTTTGTTCCTGCAAATAATACCAAATAGCGGGGGTTTTAAACCCCCACTAACTGCAATTCAGAAAAATAGCGATTAGCACATGCTTCCATATAAAAAAGGCGCGAGGTCATTGTTCAGTTCGTCTTGTTGCCATGAATCCATTGGCATAGGTTTTAAGGCCTAATTTTTCCATATGTGTAAACCCCCAATTCCAAGCTTCTGAAACCCTAGCAAGTGTTAATGGCAAATATTGATACAGGCATTGTTAGGACAATTAAAGGGTACCATTAGCTTCAGAACATCATGGTTAGTGTTAATCAACAATTAAAATGCATGAACAATGCCTGAAAATTAAAACACGATTATGGAAAATTTTGTGAAAAGTGTGACTTTTTTCTACCAATTCCTGAGGCCTGGAGACTAGTTCTTGCTTCCAACACGTTCCTGGATGTCTTGGCAATGTTTTGAAATCCTTTTGGAGCTTTGAAACGCTTTGTAACTAGGTTTTCAGTTTTCAAAAGTTTGATGAAAATTTGCAATTTGGTGTGCAGCCTCTGAGCAATATTTCGTGTCTAATGGAATAGGTTTAGGTTATGCATATGTAAGTGAATGGAATTAGGTCAAAACCAAGCCCAAAGATCCATTGATTTAATGATTCAATATTTGATTTTGTTCACATCTTTTTTCCAATCTTTTTGCCATGGAAACTTGCCAAATTTAGATGATTTTGTCCCCTTGAGAAGGTGCACGAAATCTCTTACATGTGTGGAAGAGATTTGCTGCATAAAGAGATTTAAAACCATTGATTTAGTATTTTTCTTATATTTAAATTTAATTAAATGAATTAATGATAATAAAAATTCAAATAATTAATTAAAAATGAGAAAATAACTCCCTTTGAGCTTAGTGGGTCGTGCATAGCCTTTGGGTAATGATTCATGGAAGAAATTGAGGCCCATTAGCATTTTTGAAGCTTTTTGTGCAAAGTTGACTTTTCAAAATTCCCAAAAATTTCCCAACTTCTACAAGGCATATCTTGCTCAATTTTGAAGCTATGATCATGTTCTTGGACATTTTGGAAAGGTCTTGAAGTCCTCTAACCAATGTCTTTGGTCCCATGTCATTTTGATTTACCAATCTCAAGTTATGGTCTTTGACTTAAAGTGCCTTTTTGTTGACTTTTGAAAATGACCTATAATGTTGAAATTGATAACTTTTTGTGAGAGCATTTCTTGGACTTGAAGTGTGAAGATGAGTTGTAGGAAATGTCATTCTCTTCAAAATGAGCTTTGGATGGGATTTTTCTGATAAACCATGAAGAAGTTATGCCCTGGTCAATTTGCAGTTGACTTTTTCAACTGTCCAAAAATAGAAACTTTTGCATCTTGAGACTTTTTGAGCCATGCTTTGAGAATCATGATCAAGAATTGATCAAATGATGTTTGTGGCTTCAAAATAAGATGTTGACCAAAATTTTTGACTTTTGACTGTCAAATGACCATTTTGCCCCTGCAGTTGACTGTGAAGCATTTAGGGTTTTTGACTGTGCAATTTGATGCTGTGAGTCTTGAAACTTGGCATATGGATGCTTGACAATGTTTATGGGCATATGGGACTTGATTGGACCCTTGAAAACTTCAATTTCTTTGCAAGAACCAAAACCCTAATTTTGACTGTGTTAGGAGGCAATTGGACTGTGCAACCCTTGAGAGATTTTGAACCATGATCTTGGCAAATCTTGAAGAATATGGGAGGGAAAATTTTGGGGTACAACAGTTGCCCCTGTTCAATCTTCTTAGACCGGAGGATGTAGATTGGCTGGCGTGCCTTTCGTAATCCGAGGGTGGAAGATGATTGAACACTAGAGTGCCCAGAAATTTGCACTCACATAGTAGAGTGTCAGTAGTATGATGCAGGAATGGGCTTACAAATGCCATTTGGAGACTGATGGATAGGAGGATGGGCTTATAGATGCCATCTGGAAGTGTGACAGTACCTTGTCGGGAATGGGCTTATAGATGCCATTTGGAGACTGATGGATAGGAGAGATGGGCTTATAGATGCCATCGGGAGGTTGTCGATCGCGTAAGAGATTCCTTAGCGAGAACTTGCATACCTGAGAAAGAAAAATAATTACCTGGCCTGTTATAGGAGTTGATTTCCAACTCTTTATGTAGATGTGCCCCGGCTGGATACAGGAATCGAATCTTTAAACTCTTCAGACGTGCCCTGGCAAGATACAGGAATCGAATCTTTAAACTCTTCAGACGTGCCCTGGCAAGATACAGGAATCGAGTCCGGAGAATATAGTCGTCAACAGATACACCCTGGCAAGATACAGGAATCGAATCTTCAAACTTTTCAGACGTGCCCTAGCAAGATACAGGAATCAAGTCTGGAACTAGTCGTCAATAGATACACCCTGGCAAGATACAGGAATCAGATCTTTAAACTCTTCAAACGTGCCCTGGCAGGATACAGGAATCGAGTCTGGAACTCCAAAAGGTTTTTGTTGATAATGATGTGATGAATGAATCAGGGACGGTTACTACCTCAACGAGATGATGAGAGAACCTTGAACGATTTCTACCTCAACGGGACGATGAGAGAACCTTGGGTGATTACTACCTCAACGGGACGATGAGAGAACCTTTGGGCGATTACTACCTCAACGGGACAATGCGAGAACCTTCGGGCGATTACTATCTCAACGGGGCGATGAGAGAACCTTGGGCGATTACAACCTCAGTAGAATGATGAGAGAATCTTAGGCGACTTCAACCTCAGCAGAATGATGAGAGAATCTTTGGCGACTTCAACCTCAGCAGAATGATGAGAGAATCTTAGGCGACTTCAACCTCAGCAGAATGATGAGAGAATCTTAGGTGACTTCAACCTCAGCATAATGATGAGAGAATCTTAGGCGACTTCAACCTCAGCAGAATGATGAGAGAATCTTTGGCGACTTCAACCTTAGCAGAATGGTGAGAGAATCTTTGGCGACTTCAACCTCAGCAGAATGGTGAGAGAGTCTTTGGCGACTTCAACCTCAGCAGAATGATGAGAGAATCTTTGGCGACTTCAACCTCAGCAGAATGATGAGAGAATCTTAGGCGACTTCAACCTCAGCAGAATGATGAGAGAATCTTAGGCGACTTCAACCTCAGCAGAATGATGAGAGAATCTTAGGCGATTTCAACCTCAGCAGAATGATGAGAGAATCTTTGGCGACTTCAACCTCAGCAGAATGATGAGAGAATCTTAGGCGACTTCAACCTCAGCAGAATGATGAAGGAATCTTGGACGTCATCTACCTCAAACGGTAAAGACTTTTATCTGTTGATCATTCTCTCCTGAAAAAGTAACGAGTTAGTTGTATGCAATGTCATAATGTATGAATTGCCTGATTTTAAGATGTTCTCAAAAAAATAGATGAGATTTGTGTTGTATGATGCGTATGCATGCTCTAATGTATGAAGATGTAATGCTCATGAAGGTATCTTTGTCTAGGAAAATAAATCCTTGACGGGTGCCGGGAAGTTAACTCCTGGGCTGATGTTGAAGAGAGAGTTCTTTGCTTCCGCTAGGGATGATGATTGCAAGAATAACCCTGTTAGGAGAAGATGACTCTGTTGGGGAATAAACTTGTTGGAGAGATTACTCTGCGGGGAATCTACTCTGTAGGAAGAGATACTTTGCTGAGGTTTTGATGATAACTCCGTTGGGGATACCATTGACGAGCTTTGTTGGAAGATTGGATGAACTCCGTTGGGGATAGGAAGACTTCACTGGGGACGATCTTTCCGTGATAATTGGCTGAGGATAACCCAGTTATACCCTGGTGGGGAAATAACCTTCTGACTAAAGCCGGGGGAGCGTTCATGTTCTGCAGGGGATAAGCTTTCCAGAATCTACTGGGGGTAAGCTTCCTACTGGGGAGATTGATTCAACTCTCCTGGGGAAACTTTCAGATTGGACTGGGGAGTGGCTCCACTAGGTGTCCGGTATACCGCCGGGGAACAATCTTAGATCAAGATTGCCGGGGATGCTTGTTAAGAATATTTGAATATCCCGCTAAGGAATGTTGAGATCTGCTGGGGATACCCAATTTCCTTAAGGCTGATAGAGTAGGCTAACTCTACTTGGGGAGAGTGTTGCTGACTTGCTGGAGATACTGTGCCTTGTTCAGGGCTGATGGGAGAGCAACTGCTTGGGAGAGAATTGTTGAATCTTGGCTCGCTCTCTGGGGAATTAAGGCATCTTGGTTACATTCTTCAGCCGAACTACCTTGGTACCTTGGTGGACAGAGCAATTAGATTGCTTAGACAACTCATTATTGCCCCAGTTTCTGTTGGAGAAGAAGGTACCTGTGGGGGTAATGGACAAATCTTCTGGTAGACAGGTGACGAGATGCCAGGACATAGTCGTACGCTTTAATCCCTAATTTTTGCCTGGACCGTCCTTTCGGGTTTTCAGTCCACCGGGATACCCTTTTTTGCCCAAGCCGCCTTTTCAGGTTTTCGACTTGTCGGGTGTACAGATTTTTTCATTTCATCCCTTATTTTACCCGAACCCTTTTGGTCCGCCGGGAAGCCCTTATTTTTGCCTAGGTGTGTCAACCTAGCGGGTCTTTGATTATGCGCAGTATTTTTTCGACTATGTCCGTGCTCTCAGGATGTAGAGAGTTGTTGTTGTCAGTAGTATTGTGTTGCCATGCCACCAGAAGATCTTCGTTTGATCGCCAAATGCCCCAGGTGATCCAGATGGAGATTTTCCCCAAGCTGGTTGGCCTTTTGAGAGATTTTGAATCTTGACCTAACTGCCCCAGATGATGGATAATGATCACGTCTGCCCCTTGGTTGGAAGTACTCTTGTTCACTAGATATTCATCGTGCGAATTTCTCTGCTGTTCGAACAAAAAGTCATATACAAGCAATGTTATATCAGAAATGCAAAGCTTATGTCTGTCTTGAAGATTTTGAAAATGCATTTTTCAGTAAAACAAGTGAATTTTGTAAACTGTGATGTCAACTCGTTATTTTACCGCAAGCCTTAAGGAGTCAGGATACCTTTCGTAACAGTATGCTTTCGAACTAACCCATGCTTCAGCTAGGACTTTTAAGGATTATAACGTGGCCTGGTTCACGGTTTAAGAAACAGAGGATAAAGGCTCAAATTTTATTTGTACCAACCCGCTCTTCGTGATGTTCTTCAAACCTAAACTCAGCTGATCGTGCGTCAGACCTTGTTTGAGTCTTTGCTTTGATATACCAGTGATGGTTCGGATGTTGAAAGTTTATTTTGAATAGGCAGTCATTTCCTTTTTTGTTGAGGGTTTGTAAGACCTCTTTTTTTTAATTTTGTTATCCCTGTTTTTTTTTGCCTGAACTGTTTCTTTTTGAATTTACAGTCAGCGGGATACCCCAGTTTTGTAAGTCTCCTTCATAGGTTTTGACTTAATAGGCGTTTATTTTGAGGGATAATGACTTCCTGTCCTTATGGTTATTCGGAACCATCACTGTCTTTTGTTTTGTAAGAACTCCTTTGGTGCCATTCGTTGTGCACCTGGATCAACTGAGAAGACTACCCTGTCCCAGGTTATGATTAAGGGTTTTAATTTTTTGAAAAGAAAAACTCCAACTTCTTTGGCTCAAAGGGGGTAACGAGGGATTATCTTCCTTATAACTCCACTGTTTAGGATTTGAAACAATGCCTGTACCTCATCAGCGGGGTCTATTCAAAAGCATACTGTATATTATGGTATCGTTTTCGTCATCCTCCCTCAAGAGGCTTAGAATTGTTAATCGAGCGTTGAACATCACAAAAATATGAAAACAGTTTTAAGCATAGTAAACATAATTACTTCAAAACAGACACGTGTAATGCATTAATGAAATAACAAAGTTTGACATGAATAAAATGTTTGAACAATCAAAAGAAAATTACAACTTGAAAATTCTAATGGACAAAAAGTCTTCTCATCTCAGGACTTGTTACTTCAAATGGTGAATCCTGTAGGGATGGTAGAAGCATTCAGCCTGACCCACTTGGGTGAAATCCACTACC
Source organism: Vicia faba (assembly GCA_948472305.1). Lineage (NCBI taxonomy): Eukaryota > Viridiplantae > Streptophyta > Magnoliopsida > Fabales > Fabaceae > Vicia > Vicia faba. The sequence goes on from OX451740.1 coordinate 179,779,288, forward strand.
CCTTCATTAATCAGGTCCTGGACTTTGTTCTTCAGAGCCCAGCAGTCGGCAGTGTCATGTCCGGGACTATCGGAGTGGTATGCACATCTTCTGTTGGGGTGATAGTTAGGAGCAGAGATGTTGGGGTTCCGGGGAGGAGCCCTTAGTGTAATCAGGTTCAAACTCAACAGGTGTTGTAAAGCTTGAAACAACGGCATGTTGAGCTGGGTGAATTGCCTCTTGGACCTGCTTGGCTTACTCTGACCAACCTGTTGCTCTGGGCGAGGTTGATGCTGGGCTCGTGAAGTAGTAGCAATTTGGAGAGGTCTATTCCTCGCTATACCAGACTCTTGTCCTCTTGGAAGTTGATCACTGACCTGGTTCCTGACTTGGACTGGTTGCTTCATGTTGGATCTGTCTTGGTGGAGTTGACTGATCATGGTCCTCAACTCTTCTTGCTCCCGAGCTAAACCTTGGATGAGAGCCCTTTTCCCCAACATCTGGGTTTTCAATGTATCTACCTCAGCTTGTAGACATTTCAGCTGTTCGTCCTTGTCGTCCTCAGCACTGTTCATGACCAAAGTCTCCATGAGGAGTGTTCTCAACTCTTCCTGCCCCTTGGATAGGCTTAGGAAGATCTCCTTGAATTGAGTCTCTTGAGCATGAAGACCCTGGTTATCTTGTTGGGAAGCCATTGCTGAAATAAACAGCGAAGGGGGGTAAGTGACCTGTAACAAGGATACCTGCAATGCAATGATGTGTATGTATGCATGCAATGTTTTCAAGGATCTCGCGGGGTAAACAAGAAAAAATTGTCAGAATTTGAATTCGGTAGCTTGATTGAAGGAATTTCATGTTGTTGATAGTCCTTCTTCAAGAGTCAAGGCTCACCATATCGAGTGGGTCATAGCCCCTGACAACCTTGGCTAGAGGAAAATAAATCCCCTTTGCCCCTTGCTGGACAGTTGGTTCATCATGACCTGCATCACAAACCTTTGAGATCCTTAAAATGGGTTAGCCCTTATGCAGGATGTATGCAATGGTATGATGTTATGCTATGCATGGGATGATGTAGGTAAACCCTGTTATGAGTCCAGATTAAGGACTGTAAACAAAACCTGCAAGAAACTCAAGTGTCAGATAACAAGTATGCAAGTAGTCAAGTTTGAAAGCACACAAGTCACACAAAGAGCCCTTAGAGTTTAGGCCAGCATGAAGTTCAGGTATTACCCTCTTTCAGTTTGTTGGTTAAGACCTGTCCTATCAGAAGTAACCGGGTTCTAAGGGTCCCAATATCATTGGATTGCTTTCATTGTTCATCGTTTCGATTTAGCCACTGAACTGGCGACCGAAATATTCCAAGAAAACAGCCCTCAATTGAGTGCAGTATCGAGTATCAACCAACCTCGGACTGCACCAAAGTCAGTTATCTCACTACCCTAAAGAGGCCAAGATGGTTCAATTAGGGTTCCTAAGGTCAGTTGATGCTTCACGACACCACACGGCGGCCCCGTACTCTCCTTGACTGAACTCAAGGGTTACCGGTACTCACCAAAGTGCCACATCAACGTAGCAAACTGCTTCAACCATGTCGGTATACCCCGCACAGTTCCCTCACAGTCTTGTTGCTACTTTCTAAGAAGGTATCCCCCAGATCCGGGTTAGGATCTATAGAACTCCCAAGACAGTACTCACAATAATAAAGCAAACAAGCACAACAATTAACAACACAAGTGATCTTAGTCCTAAGGTACACCTCACTTTTATAAATATTCCCCAGCAGAGTCGCCAGTTCTGTGATCGATGGATCTGGAACTGACTGTTTAAAGCTGGATCGTGAAATGTCGCGGAAGCAAGAGTCGCCACCGTCTTTTATTTTCTCCAACATGGACAGGACAAAAGCACATCAAAATTCCTTATGAGATAGTTTCTCGGTTTGAGAGGTAGATTTATAGAAAGGGAAGGTGTTAGCACCCCTTCTATCCGTGGTTATCCACGGGCTCTTAGATACTTGCTCATTTGTGTTTTCAAAATGTGTTTGCTTTTCAAAGTGTGAGTGAGTTTGAAAAAGTTTCATTTTAAAGATTTCAGATCGACTCTTGTATCAGTCCTCAAGAGTGTTTGAAAAATTGTTTTGAAAGCTTTTTTGAAAGTGTCGGTGTGAAAAGAGTTTTGATTTGTTTTTTAAATAGAGCAAGTATCTACGAGTCATCTACCTACCCTAAGGAATTAGGCTGTGTAAATGTCCTTAAGGTAATGCCATCCCACTATTGAGATGTAGGTAGCGCCACCGTTGGAGGTGTTCGGGTCAATTCGTTTGTAGGGACAGTGTGGTCACCAGAGCAACAGTAGGACACCTTAGAATCTACCCTTATGCCATTGATCTTTTTTATTCCGAGGCAACTGTTTCGAGGCAACTGTTCCGAGGCAACTGTTTCGAGGCAACTTGTTTTGAGGCAACTAGATCAATGGACATAAGGACTTACTAAAACGTCCTATACTCGACGACCACGTTTCGAGGGCAAGGCAACAGTGAGGCGTACCCTAAGAGTGGTGTGTGAATTTGTGTGTTATTTTCATTTTAACAATTATCTTGTACATGTATCATCGTGATCTACGTTTGTTTTTAATTTAGGCCATACATTCTTTCATGCAAAGTTTAGCAGTTTTAAGAGTGCGGAAATTTAAATGCGGAAAGATAAAGTCCTACGCTATTACAAGGCGCGGGTCTATACATCGCCAAATTAACAAAGACCCGTTTGAATAAAAATGCGGAAAGTAAAACCTAATTACTATTATAAGGCTTGAGCAATTACATAATATTTGAAAGAAAATAAATAAGAATAAATGCGCGAAAAGAAATTACAATCGAATGTTCGAGGGCGTTGGACCCTTTTGAAATTAAATTGAAATTAAAAGTTAAAAGAAATGTTTTTTAGGTTTTTTTTGGTATTTATGGAATAAAGAAAATTAAAATTAAAAGAAACCCTAATTCTAAGTTATTTTTAATTATTAATGAAAAATGTTAAAGTTTAACCTAATTTATGCTAAATATTTAATGTACATATTTATTTACAAAATTAATTAATAATTAATAATAATGATAATAAAAAAAAATTTATTAAGAAAAGAAGATAAAAAGGTTAGGAACCCTAATTTCTACATATTTTAATTTGTTAAGAAAAAGATTTAAATTTTAAAACCTAATTTAACTAAATAATTAATGTACATTTATTTACAAAAAATATTTAATAAGTAAATTAGTTAATATATTTTAGTTTCTGATTTTTATATTATAAAAATTAATTATTGGAATTTAAAGAAAACAATTAAAATAATTAAAAGAAAAGAAAAGGAAATTAAAAAAATACAAACAATGGGGGTGTCTGACCCAATTTGGAGGTGAGTTGAAGTGATTTTTGGCCCAAGAACAAACCTTTTTTAACTTTCAGGGATCACGTGTGGATGGTTGACCCAGGTGTATGGTGGACTGCATGTTCTGGCTATTGGATTGACCATCAGGGACACTTGGCAAGCTTGGATATGGGGTTGTATGATGAACCCTGGGAGAGGCGCTGCACATGAACGTATTAAGACAAAAATTATTAAGCGTTTGGGGGGACCTGGGAATCGAACCCAGGTCCCAGTACCTGCATGACAACTCAACTGCCAACTGGACCAACGCGCGTGTTTGTACTATGAATGGAACACAAATAATATGTATGAAAAAAACAACGTTATCCTGAAACAATCAAAAACGCGCTAATATTCAAATTATCCAACCACGTCTGGACACGCTAGCATCTTCTTCCTTTTGTTCCTGCAAATAATACCAAATAGCGGGGGTTTTAAACCCCCACTAACTGCAATTCAGAAAAATAGCGATTAGCACATGCTTCCATATAAAAAAGGCGCGAGGTCATTGTTCAGTTCGTCTTGTTGCCATGAATCCATTGGCATAGGTTTTAAGGCCTAATTTTTCCATATGTGTAAACCCCCAATTCCAAGCTTCTGAAACCCTAGCAAGTGTTAATGGCAAATATTGATACAGGCATTGTTAGGACAATTAAAGGGTACCATTAGCTTCAGAACATCATGGTTAGTGTTAATCAACAATTAAAATGCATGAACAATGCCTAAAAATTAAAACACGATTATGGAAAATTTTGTGAAAAGTGTGACTTTTTTCTACCAATTCCTGAGGCCTGGAGACTAGTTCTTGCTTCCAACACGTTCCTGGATGTCTTGGCAATGTTTTAAAATCCTTTTGGAGCTTTGAAACGCTTTGTAACTAGGTTTTCAGTTTTCAAAAGTTTGATGAAAATTTGCAATTTGGTGTGCAGCCTCTGAGCAATATTTCGTGTCTAATGGAATAGGTTTAGGTTATGCATATGTAAGTGAATGGAATTAGGTCAAAACCAAGCCCAAAGATCCATTGATTTAATGATTCAATATTTGATTTTGTTCACATCTTTTTTCCAATCTTTTTGACATGGAAACTTGCCAAATTTAGATGATTTTGTCCCCTTGAGAAGGTGCACGAAATCTCTTACATGTGTGGAAGAGATTTGCTGCATAAAGAGATTTAAAACCATTGATTTAGTATTTTTCTTATATTTAAATTTAATTAAATGAATTAATGATAATAAAAATTCAAATAATTAATTAAAAATGAGAAAATAACTCCCTTTGAGCTTAGTGGGTCGTGCATAGCCTTTGGGTAATGATTCATGGAAGAAATTGAGGCCCATTAGCATTTTTGAAGCTTTTTGTGCAAAGTTGACTTTTCAAAATTCCCAAAAATTTCCCAACTTCTACAAGGCATATCTTGCTCAATTTTGAAGCTATGATCATGTTCTTGGACATTTTGGAAAGGTCTTGAAGTCCTCTAACCAATGTCTTTGGTCCCATGTCATTTTGATTTACCAATCTCAAGTTATGGTCTTTGACTTAAAGTGCCTTTTTGTTGACTTTTGAAAATGACCTATAATGTTGAAATTGATAACTTTTTGTGAGAGCATTTATTGGACTTGAAGTGTGAAGATGAGTTGCAGGAAATGTAATTCTATTCAAAATGAGCTTTGGATGGGATTTTTCTGATAAACCATGAAGAAGTTATGCCCTGGTCAATTTGCAGTTGACTTTTTCAACTGTCCAAAAATAGAAACTTTTGCATCTTGAGACTTTTTGAGCCATGCTTTGAGAATCATGATCAAGAATTGATCAAATGATGTTTGTGGCTTCAAAATAAGATGTTGACCAAAATTTTTGACTTTTGACTGTCAAATGACCATTTTGCCCCTGCAGTTGACTGTGAAGCATTTAGGGTTTTTGACTGTGCAATTTGATGCTGTGAGTCTTGAAACTTGGCATATGGATGCTTGACAATGTTTATGGGCATATGGGACTTGATTGGACCCTTAAAAACTTCAATTTCTTTGCAAGAACCAAAACCCTAATTTTGACTGTGTTAGGAGGCAATTGGACTGTGCAACCCTTGAGAGATTTTGAACCATGATCTTGGCAAATCTTGAAGAATATGGGAGGGCAAATTTTGGGGTACAACATAGTTGCTCAATCAAAACAAAATTTTCACACTTACACTCCTTTACAAACCAAGTTTTCAAAAACACTTCATTACACTCTTGAAGACAGAAGCAAGAGTTAAATCGAAGTCAAAACAAAATCTTTTCAAATCATGCAAACACAAAGAAAACAATTTTGAAAATGATGAGCAAGTACTTAGGAGCCCGTAGATAACTACGGATAGAAAGGGTGCTAATACCTTCCCTTTCTATAATCTACCCCCCATACTCAGAAATATCTCGAAAAAGGAATTTTTCTGTGCTTTTTTCCTTTCCTTGTAGGATAAAATAAAAGTCGGTGGCGACTCTTGCTTACCGCGACATTTTGCAAACACAAACGCAAAACGCAAACCAGCAATTCCTTAAAAAATAGGGAAACACGTCTCGGTTCTGGCCATTGTATCACAAAACTGGCGACTCTGCTGGGGATAATAATAAGTGGGGTGTACCTTAGGATTAGTTCATCATATTGTTTTCAAATGTATGATTTGTTTGCTTTATATTTGCGGGCTTTGTATCAGAGTTACTATAGATCCTAACCCGGATCTGGGGGACACCTTTTAGGTAAGTAGCAATAGACTGTGAGGGAACTGTATGAAATAGACCGATACGGTTGAAGCAGTAGCTACGTTGGTGTGACACATCAGTTGGTACCGATATCCCTTGTGGAGGAACAAGGAAAGTATGGGGCTGCTAATGGGTCATTAAGAATCAACTGACCTTAGAACCTATAATTGACCAACTTGGACATAGAAAGTAGCAGTATGCTACACTCATTGAGACCATACTCTCGCGATGATTCTGACCGCAAGAAAAGATTGCTAAACTGGAATTATGACCGATGGAGGATGGTCAGTGATATTGAGAACCTCTAGAACCCGGTTACTATTATTAGGACAGGTTGAACCAACTAAACTGAAAAAGGGTAATACCTAAACTCCATGCCAGCCTGGAATTTAAGGGCTATTGTGTGACTTGTTTGCCCTTACCATGTTTGCTATCTGTGATACCTGTGGTGTGTTTTTATCATGACATCATGCAGCATGACATCACATGCATATTTCATTAGACTAACCATTTCAAAGACCGAGGGGATTCATCTTTGTTCTGTTTTGCAGATCATGGCCTCTATGCGCAGAAATACTATTCGAGTCAGTTTCGTGCAAATCCCTGCTCAGCTCAGAGAGTTGGTTTCAAAGGTTCCTGATACTTCTTCCTTCGTTAAAAGACATGGTCACCTCCTTAGCTTGGTCACTTCAACTTTAGATGAGCAAATGATAAGTGTCATGTTCTAGTTCTTTGACCCGTTGCATCACTGTTTCGCCTTCCCTCCTATCAGCTGGTCCCTACTTTGGAGGAGTTTTCTGATTTACTTGGCATATCTATTCTAGAGCAGACACCCTTTACAGGTTTAGAGATAGCTCCTAGGCCAGAGGATATTGCTTCAGCCCTACATCTAACAAAGGCTGATGTAGTGTCTAACTGGGAGATTCAGAGTGGGGTTAAAGGTTTCTTGGCTAAGTTTTTGATTGATCAAGCTCAACAGTTCTGGGATAGTTTGGACTTTCAAGAATTTGAAGACATCTTGGCTCTCGTCATCTAGGGCTTGGTTCTTTTCCCAAATCCTGATTCTTTCGTCAATGTGAACGCAGTCAAGATTTTCATGTCTCATAACCCAGGGCCTACTCTCTTAGGTGACATTCTGCATGCTCTCTATACCTGTACTGTGCGGAGAAGGAGAACTCTCATGTGTTGTACACTGCTGCTGGCGAGGTGGTTTATTTCTCACCTCCCCAAATCTGTATTGAAGAATGAGGAAGGTATGGGTTGGGCTTACAGAATCATGTCCCTTGCTCATACGGACATCCTTTGGAGTACTAAGGACATGGAAAAGGTAGCTGTCATTGATCGGTGTGGGGAATACCCCAATGTTCCATTGCTTGGAGTTAGAGGAGGAATAACCTATAATACTTGTTTGTCCTTACAACAGTTTGGACGAGCTCGAAGGGACGGTCCTCATGAGTAGCTGCTTACAGGCATTGTCTTTGACTTCAAGGGGGACGTTGAGGGAAATCGCCGCAGGTTCATACGAGCTCTGTGTGATGCAGTGGGAGAACTGACTTGAGGTTTTGTGTTTTTTGTTTGAAAAATGTTTCGGTTTAGCAAGAGTCTCCACCAACTTTTTATTTTATCCAAAGGAAAGGTCAAAAATCACAGGAAAGACCTTAGAGATTGTTTTTGGGTTCGGGGGGTAGATTATGAAAAAGGAAGGTGCTAGCACCCTTTTCATCCATGGTTTTCCATGGGCTCTTAGTTACTTGTTTTAGATCACTTGCTTTTGCTTTTCAATTGTTTGAAATGGTGCTTTTGTGTGTGGTTTTGAAAGTATTTTGAAAAGAGGCCTTTGTTTAGGCAACCTTTGTAATGATTCTTGTTTGAATGTATACAAAGGTGTTTATCTTTTGGAAAATGTTTCAATGTTTGAAAGTTTGTTGGGAAATGTTTTGAAATTGTGTTGAAATTGTTTTGAAAGGTGTGTGATAGTTTGAAAATAGCAAGGATGTTTTGCAAGTTTGACAAGTAACTAGGAGCATCTACATACCTACTCAAAGATCTTTCCTACACATTTTTAACCTTTTGACATTGTTGTTTTACCATTGCATTTGGTAAACAACCTTGTGTTTGGATGTTAAACGGGACAGGCGTTGGTCATCGTATGACCATGATAGCAATTGTCCCAAGTATCTTAGCAAAATTTTGAGGGACTAGATCATTTTTATATAGGCAACCAAGATAGCGTCATCGAGGGACTATGATCTTTTGTTTTTGTTTTGTTTTGCCAAGATACCTAGCATGCATACCATGGCCATTTTTAAGGCAACAAGTGGATGAAACCCTAGGGGTGCTTGTGTGTATTGTGTTGTCATTTTTCATGCATTTTTGTCTTGTATTAGTCATGCTATTTTGTTTGATTTTTGGTTGTCATACAAACCTTAATCTTACTATGATGGCATATTTGAAAGCAATAAAATACGTAAAAGTAAATCTAAGACTATTACATCATTATTATGGGGAGGGGGATACATGTTTGAATAGGGGGATATTTGCACAAAAATAAAACCCTAATTCAACTATTACAACCAAATTGAATTTATTGTACAAATAAATAAATAAGACAATTATTTAAATATGCAAATAAATATAAATATGCAAAATGTTTTTTTTTGTATTTATTTTATGTATGTAAAATAAATTATTTAAGTCTCAAATATAAGAAAAATATTTAATGATTATTTTTGGAAAGGGGAGAAACCCTAGTTTTGTTTTAAGAAAATATATATTCTAAATATTTATTTATTCATTTTTTATGTACAAGAAAATAAAATAAAATATATACAAAAATGTTAAAAAATAAAATATGTATGACACTATTATTTTTAAGTGTATAATATAATAAAATAAAATATGTAAGTATTTTAAAATTATTTGCAATTTATTTAAGGAAAATAAAGTATATATTATTAGTAAACTATTTTTATGCCCAAAAAATAATAAAAATAATAAAATAAAAATGTAAAAATGAAGAAAATGTTTTTGGTGATTTTTTATATTTAGAAAAAATAATAAAAGTCAGAAAATATGAAATAAATCAGAAAATATAAAAAATAAGAGAAATGGGCTAGGGGGTGCAAAAAGAAAAGAAGGTGGTGCAAAAAGCAGAAGCAAGCCAGGCCCAGCCCAACTCACTTCATCCCTGTCCTCGAGAATCAGAAAACGCGCATCATGGTTCAAATCTCGTATCTCCTGCATTTGTACTTAAAAACAAAAACTTGCAACATGAAAGTTATAGAGCATTAAACCACGATTCTAACCATGTAAAAAACTTTATCTAACTCTCAAAGACCAGAGAGAATTTCATTGGCCCTAAATCTTGACCTAGTTTTTTCAGAAAGTTCAACTATCAAATATTCCTAGCTCAGTTAACATAAATGAATTCTATGCATATGTACAGCTCAAGGGCAATGAGGACTACATTTTTGCTTCACAAACCTAAGCCTAATGATTCCTAAATAAGGAGATAGAAGTTTGTGAAATACCTGTTTCAGTCAAGCTCGAGTATGGCAATGTATGGGTTGTGAGTGAGGCCTGAGATACTTGTGAGCTTACTTGAAGTTCCTTTGAGCTTTCCCAATGCTTAGTTTGCTTTGAACTTGCCTGAATCTCCCTATAGAAATCAACCTGCAAACTCAAAATTTGAAAATGGTGAAGTGTGTAAATGGAGTTACAGTGACTTGAGAATGGTTGGGATAGTTCAGGTGGGTTGTTTAGAAAGTGTTTGAAGTGGTTTGAGATAAAACGCGCGAGTGGAGTTGGATTTGGAAGTGAAACTGCAGAACTTGCCCTGTTTTGGCAGAAAATGGGGTTTTTGGTGTACAAGGGTGTTTGAGAGATGGTGAGCTCGTGTTTCTGGCTTAGTGTAATGTGTAAAAATTTGTTTGAAATGAATACAACACTTGGTTATATCATATTACAAAGTTATGTGGTTTTTGCACAATGAATTATTTTTGAAGCAAAAGGTGAGTTGACAATGCAAAGGGCTGTACTTGCTAGCTCCAAGCCTGCTGATAGTTGGTATGCCTTTTCCTAAGTTTGTGGATGTTGTTTGCTGTAAAATATTGGGTTCACAACTCAAGAGAAACAAAATTGCACAAGTTGTGCTTTATGTAAATGGCATTGCTAACTTTTTGCTAAAAATGGATTAATTCAATGTGTAATGCTCTAAAGCTCAGAACAAAGCTTTAATCCTATGTGTTTGCATTTAATTTGTGAGTGTGGAAAGGTTTAAGGCCTGTAAACCAAGTACAAGCATGGTTTGGACAGAATTGCAAGTTGTATCAATGAGAAAAATGCCATGGCCAAAAGTGATAATTTTCCATTTTCAAACTTTCGATTCTCCCTAACCACAAATGATTTTGGAGAGTTCTTGGACATTTTGGAAAGCTTGTAAAATGCTCTACAATCCATATTTGAAATACATTTTGATATTCCACTTGGAACTATGTGAAAAATTTCCATGAAGATAGGTCAAAATCCTGCCTAAACTAGGGCAAAATTTCTCTAAGTTAAAAAGTTTTTGGATCCTTATTCACAAAATCATAACTTGAGATCCAAGCATCTTTTGGGAAAACTTTGTGAATCAAAGTTGTAGATTTTTTGGAGGACTACAACTTTCATGTTGGAAGTTTTCTTTGAATCCAATTGAATCATGGTGAAAAAGTTGGGAAAAAATAAGAAATTTTCATAACGGAAAATTTCAAAGTTATGAAAATTTTCCATTTTAAACCCTAATTTTCAAAATTAGGTTTCTTGGTGAACAAGTTTCATGTTTTGACATATCTTGATGAAAAATGACCCTTGGCACTTGATTTTGACCAAAAAGTCAAAGTTTGATATTTCAGTGTACAATTGATTTTTGATCAGTTGACTGAAAAATTCATCTGTCAATCCAATGCATTTGAGATCTTTTGAACCTTGTGATTAGGTCAAGATGATTCCATTGAGTCCTTGAATCCATGCTTGAACCCAATTTTCCATTTCCTAGGTAAAAAATCAGAAATTGCCCTTCTGCAGTCAAAACCCTAAAAATGACCATTTTGCCCTTTTGATGATCTGATCAAATTTCTTGAGGAGTTATGGTCAAAACTTGATCAAATGGTTCATATGAGTCTATAATGTTGACGTGGATCAAAAATTATGAGGTTTGACTGTAAATTGGCCACAATTGACTTTTTCCCCAATACAATTGATTTTTAGGTCATCTGTCCAATTGACTGGGAAAAAATTTGATTCAAAGCTTGAAAATTGGTATGAGCAATCTTATAGGTCCAATATGAAGTATGAAAGTCACATTAGGAATTGAAAGTCCAAAAATCCATGTGCAAACTCAAACCCTAATTTCAGGTCAACAGTGCAAGGAGATGTCTTGAGCAGAGCAAACCCTAATCATGTCTGGAGTCCAAAGAGTCTTGTGGGGAGGAAATCTTGATAAAATGAGAGGGACAATTTTGGGGTACAACAGTTGCCCCTGTTCAATCTTCTTGAACCCGAAGAGTTAGATTGACGAATTTTGCCGTTCGTGACTCGAAGGTAAAAGATGATTGGACACTAGAGTGCCCGTAATTTTGCACTCGTTAAAATGTAGTTGAGGAAATGGGCTTAAATATGCCATTTGGAGATGTGAGAATCTTGTTGGAGATGGGCTTAAAGATGCCATCCAAGGATATTTGTTGAATTGAATGTTGTAAGTCAGAAGAATAAGTATCAGAATGATATCCATGTCTGGAGCGCATCTGAACTGTATCTGGGGACTGGATCTGTATGAGCAAGGGTATAGCTGCCGTGTCTTGAGCGTATCTGAGCGGTAACTGTATCTTAATCTGTACGATCAAGGGTATAGCTTCCGTGTATGGAGCGTATCCGAGCTGTAACTGCATCTGAATCTATACGAGCAAGGGTATAGCTGCCGTGTCTGGAGCGTATCCGAGCTGTAACTGTACTTGATCCTATACGAGCAAGGGTATAGCTGCTGTGTCTGGAGCGTATCCGAGCTGTAACCGTACTTGAATCTATTCGAGCAAGGGTATAGCTGCCGTGTCTGGAGCGTATCCGAGCTGTAACGGTACTTGAATCTATACGAGCAAGGGTATAGCTGCCGTGTCTGGAGCATATCCGAGCTGTAACCGTACTTGAATCTATACGAGCAAGGGCATAGCTTCCGTGTCTGGAGTGTATCTAAGTTGTAACCGTACTTGATCCTGAATGAATAGCAGGATGACTTCCGTGTCTGGAGCATCTTTGGGCTGGGGAAAAGGTAAGAATAAGTGACAGAATGGCAACCGTGTCTGGAGCGTATCCGTACTGTATCTTGACTTTGAAATCATGAATGAGTAATAGAATGACCTCCGTGTCTGGGGTGTATCCATACTGTATCTGAAATCTTGAATAAAATATAGCTTTTAATCTTATCCTGAAAAGGGTAAAATGTTAGCTGAAACACAAAGTTATGTTGCATGAAATGTATGATACAATAAAATGTGTTTTATCAATGTTTATGAATGTAATGTATGCGCATGTAAGCTGATCCGCTGTCTTGATGAGGAAAATAAATCCTTGATAGATAAAGATAATAAAAATCCTTGACTACTGCTGGAGGTTCAAAATCTCTGACCACTAAGGATGAGAAATCCTTGCTGACTGCTATTGGGGGAAGAAAATCCTTGGCAACTTGCGGGGATTATCAAAAACTTTGACAGCTTATGTGGGGATGTGAGAATCCTTCATGACTTTCCTGGGGATATAGGGATCCTTCAAGTATGCTTGAGAAACCTGTTTGGGGAATCCAGAGATCTTTGATGACTATGGCTGGAGATTACACAATGGGAATCCTTACTCGGCTAGGGAATAAGGAAAACTCTAACGATCTCTACTGGGGATCAGACAAAATAAAAACCTTGATCTTCTGGAGAATAAAGGAAGACTCTGATGGCTTCTGCGGAGAATTTAAGAATGAGAAACTTCGATCTCCTGGGGAAAATGAACCTTTGGGGGCTTTACTGAAGAAGTGAGAAAGAGAATCTTCGATCTGCAGGGGATTAAAAATTCTGACAAATTCAAGCTGAGAAGTAATGAAGACTCTGGCAACTTCACCGGGGAATTAGGAATGAGAATCTTCAATCTGCTAGGGGATGAAGCACTCTGTGGGGACTTCAAGCTGGAGAGTCAAGAATGAGAATCTTCATTCTGTTGGGGAGTAAAAACTCTATGGGTAATAGCTATACTGCTGGGGAGTAGCTATCCTGCTGGAAAGTAAGTTCAAGACTCTCTGGGGAAAAAGCTTATTCCTGTTTGGAAAAAGTTCAGGATTTTGGGTTGTATGCCAATCTACTGGGGAATCATCCGAATGTTGGGGAAAAAAGCTAACTGTTATCTGGTTGATTCTCAGACTTCAAGGCAACTTGTTGGGGAATCTGGGGAAACTGGATGGTTTCCGTCGGGGATTGATAGTTGGAAATTTGACTTCGCTGGGGAAGAAGGTTTCATCTTTGCTGGAGATTTATGATCCAAAGTTTTTTTTTGCTCCGCTGGGGATTGGGAGTTTGAAGACTTAACTCTGGTGGGAATTAAGGATTTGAAATTGTAACTCCGCTGGGGATTGGGAGCTTGTAGTTTTGACTCAGGCGGGGATTTTGAAACGTAATTCCGCTGGGGATATGTATTTCAAAGTTTTTAGCTCCGTCGGGGACCTAGATGATATACTGCAAGGGATTTCTCTTGGAATAGCCTAAAGACGTTTTCTTATACTTTCAACCTATCAGTAATTGTTCTTTCCCATTTCGTTTATTTGTAAACATGATTATATTCAAATCCATATGCTCATTAATAAATCATTGGACGTTTTCAAATGAAACACAAGTGTAAAGAAAAAGAAAAGGCAAATAGTTTTCTGCACTTTGAAGTATCTTTGTATTAACTTTGTGTAAGTATTTTGTACAAAGGAGACAGACATCCTAGTAAGAGAATGTTGTCATAAAAAATGAGAAAAATTTATACAAAGAAAGATGGCTATGTGTGAAAAACTTCCATGGGGTTCCCATTCTGCTATAGCCTTCGTAACTCTGAATATCTTGTCCATTCGTTGCTTCATCCGAAGATGACTGAGTTGAAAGCCTGAAGTTTGTTTGGTGAAGAGATTGTCCTTAAAGTGATCCGACGAGACATAGTCATACACTTTAATTCCCTAACTTTTTCCTGGACCGCCCTTTTGGGTTTTCAGTCCACTGGGAAACCCTTTTTTGCCCAAGTTGCCCTTTCGGGTTTTCAACTTGCCGGGTGTACAGATTTTTTTATTTATCCCTAATTTTTTCCTGAACCGCCCTTTCGGGTTTTCGATTCACCGGGATGCCCATTTTTTCCCAAGTTGCCCTTTCGGGTTTTCAACTTGACGGGTCATTTATGCGTAGTATCTTTTGACTATGTCTGCATTCGCAGGGTGCAGCAGGTCGTCGTCGTCTAGGTGGTTAAAATCATTGCCCCACCAGAAAAGATGTTTTTGATCACAAATGGTCCTTCATAGGTAGGAGTCCATTTACCCCTGGGATCACTTTGCGGAAAGATAATCCGCTTGATTACAAGATCCATAACTTGATATACCTGGCGCCTGACTTTCTTGTTGAATGCCTTGATCATCCGTTTTTGATACGCCTGACCATGGCAAACAGCAGTAAGTCGCTTCTCGTCGATCAAGTTAATTTGATCAAGCCGGGTCTGAATCCAATCGTCTTCACTCAAACCAGCATCCTTCATGATTCTCAAGGAGGGAATTCAAACCTCGATAGGTAAAACAGCTTCCATGCCGTATAATAAAGAATAGGGTGTTGCCCCAGTTGAAGTGTGTGCCGTGGTACGGTACCCGTGCAGAGCAAACAATAACATCTCATTCCAGTCCTTGTAGGTGACTGTCATCTTTTGTATGATCTTCTTGATATTTTTGTTAGCAGCTTCGACAACACCGTTCATCTTCGGCCGATAGGGAAATGAATTGTGATGTTGAATCTGGAACTGTTCACACAAAGCGGTGATCATAGTGTTGTTCAGGTTTGTACCATTATTAGTGATAATCCTTTCGGGGATGCCGTACCGACATATAAGGTTCTGCTTGATGAAGCGGGCAACCACATTCTTTGTGACAGATGCGAAGGAAGCTGCTTCAACCCACTTGGTGAAGTAATCAATGGCCACCAGGATGAAGCGGTGCCCGTTGGATGCTGTAGGCTTGATCTCTCAAATCATGTCGATTCCCCACATAGCGAATGGCCAAGCAGCTGTTAATACATTGAGAGGAACTGGAGGTATATGTACCTTGTCCACATATATTTGACATTTATGGCAAGTACGTGAATGTTGATAGCAGTCAGCTTCCATAGTAGACCAATAATAGCCTGCCCGTAGAATCTTCTTAGCCATCGTATGTCCGCTAGAGTGAGTGCTGAAGGTACCATTGTGCAGTTCAGCCATGATCTGCTCAGATTCAACCTTGTCCACACAACGGAGCAGAATGCAATCATGATTGCGCTTGTATAGGATACCATTGCTCAGGAAGAACTTGGCAGAGAATCTCCTCAAGAACTTTTTATCGTTGACTGAAGCTCCTTCAGGGTATTCTTGTGCTTCAAGATACCTTTTGACGTCATGAAACCAAGGTCGGTCCACTACTTCTTCAGTATTAATCTCGTGACAATGTTCAGGTTCGTCCATCCATTCAATGGTGATTTTGGGGGCCTCATTATCCCAGTTAAGTTTAAACATGGAAGACATTGTAGCTAGAGCATCTGCTAGCTGATTCTCTTCTCGCGGGAAGTACTCGAAGGTAATCTATTCGAAATGAGGTAGAAATGTCAAGACATGTTCTTTGTAAGGGATGTGGTTTGGATGTTTAGTATCCCACTCTCCTTTGATCTGACTGATGACCAAAGTGGAGTCCCCAAATACCATAAAAGATTTGATTCCCAAGTCAATGGCAACCTTGAGACCAAAAATACAAGCTTCATACTCGGCCATGTTGTTGGTGCAACTGAAGTAAAGTCTGGCGGTGAAAGGTGTATGGCAACCTTCTGGAGAGATAAGTACAGCACCGATACCGTTGCCAAGTGCGTTGGAGGCACCATCAAAGTACAGAGTCCATCGGGATCCTTGTTCAGGTCCGTCATACGGTCTGTTCTCTTCAATGTTATCTAAAGTCATGATATCCTCGTCGGGGAAGTCGAACCTCATGGATTGGTAATATTCGACAGCTTGATGAGCCAGATGATCGGCTAGCACACTCCCCTTTATAGCTTTTTGGGTCGTGTACTGTATATCGTATTCCGTTAGGATCATCTGCCATCTAGCGATTCTTCCAGACAAAGCAGGCTTTTCAAAGATGTACTTGATCGGATCCATCTTAGATATCAGCAGAGTGGTATGAGTCAACATATACTGCCTTAGCCAGTGAGCAGCCCATACCAAAGCACAACAAGTTTTCTCGAGCAGTGAGTATCGGGTCTCACAGTCGGTAAACTTTTTGCTAAGGTAATAAATGGCATGCTCTTTTCGGCCAGACTCGTCATGTTGGCCCAATACGCACCCCATTAAATTCTCCAGGACAGTCAGATACATGATTAACGGCCTTCCTTCGACGGGTGGCATCAAGATAGGAGGTTCTAGCAAATACTCCTTGATTCTATCGAAAGCAACTTGATAGTCATCATTCCATTTAACCACCTGATCTTTCTTCAGCAGCTTAAATATTGGTTCACAGGTAGATGTTAGGTGAGAAATGAACCTTGCAATGTAGTTTAGGCGTCCCAAGAAACCTCTAACCTCCTTCTCAGTGCGAGGGGCAGACATTTCTTGTATAACTTTGACTTTGGCAGGATTAACCTCGATGCCTTTGTTGCTAACGATAAAACCCAAGAGTTTACTGGACCTGACTCCGAAAGTGCACTTGTTAGGGTTCAGTCTGAGCTTATACTCCTTCAACCTGACAAACAGCTTTTGCAGATGGTCGAGGTGTTCTTCTTCTGTTTGTGAATAGGCTATCATGTCGTCTACTTAGACTTCTATCTTATGATGTATCATATCATGAAACAAAGTTACCATGGCGCGTTGATAGGTTGCCCCGACATTCTTCAGTCCGAATGGCATCACTTTGTAGCAGAACGTAGCCCACTGTGTAACAAAAGTAGTTTTCTCCATGTCTTCGGGTGCCATTTTGATCTGGTTATAACCTGAAAATCCATCCATGAACGAAAATACCTTGTGCTGAGCTGTATTGTCAACCAAGATGTCAATGTGCGGTAGTGGGAAGTCATCTTTAAGGCTGGCCCTGTTTAAGTATCTGTAATCCATGCACATTCTGACTTTGCCGTCCTTCTTAGGCACAAGCACAATGTTAGTAACCCATTGTGGATAGGATGTAACAGCAAGAAAACCAGCATTGAACTGCTTCATCACTTCAACTTTGATCTTTTCAGACATATCGGGCCTCATTCGGCAGACTTTCTGTTTAATTGGTGGATAGTCGTCTCTTGTAGGGAGACGGTGAACCACAATATCCGTATCAAGTCCCGACATGTCTTCATATGACCAGGCGAAGATCTCAACATATTCATTCAACAACTAAACTAGGCGCTCTTTGACACTTGGCTCTAGGTTGGCACCCACTCTAACCTCTTTTCTGTCTTCCTCTATACCCAAGTTGATTGTCTCTAACAACTCTTCATAAGGTAGAATAACCCTTTCTTCCTGTTGCAGCAGTCTAGCCAGTTCTCCAGGAACTTCACAGTCTTCATCACCTTCGTATTCGGCATGGTAGACTAGATCTTTAGAGTCACTGAAGGCCATAGCAGAATTGTTACCCATGGAATCCAGAGTGGAAGGGTACATGCATTTGTAAGTGTGGGTGTGTGTAAGGGATATCGACCTTTAAACAAATAAAATGCAAAAAGAAAGACAATGAACATAGAAGTTTATATGTGAAAACGTCCATGATTCATTAAAATGGCATATGAAGATGAAAAATCAAACCCTTATAAATGGACCTATGTGCCTCGGGTAAGGCACAAGGCTAAAAGTGTACGAATTGTTTAGGAATTATTACAAACCAACAAAAAATTTTGAAAGATAAATTACTGATTCATGAAAGTAATGGGAACAAAGTCCTTTGCCTCTCAATTGCATAGTCCTCCTTCAACAGTAGGGAAAATCCAGTCTTCAAGGTTTCTCTCCTCTTCACCATCCTCCAAAGCATGGACTCCATGATGGGTGATCTTCACTGGTGGTCCTCCAGCCCGGGAAAGACGCAAAGCCTTTTGAGCAGAAGCAGTGAAACCCAAGCCGAATTTATCAGATTTAAAGAGAAAGTCGGGAAGCTGCCCCCAGATTGTGCTTCCTCCTTCTTCAATCACAACCTTTGCATCTTTGAGAGACAACATCCGAGGCGGAGGTCGGGTAATCATGGGTACAGAAGGCACTATTTTGGTTGCTGCTATCTCCTGAGCCACCTCCTCAAAATGCTGAAAGGGGGTTTCGATGAATTCACCATCCAATTCTACACAGCGGAAAGAATTTAGATGGATTATCATGTATTCCTCTTCACCGTGAACTGTCACAATTTTCCCCTGGACAGGGTACTTGAGCTTTTGATGCAGAGTTGAAGTGACGGCTCCAGCATGATGAATCCAAGGTCTTCCCAACAAGCAATAATAGGAAAGACGGATGTCCATGACATAGAATATGGAGTTGAAGGTTTCAGTTCCCACTTTAATCGGGATGTCCACCTCCCCGTGGACCATCCGTTTAGAACCATCAAAGGCTCTGACAATGATGTTGTTGGGCTTCAAAGTTAGACCTTCACAATCTATCCTGTCCAATGCCTTCTTTGGTAAGACGTTCAGCGAAGAACCAGTGTCTACCAGAACGTGTGCTAGAGTAGTCCCTCTGCATTCCACCGAGACATACAAAGCGTCATTATGTTTTCTCCCTTTGATTGTTAGATCAGCATCAGAGAATCCTAGACCTTTGTCTGCTGTTAGGCTAGCTACACATTCCTGGAACTGGTCCGCGGAGGTTTCCTGTGGTACGTGGGCTGTCTTCAAAAATATGATCAAGGCTTTAGCATGAGCCTCTGAACAAAGCAACAAAGCCAACATAAAGATCTTTGAGGGGGTTTACCCCAGTTGTTCCACAACATTATAATCGCTCTTCTTGATTATTTTCAAAATCTCTTCCATTTATTTTTGAGTGGTTTCAGAGATGATCAACGACTGAGCCCTCGTCCTGATGGGCTCTTCTTGGATCCCTTTCCCTCTATCATCATCAACAGCAAAGGGGACAACCACAGGAGTTAAACCTTCTTCAATAATTGGAGTTCTTGCAGATATGTTGACCGGTGCAGGAGTAACCTTAGGAGCGGCTGAGGGTCCGAAGATTGCCTTTGGAGGCGTAATCTCCGGAGATAAAATTCTTCCACTGCGGGTGATTTTACTCGTTCCAGCAATGTTTCCAATGTAGGAAGTCTCTTCATCATAACTCTCTTCAGTTAATTCAATTTGTTTAACACCGTGGTAGAAGATATCTCCCCCATAGTTCCACGGTATTGATTTGTTGGACTTGTACGGGATAGGCCCCGGCATGGTTATCTTTAAAGGTATAATCTTCGGATCAGATGTAATCTTAACAGGTCTTTTGGAGACCTTGGAAAGATTGGCGGATATGGTAATTATCGAAACATCATTGACAGGATTCAGAGTAGCAGGAGTCTTTTCAAAAAGGATTTCTTGGTTATCCATTAGGCGTTGGATGCCTAACTTCAACAACGGACAGTCGATTGGTAAGGATGAACAAAGGCAGCAATCTACTTCACAACCTGGGAAAATCCCAGCCTTCAGCAAATTCAACTTGATTATCGGTGGCGGAGTCATCAAATCATCAACAGTAGCAACAAAAAGATCCCCTTCAACAACATGGGCATGGTGACCATGCTTTGGCATTGGAGCAGAGATCACATTAGGTTTTTCAGGGGCGTCGAATTCAAATACTTTAGTGTCTATCAAATCCTGGATTTTGTTCTTGAGGGCCCAACAATTATTAGTGTCGTGCCCCAGGCTGTCTGAATGATAAGCACACTTGGCGTTCGCATGGTAGAAAGGAGAAGTTGTATTCAGATTCTTCGGGACATCTTTCAAACTAACAAGGTTTAACTTCAAGAGATGGGGTAGAACCTGAGCAGGGGTCATGTTTATCTGGGTGTATTACCGTGCAGGCCTTTCCACTCTTGCTTGGTTGGTTCTGGGTTGGTTGTTTCTAGGTTGATCAGCTGCAGACTTCTGAATCATTACAGCCCCCACCGCTGGCCGGCGCTCAACTCTTCCTAGACTTCTTTGAGAGTAGACAGCTGAGACTTCCTTCTTTGCTGGAAAGCTCTTTTTGATGGTAGCGGAAGCAGATGCATCCTTTTGAATTTTTCCGCCCTTTATGCCGGCTTCAACTCTCTCACCAGTTAGAATTAACTCGGTGAACCCAGCAGACGAACTTCCGATCAAGTGATTGAAAAAAGGGCCTGACAGTGTACCCAAGAACATACCAACCAGCTCCCTCTCAGATAGAGGTGGTTGTACTCGTCCCGCCAAGTCTCTCCATTTCTGGGCATACTCTTTGAAACCTTCATTTGAGACCATGCCCATACTCTGTAATTGAGTACGGGTTGGTGCTAAATCCGTATTATCTTGATATTGTCTGTAGAAGGCGGCCGCCAAATCCTCCGAATTATGCACATCATACCTATCTAGCTGGTAGAACCAATCTAATTGCGTCCCCGAAAGACTGTCCTGGAAGAATGGACCCACAAATCCTTATCAGAAGAATGCGGTTGGATCTTTCAGACGTAAGATCGCAGGTGCATCTTTGGACAAGACAAACCATCGTACTTAGCAAATATAGGCACCTTAAACTTAGGGGGGATGACAATTCCAGGGACCAGCCCTAGATCTTCAAAGTCCAGCCCAGGCACTCTCTGTACCTCCATAGCTACCAGACGTTCTTCCAGATTCTTGTATTTGTCGTCTGCAGGAGGGTACTACTGTTCAGAATAGTCTTCATCCTCTTCTTCTTCTTCTTCTTCCTCAGACTCAGTTGGCACTGCAGCTCCCTTAACCTTTCCTACCCCTTCATCAGATGTTGAGGGGAAATCCAGGACCCTTCTAGCTTGACCTTCAAATCTTCTACCCAAAGTAGCCACACCAACTCTCTTTTTTTTCTTTTACTCCTTTTCCTTTTCTAGCAAGGTTTTGAGCTCCTCCTTCCCCTTTGCCAAGGTCAGAAGTAGCTGTTGAAACTGAGAATTCTACGCTTGTAAGTCTTTAACCGTCTGCTCAATATCCATCTTGCTGAAATAATCAGCAGAGAGATAAGGAAACCTGGTGTGAAGACCTGTTTATGCATATGATGAATGATATGTATTCATGTAATGCATTCAAGGATTCATAAATTCAAAGTTGTTTTAAACAAAAAAAAAGAACACACGTCATATTAAGATAAAATTTGTTAGTACATCAATGCCCTATGGGAAAAATAATTCAAAATTCTAATGTAAAAAGACGTTGCGCATCCTTTTTGGTGCAATGTAGGTGTTGAGAGTCCGCTCTTCGTGAAGTTAACGAGTAAGTTCCAAAACCTTCTTCTCACTGGCGTAGAATTGGGCTTCAAAAGTGTCGCGCTCTCCCTTGAGCTGTATCCAACTCCTTTTTAAATCTTCAAGTGATGTTGGCATGTCAGGATGTAGGAGGGTGTATGGAACCTCTCCTTCCATAACAGGCTCTTTGATCACGGGCATAATGTAGGGGTAAGGCATCATAAGACTTTGGGCGCAGGTTTGTACCCACTTGAGGTAAGGCTCAAGGGGGATGGAATTCTTGTGTCCCAAGGTCTTACTGTCCACCTGTTTGGGCATCCTCCAAGCTCGGATAAACCTTTGTCAAAGTCCTTGATCGTTATTGTCGAAGTCAAAAACCAAGTTTGGAATCAGCATGTCATATGGGCCATCTCTTCGGGCATACCCAAACTGTCTCAGAGCTAAACAAGGGTTGTAGGTAATGCCTCCCCTAATGCCAAGTAGAGGGACATTAGGGAATTCCCCACAACGGTCAATGATGATAACATTTTCTCGGGATCGAGAACACCAATGAACATCTGAATATGTAAGAGTCATCAATCGTTGTGACCACCTCAAACCTTGCTCATTCATCAAAACTGATTGGGGAAGATGAGAAATAAACCATCTTGCCAGTAGAGGAGTACAGCACATGAGAACACCTCTTTTCCTCATTGTTCGAGTGTGAAATGAGTGGAGGATATCCCCAAGTAATGTAGGCACTGGGTTGCGAGCCATGAAGATTTTGGCAGCACTGACATCTATAAGTTGATCAGGGTTAGGGAACAAGACCAACCCATAGATGAAAGAGCTACAATCTCCTCAAAGGCTTGTAAGTCCAATGAACTCCAGCAGCTTTGGGCCTTCTCAAACAGAAACTTTGCCAAGAAACCCTTGACACCACTTCTAGTTTCCCAATGGCCTATGAATCATATGGTTGCAAGTGTAGGGCTTGAGCAACATCTTCAGGCTTTGGATCTCTTTCCGTACCATTGTAGGGTAGTTGATGGAGAATAGGAATCCTTAGGAGTTGAGAAAATTCCTCCAAAGTAGGCACAAGCTGGTAATCAGGAAATGTGAAGGAGTGGTGTAGGGGGTCAAAGAATTGGAAGATAACTTTCACCATGTCTTCCTCAGTGTTGGTGTTGACTAAGTTGAGAAGACAAACATGCCTCTCGGTGAATGGAGAATTCTCAGGAATCCTTAAAGCTAGCTCCTTGAGTTGAGGAGGAATTCTTACAAGGTTGACTTGGATAGTTTTCCTGTGAAGTGATTCCATTACCTACAAAACAGGAACAAAGATGAAGATCCAAATCCTTGAAATGGTTATTGGATGCATATGATGCTTCATGATGCTATGATGTTATGAACAAGTATATATGTACAAACAAATCACATAAGATCCTAGTTTCAGGCATGCATGAGGTTTCATAGGTAAGTACCCTCTTGAAGTTTAGTTGGCTCAACCTATCCTATAAATAATAACCGGGTTCTAAGGAGCTCAATATCACTGGATTATTTTCTGTGTTCATTGTTTCAGTTTAGCCACTTTACTGGCGACTGAAATATTCCAAGAAAATAACCCTCAATGAGTGTAGTATCGAGTATTTACCAACTTCGGACTGCACCAAAGCCGGTCATCTCACTACCCCTAAAAAGGCCAAGATGGTCAAGTAAAGGTTCTAAAAGTCCATTAGTGCTTCATGACATCACTCAGCAGCCCCGTATTCTCTTTGATTAACTCAAAGGCTACCAGTACCCACAAATATGTCGCACTAATATAGCTATTGCTTTAGCCATGTCGGTATACCCCACACAGTTTCCACAACATATTGCTATTTACCTATGAATGTTTCCAAAAATCCGGGTAGAGGATTCAAACCCAAAAAATAGAACCAAAGTGTAAAGCATACAAGTCAAGCAAGATAAACATGTAAAGGTGATCTAAAACCCTAAGGTAACCCCACTTTTATAATAGTCCCCAGCAGAGTCGCCAGTTCTGTGATGCGGTGGGAGAACTGACTTGAGGTTTTGCGTTTTTCGTTCGCAAAATGTTTCGGTTTAGCAAGAGTCGCCACCGACTTTTTATTTTATCCAAAGGAAAGGTCAAAAAGCACAGGAAAGACCTTAGAGATTTTTTTTGGGTTCGGGGGTAGATTATGAAAAAGGAAGGTGCTAGCACCCTTTTCATCCATGGTTTTCCATGGGCTCTTAGTTACTTGTTTTAGATCACTTGCTTTTTCTTTTCAATTGTTTGAAATGGTGCTTTTGTGTGTGGTTTTGAAAGTATTTTGAAAAGAGGCCTTTGTTTAGGCAACCTTTGTAATGATTCTTGTTTGAATGTACACAAAGGTGTTTGTCTTTTGGAAAATGTTTCAATTTTTGAAAGTTTGTTGGGAAATGTTTTGAAATTTTGTTGAAATTGTTTTGAAAGGTGTGTGATAGTTTGAAAATAGCAAGGATGTTTTGCAAATTTGATCAAGTAACTAGGAGCATCTACCTACCTACTCAAAGATCTTTCCTACACATTTTTAACCTTTTGACATTGTTGTTTTACCATTGCATTTGGTAAACAACCTTGTGTTTGGATGTTAAACGACACAGGCGTTGGTCATCGTATGACCATGATAGCAATTGTTCCAAGTATCTTAGCAAAACTTTGAGGGACTAGATCATTTTTATATAGGAAACCAAGATAACGTCATCGAGGAACTATGATCTTTTGTTTTTGTTTTGTTTTGCCAAGATACCTAGCATGCATACCATGGCCATTTTTAAGGCAACAAGTGGATGAAACCCTAGGGGTGCTTGTGTGCATTGTGTTATCATTTTTCATGCATTTTTGTCTTCTATTAGTCATGCTATTTTGTTTGATTTTTGGTTGTCATACAAACCCTAATCTTACTATCATGGCATATTTGAAAGCAATAAAATGCGTAAAAGTAAATCTAAGACTATTACAACATTATTATGGGGAGGGGGATACAAGTTTGAATAGGGGGATATTTGCACAAAAATAAAACCCTAATTCAACTATTACAACAAATTGAATTTATAGTACAAATAAATAAATAAGACAATTATTTAAATATGCAAATAAATATAAATATGCAAAATGTTTTTTTTGTATTTATTTTATGTATGTAAAATAAATTATTTAAGTCTCAAAAATAAGAAAAATATTTAATGATTATTTTTGGAAAGGGGAGAAACCCTAGTTTTGTTTTAAGAAAATATATATTATAAATATTTATTTATTCATTTTTTATGTACAAGAAAATAAAATAAAATATATACAAAAATGTTAAAAAATAAAATATGTATGACAATATTATTTTTAAGTGTATAATATAATAAAATAAAATATGTAAGTGTTTTAAAATTATTTGCAATTTATTTAAGGAAAATAAAGTATATATTATTAGTAAACTATTTTTATGCCCAAAAATAATAAAAATAATAAAATAAAAATGTAAAAATTAAGAAAATGTTTTTGGTGATTTTTTATATTTAGAAAAAATAATAAAAGTAAGAAAATATGAAATAAATGAGAAAATATAAAAAATAAGAGAAATGGGCTAGGGGGTGCAAAAAGAAAAGAAGGTGGTGCAAAAAGCAGAAGCAAGCCAGACCCAGCCCAACTCACTTCATCCCTGTCCTTGAGAATCAGAAAACGCGTGCCATGGTTCAAATCTCGTATCTCCTGCATTTGTGCTTAAAAACAAAAACTTGCAACATGAAAGTTATAGAGCATTAAACCATGATTCTAACCATGTAAAAAACTTGATCTAACTCTCAAAGACCAGAGAGAATTTCATTGGCCTTAAATCTTGACCTAGTTTTTTCAGAAAGTTCAACTATCAAATACTCCTAGCTCAGTTAACATAAATGAATTCTATGTATATGTACAACTCAAGGGAAATGAGGACTACGTTTTTGCTTCACAAACCTAAGCCTAATGATTCCTAAATAAGGAGATAGAAGTTTGTGAAATACCTGTTTCAGTCAAGCTCGAGTATGGAAATGTATGGGTTGTGAGTGAGGCCTGAGATACTTGTGAGCTTGCTTGAAGTTCCTTTGAGCTTTCCCAATGCTTAGTTTTCTTTGAACTTGCCTGAATCTCCCTATAGAACTCAACCTGCAAACTCAGAATTTGAAAATGGTGAAGTGTGTAAATGGAGTTACAGTGACTTGAGAATGGTTGGGATAGTTCAGGTGGGTTGTTTAGAAAGTGTTTGAAGTGGTTTGGGACAAAACGCACGAGTGGAGTTGGATTTGGAAGTGAAACTGCAGAACTTGCCCTGTTTTGGCAGAAAATGGGGTTTTTGCTGTACAAGGGTGTTTGAGAGATGGTGAGATCGTGTTTCTGGCTTAGTGTAATGTGTAAAAACTTGTTTGAAATGAATACAACACTCGGTTATATCATATTACAAAGTTATGTGGTTTTTGCATAATGACTTGTTTTTGAAGCAAAAGGTGAGTTGACAATGCAAATGGCTGTACTTGCTAGCTCCAAGCCTGCTGATAGTTGGTATGCCTTTTCCTACGTTTGTGGATGTTGTTTGCTGTAAAAGATTGGGTTCACAGCTCAAGAGAAACAAAATTGCACAAGTTGTGCTTTATGTAAATGGCATTGTTAACTTTTTGCCAAAAATGGATTAATTTAATGTGTAATGCTCTAAAGCTCAGAACAAAGCCTTAATCCTATATGTTTTCATTTAATTATGAGTGTGGAAAGGTTTAAGGCCTTTAAACCAAGTACAAGCATGGTTTGGACAGAATTGCAAGTTGTATCAATGTGAAAAATGCCATGGCCAAAAGTGATAATTTTCCATTTTCAAACTTTCGATTCTCCCTAACCACAAATGATTTTGGAGAGTTATTGGACATTTTGTAAAGCTTGTAACATGCTCTACAATCCATATTTGAAATACATTTTGAGATTCCACTTGGAACTATGTAAAAAATTGCCATGAAGATAGGTCAAAATCCTGCCTAAACTAGGGCAAAATTTCTCTAAGTTAAAAAGTTTTTGGACCCTTATTCACAAAATCATAACTTGAGATCCAAGCATATTTTGG
Source organism: Vicia faba (assembly GCA_948472305.1). Classification (NCBI taxonomy): domain Eukaryota; kingdom Viridiplantae; phylum Streptophyta; class Magnoliopsida; order Fabales; family Fabaceae; genus Vicia; species Vicia faba. The sequence continues at coordinate 179,806,179 of OX451740.1, forward strand.
GAAAACTTTGTGAATGAAAGTTGTAGAATTTGTGGAGGACTACAACTTTCATGTTGTAAGTTTTCTTAGAATCCAATTGCATCATGGTGAAAAAGTTTGGAAAAAATAAAAATATTCATAACTTGGAAAATTTCTAAGTTATGAAAATTTTCCATTTTAAACCCTAATTTTCAAAATTAGGTTTCTTGGTGAACAAGTTTCATGTTTTGACATATCTTGATGAAAAATGACCCTTGGCACTTGATTTTGACCAAAAGGTCAAAGTTTGACTTTTCAGTGTACAGTTGATTTTTGATTAGTTGACTGAAAAATTCAGCTGCCAATCCAATGCATTTGAGATCTTTTAAACCTTGTGGTTAGGTCAAGATGATGCCATTGAGTCCTTGAATCCATGCTTGAACCCAATTTTCCATTGGCTAGGTAAAAAAATCAGAAATTGCCCTTCTGCAGTCAAAACCCTAAAAATGACCATTTTGCCCTTTTGAAGATCTTATCGAATTTCTTGAGGAGTTGTTGTCCAAACTTGATCAAATGGTTCATATGAGTCTATAATGTTGATGTGGATAAAAAATTATGAGGTTTGACTATAAATTGGCCACAATTGACTTTTTCCCCAATACAGTTGATTTTTAGGTCATCTGTCCAATTGACTGAGCAAAAATTTGATTCAAAGCTTGAAACTTGGTATGAGAAATCTTATAGGTCCAATATGAAGTATGAAAGTCACATTAGGCATTGAAAGTCCAAAAATCCCTGTGCAAACTCAAACCCTAATTTCAGGTCAACAGTGCAAGGAGATGTCTTGAGCAAAGCAAACCCTTATCCTGTCTGGAGTCCAAAGAGTCTTGTGGGGGAAAAATCTTGATAAAATGAGAGGGAAAATTTTGGGGTACAACACTTGGGATAGGGTTAACAGGTCTGATCCACATGAGCTAGGAATGAAGACTTCTCTCCCGATGCAACCATACCTCTAGTGGGTTCGAGCTCGTGCTCAAAAGCTGGGGATGCCATATGAAGCCGTTTTGCCGGTAATTGTGGAACATACTGATGAAAAAGGGGTTCGTTACATGGTCATCCATCCATACATGCCTACTGATATCGGGGCATTGAAAAGGTCTTGGATCCAGTTAAGGGAAGAAAGGGATACTTATAGAGAGAAGTATCATGAGCAGGAGCGGAAGATCCTAAAGCTTACAAGGCAGCTTGAGAATGAGAGGACAATCAACGATTATGTCAGCACGAAAGGAAAATGACCATAGGAATTCTGATGTCTTTTACTATTTCTAGTTTAGATTTTCTTTTCAGTATTTCTTTTGTAACGCCTTAAAGGCATTTGTTAAACATTATTTCAAAGTTTTAATCTAATAAAGTGTGTTTCATTTTGGTTTACAAATTTGAATCTCCCTGAGTCTTTGAAATCATTTCATACGCATTCCATTCACATGCACCTTATTACAGGTACCCTTACAGGTTTCTCATCTTCTTCGCTATTTATTTCAGCACAACATGTCTTCTTAAACACCTACTGATCAAGCCATCAAGGCTCTGCAAGCTCAGAATGCTCAGTTCCAGGAGATGTTCATGAACTTGGCCAAGAGTCAGCAAGATTTGAAGACTCTTATCTTGAAGGACAAGAAGAAGAAGAAGAAGAAGAAGAAGAAGAAGAAGAAGAGGGTGGTCCTCCTGAATATGGGTCACAGGTTTGGGAATAGATTGAGACAAGAAGCTGATTTATCTCATTCATCTGGAGGAGGAGAGAATCAAGAGGAAAGGAAGGTTCCTAGCCCTGTTGTTTCTGACAATGACAATGACTTCGATGAAGACCAGTATCCTGTTGCTGAGGATAGGTATAAGCAACTCGAAGACCGATTGAGCGCAATGGAGATCCAAAAGATACCTGGGTTGGACTTCGGAGATTTAGGTTTGGCATCTGGGGTGGTGATCCCACACAAGTTTAAAGCTCCTATCTTTGCTAAGTACGATGGGGTCTCCTGCCCAAAGTTACACCTCCGCTCGTATGTCAGAAAGATTCAACCGTATACTACTGATAGGAACCTTTGGGTTCATTTATTTCAAGATAGTCTATCAGGGACTCAACTTGAATGGTTCTATCAACTAGAAGGAGCCAATGTCCGCAACTAGGAGGACCTTGCTGCTGCTTTTTACAAGTAATACCAGTATAATGCCGACCTTGCTCCCACGCGTACCCAACTTCAGGGTATGTCTATGGGTGCGAGCGAAGGTTTCAAAGACTACGCTCAGAAATGAAGAGATCTTGCTGGAAGAGTACAACCCCCTCTGGATGATAGGGAGTTGGTGGATATGTTTCTTGGGACTTTGTCTGGTCCATATTTCAATCATTTGATCGGTAGTTCATCGTCCGGGTTTATTGAATTGATTATGACTGGGGAGAGAGTTGAAGCTGGTATTAAAAGTGGAAAGATACAGAAAGGTGCTTCAACGAGCACAGAAAATAAGCCTTTCAAGAAAGAAGCTAGTGCAGTTTACAGCTCGAGGAGCCAAAACCGACCTGAGCACCGCCAAGCGGTTAATGCGGTAGTAATATCAAGACCAATTGTTGCTCCACAATGCAACAATCAGCAAAGAGTAGAAAGACCAGAAAGGCAGTATACTCGGCTCAGTATGACTCTATCTCAAATCTTGCCGCAACTATTGAAATACAACTTGGTGACTCTGAAGGAGGCTTCAAAGAGTCCTAGTACTACTTCACCTCTGTATAATTCGAACACCCGCTGTGCTTATCACTCTGATAGCCTAGGGCATGATACAAACAACTGTTGGGCTTTGAAGAATAAAGTGCAGGATCTGATTGATGCTAAGGAGATCGAGTTTGAAGCGCCGGAAAAGCCTAATGTCATGACTGCTCCTATGCCCAATCATGGAGTAAATGCTGTGGACGTTGATTCGTTTGTAACCTCTGTGGAAGAAATTTCTACTCTATTGTTGACCGTTAAGAAGAACTTATTGTTGGCCGGTTTATTTCCTAGCTGTGGAGAAGGTTGCCACCTATGTTCCATCCTACTTGCTGGTTGTCATTTGTTTAAATCAGGTGTTCAACGCCTGATGGACAACAAAGAGATCTTGTTCGAAAAAACTTTGGTTCCATTGATTCCTGTTGAAGATGTTTCCATAATCACCATTTCCGCCAATTCTTCCAAGGCTTCCTCGAGAAAGCCTGTTAGAATTACATCTGTTCCGAGAGTTGCTCCATTGATCATTACTATTCCTGGACCTATCCCTTACACTTCGGATAAGGCTGTCCCGTGGCACTATGGGGCCGATGTGTATTATCATGGGATTAAACAAGACTTGAAGGTTGAAGAGGCTGATACTGACGTCAGCAATATTGTTGGGTCTAGCAAGGTCACCCGCAGCGGAAGACTTTTCTCTCCTGAGATCTCCCCACCAACTGTTCAGAAGCCTGTTGCTATTACACCTACCACTACATCTACTACTGTCCATGTTCATGTTCCGATCATTACCCCTGTCGCCGAGTCATCTGACGCTCGGGGCAAAGGATCACCGGTGAGCCTGCCCGGATGGAGGCACCAAAGAAAATTACTGTTGAAACCTCTAGGCAGGAAATAGAGGAGATTTTGAAGATCATCAAGAAAAGCGACTACAACATAGTCGAACAGCTGGGGAAAACCCCGTCGAAGATCTCTATGTTATCTCTATTGTTGTGCTCAGAAGCCCACACAAAGGCTTTAATTGCTTTCCTAAAAATAGCGCATGTGCCGCATGAAACATCTGTTGATAAATTCAAAGACTGTGTGGCTAGTTTGACTGCTGACAACGGGTTGGGTTTATCCGATGCAGATTTGACTGCCAAAGGAAAGAATCACAATGACGCTCTGCATGTTTCAATCGAGTGCAGGGGCACTACTCTAGCCTACGTGCTGGTGGATATTGGGTCCTCGTTGAATGTTTTACCCAAGAAAGCGTTAGACCGGTTAGACTGTGAAGGGTTGGTGCTGAAGCCGAGTAACATTGTGGTTAGCCCTTAAGTACTTGCTCAATCAAAACAAATTTTTCACACTTACACTCCTTTACAAACCAAGTTTTCAAAAACACTTCATTACACTCTTGAAGACAGAAGCAAGAGTTAAATCGAAGTCAAAACAAAAGATTTTCAAATCACGCAAACACAAAGAAAACACTTTTGAAAATGATGAGCAAGTACCTAAGAGCCCGTAGATAACTACGGATATAAAGGGTGCTAATACCTTCCCTTTCTATAATCTACCCCCCGTACTCAGAAATATCTTGAAAAAGGAATTTTTCTATGCTTTTTTCCTTTCCTTGTTGGATAAAATAAAAGTCGGTGGCGACTCTTGCTTACCGCGACATTTTGCAAACACAAACGCAAAACGCAAACCAGCAATTCCTTAAAAAATAGGGAAACACGTCCCGGTTCTGGCCATCGTATCACAGTGATTTATTCAAAATGTGGGATCAATGTCAACACATGTTCTTTGTAAGGGATGAGATTAGGGTGCCTCGTGTCCCATTCTCCTTTGATCTGACTGATGACTAAGGCTAAATCTCCAAATACACTTAAGGACCTGATTCCCAAATCTATGGCAGCTTTGAGACCCAAAATACATGCTTCATATTCTTCCATATTATTGGTACAATTGAAACACAACCTAGAGGTGAAGGGAGTATGACATCCTTCAGGAGATATGATCACAGCGCCTACGCCATTGCCGAGTGCATTTGAAGCTCCGTCGAAAACCAAAGTCCATTGGGATCCTTGTTCAGGTCCGTCATATGGTCTTAGTTCTTCACAATTGTCTAACATCATGATGTCTTCATCCGGGAACTTGAACTTCATGGACTGGTAGTCATCCACGGCCTGATGAGCAAGGTGATAGGCTAATACACTTCCCTTTATGGCTTTTTGGGTAGTGTATTGAATATCGTATTCAGTCAGGACCATCTGCCATCTTGCTACTCTCCCAGAGAGGGCGGGCTTCTCGAATATGTATTTAATTGGATCCATCTTGGATATCAATAAGGTAGTATGGGTCAACATATACTGTCTTAGTCGGCGTTCAGCCCATGCTTGAGTGCAACAAGTTTTCTCGAGCAGTGAATATCTGGTTTCACAATCGGTAAACTTTTTGCTCAAGTAGTATATTGCATCCTCTTTTCGGCCAGACTCGTCATGCTGCCCCAGCACACACCCCATTGAATCTTCCAAGACAGTTAGATACATGATCAAAGGTCTTCCCTTGACTGGCGGCATCAAAACAGGAGGCTTTTGAAGATATTCTTTGATCCTGTCGAAGGCAGCCTGGCAGTCGTCATTCTAATCCAACACTTGATCTTTCTTCAGTAATTTGAAGATTGGTTCACAAGTAGCGGTTAGATGGGAAATGAACCGGGCGATATAGTTCAACCGTCCTAAGAATGCCCTAACTTCCCTCTTAGTGCGAGGAGCGGGCATTTCCTGTATTGCTTTTACCTTTGCAGGGTCCACTTCGATACCTTTTGTCGTTGACAACAAAATCTTAGAGTTTACCGGACCTTACTCCAAAAGTGAATTTATTTGGATTCAGCCTTAGTTTGTATCTCTTTAGTCTTTCAAACAGTTTCTGCAGATGGTCAAGATGCTCCTCTTCAGTTTGAGATCTGGCTATCATGTCATCCACATAGACTTCTATTTTGTGATGGATCATGTCGTGAAATAGAGCTACCATGGCACGCTGATAGGTTTCCCCTGCGTTCTTCAACCTGAATGGCATAACCTTGTAACAGAATGTACCCCACTGTGTGATGAAGGTTATTTTTTCCATGTCCTGTGGTGCCATTTTCATCTAGTTGTAACCGGAGAAATCGTCCATGAAAGAAAATACTTTATGCTTTGCGGTGTTATCAACCAGAATATCAATGTGAGGAAGCGGGAAGTCATCCTTAGGGCTTTCCCTATTCAGATCTCTATAGTCCACACACATGCGTACCTTACCATCCTTTTTAGGCACTGGAACAACATTGGTGACCCATTGTGTATAGGAGGTGACAGCTAAGAATCCAGCGTTGAACTGCTTCATGACTTCAGTCTTAATTTTCTCTGACATTTATGGCCTCATGCGATGGACTTTCTGTTTTACCGGAGGGAAGTCTTCTTTTGTCGATAGACGATGGACTATGATGTCAGTATCGAGCCCTGGCATGTCTTCATATGACCAAGCAAAGACCTCAACATAGTCATGTAGTAACTGAGCTAAGCGTTTTTTGACGCTAGGCTCTAGGTTGGCACCTACCTTGACCTCTTTCTTGTCCTCTTTAGTACCTAAGTTAACAGTCTCCACTGGCTCTTCGTGGGGCTGTATGGTCCTTTCTTCCTGTTGCAATAAACTGGCTAGTTCCCCTGGTACCTCACAATCTTCCTCACCTTCGTCTTTGGCTTGGTAGATTGGATTTTCAAAGTCATGATAGGCCATAGCAGAATCGTTACCCATAGGATCCTGAGTGGATGTGGATCTGCATTTTGATATGTGAATGTGTGTAAGAGCATAACTATCTTTGAAAAATGATAAAAGTTAAAAAGAGAAAAACAACGAGTGTAAAAATTTGCATGCAAAAACATCCATGATTTATTGATGACTGTGATGCGGTTGGAGAACTGACTTGGTTATTTTGCGTTTTATCGTAACTGTTGCAGTTAGCAAGAGTCACCGTCGATATTTCTTTTATCCAAAAGGAAAGGTGAAAAAGCACAGGAAAGACCTTTGAGATTGTTTCTTGAGGTCGGGGGGTAGATTATGAAAAGGGAAGGTATTAGCACCCTTTTCATCCATGGTTTTCCATGGGCTCTTAGTTACTTGCTAGATCACTTGCTTTTGTTTGAAATTATGCTTTGTGTGGTTTTGGAAAGTATTTTTTAAAAGGCGCCATCATTTAGGAAAACTTTGTAATGATTCTCGTTCGTAAGAATGTATACAAAGTGTTGATCTTTTGAAAATGTTTTCAAGTTTGAAAGATGTTTTTGAAAGTGTTGGTGTTTGTTTTGAAAATAGAAAGGATGTTTTTGGTTTTGAAATTGAGCAAGTAACTAGGAACATTCTACCTACTCAAAAGTATTTCTTGTTTATTTCCTCTTTCCTTTGACATTGTTATCTTACCATTGATTTGGTAAGTAACCCTATCTTTGGATGTAAACGGGACGAGCGTAGGTCATCGTATAACCATGATTAGCAATGTTGCAAGGTATCTTAGCATCTTTCTTTAGGGACTAAGATCATTTTGAAAAGGAAACATATATAGCGTCATCGATGGACTATGATCTTGTATTTTTGCTAAGATACCTCACATGCATAATATGGCCATTTTTGTAAGGCAACCAAGTGGATTTTACCCTAGGGGTGCTTGTGTGCAAGTGTATTGATTTTCATGCTTGATTTGTCTTTGATTAGGGTTTGCTAATTGATTGGTTTTAGTCTTTCCACACAAACCCTAATTACTAGCATTTATATAAAGCGATAAATTGAGAAAAGTAAAATTACTACACTATTACATCATTAGGGGAGGGGGGTGTACAAATTTACAAATGGGGATTGCAAGAAAATTAAACTTAATTATCTATTACAACCATATTGAATATTGTACAAAATTGAAAATAAAATGCAAAAATATAAATGTAAAAAGAAATGATTTTTTGTTGTTTTTATGAAAGGGTTTTGTTTTGACCTAAATAAAGGAAATGATTAATTAAAATTAACTTAAACTATTTAAGAAAAAAAATTAATTTGAAAAGGATATTTTAGGGTTTTTTATGAAAATGTTTTAAATTAATAAAAAAATGAAGATTAATTAATTAAAATAAATCTAAGTTCTAAATTAATTTTAACTAAAAAAATAAAATAATATACTAATTTATCCTAAGTCTAAAAAATAATTATTTAAGAAAAAAGAAATTTATTTATTTTAAGAAAATGTTTTTCTATCTTTTTAGCTTTATAGAGAAAATAAATATATAAGTACAAAATTTTTTTTTGGATTTTTTTATGATTTATGAAAATAATAATAGTAATAATAATAATAATATTAATAATAATAACAATAATAATATTAATAATAAATAAAAATAAAAATAAAAAATAAAAATATAAAGAAAAGTCCAGGGGGGTTAATCAGTAAGGTAAGGAGTATTGTGAGAAAAAATGGCTAGGCCCACATGAAAAGCCCAAGCGCTGACAAAAAAGACACAAAAAAGTCAAAAAATTGTGAAAAATGGCAAAAGGTCACACTGGGGCATGAGCCCAGGACCTAAGGGTGAACAGGCGCGCGCTTTAACCACTGGGGTGGTGATACATCCGTTAACTTATGTGAAAGGATAAATATATAACACAAAACGCGCCCTGATTACACTTCATCTTCAACCTCCAGCCAAAGGACCTGTATCTTCTTCATCTCTCAACAAAAATGAAAAGTTCAAACATGAAAGTTGTGGCATTTCTTCCCATGAATTCAACCATGTAAATAACTTAAGCTAACAATCAAAGATGAATGAGAATTTTTCTGGCCCTAATTTAAAACCTAAAAATTTCAGAAAACTTCAACTCTAAAATTCTCTAAGCTCAGGCCATATAAATGCAAACTATGGATATGTACAACTTCATGGAAATGTTATCTACATTTTATCTTCACAAAAGTCAAATAATGCATGAATATGAAGATAGAAGTTCAAGAAAAATACCTCAAAACTGGAAATCGCGAAATGGATTTGAGCTTGTTTCAGGCAGTGGTGATGATCAGGTTAGCTTCCTTGGACCTCTAGGAAGCTAATGCAATGGCTGGATTGAGCTGAGGATGGCTGGAATGGTCTGGAGAAGTCAAGATGCAGACCTCTATTTTTGGTTATGGAGGATAGTATAAATGGTGTTACAATTTGCAAAAAGGTATTGGAATGGCTTGTGTATGATGCTAAGAAGCTTTTGGAAGTGTTAAGCCAAGAAACGCACGAGTGGTTTTGAAGATTGAAGTTCAAAGTCAGAAATGACACAAAAATGGAGGTTTTATGCAATCTCAGTTTTCAGGGAGTTTGGGAGCTTGTTTAATCTGTGTTATGTTGCAATACACTTGTATGGTTATATGAAAAATGTTGGTGCACTTGAGGAGGTCAGAAACACAAGATATAGATTTATGGTTATCTTACTCAATTTTGAAGAGAAGTGACAATATGGTTTCAAGGCATAGTACACGCATGGCCTGTGTTTATGGGAGGCTCTAGACATGTTGCTTTTTCCTTTGACATTGCTTGTGATCAGAAGGAACAATTGCAAAGCTCTATGCATTGACTTTGTGATTAAAGCTTCTTTACAAGAATGGAATGGTTACTTTGTGCCATAAATGGAAAATTTACTTGGATAAAGCTTGTATCAAGTGGATAATAGCTCAAAAGCAAGTGTAATATTCTGATTATAGAGATATCTTGAGGTTTAGAGGCCTGCAAAGCAAGATTGTGCAACATAGGTTTGAAATTGAATTCTTGTTCATCACAAAATGACTTGTATTTCAAGTTTGAAATCCCTAACTTCTTCTCTTCGATTCTCCCTTCTCAAGAATAATCTCAAGGAGTTCTTGGACATTTTGGAAAGCTTGTAATGTTCTCTACAACCCATATTTGAATCACTTTTGAAAATTCCCCTTATAACTATATGAAAAAGTGCCATGAAGTTAGGTTAAAATCCTGACCAAAACTAGGGCAAAATTTCACTAAGTGTTCAATTTCAAGACCATGACTTTATGAATTAATAAGTTGAGATCCAAGCATTTTTAGAAGAAGTTGTGTAAAGAAATGTTGTATATATCTTGGAGATATACAACTTTCATGTTGAAAGTTTCTTCTGAATCCTCTTGCATCATGGTGAAAAATTGGCTTAAAGTTATGAAAAAACATGAAGTTTTAAACACTTAGAAAAATTTCTAAGTTAGAAAATTTTGACTTTTCAAAATGAAATCTTGAATTTTTGATTTCTTGATGAATAAGTTTCATATTTTGACATGTTTTGATGAATTGTGATCTTTGACATTGAATTTTTACCAAAAGTCGAAGTTTGACTTTTCAATGTATAGTTGACTTTTGATCAGTTGACTGAAAATTCACTATCAATCCAATTGATCTTGAGAAATGTTTTAGGTCATGCCATTAGGTCAAAATGATGCAATTGAAATCTTGAGATCATGCTTCAAACCAATTGATCACTTGCTAGGTCAAAAATCAGAAATTTCCCTTTCTTAGTTAAAACCCTAATTTTGACCATTTTGCCCTTTTGATGATTTGATCAAATTTCTTGAGGAATTGTGGTAAAAACTTGATCAAATGATACATATGAGTTTATAATGTTTATGTGGATAAAAAATTATGAATTTTGATTGTAAATTGGCCATATTTGACTTTTTCTCCGATACAACTGATTTTTAGGTCAACTGCTCAATTGACTGAGCAAATATGTGATCCAAGGCTCAAAACTTGACATGAGTAATCTTGAGGGTCCATAATGATCCATGAAAGTCATATGGGGCATTTAAAGTTCAATTATCCTTGTGCAATCTCAAACCCTAATTTTGGTCATCAGTGCTTAAGGAGGTGTCTTGAGCTGATCAACTCTAGTGCAGTCTTGAACCAAGAGAGATCTTTGTGAGAAAATATTTGATAAATGAGAGGAAAAATTTTGGGGTACAACATATGCCCCTGTTCAATCTTCTTAAACATGAAGAGTTAGATTGGCGGATCCGCCATTCGTGACTTGAAGGTGAAAGATGATTGAACACTAGAGTGCCCAGATATTTGTACTTGAAGATGGATGGTGAGTAGTAACTTTAAATTTCGCAATTTGTCGCTTTCATATATCACATGCTAGTAATTAGGGTTTGTATGGAAAGAACAAAATCAATTAAATAGAAAAACCTAATTCAAGACAAAATCAAGCATGAAAACAATACACTTGCACACAAGCACCCCTAGGGTTATTCCACTTGGTTGCCTTATACAAAATGACCATACTACGCATGTAAGGTATCTTAGCCAAAAATAAGCAAAATACAAGATCATAGTCCCTCGATGACGCTATCTAAGTTGCCTTACAAATGATCTTAGTCCCTAAAAAAGAATGCTAAGATACCTTGCAATATTGCTAATCATGGTTATACGATGACCCATGCCCGTCCCATTTACATCCAAAGATAGAGTTGCTTACCAAATCAATGGTAAGACAACAATGTCAAAGGAAAAAGAAATGAACAAGAAAGACATTTGAGTAGGTAGATTGTTCCTAATTACTTGATCCATTTCAAAACAAACATCCTTGTTATTTTCAAAACAAACACATACACTTTCCAACATCTTATAAAATCAAAAACATTTTCAAAAGATCAACATCTTTGTATACATTCTTACAAACAAGAATCATTACAAAGATTGCCTAAACAATGGCCTCTTTACAAAATACTTTCAAAAACCACACAAAGCAAAATTTCCAACAAAAGCAAGTGATCTAGCAAGTAACTAAGAGCCCATGGATATCCATGGATGAAAAGGGTGCTAATACCTTCCCTTTTCATAATCTACCCCCTGAACTCAAGAAATAATCTCAAAGGTCTTTCCTGTGATTTTTCACCTTTCCTTTTGGATAAAAGAAAAGTCGGTGGCGACTCTTGCTAACCGCAATATTTGCGATCAAACGCAAAAACCTCAAGTCAGTTCTCCCACCGTATCACAGAACTGGCGACTCTGCTGGGGGAAATTTTAAAAGTGGGGTTACCTTAGGGATAGATCACATTTATTTGCTTACATTATTTGACTTGTATGCTTTACATTATGGTTATTTGTTTGGGTTTGAATCCTCTACCCGGATTTGGGATACATTATAGGTAAGTAGCAATACATTATGGAAACTGTGCGGGGTATACCGACATGGTCTAAGCAATATCTACGTTAGTGCGACATATTTGTGGGTACCGGTAGCCTTTGAATTAATCAAAGAGAATACGGGGCTGCTGAGTGATGTCATGAAGCGCTAATGAACTTTTAGAACCTTTACTTGACCAACTTGGCCTTTAGGATGTAGTGAGATGACCGGCTTTGGTGCAGTCTGAAGTTGGTAGATACTCGATACTACACTCATTGAGGTTTGGTTTCTTGGGATATTTCGGTCTCCATTAAAGAGGCTTGTGCTGAAACAATGACCAAGGAAAGAAACCAGTGATATTGAGCTCCTTAGAACCCAGTTACTATTACTAGGACATGTTTAACCCAACTAAACTTCAAGAGGGTACTTACCTATAAAACTCCATGCAAGCCTAAACCTAAGGATATGTTTGTTCTGTTTGTATATGCATACTTGTACATAACATCATGAACATCATGAACATCATATACATCCACTAACCATTTCAAGGATTTTGGAATTCATCTTTGTTCTTGTTTTGTAGGATATGGATTCACTTCGCAGGAAAACTATTCAAGTCAATATTTTAAGGATCCCTCCACAACTCAAGGAGCTAGCTTCAGGTATTCTTGAAAAATCTCCATTCACCGAGAGACATGGTCGGCTACTCAACTTGGTCACCTCCAACACAAATGAGGATATGATGAAGGTTCTCTTTCAGTTCTTTGATCCTTTACACCATTGTTTCACATTTCCCGGTTATCAACTTGTGCCAACTTTGGAAGAATTCTCCCAACTCTTGAGGATTCCCATTCTCAATCAACTACCTTTCAACTGTACGAAAAGAGACCCAAAGCCATAAGAGATTGCTCAAGCTCTACACTTGCACTCATATGATGTCACAACTCATTGGGAAACAAGGAGTGGTGTCAAAGGTTTCTTAACAAAGTTCTTGTTCGAGAAATCCCAGAGTTGTTGGAACTCCTTGGATTTGCAAGCCTTTGAGGAAATTCTGGCTCTCCTCATATATGTTGCAACTCATAGATGTCAACGCCGTCAAAATCTTTATATCCCGTAACCCGGTGCCTACATTGCTAGGAGATATCCTACACTCTTTTCACACTCGCACAATGAGGAAAAGAGGTGTCCTTATGTGTTGCACTCCTATCTTGGAAAGATGGTTTATTTCACATCTTCCCCAATCTGTATTAAAAAATGAACAAGGTTCAAGGTGGTCACAAAGGTTGACGACGCTCAAACATTCGGACATTCATTGGTGCTCCCGATCTAAAGAGAATCTTATCATTATCGACCGTTGTGGAGAATTCCCTAATGTCCCTTTACTTGGCATTAGGGGAGGTATCACCTACACCCCATGCTTAGCCTTAAGACAGTTTGGTTATGCCCGAAAGGATGGCCCGTACGAGATGTTGATTCAAGGTTTGGTATTTGACTACAACAACAACGATCAAGGTCTTCTCCAGAGATTTACCGAGCTTGGAGGATGTTGAATAAGGTGGATAACAAGACTTTGGGGCATAAAAATTCCATCCCTCTTGAGCCTTACCTCAAATGGGTACGAACTCGTGCTCAGAGTCTTATGATGCCTTACCCCTCCATTCTCCCGGTAATCATTGAGCCTGTCATGGAGGGAGATGTTCCATACAATATCCTACATCCTTATATGCCCACCTCTCTTGAAGACCTAAAAAGAGATTGGATACAACTCAAGAGGGAGAGAGATACTTTTGAAGCCCAATTCTACGCAAGCGAGAAGAATGTTTTGGAACTCACTAGGCTACTTCATGAGGAGCAGCCTCTCAATGCCTACATCGCGCCAAAGAGTATGTGCAATACCTTTTTATCTTAGAGATTTTGTATTTCCTTATAAGCCCAAGAGGCATTAATGTATTCAAGCTCTAATCTATTAATATAACGCGTGTTTCCTTTTTGTCTAAAATAAATTTAAATCTTAAAATCCTTGAAAACATTTGCATATGCATTTATCATTCATCATAACATAAGTAGGTCTTTTGCAACAAGTATCCTCATCTCTCTACTGTTTATTTTAGTAAGATAGATCTCGAGCAAACAGTGAAGGACCTCCAAGCTCAGAATACACAGTTTCAATAGTTGCTCTTGACCCTAGCCAAAGGACAAGAAGAGTTGAAGACTTTGCTGGCTAAGGAGAAGAAAAAGAAAACAAAGAAGGTAACCGGAGTCCTAACATGGGAAGAAGATTTCATGGGCAGACAAGAAGGACCTTAGACTTTGCAAAGACATCCAGTGAAAGAGACAATCAAGATGGGAAAGGCAAGGAAACAGTTGTCCCGTCAGAATCTGAAGAGGAAGAGGAAGAAGAAGACTATTCTAAAGAACAATACCCTCCACCTAGTGACAAGTATAAACATCTCGAAGAGCGGTTGAGTGCGATGGAAATCCAAAAAGTGACTAGCTTGGACTTTGAGGAATTGGGGTTAGTATCGAGGATTTTCATTCCTCCGAAATTCAAAGCACTTGTGTTCGCCAAGTATGACGAAGTCTCATGCCCTAAAATGCATCTTCGGTCCTATGTGAGGAAAATCCAGCCGCATACCGCTGACAAAGACTTATGGGTACACTTCTTCCAAGATAGCCTGTCTGGAACTCAACTTGATTGGTTCTACCAGTTAGAAAGAGCCAGCATTCACAATTAGGAAGATCTTTCTGCAGCCTTTTACAAACAATACCAATACAATGCTGACCTTGCACCTACCCGTACTCAACTTCAGAGTATGGCCATGGCTTCAAATGAAGGCTTCAAGGACTATGCGCAAATATGGAGAGATTTAGCCGAAAGAATTTAACCCCCTCTATCTGAAAGAGAATTGGTAGACATGTTCTTGGGCACCTTGTATGGTCCCTTCTTCAATCATTTAATTAGAAGTTCATCAACAGGTTTTACTGAGTTGATATTGACCGGAGAAAGGGTAGAAGCCAGGATAAAGAGTGTGAAATTCTGGCTGCAGATACTTAATGTCACGTTCAATGTTATGACACCGTATGTGACTTACTATATGACAGTAAATACAAAAGCAATAAAGAACACAGTCAATTGTTTACCCAGTTCAGTGTGCAACAACACCTACTCTGGGGGCTACCAAGCCAGGGAGAGAATCCACTATAAGAGATGTTAATTCAGGAATAAACCAACCAGTTTATCTCCTTCACTTAAGACCTACCCAATGCAATTCTAATCTAAGTACAACTTAAATCTGAGTTCCTACTCACTCCCCCTCAATCACAGCAGTGATACATAAACCAATTTGACTTAAGAATTGATGAAGACACTCTTCAAAAACAAACACTAGATTAAGCTTCACAGCTTTTTAATCAAGCAACACAATCACTCGTGCTTCACAGCTTTGAGTGATGCACACAACTAACTTGACTCTGCTTCACAGCTTTAGTCAAGGAACATTCAAACACTCTTGCTTCAAAGCTTTGAGTGCTACACAACCCTTACAATTAGAAACATATTCCAAGGCACTTATCACAATGATAATTTCTTGGAGTACAATAATCAAATCTATACAGATTACAAATGATCTTCTGATCAATAAAAAGCGATCCTTGAAAAACAGCAGCTCTGTTGAATATATAGCAGCTGCAACTTCAGTTAGGGTTTCCAAAATCCTAGGGTTAATTCTGTTTGACCTAAAGACCAGGTCACAGGACTTTATTAACCAGGTTAGGGTTGAGCTAGGTTACCCCTCAGAAAACGCAGGATTCTGTTCAGGAAAGACTGAGTTATTTCCTGAAAAAACTCAGACTTATCCATCCTGCATACCTGTTAGTTCAGAACAGGATGTCATAACATCTGTTATGACATCTGAGAAAACCTGTCTACTGATTTAGCAAAATGTGATCATTTTGCAAAATGCTCAGATACACACTTATAAACATCAGTACTTCAATTACAATATTTTTCTGCAAAGGTACCTAATGAGTCAGTACAAACTGAACTAAAATGTTATGACATCAGTCATGACATTCACACATACACTTGGGATTTACCAAAAATGCAAGCCAATACCTAAACACCTACAAACTCCCCCTTTGGCAGATTTTTGGCTAAAGACCCTAAACAATCAGAGATAGATAGCAGCAGAAATAAGTGACAGCAGAAAAATAGAATGTCAAGTACTAATTAAGCAAGTACCAAAATATTCTCCCCCTCTTTAGCCACAAATGGGCCAAAGATACATGTTCATAAAATTATACAGTTATCCAAAACAAAATAATAAGAGCAGCAGCAGAAAACAACTGAATACACTTCCAAACTCCACCAGATATCAGCACCAACCAGCAACACCACCAAACAGCAATCAACCTTCAAGCACTGTCATCAGACCCAGAGGATTCGGGCTTCTTTCTTTTCTTGTGAGCAATGTCAGCATTCTTCTCTTTGTTTGATGTCTCAACATTCTTAGAGACATCTGGATTTGTTTCAGCATTTGAGCTTTCTTGGTTCAGAGGAACAGAAATGCCAGGAACTGAGTGGTTCTCGTTCAGAATTCTTGAAACAATTTTTGCTATTGCTTGATTAACATAGGCTGTCCCTTCCCTATTTGCAATTTCAGGGGGAACTGAATAAGAAGGATGAGATGGATTACTAGAGGCAGAAGCTTGGGGCTTTCCTGCATGTCTTGTTCTCAACTCTTTGACCTTGGTGGGGTTAGTTCCCACTTTTCTATGAGAAGAGATCTCCAGAACGTCAGAGTCCAGAAAAGAAGAGATTGTCCCAGAATCTTGATCAGAGGAAGAGGTTGAAATGGTCGTATTGGATGATGATGGTGTTTGAGACATTTTGACAGTTTTAGAGGACCAACAGCAACTGAGGAGAAATTTCTGATTGAGAGACTGGGTTTTGATGAGGAGACGAGAGAGGAGGGAAGCAAGGGAGTGTCTATTCAACTTCTTAAAAGAATTGTAGGAAATGAGAAAATACAATTTTAAACCAATCAGAACAGGCATAAGTCCTTTGATCCTTGTTTTAAGCAAAATTAACTGCTACAATTCCTCATGTTGGCAAATACCCAGCTTACCCCTTAAGCTTTCAAATTGATTTGCATCCAGAGCCTTGGTAAAAATGTCAGCCAGCTGTAGCTCAGTGGCAACATGTTCCAATTTGATTGTCTTCTCTTCTACAAGGTCTCTGATAAAGTGATGTCGTATGTCAATATGTTTGGTCCTGCTATGCTGAATGGGATTCTTGGATATGTTGATTGTACTCAGATTGTCACAGTACAATGTCATAACATCTTGTGTGACATTATACTCAGTGATCATCTGTTTCATCCATATCATTTGAGAGCAGCTACTACCAGCTGCAATGTATTCAGCTTCAGCAGTGGAAAGAGACACACAATTCTGTTTCTTGCTGAACCAGGAAACCAGATTACTTCCCAAGAAGAAACATCCTCCAGAGGTGCTTTTTCTATCATCAGCACTACCAGCCCAATCAGCATCACAGTAGCCAGTCAGAGCTGGTTCACAGCCATGAGTATACATCAATCCATAGTTGTAAGTACCACTTACATACTTCAAAATTCTCTTCACTTGATTGATATGACTGACTTTGGGATCAGCTTGGTATCTAGCACAAACTCCAACTGCAAAGGCAATATCAGGTCTGCTGGCAGTTAAGTACAACAAGCTTCCTATCATGCTTCTGTACAGACTTTGATCCACCTTAACCCCACTTGAATCTTTGGAAAGCTTTAGATGAGTAGGAGCAGGAGTCCTTTTGTGACTTGCATTCTCCATACCAAACTTCTTTACAATATTCTTAGCATACTTGCTTTGAGATAAGAAGATTGAGTCCTCCATCTGTGAGACTTGTAGTCCAAGAAAATAAGTTAGTTCTCCCATGAGACTCATTTCAAATTCAGCCTGCATCTGGTCAGCAAAGTGTTTAACCATATGTTCTGACATTCCTCCAAACACTATGTCATCAACATATATTTGGGCAACCATCAACTTCCCTCCTTCAGTTTTGACAAAGAGAGTTTTGTCCAAGCCTCCTTTTCTGTAGCCTTTGTCTGAGAGAAACTTTGTTAACCTGTCATACCATGCTCTAGGAGCTTGTTTCAGGCCATATAGAGATTTTCTCAATTTGTAGACATGATCAGGATGGGTTGGATCCACAAAACCTTTAGGTTGTTCCACATAAGCTTCCTCATTTAAGTACCCATTTAGAAAGGCACTTTTCACATCCATCTGAAATAACTTGAACTTCAGAAGACAAGCAATTGACAACAAGAGTCTGATTGATTCCAACCTGGCTACAGGTGCAAAGGTTTCATCAAAATCAACCCCTTCAACCTGGGTGTATCCTTGAGCAACAAGTCTTGCCTTATTTCTGGTGACAACTCCTTCAGCATCTGACTTGTTCTTGAATATCCATTTTGTCCCAATGATGTTAGTTCCTTCAGGTCTAGGAACCAGTTCCCAAACTTCATGTTGCTTGAATTGGTTCAGTTCATCTTGCATTGCACTAATCCAATATTCATCAGTTAAGGCTTCCTTGACATTTCTTGGTTCCATTTTGGACACAAAACAAGAGTTTGAGATGATTTCTCTAGATCTTGTGATGACTCCACTATTGGGATCTCCTATGATGAGCTCTTTTGGATGATCCTTCTGAATTCTGATGGAAGGAATCTTGCTAGCTTCCTTTGATTCAGATTCTGTTGTGGTGGAGTTGGGTAGGTCATCCTGTTGGGTTGAAGTCTCAAAGAATGTCTCAACAGTACAAGGAACATCTATTTCTTCATGATAGTCATCAATTATAACATTTATTGATTCCATCATGGTTTTGGTTTTGGAGTTGAATACTCTATAAGCTCTGCTGTTTGAGGAGTATCCTAGAAATATGCCTTCATCACTTTTGGGGTCCAATTTTCTTCTTTGTTCACGATCAATCAGAATATAGCATTTGCTGCCAAACACATGGAAGTACTTCACAGTTGGTTTTCTTCCTTTCCAGAGTTCATATATGGTGGATGAGGTTCCCTTTCTCAAGGTGACCCTGTTATGAACATAGCAAGCTGTATTCATAGTTTCAGCCCAAAAATACATAGGAAGTCTTTTGGCATGTAACATTGCTCTGGCAGATTCTTGTATGGTCCTGTTTTTTCTTTCCACAACTCCATTTTGCTGAGGTGTTATGGGAGAAGAAAACTCATGACTGATTCCTTCTGAAGAACAGAAGTCATCAAACTTGCTGTTTTCAAATTCCTTGCCATGATCACTTCTGATTCTGACAATACATCCTTCCTTCTCTCTTTGAATTCTCTTGCACAGTTCTCTAAAAACTTCAAATGCATCTGATTTTTCCCTAATGAAATTAATCCAGGTGAATCTGGAAAAATCATCCACAACCACATAGGCATATCTTTTACCACCAAGACTCTCTACTTGCATTGGTCCCATCAGATCCATATGGAGGAGTTCTAGAACCTTAGAGGTGGTCAGATGTCTTGACTTTGGATGTGACATCCTAGTCTGCTTGCCAACCTGACATTCACCACAAACTCTTCCTTCATCAATTTGCAGTTTTGGAATCCCTCTGACTGCCTCCAAGGAGATAATCCTCTTCATACCCCTTAGATGAAGATGGCCAAGTTTTTGGTGCCACAGTTTCACCTCTTTTTCTTCTTTTGCAATGGAACACACAGATGAGAAATTAGTGTTCTCAGCCTCCCACAAGTAACAGTTGTCTTTGGATCTGACTCCTTTCATTACTATCTCTTGTTCGTCATTGATTACAAGGCATTCAGATTTTGAGAAGTTGACCTTGAATCCTAGATCACACAGTTGACTGATACTAATGAGATTAGCGGTCAGCCCTTTCACCAGCAGTACTTCATTCAGACTTGGAACTCCAGGGCAGTCCAAATCACCAACTCCTTTGATTTCACCTTTAGCCCCATCTCCAAAGGTCACAAAACTGGTGGTGTGAGGCTTAACATTATTGAGGAGGTTCTTGATTCCAGTCATATGTCTGGAACATCCACTGTCAAAGTACCAGTCTTCCTTTGCAGAGACCCTTAGGGAAGTGTGAGCTATCAGTGCAGTAGCCTTTTTCTTCCATTGAGGAGCATGTGGTACCTTTTTAGACTTAGGTTTGACACCTGAGTTCTGATTAGGGTATCCATGTAATCTGAAGCAGAAGGGCTTTATGTGGCCATATCTACCACAATGATGACATTCCCATCTTTGGTACCTTTTCCTCATATGTTTCTGTTCCTGATGTCGAGAGTTGTGTTGAGACATCTGTTTTGACATTTGCTTACCAGAACCAGATTTCGTTGCTTCCATAAATCCTAGACCAGGTTTATTTCCCACATTTTGTCCAAACTGAAGGATCTCTTCCAATTTGTCTGTTCCATTTGTCAACATCTTGATAGATTTGGTCATTTGATTCAGTTGTGAGTTCAGCAATTGAACTTCTCCTTCTAGATGACTTATAGTTTCAAGGTTTGCCCTTTTTTCAGCTTCCATCTTTATGCTGAGTTTTGATTGTTTCTCATTCTGCACACAGACTTTAGTACTTCTGATACACAATTCCTTGTAAGTATCAGCCAGTTCTTCAAAAGTCACCTCTTCATCACTGATGTCACTTTCAGAGGTACAAACACCAGTTAAAGCAGTAACTCGTTTGGCAGTCTCTTCTTCAGAATTACTTTCTAAATCACAGTCAGACCAAGTAACTGTCATTCCTTTTTGTTTCTTAAGGAAGGTAGGACATTCAGCTCGAATATGCCCATATCCTTCACAACCATGGCATTGAATTCCTCTGCCTTGAATTCCCTTCTCTTCTGACCTTGGTCTTCTGCTGGAACTGTCAATGTTAGAGGGAATGTTATGAACATTAGACCTTGACTTTGGATTTATTCTTTTGATGAGTTTGTTGAACTGTCTTCCAAGCATGGCTACAGCTTCTGAAATATTTTCTTCAACATCAGTGTTGGACATAAGTGCTATGCTCTTGTTCTTTTTGACACCATTATCAGTGATTCCCATCTCAAAAGTCTGAAGAGACCCAATAAGTTCATCCACTTTCAACTTGCTAATGTCCTGGGCTTCCTCTATGGCAGTTACCTTCATTGCAAATCTTTTAGGCAAGGATCTGAGAATCTTCCTCACTAGTTTTTCTTCTGACATTTTTTCTCCCAGTGCTCCTGAGGTGTTGGCAATCTCCAAGATGTTCATGTGAAACTCATGAATGGTTTCATCTTCCATCATTTTTAGATTCTCAAACTTAGTGGTCAACATCTGAAGCCTTGACATTTTTACTTTGGAAGTGCCCTCATGAGTAGTTCTGAGAGTGTCCCAAACTTCCTTGGCCAGTTCATATTGATGTACTAGTCTGAAAATGTTTCTATCAATTCCATTGAACAAGGCATTTAGAGCTTTTGAATTTCCCAGAGCTAACTCATCTTCTTCTTTACTCCAGTCTTCCTCAGGCTTCAGACTGATTGTCCCATCTTTCTCAGTTATGGTGGGATGAATCCATCCTTTGTCAGCAGCTCTCCAAGCCTTTTTGTCCAGGGATTTTAGGAAGGCAATCATACGAGGTTTCCAGTAGTCATAATTAGTTCCATCCAGAATGGGTGGTCTATTTCCAAAAACTCCTTCTTTGTCCATAGTGCCAGAAAGTGATATCCCTAGATCTCACCCAGTAATACAGGCAGGGTGCCTGCTCTGATGCCAATTGAAATTCTGGCTGCAGATACTTAATGTCACGTTCAATGTTATGACACCGTATCTGACTTACTATATGACAGTAAATACAAAAGCAATAAAGAACACAGTCAATTGTTTACCCAGTTCAGTGTGCAACAACACCTACTCTGGGGGCTACCAAGCCAGGGAGAGAATCCACTATAAGAGATGTTAATTCAGGAATAAACCAACCAGTTTATCTCCTTCACTTAAGACCTACCCAATGCAATTCTAATCTAAGTACAACTTAAATCTGAGTTCCTACTCACTCCCCCTCAATCACAGCAGTGATACATAAACCAATTTGACTTAAGAATTGATGAAGACACTCTTCAAAAACAAACACTTGATTAAGCTTCACAGCTTTTTAATCAAGCAACACAATCACTCGTGCTTCACAGCTTTGAGTGATGCACACAACTAACTTGACTCTGCTTCACAGCTTTAGTCAAGGAACATTCAAACACTCTTGCTTCAAAGCTTTGAGTGCTACACAACCCTTACAATTAGAAACCTATTCCAAGGCACTTATCACAATGATAATTGCTTGGAGTACAATAATCAAATCTATACAGATTACAAATGATCTTCTGATCAATAAAAAGCGATCCTTGAAAAACAGCAGCTCTGTTGAATATATAGCAGCTGCAACTTCAGTTAGGGTTTCCAAAATCCTAGGGTTAATTTCGTTTGACCTAAAGACCAGGTCACAGGACTTTATTAACCAGGTTAGGGTTGAGCTAGGTTACCCCTCAGAAAACGCAAGATTCTGTTCAGGAAAGACTGAGTTATTTCCTGAAAAAACTCAGACTTATCCATCCTACATACCTGTTAGTTCAGAACAGGATGTCATAACATCTGTTATGACATCTGAGAAAACCTGTCTACTGATTTAGCAAAATGTGATCATTTTGCAAAATGCTCAGATACACACTTATAAACATCAGTACTTCAATTACAATATTTTTCTGCAAAGGTACCTAATGAGTCAGTACAAACTGAACTAAAATGTTATGACATCAGTCATGACATTCACACATACACTTGGGATTTACCAAAAATGCAAGCCAATACCTAAACACCTACAGAGTGGAAAGATTCAGAAAGATACATCCTCTGCTGCTATAAGGAAGCCATTTATCGGAAAGAAAGAAGTGGTTTCCATTTATCCTCAGAGAAATCAAGATAGGGCCGAACGTCGTCCAATGGTGGGGGCTGTTATGATTCCTAAGCTTGCGCCTGATCAACAAAGAAACAACCAACCGAGGATGGAAATACCGGTCAGGCAGTTCACCAAAATTAACATGACCCCATTTCAGGTATTACCGTATCTACTAAGATCCAATTTGGTGACCTTGAAAGAAGCTCCAAAAAACCCCAACACAACATCTCCTCACTATCATCCCAATGCCCGCTGTGCATACCACTCTGAAAGTCCTGGTCACGATAGTAATAACTTTTGGGCTCTAAAGAACAAAATACAAGACCTCACTGAAGCAAAAGAAATCAAATTTGATGCGCCCGAAAAGCCAAACGTCATTTCTGCCCCTATGCCCAAACATGGCCATAATACCAATGCCATTGAAGAAGAAATGTTTGTTACTTCAGTTGATGAACTCATGGCCCCACTCCTGACTATTAAAGTGAACTTGTTGAACGTTGGTGTGTTCCCGGGATGTGATGAAGGATGTACTTTCTGTTTGTCCTTACCAACCAGCTGTCCTTTATTGAAAACAGGCATTCAGGGCCTAATAGATAACAAAGAAATGTTGTTTGAAAAGACTTCTTCTCCACCTATTTCTTTTGAAGATGTTTCTATCATTACCATTTCCGCCAATTCTTCCAGGGTCTCCACCAAAAGACCCATTAGAATTACATCAGTTCTGAAAGCAACTCCTTTGATAATCACAATGCCTGGACCAGTCCCATATTCGTCACACAAAACCATACCATGGAATTATGGAGGGGATGTCTACTACCACGGTATCAAGCAAGACTGGTCAACCGCCAAAGATTCAAGTTCTGAGAAGGTTGACTCTGATATCAGTAATATTGCAGGAACTAGAAATATTACCCGAAGCGGAAGGATATTCTCTCCAGAAATTGCTCCCCCAAAACCAGTCTCTGGACACGTAATCATTCCTTTTGTTACTCCTCCGAAAGCTGTTCCCAGTCCTACAATCATCCCCACTAATACTCCAACTGACAAAGCTATTACAATCCATGTTGACACTCCTATTGCCGAGTTAACCGAAACTCGGGGTAAAAGTATTCTGATTGAGCCTGTCCGAACGAAGCCTCAGTCATTGGCTATCCCTGAGACCTCCCGGAAAGAGATGGAGGAAATTTTGAAGATCATAAAAAGAAGCGACTACGATGTGGTTGAACAACTGGGGAAAACTCCCTCTAAAATTTCCATGCTAGCATTACTACTATGTTTAGAGGCGCATGCAAAAGCCTTGGTAAAATTCCTGAAAACTTCCCATGTACCTCAAGAGACATCTGCCGATCAGTTTCAAGACTGCATATCCAGCTTAACTACAGATAATGGTCTAGGTTTTTCAGATGTTGATTTAACGCCAAGGGGAAGGAAGCATAATGAGGCATTGCATGTCTCAGTTGAATGTAGAGGCACAACCCTGACTCATGTTTTGGTGGAAACTGGCTCACCTCTAAATGTATTGCCTAAAAAAGCTCTCGATAGGCTTGACTGTGAGGGATTGACATTGAAGCCAAGTAACATAGTAGTAAGGGCTTTTGACGGCTCGAAAATGATGGTACATGGGGAGGTAGACATTCCCATAAAAATTGGAACACAAACATTTGATTCAACTTTTTACGTAATGGATATTTGTCCCTCATATTCCTGATTGCTAGGATGACCATGGATTCACAATGCTGGCGTTGTCACTTCTACGTTGCACCAAATGCTGAAATATTCGATTCAAGGGAAGATTATCACCGTTCATGAAGAAGAAGAGTATATGATCAACCATCTCAATTCCTTCACATATGTGGAATTAGATGGTGAATTTATTGAAACTCCATTCCAACACTTCGAAGAGGTCCCGCAAGATGTGGCAGTAACCAAGGTTGTTCCCAAGATCACAAGGCCTCCACTCCGGATGTCATCTCTGAAGGATGCCAAACCAGTGGTAGAAGATGGTGGGTGCACTATCTGGGGACAACTCCCAGATATCCCATATAAGTCTGACAAGTTTGGCTTGGGTTTCACTTCATGTTCTCAGAAGGCTGTACGTCGCGCTCGTGCCGGAGGACCACCCTTGAAGATCAGCAACCGCGAGGTTAACACCGTAGAAGATGATGAAGATATCTGTGACTTGGAGGACTGGATATTCCCAACTTTCAGTGGAGGGCTCAACAACTGGGAGGCTAGAGATTTTGTCCCGATCACTTTTATCCCACAGTAATCTATCTTTACATTTTGTTGGATCTGTAATATTAAAACAATTCTCACTCTTAAAACCTTGTGTCTTACCCGAGGCACAATGGTCCATTTGTAAGGGTTATTATCTCATTTTCATATGACATCAATGAATCATGGATGTTTTCGCATACAAACTTTTGTGCTCATTGTTTTTATTTTTACATTTTTATTTCTTTCAAGGATAGTTATACCCTTACACACACTCACACTCACAGTGTAGGTATACATCCATTCGGGATCCCATGGGTAACGATACTGCTATGGCCTTTTATGACTCTGAGAATCTAATCTACCAAGCCGAAGACGAAGGTGAGGAAGATTGTGAAGTACCAGGGGAACTTGCCAGACTACTACAACAAGAAGAGAGAACCGTTCAGCCTCACGAAGAACCCGTGGATACAATCAACCTAGGTACCGAAGAAGACAAAAAAGAGGTCAAGGTGGGTGCCAATCTGGAATCCGGTGTCAAGGAGCGTCTGATTCAGTTATTACACGATTATGTTGAAGTCTTTGCCTGGTCGTATGAAGACATGTCAGGACTGGATGCAGACACTGTGGTACATCGTCTGCCTATAAGAGAGGATTGTCCGCCAGTAAAGCAAAAGGTTCGCCATATGAGGCCTGATATGTCAGAAAATATTAAAGCAGAAGTCATGAAGCAATTCAATGCTGGATTCTTGGCTGTCACCTCTTATCCCCAATGGGTTGCCAATGTTGTTCCCGTGCCCAAAAAAGACGACAAAGTGAGAATGTGTGTGGACTACAGAGATTTGAATAGGGCAATCCCTAAGGACGATTTTCCGCTCCCCCACATTGATATTCTAGTTGACAATATGGAACAACACAAAGTGTTTTCCTTCATGGACAGTTTCTCAGGATACAATCAAATCAAAATGGCGCCTGAGGACATGGAGAAAACAACGGTTGTCACGTAGTGGGGAACTTTCTGCTATAAGGTGATGCCATTTGGACTAAAGAATGATGGGGAAACCTATCAACGTGCCATGGTAGCTTTATTTCATGACATGATACATCACGAAATAGAGGTCTACGTGGACGATATGATAGCCAAATATCAAACAGAAGAAGAGCATCTTGATCACTTACAAAAACTGTTTGAGAGACTGAAAAAGTACAAGCTGAGGTTGAATCCAAACAAATGCACATTTGGGGTACGGTATGGTAAACTCCTAGGCTTTGTCGTCAGCAATAAAGGTATTGAAGTAGATCCTGACAAAGTTAAAGCAATACAAGAGATGTCTGCTCCTCGTACTGAGAAGGAAGTCAGAGGGTTCTTGGGAAGTTTGAACTACATTGCCAGATTCATCTCTCACCTGACAGCTACTTGTGAACCAATCTTCAAATTATTGAAAAAATATCAAGTAGTCAAACGGAATGACGAGTGCCAAGTTGCTTTTGACAAAATCAAAGAATACTTACAAGAGCCTCATATGTTGATGCCACCAGTCGAGGGAAGAACGTTGATCATATATCTGATTGTTTTAGAAAACTCAATGGGGTGTGTATTGGGGCAGCATGACGAGTTTGGACGAAAAGAGCATGCTATTTATTACCTGAGCAAAAAGTTTACCGACTACGAAACCAAATATTCACTTCTTAAGAAAACTTTTTGCGCTCTGGCATGGGCTGCTCGCCAGCTAAGACAGTATATGCTGACTCATACTACCTTGTTGATATCTAAAATGGATCTGATAAAATACATCTTCGAGAAGCCTGCTCATTCTGGGAGAATAGCGAGATGGCAGATGATCCTGACGGAATATGACATACAGTATACTACCCAAAAAGATATAAAGGGAAGTGTACTAGCTGATCATCTTGCTCATCAAGCTATAGAAGAATATCAATCCATGAAGTTTGAATTTCCAAGTGAGGACATCATGACGGTAAATAACTGTGAAGAATTCAGGGCATATGACGGACCTGAACAAGGATCCCGATGGACCTTGTTCTTTGATGAGGCATCCAACGCACTTGGAAATGGTATCGGTGCTGTACTCATATCTCCTGAATGGTGTCATACTCCATTTACTGCAAGACTCTGCTTCAATTGTACAAACAACATGGCCGAATATGAAGCGTGCATCTTTGGTCTCAAAGCTGCCATAGATTTGGGGATCAAATCCCTGAATGTATTCGGAGACTCAGCTTTGGTCATTATCCAGATCAAATGGGAATGGGAAACCAAACACCCTAACCTTATCCCTTATAAAGAACATGTTTTGACATTAGTACCACATTTTGAGAAGATTACCTTTGAGCATTTCCCGCGAGAAGAAAATCAGCTAGCGGACGCACTAGCCACAATGTCATCTATGTTTAAACTTAATTGGGATAACGAGGCTCCCCAGATCACCATCGAACGAATGGATGAACCAGCACACAGTCACGAGATTAATACTGAAGAAGTAGTGGACCACCCTTGGTTTCACGAAGTCAAGAGGTATCTCGAGGCTCAAGAATATCCGGAAGGAGCTTTAGTTAATGATAAGAAGTTCTTAATGAGATTCTCTGCTAAATTCTTCCTTAGTAATGGCATTCTTTACAAACGCAACCATGAATCTGTGTTACTTCGATGCGTAGATAAGGTTGAAGCTGAAAGGATCAAGGATGATTTGCATGAAGGAACTTTTGGCACCAATTTCAGTGGGCATACGATGGCAAAGAAAATCCTAAGGGTAGGCTATTACTGGTCTACCATGGAAGCAGATTGCTATCAACACTCTCGAACTTGCTATAAGTGTCAGATTTATGCTGACAAAGTGCACGTACCTCTGGTTCCTCTGAATGTCTTGACAGCTCCTTGGCCCTTTGCTATGTGGGGAATATATATGATTGGGGAAATCAAGCCGACAGCCTCTAATGGACACCGATTCATCTTAATGGCCATTGATTATTTTACAAAGTGGGTGGAGGTAGCTTCCTTCGCTTCGGTTACCAAGAATGTTGTTGCCCGTTTCATCAAGAAAAATCTCATTTTACGGTACGGTATCCTGGAAAGGATCATCACTGACAATGGTACAAATCTCAACAACACTATGATCACCGCCTTGCGCGAGCAATTCAAGATCCAACATCACAATTCTTCCCCTTACCGGCCAAATATGAATGGTGTTGTCGAAGCTGCAAATAAGAACATTAAAAAGGTCATACAGAAAATGACAGTCACATACAAAGACTGGCATGAGATGTTACCATTCTCTCTCCACGGGTATCGTACCACAACTCGCACATCAACGGGGGCAACACCCTATTCTCTGGTTTACGGCATGGAAGTCGTCTTGCCTATTGAGGTTCAGATCCCCTCTCTAAGAATTATGAAGGATGTATGATTGAATGAAGACGATTGGATCCAGACTCGACTTGATCAACTGAACTTGATTGATGAGAAAAGACTTACTGTTGTCTGCCATGGTCAAATGTATCAAAAATAGATGATTAAGGCTTTCAACAAAAAGGTCAAACGCCAAGTGTATCAAGTTGGGGAGCTGGTAATCAAACGCATCATACTGCCACAAGGTGATCCCAAGGGAAAATGGACTCCTACATATGAAGGACCATTTGTAATAAAAAACCTTTTCTCCGGTGGGGCAATTATCTTGACCACCATGGATGGCGACGACCTGCCGCATCCTGCAAACGTAGACATAGTCAAAAGATACTACGCATAAGAGACCCGCTAGGTTGACACACCTAGGAAAAACAAGGGCATCCTGGTGAACCAAAAGAGGTCCAAGCAAAAATTAGGGACAAAAAAAAATCTGTACACCCGGCAAGTTGAAAACCCGAAAGGGCGGCTTGGGCAAAAAAGGGTTTCCCGGTGGACTGAAAACCCGAAAGGGCGGTCCAGGAAAAAGTTAGGGAATGTAAAGCGTATGACTATGTCCCATTGGATCACCTTACGAACAACTGACAAACTCATAGGTTCTGATCAATTCAATCATCTTCAGACGAGGCGACAAATAGACAAGATGCTCAGAGATACAAAGGCTATAGCATAATGGGAACCCCATGGGATTATTGCACATAGCTATCTTTTCTTTGTATTAAAATTTTCATTTTTTCTTACGACGACGTTCTCCTACTAGAATGTTCGTCTCACTGTACAGAAATAATTACTCAAAGTCAATGCAAATATATTCCTTCGAAAGTGAAAAACTATCTGTTTTTCTTTACTCTTGTGTTTTGTTTACAAAAACGTCCAATGATTCATTGTTGAACATATGCATTTGAACATAATTACTGTTTACAAATAAACAAAATAAAAGAAAATTACTAATGGCTTTAAGAGGTAGGGAAATATCTCTAAGCTATTTCCATAAATTCCCCACAATTTGCAGTTTAATTCCCAGCGGAATGAGCTTACAATTATCAATCCCCAGTAGAAGTCGTTCATTTTCTCAGGATTTCACAACAGGATTTTACAAGCAGTACATGGCATTTCCTTTACAACAAAGTTTATTTCTCTAAGCAGAAATTCAACAACACTTAGACTTCACAACATGAAGACTTATACTCCATATCCTCAGCAGCAGTCAGGGATTTATTTTCCCCAATCCAACAGCAGTGCAGCAAACTAGCTCACATACGCGTACATTGCATCCATATATCATAAACATTGATAACACAAATGCATTATACTATGCATTTAATACAAGATAAACATTGCATATTAGCTAACATTTTATCTTTTTCAGGATAAGATTAATCAAACATCTACCATTAACAATATTCAAAGTCTTCAGATACAGTTCAGATACGCTCTAAACATGGATGCCATTCTGATACTCATTCAGATTCAGCTTTCAGATACAGTTCCGATACGCTCCCGACACGGATGCCATTATGATACTCATTCAAATTCAGCTTTCAGATACAGTTCAGATACACTCCCGACACAGATTCAATTCTGATACTCATTCAGATTCATCTTTTAGATACAATTCAGATACGCTCCAGACACGGATGCCATTCTGATACTCATTCAGATTTAGCTTTCAGATGCAGTTCAGATAGGCTCCAGACACAGATGCCGTTATGATATTCATTCAGATCCAACTTTCAGATAAAGTTCAGATATGCTCCAGACACGGATGCCATTCTGATACTCATTCAAAAAACTAACCTTCAGATACAGTTCAGATACGCTCCAAACACGGATGCCATTATGATAATCATTCAAAATCAGCTCCCAGATACAGTTCAGATACGCCCCAAACACTGACGCCATTCTGATACTCATTCTTCCAGCTTACGAATTACAATACCGACAATCACTCTTGGATGGCATCTACAAGCTCATATCCAAAAACTTCCTATCACCTCTCCAAATGGAATCTTTAAGACCATTCCCTCAACCATCACATCACCGAGTGCAAATTTCGGGGCACTTTGGTGGGAAATATGTGACGTTGGTGTGAATGTTACTGTTGTACCCCAAAATTTTCCCTCTCACTTATCAAGATTTTTCTCACAAGACTTCTTGGACTCAAGACAAGATTTTGGTTTGGTGAGCTAAAGACATCTCATCTTGCACTGATACCCCAAAATTAGGGTTTGAGTTTGCATAAGGATTTTTGGACCACCAATGCTTCATATGACTTTAAAACATCATTATGGACCCCTAAGATCACTCATGACAAGTTTCAAGCCTTGAACCATATTTTTGATCAGTCAATTGGACAGTTGGCCTAAAAATCAACTGTATTGGGGAAAAAGTCAACTATGGCCAATTTACAGTAAAACTTCATGATTTTTGATCCACAACAACATTTTAGACTCATATGTACCATTTGATCAAGTTTGGATCACAACTCCTCAAGAAATTTGATCAAATCATCAAAAGGGCAAAATGGTCAAAATTAGGGTTTTGACTGAGGAAGGGCAATTTCTGATTTTTAAACTAGCCAATGACCAATTGAGTTCAAACATGATTTCAAGGGTTCAATGGCATAATCTTGACATAATTACATGGTTCAAAATATCTCAAGTTCATTGGATTGACAGATGAATTTTGTAGTCAACTGATCAAAAGTCAACTGTACACTGAAAAGTCAAACTTTGACTTTTTGGTCAAAATCAAGTGCCAAGGGTCATAATTCATCAAGATATGTCAAAATATGAAACTTGTTCACCAAGAAAACCAATTTTGAAAATTAGGGTTTTGAATTTGAAAATTTTCATAACTTAGAATTTTTCTAAATATGAAAATTTTCTTATTTTTTCCCAACTTTTCACCACTTTTTCACCATGATGCATTTTGATTCAAAGAAAACTTCCAACATGAAAGTTGTATTCCTACATGAAATCTACAACTTTGCTTCACAAACTTTTCCCAAAAGATGCTTGGATCTCAAGTTATGAATTTGTGAATATAGGTCCATGAACTAAATAACTTAGTGAAATTTTGTCCTAGTTTAGGCAGGTTTTGGACCTAACTTCATGGACATTTTCCACCTAGTTCCAAGAGGTATCTCAAAATGTATTTCAAATATGGATTATAGAGCACATGACAAACTTTCCAAAATGTCAAAGAACTCTCCAAGATCATTTTTGGTTAGGGAGAATCGAAGAGGAGAAGTTGGCATTTTATAACTTTTGTTCATGTCATTTTTACAAAGTATCAAGTTGCAAATCTAATCCATGATGTTTGAATCTTGCTTTACAGGTCCTAAACTCATTCTAAACTCCATAATTAAATGCAAACTCAGAAGTTAAAGGTTTTATCTTGGCTTTTGGAACTTTACACAAGTTGTAATTCCATTTTAGGCATAAAGTTCACATTGCCATTTTCATAAACGTGAGTTTTTGCAACTTTGTCCATCTTGAGCCTTGGACCTTTCCATTTGATGCAAGCAACTTCCACAGGTCTTAAGCAATTTGTACAAGCCCTTTGCAGCCCTCAAACTAGCCAGTACAAGCATGTTGGCATGAGTCACTTCACTTTACTTCAAAAGCAAGAAAGTTGGTGAAAAGGAGAAAAGCTTGCACATCTGTTGAGAAGCTGACTTTGTATCCATTCTATACATATTTACAAACTTGTTACAAAATTAGAACACGATTGCTTGGCATCTGAAACTCACTCAAACTCATAATCACCACAAAACTGCCCAAATACACAGATTTCTGCAAAACCATAGCCAACACATATTTGGCTCATGCGTTTTGTGATTAAACACTTCAAGCACTTCATAAACATCCTACCAAAGCTATCCAAGCCCTTGCCCTAGTTCTGTAACCCCTGTTTCAGCCATTTCCATTCTCAACCTTGAAGTTTGCAGCTTGACTTGTGCAGAAGGTTCTAGCCATTCTCAATACAAACTAAGCATTGGAATAGCTTCGGGGAAGCTCAAGAAAGCTCAAACGATCCTCAGGCCTCCATCAAAGTCCCTACATTGCTCTATCCAAATCCAACTGAAGGAGGTATTTTCTTGAACTCTATCTCTCTGAATAGGCATCCTCAAGCCACGATTTGTGAAGGAAAAATGTAGTCCATAACATGGTGAAGTTGTACATATGCATACTTTTCATTTATATTAACTATGCTGTGATAATTTGAAGCTTGAAGTTCATAAAATTTTTAGGTCACAAATTAGGGGTCCCAAAATTCTCTTTGGTCTTTGGGAGTTAGGTTACAAATTTTATATGGTTGGAATCGTGAGATTAAATGCCACAAGTTTCATGTTATGAGATTTTGTTTTTATGCAAGCATGTGAAAGATACAGTTTGAAGGGAAAACGCGCGCGCAGGACATGGCTGGAGGACAGGGACGAAGCGCCTGGGCTTTTTGGCGCGCCCGACCTTTTTGTTTCTGTTATCCACACCCCCTGAATTACTTTTGCACCCCCTGGCTAATTTTGTATATTTTTCATATTTTTTTTATATTTTCATATTTATTGCTTTTGATTATTTTTTCTGAACATTAAAAAATCCTAAAAAATAATTAAATAATTTTTTGCAATTTTTTTTTTACATGAAAAATAGTTTATTTTAATAAATAGGACTTATTTTCTTATATAATTTATAAATACATTTAAAAAATACTTAACATTTTTTATTATACCATTTATGATCATAAATAATTATTTGTATACATATTTAATTTTTAATATTTATATATTATATTATTTATTATTTTCTTGTACAAAAATGGACAAAATAATAACATAAAACATTATTTTCTTTTAATAAAAAATTAGGGTTTCACCCCTTTCCAAAAATAATATTATTTTTCCTTTGTTTTTAGGGTTCAAATAAATTATTTTCTCATACATTAAACAAATACAAAACATTTTTTACATAAATACATTTGCATTGCATTTTAATATTTGTATATTTATTTAATGCGCACAATATTCGATTGGGTTATAATAGTATTTTTAGGTTTATATATGTGCAATATCCCCATTCAAAAACTTGTATCCCCCCTCCCATAATAATTGTTGTAATAGCTTAGTTTATTTTACGCAATTTATTGCTTTCATATACCATGTTTAGTAAACTAGGGTTTGCATGATAAGAACAAAAACAAAACAAATAGAAAAAACCTAATGCAGGACAAAAGCATGAAAAATGACACACTTTGCACACAAGCACCCTTTGGGTTTCTCCCATTTGGTTGCCTAAATAAAAATGGCCATGTTACGCACGTGAAGTATCTTGGCAAAACAAAACAAGTATAAGATCATAGTCCCTCGATGACGCTATCAAAAGGTTGCCTAAACAAATGATCTTGGTCCCTCGAACATGCTAAGATACTTGGCAACATTGCTATCATGGTCATACGATGACCCACGCCCGTCCCGTTAACATAAAGATAGGGTTGTTTACCAAATCAATGGTAAATCAACAATGTCAAAGGAATAAAAATTCACAAGAAAGACATTTGATTAGGTAGATAGCTTCTAGTTACTTGATCAATTTTAAAACAATCCTTGCTATTTCCAAAAACACACACACACATTTCAAAAACATTTTACAAAACATTGAAAATATTTTCAAAAGACAAACATCTTTGTATACATTCTTACGAACGAGAATCATTACAAAGATTGCCTAAACAAAGGCCTCTTTTAAAAAATACTTTCAAAAACCACACCAAGAACCATTTCAAACAAAACAAAGCAAGTGATCTAAACAAGTAACTAAGAGCCCATGGAAAACCATGGATGAAAAGGGTGCTAGCACCTTCCCTTTTCATAATCTAACCCCCGAACTCAAGAAAACATCTCAAAGGTCTTTCTTGTGCTTTTTTACCTTTCCCTTTGGATAAAAGAAAATTCGGTGGCGACTCTTGCTAACCACAACATTTGCAAACACAAACGCAAACCTCAAGTTAGTTCTCCCACCGTATCATAGAACTGGCGACTCTGCCGGGGAATATTCTAAAAGTGGGGTTACCTTAGGGTTTAGATCAGCTTTATTTGCTTACAATTGATTGACTTGTTTGCTTTACAATTATGGTTCTTTGTTTGGGTTTGAATCCTCTACCCGGATTTGGGAAACATTATAGGTAAATAGAAATACGTTGTGGAAACTGTGTGGGGTATATCGTCATGGTCTAAGCAATAGCTATGTTAGTGCGACATATTTGTGGGTACCGATAGCCTTTGAGTCAATCAAAGAGAATACGGGGCCGCTGAGTGATGTCATGAAGCACTAATTAACTTCTAGAACCTTTACTTGACCAACTTGGCCTTTTAGGATGTAGTGAGATGACCGGCTTTGGTGCAGTCCGAAGTTGGTAGATACTCGATACTACACTCATTAAGGGTTGGTTTCTTGGAATATTTCAGTCACCGGTAAAGAGGCTTGAATTGAAACAATGAACAAGGAAACAATCCATTGATATTGAGCTCCTTAGAACCCGGTTACTTTTACTAGGACAGGTTGAGCCAACTAAACTTCAAGAGGGTACTTACCTATGAAACCCCATGCAAGCCTAAACTAAGAACTTGTGTGATTTGCTTGTACATATATAATTGTGCATAATATCATGGACATCATGTGCATTCACTAACCATTTCAAGGATTTTGGAGATTCATCTTTGTTCTTGTTTTGTAGGTTATGGACTCACTTCGCAGGAAAACTATCCAAATCAACCTTGTAAGAATTCCTCCACAACTCAAGGAGCTAGCTTCAAGGATTCCTGAGAATTCTCCATTCACCGAGAGACATGGTCGTCTACTCAACTTGGTCACTTCCAACACAGAGGAGGATATGATGAAAGTTCTCTTCCAGTTTTTTGACCCTTTGCATCATTGCTTCACATTTCCTGACTATCAACTTGTGCCTACTTTGGAAGAATTCTCTCAACTCCTGAGAATTCCTATTCTCAATCAACTACCCTTCAACGGTACGGAAAGAGATCCAAATCCAGAAGAGACTGCTCAAGCCCTGCACTTGCACTCATCTGATGTCACAACTCATTGGGAAACTAGAAGTGGTGTCAAAGGCTTCTTGGCAAAGTTTCTGTTTTAGAAGGCTCAAAGCTGTTGGAATTCCCTAGACTTGCAAGCTTTTGAGGAGATTGTAGCTCTTCTCATCTATGGGATGGTCTTGTTCCCTAATCCTGACCAACTCATAGATGTGAGCGCTGTCAAAATCTTCATGTCTCGCAACCCGGTGCCTACATTGCTTGGGGATGTCCTCCACTCTTTTCACACTCGTACAATGAGGAAAAGAGGTGTTCTCATGTGTTGCACTCCTCTCCTGGAAAGATGGTTTATTTCTCATCTTCCCCAATCAGTATTGAAGAATGAGCAAGGTTTGAGGTGGTCACAAAGGCTGATGACACTTAACCATTCAGATATTCATTGGTGTTCTCGATCCAAAGAGAATGTTACCATTGTTGACCGTTGTGGGGAATTCCCTAATGTCCCTCTACTTGGCATTAGGGGAAGCATCACCTACAACCCGTGTTTATCTCTAACACAATTTAGTTATGCCCGAAGGGATGGCCCACATGATATACTGATTCAAGGATTGGTTTTTGACTACGACAACGACGACCAAAGACTCCATCAGAGATTCATCCGAGCTTGGAGGATGCCAAACAAGGTGGATAGCAAGACTTTGGGACACAAGAATTCCATCCCTCTTGAGCCTTACCTCAAGTGGGTACGAACCCGCGCCCAAAGTCTTATGATGCCTTATCCCTCCATTCTCCCAGTGATTATAAAGCATGTTAAGGGAGGAGAGGTCCCATACACCATCCTACATCCTGACATGCCGACATCACTCGAAGATCTACAAAGGAGTTGGATACATCTCAAGGGAGGGCGCGATACTTTCGAAGCCCAATTCTACGCAAGCGAGAAGAAGGTTTTGGAACTCACTCGGCTACTTCATGAAGAGCAGACTCTCAACACCTACATTGCACCAAAGAGGATGCGCAACGTCTTTTCACCTTAGAGTTTTGCATTATTTTGCCCAAGGGCCATTGATGTACTCAAATTCTATCTTATTAATATGACGTGTGTTTCTTTTTTGTTTAAAACAAATTTGAATTTTTGAATCCTTGAAAACATTGCATGAATACATATCACTCATCATAAGCATAAATAGGTCTTCACACCAAGTTTCCTCATCTCTCTACTGTTTATTTCAGTAAGATGGATATCTAACAAACGGTCAAAGATCTGCAAGCTCAGAATTCACAATTTCAACAGTTACTCATGACCTTAGCCAAGGGGAAAGAGGAGCTGAAGACTCTGCTAGAAAAAGAGAAAGAGAAAAAGAAGAAGAAGCCAGCTGGTGTGGTTATCATGGGCAGAAGGTTTCAGGGACAAGCCAGAAGGACCTTAGAATTTCCAACAACATCTGATGAAGGGGAAAGAAAAGGAAAAGTGTGATGCGGTGGGAGAACTGACTTGAGGTTTTGCGTTTGTGTTTGCAAATGTCGCGGTTAGTAAGAGTCACCACCGACTTTTCTTTTATCCAAAAGGAAAGGTAAAAAAGCACAGGAAAGACCTTTGAGATGTTTTCTTGAGTTCGGGGGGTAGATTATGAAAAGGGAAGGTGCTAGCACCCTTTTCATCCATGGTTTTCCATGGGCTCTTAGTTACTTGTTTAGATCACTTGCTTTTCTTTTGCAATTGTTTGAAATGGTGCTTTGTGTGGTTTTGAAAGTATTTTGAAAAGATGCATTTGTTAAGGCAATCTTTGTAATGATTCTTGTTTGTAAGAATGTATACAAAGATGTTTGTCTTTTGAAAAATGTTTCAATGTTTTGAAAGTTGTTCGGAAATGTTTTGAAATGTGTGTGTTTGTTTTTGAAAATAGCAAGGATTGTTTGCAAATTGATCAAGTAACTAAAAGCTTATCTACCTACTCAAAAGTCTTTCCTATAAATTTTTATTCCTTTGACATTGTTGACCTACTATTATTTTAGTAGATAACCCTATCTTTGGATGTTAAACGGGGCGGGCGTGGGTCATCGTATGACCATGATAGCAATGGTGCCAAGTATCTTAGCTTGTTTGAGGGACCAAGATCATTTTGTTTTTTAGGCAACCTTTTGATAGCGTCATCGAGGGACTATGATCTTTTGTTTGTATTGTTTTGCCAAGATACCTAGCATGCATACCATGGCTATTTTGTTTAGGCAACCAAGTGGGTGAAACCCTAGAGGTGTTGTATGCAATGTGTTATCATTTTTCATGCATTTTTGTCTTGCATTAGGTCATGCTATTTGTTTGATTTTTGTCTTATCATACAAACCCTAATTTTACTAAACATGTATGCAATAAAATGTATGGATGCAAAATGTTTTTTTGTATTTATTTTATATATGTAAAATAAAATTATTTAAGTCCTAAAAATAAGAAAAATTATATTGTTATTTTTGGAAGGGTGAAAAACCCTAGTTTTTGATTTAAAAGAAAATTAGGTTTTCTAATAATTATTTATCCATCTTTTTGTATAAGAAAATATAAATAATATTATATACAATATTAAAAAATAAAATATGTATGAAAATAATATTTTTATGTGTGAAATAATAAAATAAAAGTGTATGATTTTTTTTAAATATGCTTATTTATTTAAGAAAATAAAGTTCTATTTATTTATAAATCATCTTTTATGCCAAAAAATAAGATAAAAAATAAAATAAAATACAAAAAATAAAGTAAATATTTTTCATGATTTTTTGATGTTCAGAAAAAATATAAAAATCAATCAACATAAAAAATAAGAGAAAATATAAAAAATAAACAAAATAAGCAAAAGGGGGTGCAGATGGGAATATGGGGGGTGTGAAAAACAACAGGTCCAAGGCGCCAGGCCCATGAACTTCATCTTCATCACTGTCCTTGGCTTTTTCGCGCTTGTTCTGTGTACAATCCTGCAACTCTCTATTCTTTGCACAAAAACAAAAACTTGCAACATAAAAAATGTAGCTTGGAATCTCACGATTCCAATGATATAAAAAACATAATCTAACTCTCAAAGAGCATGGAGAATTTATGTAGCCCTAATTTCTGACCTAGTTTTTTCATGAACTTCAAGCTTCAAATTCTCACTACTCAGTTAATATAAATGACAACTATGCATATGTACAGCTTCAGCAAGTTAAGGACTACATTTTTGCTTCACAAATCGTGACTTAAGGATGCCTAAATAAGGAGATAGAGATTTGAAAAATACCTTGTTTAGCTGAGTTTGGATATGGCAATGTGGGGACTTTGAGTGATGCCTGAAGATCGTGTGAGCTTCCTTGAAGTTCCCTCAACCTTTTCCAATGCTTAGCTGGTCTTGAGGATGCTTGAAACTCCCTGTAGAAGTCAACCTGCAACCTTCAAAAATGAAAATGGTGATGTCTGAAATAGGGCTTACAGAACCAGGACAAGGGCTTGGATAGTTTAGGTAGGATGTATGGAAGATGTTTGATATGTTACAAAGCAAAACGCACGAGCAAATATTGAGATGGATAGTGTTTTGCAGAAACTGCCCTGTTTTGGGCAGAAATGTGGTTTTTCTATTTGGGAGAGTTTTGAATGTTGTGTATTCGTGCTTAGGCTTGTAACAAGTTTGTGTAGTTGTTTAGAATGAAGCCAAGTCTTCTCTTTATCAGATGGACAAGTTATCTTAACTTTTGCCAATTTGCTTGCTTTTGAAGAAAGTTGACATGACTTATGCCAAAGGCCTGTACAGGCTTGCTTGCTAGCTGCATAGAGTTGGTACAAGTTGCTTTTTATCTGTGGAAAATGCCTGCATCCAAGGAACATGTCCAAGGCTCAAGGCTGATAAAGTTGAAAAGGCTTACTTTATCAAAATGGTATTGTGAACTTTATGCCATTTATGGATTAATCTTTTGTACAATGCTCCAAAGATCAAAATAAAGCCATTATCCATTGAGTTAGAATTAAATTATGGAGTGTAGAAGGGATTAGGACCTGTAATGCAAGGTACAAGCATGCTAGGAACTGATTTGCAACTTGAAGCATTGTAAACATGGCTTGAACAAAAGTGACAAATTGCCATTTTCTCTTCTTTGATTCTCCCTAACCACAAATGATCTTGGAGAGTTCTTGGTTATTTTGGAAAGCTTGTAACATGCTATACAATCCATATATGAAATGCATTTTGAGATACCTCTTGGAACTAGGTGAAAAATGCCCATGAATTTAGGTCAAAAACCTGCATAAATTAGGGCAAATTTTCACTAAGTCTTTTAGTTCATGGACCCCTACTCACAAAATCATAACTTGAGATCCAAGCATCTTTTTGGAAAACTTTGTGAATAAAAGTTGTAGATTTCATGGAGGAATACAACTTTCGTGTTGGAAGTTTTCTTTGAATCCAATTGCATCATGGTGAAAAAGTTGTGGAAAGTTGGGGAAAAATAAGAAAGTTTCCATACTTAGAAATTTTCTAAGTTATGAAAATTTTTAAAATTAAAACCCTAATTTGCAAAATTGATTTTCTTGATTAACAAGTTTCATATTTTGACATATCTTGATGAATTATGACCCTTGGCACTTGATTTTGACCAAAAAGTCAAAGTTTGACTTCTCAGTGTACAATTGACTTTTGATCAGTTGACTGCAAAATTCATCTGTCAATCCTATGTATTTGAGATCTTTTGAATTATGTGATTAGGTCAAGATGATTCCATTGAGTTCTTGAAATCATGCTTGAACCCAATTGGCCATTGGTTAGGTTAAAAAAAAATCAGAAATTGCCATTTCTCAGTCAAAACCCTAATTTTGACCATTTTGCCCTTTTGATGATTTGATCAAATTTCTTGAGGAGTTGTGGTCCAAACTTGATCAAATGGTATATAGGAGCCTAGAATGTTGTTTTGGATCAAAATTTATGAAGTTTGACTGTAAATTGGCCATGGTTGAAATTTTCCCCAATACAACTGATTTTTAGGTCAACTGTCCAATTGACTGGGAAAAATGTGATTCAAGGCTTGAAACTTGATATGAGCAATCTTAGGGGTCCAAGATGGTGTATGAAATTCACATGAAGCATTGGTGGTCCAAAAATTATTGTGCAAACTCAAACCCTAATTTCAGGTCATCAGTGCAAGGTGAGGTCTTGAGCTGAGCAAACCCTAATCTTGTCTTGAGTCCAAAGAGTCTTGTGAGGAAAATCTTGATAAAATGAGAGAGAAAATTTTGGGGTACAACAGCTGCCCCTGTTCAATCTTCTTGAACCTGAAGAGTTAGATTGGCGAGTTTTGGCGTTCTTGACTCGAAGGTAAAAGATGATTGGACACTAGAGTGCCCGTAAATTTGCACTCGTCAAAGTGTAGTTGAGGAAATGGGCTTAAAGATGCCATTTGGAGATGTGATATAATCTTGTTGGAGATGGGCTTAAAGATTCCATCCAAGAATGTTTGTTGAATTGTAAGTTGTAAGTCAGAAGAATAAGTATCAGAATGATGTCCGTGTCTGGAACGTATCTGAGCTGTATCTGGAGACTGAATCTGAGTGAGCAATGGAATGGCGTCCGTGTCTGGAGCGTCTCTGAGCTGGGAAAAATCAGAATAAGTGATAGAATGGCTACCGTGTCTGGAGTGTATCTAGACTGTATCTGAAATTTGAATCTGAGTGAGTAATAGAATAGCATCCGCGTCTGGAGCGTATCTAAACTGTATCTGAGATCTGAGTCTGAATGTGCAACAGAATGACTTCTGTGTCTGGAGTGTATCCGTACTGTATCATGAATTGGAAAAACTGAGTAAGGGCCAGAATGGAATCCGTGTCTGGAGCGCATCTGAACTAGAATCTGAATAAGTGACAGAATGACTTTCGTGTCCGGAGTGTATCTGTACTGTATCTGATAGTTGAAATCTGAATGAGTATCAGAATGGCACCCTTGTCTAGAGCGTATCTGTACTGTATCTATAATCTTTGAACATTGTTAATGATAGCTGTTAATCTTATCCTGAAAAGGGTAAAATGTTAGCTGAAACACAAAGTTATGTTGCATGAAATGTATGATGCAATAAATGTGTTTTATAAATGTTTATGATATATGAATGTAATGTATGCGCATGTAAGCTGATTTGTTGTATTGTGGAGGAAAATAAATCCTTGACGGCTGGGGATAATAAAACCCTTGACTGTTGCCGGGGAAAATAAATCCCTGACTACTGAGGATAAGAAATCTTGGGCGACTGCTGGGAATAGAAAAATCCTTGATAACTTCTGTGGGGATGTGAGGATCCTTCATGTCTTGAAGTTGGAGTATTGACAAAAATTCTGTTGTGAGAGTAATGCCAAACTACTTGAGAAATCTGCTTGGGAAATCCAGAGAATTTTGACGACTTCTACTGGGGGTTACACAATGAGAATCCTTATTCTGCTGGGGAATGGGGGAAACCCAGATGACTTCTGCAGAGATTTAAGAATGAGAATCTTCATTCTGTTGAGGAGTAATGAAAACTTTGGCTACTTCACTGGGGAATTAAGAATGAGAATCTTCATTCTGTTGAGGAGTAATGAAAACTTTGGCTACTTCACTGGGGAATTAAGAATGAGAATCTTCATTCTATTGAGAAATAAAAGACTTTGTGGGGAAGAAGGCTTACTGCTGGAGAGTAAGTTCAGGAGTTTGGTTTGTCTGCCACTCTACTGGGAAGTTATCCTAGATTAGGGAGAGACAAAGTTTAACTGTTATCTGGTTGATTTCCAGGCTTCAAGATAACTTGCTGGGGGATTTGGAGAAATTGGATGGTTTCCGTCGGGGATTGATAGTTAGAAGTTTTGACTCGACTGGGGAAGAAGGTTTCAGCTCCGCTGGGGATCTGTAACTCAAAGTTTTTACTCCGTTGGGGATTGGGAGTTTGAAGTTTCTACTCTGATGGGGATTAAGGGTTTGAAATTTTAGCTCCGCTGGGGATCTAGATGATGTACTGTAGGGATTGTTCATGGAATAGCCTAAAGACGTTTTCTTATCCTTTCAGTCTGTCAGTAATTATTCTTTTCCATTGGACGTTTTCTTATCCTTTCAGTCTGTCAGTAATTATGTTCAAATGCATATGTTCATCAATGCATCATTGGACGTTTTTGCAAATAAAAACACAAATGTAAAAGAAAAAAGGCAAGTAGTTTTTGTACTTTGAAAGAGACATCTTTGTATTTACTTTGAATAAGTGTTTTATACAAAGGAGACAGTCATCCTAGTAAGAGGATGGTGTCATAAAAGTAAGAAAATTTTTATACAAAGAAAGATAGCTATGTGTGTAAAATCCCATGGGGTTCCCATTCCGCTATAGCCTTCGTATCTCCGAATATCTTGTCCATTCGTTGCTTTGTCCAAAGATGATTGGATTTATCAGAAGCTCAGAGTTTGTCAGTGAAGAGATTATCCACAAAGTGATCCGACGAGACACAGTCATACGCTTTAATTCCCTAACTTTTTCCTGGACCGCCCTTTCGGGTTTTCAGTCCACCGGGAAACCATTTTTTTCCCAAGTCGCCCTTTCGGGTTTTAAACTTGCCGGGTGTACAAATTTTTTTTTTATTTATCCCTAATTTTTGCCTGAACCTTCCTTTCGGGTTTTCGATTCACCGGGATACCCTTTTTTTGCCTAGGTGTGTCAACCTAGCGGGTCATTTATGTGTAGTATCTTTTGACTATGTCTGCGTTCGCAGGGTGCGGCAGGTCGTCGCCGTCCCTGGTGGTTAGGATCATCGCCCCACCAGAAAAGATGTTTTTGATCACAAATGGTCCTTCGTAGGTAGGAGTCCATTTGCCCCTGGGATCACTTTGTGGCAAAATGATGCGCTTGATTACCAGATCCCCGACTTGATATATCTGGCGTCTGACTTTCTTGTTGAAAGCCTTGGTCATCCGTTTTTGATACGTCTGACCGTGGAAAACAGCAGTAAGTCTCTTCTCGTCAATCGAGTTTAGCTGATCAATCCGGGTCTGAATCCAATCGTCTTCACTCAAACCAACATCTTTCATGATTCTCAAGGAGGGAATCTGAACCTCAATAGGTAAAACAGCCTCCATGCCATATACCAAGGAATAGGGTGTTGCCCTAGTTGATGTGCGTGACGTGGTACGGTACCCTTGAAGAGCAAACGGTAACATTTCATGCCAGTCCTTATAGGTGATTGTTATCTTTTGTATGATCTTATTGATATTTTTGTTAGTAGCTTCAACTGCACCATTCATCTTTGGCCGGTAGGGGGATGAATTGTGATGTTGAATCTTGAACTGCTCGCACAAGGCGGTGATCATGGTATTGTTAAGGTTTGTACCGTTGTCAGTGATGATCCTTTCGGGGATACCGTACTGACAAATAAGGTTCTGTTTGATGAAGCGGGCAATAACATTCTTAGTAACGGATGCGAAGGAAGCTGCTTTGACCCACTTGGTAAAGTAGTCAATGGCCACCAGAATGAAGCGGTGTCCATTGGATGTTGTAGGCTTGATCTCTCCAATCATGTCGATTCCCCATATAGCGAATGGCCAAGGAGCTGTTAAGACATTTAGAGGAACTGGAGGCACGTGCACCTTTTCTGCATAGATTTGACATTTATGGCATGTGCGGGAGTGTTGATAGCAGTCGACTTCCATGGTAGACCAGTAATAGCCTTCTCGTAGAATCTTCTTAGCCATCGTATGCCCGCTAGAGTGAGTGCCGAAGGTACCTTCATGCAATTCAGCCATGATCTTTTCAGCTTCAACTTTGTCCACACAACGGAGCAGAATAGAATCATGGTTGCGCTTGTACAAGATGCCATTACTTAGGAAGAACTTTGTTGAGAATCTCCTTAAGAACTTTTTGTCATTGACTGGAGCTCCTTTAGGGTATTCTTGCGCCTCGAGATACCTTTTGACTTCATGAAACCATGGCTGGTCCACTACTTCCTCGGTATTAATCTCGTGACAGTGTTCCGGTTTGTCCATCCGTTCAATGGTAATTTGGGGAGCCTCATTATCCCAGTTAAGTTTAAACATGGATGACATTGTAGCTAGAGCATCTGCTAGCTGATTTTCTTCTCACGGGAAGTGCTCGAAGGTAATCTGCTCGAAATGTGGTACCAATGTCAAGACATG
The DNA here is from genome assembly GCA_948472305.1 of Vicia faba. Taxonomy (NCBI): domain Eukaryota; kingdom Viridiplantae; phylum Streptophyta; class Magnoliopsida; order Fabales; family Fabaceae; genus Vicia; species Vicia faba. The sequence goes on from OX451740.1 coordinate 179,850,865, forward strand.
TTCTTTGTAAGGGATGAGGTTTGGATGCTTAGTATCCCACTCTCCTTTGATATGACTGATGACCAAAGAGGAGTCCCCAAACACAATCAAAGATTTGAATCCCAAGTTTATGGCAGCCTTGAGTCTAAAGATGCATGCTCTGTACTCTACCATGTTGTTCGTACAGTTGAAGCAAAGTCTGGCGGTGAAAGGAGTATGGCAACCTTCTGTAGATATAAGCACAACACCGATACCGTTGCCAAGTGCATTGGAGGCCCCATCAAAGTACAGGGTCCATCAGGATCCTTGTTCAGGTCCGTTATATGGCCTGAAATTTTCAACATTGTCCAATGTCATGATGTCTTCGTCAGGGAAGTCGAACTTCATGGATTGGTAATCTTCAACCGCTTGATGAGCCAGATGGTCAGCTAGCACACTCCCCTTTATAGCTTTTTAGGTCGTGTATTGTATATCGTATTCCGTTAGGATCATCTGCCATCTATCTATTCTTCCAGACAAAGCAGGCTTTTCAAAGATGTACTTGATCAGATCCATCTTAGATATCATCAAAGTGGTATGAGTCAACATATACTTCCTTAGCCGACGAGCAGCCCATACAAAAGCGTATCAAGTTTTCTTGAGCAGTGAGTATCGAGTCTCACAGTCGGTAAACTTTTTCCTAAGGTAATAAATGGCATGCTCTTTTCGGCCAGACTCGTCATGCTGCCCCAGTATGCACCCCATTGAATTCTCTAGGACGGTCAGATACATGATTAGCGACCTTCCTTCGACGGGTGGCATCAAGATAGGAGGTTCTAGCAAATACTCCTTGATTTTATCGAAAGCAATCTAACAGTCATCATTCCATCGGACTACCTGATTTTTCTTCAACAGCTTGAAGATTGGTTCATAAGTAGACGTTAGGTGAGAAATGAACCTTGCAATGTAGTTTAGGCGTCCCAAGAAACCTCTGACCTCCTTCTCAGTGCGAGGAGCATGCATTTCTTGTATAACTTTGACTTTAGCAGGATCAACCTCGATGCCTTTGTTGCTGACAATGAAACCTAAGAGTTTACCGGACCGGACTCCGAACGTACACTTGTTTGGATTAAGTATGAACTTGTACTCCTTCAACCTAACAAACAGCTTTTACAAGTGATCCAGGTGTTCTTCTTCAGTTTGTGATCGGGCTATCATGTCATCTACGTAAACCTCTATCTCATGATGTATCATATCATGAAACAAAGCTACCATGGCGCATTGATAGGTTGCCCCGGCATTCTTCAGTCCGAACGGCATCACTTTGTAGCAGAACATACCCCACTGTGTGACAAAAGTAGTTTTCTCCATGTCCTCAGGTGCCATTTTGATCTGGTTATAGCCTGAGAATCCGTCCATGAAAGAAAATACTTTGTGCTGAGCTGTATTGTCAACCAGAATGTCGATGTGCGGAAGTGGAAAATCATCTTTAGGGATGGCCCTGTTTAAGTCTCTGTAATCCATGCACATTCTCACTTTGCCATCCTTCTTAGGCACGGGCACAATGTTAGCAACCCATTGTGGATAGGAAGTAACAGCCAGAAATCTAGCATTGAACTGCTTCATAACTTCTGTTTTGATCTTCACTGACATGTCAGGTCTCATGCGGCGGACCTTCTATTTCACTGGTGGACAGTCTTCCCTTGTGGGTAGACGGTGTACCACAATGTCTGTATCAAATCCCGGCATGTCTTCGTATGACCAGGCGAAGATTTCAACATAATCATGTAGTAGCTGAATTAGGCGCTCCTTGACACTCGGCTCTAGATCGGCACCTATCTTGATTTCCTTTTCATCATCCTCAGTACCCAAGTTGATTGTATCCAACTGCTCCTCATGAGGCTGGATTTCTCTTTCCTCTTGCTGTAGTAATATGGCCAATTCCCCTGGCACCTCACAATCTTCCTCACCTTCGTACTCGGCTTGGTAGATCAGATCTTCAGAGTCACTAAAGGCTATAGCAGTATCGTTACCCATGGGATCCAGAATGGAAGGGTACCTGCATTTGTGAGTGTGGGTGTGTGTAAGGGATAGCCATCTTAAAAAAACAAAATGTAAATGAAAGGCAATGAGCAAAAAGAGTTTAAATATGAAAAGCATCCATGATTCATTAAAATGACATATGAAAATGAAATAAGAACCCTAACAAATGGACCTATGTGTCTCGGGTAAGACACAAGGTTGAAAAAGCACAAATTGTTTGTGAATTATTATAGATCCAACAGAAATGGAAAAGATAAATTACTGATTTATCAAAGTAATCGGAACAAAGTCTTTTGCTTCCCAGTTCTACAGTCCTCCGCCAACAGTAGGAAAAATCCAGTCTTCCAAGTTGCCTTCTTCTTCACTGTCCTCAAGTGCATTAACCCCTCGGTGGCTGATCTTCACAGGTGGCCCTCCGGCACGGGAGCGGCGCACGACCTTCTGACCATTCGAAGTAAATCCCAAGCCGAATTTGTCTGATTTGAAAGGAAAGTCGGGAAGCTTCCCCCAGATTGTGGATCTGCCTTCTTCCACTACTGCCCTAGCATCCTTGAGAGATGACATCCGAGATGGTGGTCTTGTGATTACAGGAGTTGAGGATACCGCCTTGGTTGCCTCTATTTCTTCAGAGACTTCTTCAAAGTGTTGGAAAGGGGTCTCTATGAATTCGCCATTAATTCCACATAACGGAAGGAATTCAGATGACTAATCATGTATTCCTCTTCCCCATGAACCGTTATGATTTTCCCTTGGACGGGGTACTTGAGCATTTGGTGTAAGGTGGAGGTGACCGCTCCGACGCTGTGAATCCAGGGACGTCCCAACAAGCAAGAGTAGGAAGGACGGATGCCCATCACGTAAAATGTTGAATTGAACGTCTGGGTACCCACCTTGATCGGGATGTCCACCTCTCCATGGACCATCCTCTTAGAACCATCAAAGGCTCTGACAATTATATTGTTGGGTTTCAAGTTTAAGCCTTCACAATCCAGTCTATCCAAGGCTTTCTTCGGCAAGACGTTCAAAGACGAACCAGTGTCTACTAGTACGTGTGTTAGGGTTGTCCCTCTGCATTCCACCGAGACATGCAAAGCATCACTATGTTTTCTCCCTTTCGAAGTTAAATCTGCATCGGAGAATCCTAGACCATTGTCAGCTGTTAAACTAGCCACACATTCCTGGAACTGATCACCGGAGGTTTCTTGCGGCACATGGGCCGTCTTCAAAAACTTGACCAAAGCTTTAGCATGTGCCTCAGAGCACAGCAATAGGGCTAACATAGAGATTTTAGAGGGGGTATGCCCCAGTTGTTCCACCACATCATAATCACTTTTCTTAATGATCCTCAGAATTTCTTCCATCTCTTTCTGGGATGTTTCAGGAATGACTAGTGATTGAGCCTTCATCAAGACAGGCTCCTCTTGAATATTCTTTCCTTTTTTCTCAGCAGCAGAAATAGGGATGGGAATTGCATTGTCATTGTTGGCGGGTACACTTGCAGGTACAGTTACTGGTATAGGTGTAATCTTCGAAATGACTGCGGGTCCAAAGACTGCTGTTGGAGGAGCAATCTCTGGAGAAAAGATTCTTCCACTACGGGTAACTTTGCTTGTTTCGGAAATGTTATCGATATCAGGAGTATCCTCTTCGGAGCTTTCTTTTTCAATGGCCTGTTCAATCTGTTTGACACCATGGTAGTAGATTTCTCCACCATAGTTCCATGGTACCATTTTATCGGATTTGTATGGGGCTGGCCTGGGCATTGTCATCTTCAAAGGAGTAGTCACTGGAGTAGATGTAATCCTAACAGGTTTTTTAGGAACCCTGGAAGGATTGGCGTATATGGTTATTATAGAAACTTCTGGAACTGGAATGGGTGAAATAGGAGCTTTCTCAAACAAGATTTCTCAGTTATCAATCAATTGTTGGATTACTCTCTTCAACAGAGGACAGTCAAATGGGGAGGACAGGCAAGTATGGCAATCTTGGTCACAACCTGGGAACACCCCAGTTTTTAACAAATTCAACTTGATGGTTAGGTGAGGAGTTAATAGTTCATCCACAGTAGAAACAAACAGATCTTCTTCAATAGCACTGGCATTATGTCCATTCCTAGGCATTGGAGCGGAGATAACATTCGGCTTCTCAGGAGCTTCAAATTCAACTTCCTTTGCGTCAATCAGATCTTGAATCTTATTCTTCAGAGCCCAACAATTGTTGGTGTCGTGCCCTGAACTTTCGGAATGGTACGCGCATCTGGCGTTGGGATGGTAGTGTGGAGAAGTAGTGTTGGGATTTTTAGGGGCCTCTTTTAGCATGGCCAGGTTCAACTTCAAGAGATGGGGTTGGACTTGAGCAGGAGTCATGTTTATCTTGGTGAATTTCCTTACAGGCCTTTCTACCCTTTGCTGGTTATTTCTCGGCTGATCATTTCTCGACTGGTTGTTTCTTGGCTAGTCTGATGTAGACTTTTGAATCATAACGGCCCCCACTGTTGGCCGTCTTTCAATTCTTCCCTGATTCCTCTGGGTATAGACAGCAGACGCTTCCCTCTTTCCAGTGAAGGGCTTTTTTGCAACAGTTGAGGCAGACGCGTCTTTCTGAATTTTCCTGCTTCTAATACCGTCTTCCACCCTCTCTCCAGTTAGAATCAACTCAGTGAAACCTGCAGAGGAGCTTCCAATCAGGTAATTAAAGAAAGGACCTGACAGAGTCCCCAAGAACATGTCCACTAGCTCCCTCTCAGATAAAGGTGGTTGCACCCTTCCGGCTAAATCCCTCCACTTTTGGGCGTAGTCTTTGAAGCCCTCATTGGTAGCCATAACCATACTCTGTAGCTGAATACGGGTTGGCACCAAGTCGGCGTTGTATTGATACTGTTTATAGAATGCGGCTGCCAAGTCTTCCCAATTATGGACATCTGCTCTCTCCAACTTGTAGAACCAATCAAGCTGGGTTCCTGATAAATTGTTTTGGAAAAAGTGGACCCACAGGTCTTTGTTAGAAGAATGCGGTTGAATTTTCCTGACATAGGATCTGAGGTGCATCTTAGGGCAAGACACCCCATCATACTTAGCAAATAGTGGCACTTTAAACTTAGGAGGGATTACAATTCAAGAAACCAACCCTAACTCCTCAAAATCCAGCCCCGGTACTCTTTGCACTTCCATAGCAGCTAGACGTTCTTCCAAGTTTTTGTATTTGTCATCGGATGGAGGATACTGTTGTTCAGAGTAATCCTCATCTTCCTCTTCTTCTGCTTCAGAATCAGATGGCACTGTCGTTCCATTTCCTTTTCCCTCCCCCTCTTCAGATGTTGATGGGAATTCCAAAGTCCGTCTGGTCTGTCCTTCAAACCTTCTGCCCATGATAACCACATCGGCTCGCTTCTTCTTCTTTTTCTCTTTCTCCTTCTCTAGTAGAGTTTTGAGCTCCTCCTTCCCCTTGGCTAAGGTCAAGAGTAGCTGTTGAAATTGTGAATTCTGAGCTTGCAAATCTTTGACCGTTTGTTCAATATCCATCTTGCTGAAATAAACAACAGAGAGATGAGGAAACTTAGTGTGAAGACCTGTTTATGCATATGATGAATGATATGTATTCATGTAATGCTTTAAAGGATTCAGAAACTCAAATTTGTTTTAAACAAAAAAGAAACACACGTCATATTAGTAAGATAAAATTGTTAGTACATCAATGCCCCTTGGGAAAAATAATACAAAATTCTAAGGTAAAAAGACGTTGTGCATCCTCTTTGGTGCAATGTAGGTGTTGAGAGTCTGCTCTTCGTGAAGTAGCCGAGTGAGTTCCAGAACCTTCTTCTCTCTTGCGTAGAATTGGGCTTTGAAAGTATCGCGCTCTCCCTTGAGATGTATCCAACTCCTTTGTAAATCTTTGAGTGATGTTGGCATGTCAGGATGCAGGAGGGTGTATGGAACCTCTCCTTCCATAACAGGCTCTATAATCACTAGGAGAATGGAGGGGTGAGGCATCATAAGACTTTGGGCACGTGTTCGTACCCACTTGAGGTAAGGCTCAAGAGGAATGGAATTCTTGTGTCCCAAGGTCTTATTGTTTACCCTGTTGGGCATCCTCCAAGCTCGGATGAATCTCTGACGGAGTCCTTGGTTGTCGTTGTCGAAGTCGAAAACCAATCCTTGAATCAGCATGTCATGTGGGCCATCCCTTCTGGCATAACCAAATTGTCTCAGAGCCAGGCAGGGGTTGTAGGTGATGCCTCCCCTAATGCCAAGTAGAGGGACATTAGGGAATTCCCCACAATGGTCAATGATGATAACATTCTCTTTTGATCGAGAACACCAATGAATATCTGAATGTGTAAGCGTCATTAACCATTGTGACCACCTCAGACCTTGCTCATTCTTCAACACTGATTGGGGAAGATGATAAATAAACCATCTTGCCAGTAGAGGAGTGAAACACATGAGAGCACCTCTTTTCCTCATTGTACGAGTGTGAAAAGAGTGGAGGATATCCCCAAGCAATGCAGGCACCGGGTTGCGAGACATGAAGATTTTGACAGCACTCACATCTATGAGTTGGTCAGGGTTAGGGAACAAGACCATCCCATAGATAAGAAGAGCTACAATCTCCTCAAAAGCTTGTAAGTCCAAGGAATTCCAGCAGCTTTGGGCCTTCTTAAACAGAAATTTTGACAAGAAGCCTTTGACACCACTTCTATTTTCCCAATGTGTTGTGACATCAGATGAGTGCAAATGCAAGGCTTGAGCAATTTCTTCTGGCTTTGGATCTCTTTTTGTACCGTTGAAGGGTAGTTGATTGAGAATAGGAATCCTCAAGAGTTGAGAAAATTCCTCCAAAGTAGGCACAAGTTGGTTGTCAGGAAATGTGAAGCAGTGGTGCAAAGGGTCAAAGAATTGGAAGAGAACTTTCATCATATCCCCCTCAGTGTTGGTGGTGACCAAGTTGAGTAGACGACCATGCCTCTCGGTGAATGGAGAATTCTCAGGAATCCTTGAAGCTAGCTCCTTGAGTTGTGGAGGAATTCTTACAAGGTTGATCTGGACAGTTTTCCTGCGAAGTGAATCCATAACCTATAAAACAAGAACAAAGATGAATCTCCAAAATCCTTGAAATGGTTAGTTGATGCATATGATGCTTATGATGTCCATGATGTTATGCACAAGTATATATGTACAAGCAAGTCACACAAGTTCCTAGTTTAGGCTTGCATGGGGTTTCATAGGTAAGTACCCTCTTGAAGTTTAGTTGGATCAACCTGTCCTAGAAATAGTAACCGGGTTCTAAAGAGCCCAATATCACTAGATTGCTTCCTTTTTCATTGTTTCAATTCAGCCTCTTTACTGGCGACTGAAATATTCCAAGGAACCAACCCTCAATGAGTGTAGTATCGAGTATCTACCAACTTCGGACTGCACCAAAGCCGGTCATCTCACTACATCCTAAAAGGCCAAGTTGGTCAAGTAAAGGTTCTAAAAGTTCATTAGTGCTTCATGACATCACTCAGCGGCCCCGTATTCTCTTTGATTGACTCAAAGGCTACCGGTACCCACAAATATATCGCACTAATATAGCTATTGCTTAGACCATATCGGTATACCCCGCACACTTTCCACAATGTATTGCTATTTACCTATGAATGTTTCCCAAATCCGGGTAGAGGATTCAAACTTAAATAATAGAACCAAGATGTAAATCAAACAAGTCAAACAAGATAAGCATGTAAAGGTGATCTAAAACCCTAAGGTAACCCCACTTTTATAAATGTCCCCAGCAGAGTCGCCAGTTCTGTGATGCGGTGGGAGAACTGACTTGAGGTTTTGCGTTTGTGTTTGCAAATGTTGCGGTTAGCAAGAGTCGCCACTGACTTTTCTTTTATCGAAAAGGAAAGGTAAAAAAGCACAGGAAAGACCTTTGAGATGTTTTCTTGAGTTCGGGGGATAGATTATGAAAAGGGAAGGTGCTAGCACCCTTTTCATCCATGGTTTTCCATGGGCTCTTAGTTACTTGTTTAGATCACTTGTTTTGCTTTTGCAATTGTTTGAAATGGTGCTTTGTGTGGTTTTAAAAGTATTTTGAAAAGAGGCCTTTGTTTAGGCAATCTTTGTAATGATTCTTGTTTGTAAGAATGTATACAAAGATGTTTGTCTTTTGAAAAATATTTCAATATTTTGAAAGTTGTTCGGAAATGTTTTGAAATGTGTGTGTTTGTTTTTGAAAATAGCAAGGATTGTTTGCAAATTGATCAAGTAACTAGAAGCTTATCTACCTACTCAAAAGTCTTTCCTATATATTTGTATTCCCTTGACATTGTTGACCTACTATTGTTTTAGTAGACAACCCTATCTTTGGATGTTAAACGGGACGGGCGTGGGTCATCGTATGACCATGATAGCAATGGTGCCAAGTATCTTAGCTTGTTTGAGGGACCAAGATCATTTTTTTGGCAACCTTTTGATAGCGTCATCGAGGGACTATGATCTTTTGTTTGTATTGTTTTGCCAAGATACCTAGCATGCATACCATGGCCATTTTGTTTAGGCAACCAAGTGGGTGAAACCCTAGAGGTGTTGTGTGCAATGTGTTGTCATTTTTTATGCATTTTTGTCTTGCATTAGGTCATGCTATTTGTTTGATTTTTGTCTTATCATACAAACCCTAATTTTACTAAACATGTATATAATGCGATAAATTGCGTAAAGTAAATATAAACTATTACAGAAATATTATGGGAGGGGGGATACAAGTTTTGAATGGGGGATATTGCTCAAAATAAAACCCTAGAAATTATTATAACCCAATTGAATTTTGGTACAATAAATAAATAAACAATTTTTTAAATATTCAATAAAATGTATGGATGCAAAATATTTTTTTGTATTTATTTTATATATGTAAAAATAAAATTATTTAAGTCCTAAAAATAAGAAAAATTATATTGTTATTTTTGGAAGGGTGAAAAACCCTAGTTTTTTATTTAAAAGAAAATTAGGTTTTCTAATATTTATTTGTCCATCTTTTTGTATAAGAAAATATAAATAATATTATATGCAATATTAAAAAATAAAATATGTATGAAAATAATATTTTTATGTGTGAAATAATAAAATAAAAGTGTATGATGTTTTTAAATATGCTTATTTATTTAAGAAAATAAAGTTCTTTTTGTTTATAAATAATTTTTTATGCCAAAAAATAAGATAAAAAATAAAATAAAATACAAAAAATAAAGAAAATATTTTTCATGATTTTTTGATGTTCAGAAAAAATATAAAAATCAATAAACATAAAAAATATGAGAAAATATAAAAAATAAACAAAATAAGCAAAGGGGGTGCAGATAGGAATATAGGGGTGTGAAAAACAACAGACCCAGGGCGCCAGGCCCAGGAACTTCATCTTTATCCCTGTCCTTGGCTTCTTCACGCGTGTTCTGTGTACAATCCTACAACTCTCTATTCTTTGCACAAAAACAAAAACTTGCAACATAAAAAATGTAGCTTGGAATATCACGATTCCAATGATATAAAAAACATAATCTAACTCTCAAAGATCATGGAGAATTTATGTAGCCCTAATTTCTGACCTAGTGTTTTCATGAACTTCAAGCTTCAAATTCTCACTACTCAGTTAATATAAATGACAACTATGCATATGTACAGCTTCAGCAATTTAAGGACTACATTTTTGCTTCACAAATCGTGACTTAAGGATGCCTAAATAAGGAGATAGAAATTTGAAAAATACCTTGTTCAACTGAGTTTGGATATGGCAATGTGGGGACTTTGAGTGAGGCCTGAAGATCGTGTGAGCTTCCTTGAAGTTTCCTCAACCTTTTCCAATGCTTAGCTGGTCTTGAGGATGCTTGAAACTCCCTGTAGAAGTCAACCTGCAACCTTCAAAAATGAAAATGGTGATGTCTGAAATAGGGCTTACAGAACCAGGACAAGGGCTTGGATAGTTTAGGTAGGATGTATGGAAGATGTTTGATGTGTTACAAAGCAAAACGCACGAGCAAATATTGAGATGGCTAGTGTTTTGCAGAAACTGCCATGTTTTGGGCAGAAATGTGGTTTTTCTGTTTGGGAGAGTTTTGAATATTGTGTATTCGTGCTTATGCTTGTAACAAGTTTGTGTAGTTGTTTAGAATGAAGCCAAGTCTTCTCTTTATCAGATGGACAAGTTATCTTGACTTTTGCCAATTTGCTTGCTTTTGAAGAAAGTTGACATGACTTATGCCAAAGGCCTGTACAGGCTTGCTTTCTAGCTGCATAGAGTTTGTACAAGTTGCTTGTTATCTGTGGAAAATGCCTGCATCCAAGGAACAAGTCCAAGGCTCAAGGCTGATAAAGTTGAAAAGGCTTGCTTTATCAAAATGGTATTGTGAACTTTATGTCATTTATGGATTAATCTTTTGTACAATGCTCCAAAAATCAAAATAAAGCCATTATCCATTGAGTTAGCATTCAATTATGGAGTGTAGAAGGGATTAGGACCTGTAATACAAGGTACAAGCATGCTAGGAACTGATTTGCAACTTGAAGCATTGTAAACACGGCTTGAACAAAAGTGACAAATTGCCATTTTCTCTTCTTCGATTCTCCCTAACCACAAATGATCTTGGAGAGTTCTTGGACATTTTGGAAAGCTTGTAACATGCTTTACAATCCATATTTGAAATTCATTTTGAGATACCTCTTGGAACTAGGTGAAAAATGCCCATGAAGTTAGGTCAAAAACCTGCCTAAATTAGGGCAAATTTTCACTAAGTCTTTTAGTTCATGGACCCCTATTCACAAAATCATAACTTGAGATCCAACCATATTTTGGTAACACTTTGTGAATCAAAGTTGTAGATTTCATGGAGGACTACAACTTTAATGTCTGAAGTTTTTGTTGAATCCAATTGCATCATGGTGAAAAAGTTGTGGAAAGTTGGGAAAAAATAAGAAAGTTTCCATACTGAGAAATTTTCAAAGTTATGAAAAAATTTTAAATTAAAACCCTAATTTGCAAAATTGATTTTATTGATCAAAAAGTTTCATATTTTGACATATCTTGATGAATTATGACCCTTGGCACTTGATTTTGACCAAAAAGTCAAAGTTTGACTTCTCAGTGTACAGTTGACTTTTGATCAGTTGACTACAAAATTCATCTGTCAATCCTATGCATTTGAGATATTTTGAATTATGGGATTAGGTAAAGATGATGCAATTGAGTCCTTGAAGTAATTCTTGAACCCAATTGGCCATTGGTTAGGTAAAAAATCAGAAATTGCCCTTTCTCAGTCAAAACCCTAATTTTGACCATTTTGCCCTTTTGATGATTTGATCAAATTTCTTGAGGAGTTGTGGTCCAAACTTGATAAAATTCTATATAGGAGCCTATAATGTTTTTGTGGATCAAAATTTATGAAGTTTGACTGTAAATTGTCCATGGTTGACTTTTTCCCCAATACAGCTGATTTTTAGGTCAACTGTCCAATTGACTGGGCAAAAATGTGATTCAAGGCTTGAAACTTGATATGAGTAATCTTAGGGGTCCAATATGGTGTATGAAAGTAACATGAAGCATTGATGGTCCAAAAATCCTTGTGCAAACTCAAACCCTAATTTCAGGTCATCAGTGCAAGGTGATGTCTTGAGCTGAGCAAACCCTAATCTTGTCTTGAGTCCAAAGAGTCTTGTGAGGAAAATCTTGATAAAATGAGAGAGCAAATTTTGGGGTACAACAAAAAGGAACGGAAGTACCATCAGATTCTGAAGAAGAAGAAGAGGAAGAGGAGGACTACTCTGAACAACAATACCCTCTGGCCGATGACAAATACAAACACCTCGAAGAGCGCCTAAGCGCTATGGAAATCCAGAGAGTACCGGGGCTAGACTTTGAGGAGTTAGGGCTGGTGTCAGGAATTCTAATCCCTCCAAAGTTTAAAGTGCCACTATTTTCCAAGTATGATGGGGTGTCTTGCCCTAAAATGCACCTCAGATCCTATGTCAGGAAGATTCAACCACACTCTGCTGACAAAGATTTGTGGGTCCACTTTTTCCAAGACAGTTTATCAGGAACACAACTTGATTGGTTCTACCAATTAGAAAGGGCTGATGTCCATAATTGGGAAGACTTGGCAGCAGCTTTCTATAAACAGTATCAATACAACTCCAACTTGGCGTCGACCCGTACTCAGCTACAGAGTATGGCTATGGCTTCTAATGAGGGCTTTAAAGACTACGCACAAAAGTGGAGGGATCTAGCCGGAAGGGTGCAACCACCTCTATCTGAGAGGAAGTTGGTGGACATGTTCTTAGGAACTCTATCAGGTCCTTTCTTCAATCATCTGATTGGGAGTTCCTCTGCAGGGTTTACTGAATTGATTCTAACTGGTGAAAGAGTGGAGGCTGGTATAAGAAATGGGAAAATTCAGAAGGACGCGTCTGCCTCAACAGCTGTAAAAAAGCCCTTCACGGGAAGAAAGGAAGTATCTGCTGTCTATTCACAGAGAAATCAGGGAAGAACCGAGCGCCGACCAACAGTGGGGGCCGTAATGATTTCGAAACCTGCATCAGACCAGCCAAGAACTAACCATCAAAGGGTAGAAAGGCCGGTACGGCAATTTACCAAGATTAACATGACTCCAGCCCAAGTTCTACCACATCTCCTGAAGTTGAATTTGGCCACTTTGAAAGAGGCCCCAAAAAACCCAATACTATGTCTCCACATTACCATCCCAACGCCAGATGCGCATATCATTCTGAAAGTCCAGGGCACGACACCAACAAATGTTGGGCTCTGAAGAACAAGATCCAAGACCTGATAGACGCAAAGGAAGTTGAGTTTGAAGCACCTGAGAAACCAAATGTTATTTCCGCCCCAATGCCTAGGCATGGTCACAATGCCAACGCTATTGAAGAAGATCTGTTTGTGCTACCGTGGATGAACTGTTAACTCCGCTCCCGATTATTAAGTTGAATTTGTTGAAAGCTAGCATCTTCCCAGGTTGTGACAAAGACTGTCATGTTTTTTTGTCCTCATCATTTGACTGCCCTCTGTTGAAGAAAGGAATCCAACAACTGATTGATAATCAAGAAATTTTGTTTGAGAAAGCTCCTGTTTCACCCGTTCCAGTGAAAGAAGTTTCTATAATAACCATCTACGCCAATCCTTCCAGGGCCCCTAAAAGACCCGTTAGGATTACACCTGCTCCAAAGACTGCTCCACTTAAGATAACAATGCCCGGGCCTGCCCCATACAAATCAGATAAATCAGTACCATGGAATTATGGTGGAGAAATCTACTACCATGGTATTAAACAGGATGAACTGACTGCTGAAGAAGAAAGCTCCGGAGAGGACAACTCCGACATTAGTAATATTGTTGGAACTAGCAAGATCACCTGCAGTGGTAGGATCTTCTCTCCAGAGATTGCTCCTCCAACAACAGTCTTTGGACCCGTGGCTGTTCCGAAGATTACCTCCGCACCAGTGATTGTACCTGCAAGCATACCTACCAACGAAGACAATACAATTCCTATCCCTACTTCCACTGTTGAGAATAAAGGAAAGAACATTCAAGAGGAGCCTATCCAGACGAAGGCTCAATCACTAGTTATTCCTGAAACATCCAAGAAGGAGATGGAAGAAATCCTGAGGATTATTAAGAATAGTGATTATGATGTGGTTGAAAAGTCGGGGCAGACCCTTTCCAAGATCTCTATGCTAGCCCTGCTGCTGTGCTCTGAAGCACATGCCAAAGCTCTGGTAAAATTTCTGAAGACAGCTCATGTGCCGCAAGAGACGTCTGCTGATCAGTTCCAGGACTGTGTTGCTAGTTTGACAGCTGATAATAGCCTGGGCTTCTCCGATGCTGACTTTACACCCAGAGGGAGGAAACACAATGATGCACTACATATCTCAGTGGAGTGCAGAGGAACAACCCTAGCTCATGTCTTGGTTGATAATGGGTCATCTTTAAATGTCTTGCCGAAGAAAGCCCTTGATAGATTGGATTGCAAGGGGCTGACTCTAAAACCCAACAACATAGTGGTGCGAGCTTTTGATGGTTCTAAGAGGATGGTCCACGGAGAGGTGGACATCCCAATCAAGGTGGGAACTCAGGTGTTCAACTCCACTTTCTATGTGATGGACATCCGTCCTTCTTATTCCTGCCTGTTGGGACGCCCTTGGATCCACAATGTCGGTGCTGTCACCTCCACTTTGCATCAGATGCTCAAGTACCCCGTCCAAGGGAAGATCATAACTGTCCATGGGGAGGAGGAGTATATGATTAGTAATCTGAATTCTTTCCGTTATGTAGAATTGGATGGCGAGTTCATAGAGACCCCTTTCCAACATTTTGAAGAAGTCTCTCCAGAAGTAGCAGCGACCAAGGCGGTATCCTCAACTCCTAAGATCGCAAGACCTCCACCTCGGATGTCATCTCTCAAGGATGCAAGGGCAGTAGTGGAAGAAGGGGGCGCATAATCTGGGGTCAGCTTCCGGACATTCCTTACAAATCAGACAAGTTTGGCTTGGGGTTTACTTCAACTAGTCAGAAGGTTGTGCGTTGTGCCCGTGCTGGGGGGCCACCTGTAAAGATTACCAACCAACGCATTAATGCAGTAGAGGACAATGAAGAGGATGGCAGCATGGAAGATTGGATATTTCCTACTGTCAGTGGAGGACTGCACAACTGGGAAGCCAGAGACTTCGTTCCGATAACTTTCATATCTCAGTAATTTATCTTTTACATTTCTGTTGGACTGTAATAATTCACAAACAATTCGCACTTTAAAAACCTTGTGTCTTATCCGAGGCACAATGGTCCATTTGTAAGGGTTTTTATTTCATCTACATATGTCATTCAATGAATCATGGACGCTTTTTCACATATAAACTTTTTATGCTCATTGTCTTTCTTTTACATTTTATTGTTTTAAGATGGCTATGCCCTTACACACACCCACACTCACAAATACAGGTACGCTTCCACTCCGGATCCCATGGGTAACGATACTTCTATAGCCTTCAGTGACTCTGAAGATCTGATCTACCAAGCCGAATATGAAGGTGAGGAAGATTGTGAGGTGCCAGGGGAATTGGCCAGATTACTACAGCAAGAGGAAAGAGCAATTCAACCTCACGAGGAGCAGTTGGATAAAATCAACTTGGGAACCGAGGAAGATAAAAAGGAAATCAAAGTGGGTTCCAACCTAGAGCCGAGTGTCAAGGAACGCCTAATTAAGCTATTGCATGATTATGTTGAGATCTTTGCCTGGTCATACAAAGACATGCCAGGACTTGATACAGACATCGTGGTGCATCATCTACCCACAAGAGAAGACTGTCCACCAGTGAAACAAAAGGTCCGCCGCATGAGACCTGACATGACAAAGAAGATCAAAGCAGAAGTTTTGAAACAGTTCAATGCTGGATTTCTGGCTGTTACTTCCTATCCTCAATGGGTGGCCAACATTGTTCCCGTGCCTAAAAAGGACGGCAAAGTAAGAATGTGCGTGGATTATAGAGATTTAAACAGGGCCATCCCTAAAGATTATTTTCCACTTCCACACATCGACATCCTGGTTGACAATATAGCTCAGCACAAAGTATTTTCTTTCATGGACGGATTCTCAGGCTATAACCAGATCAAAATGGCACCTGGGGACATGGAGAAAACTACATTTGTCACACTGTGGGGTACGTTCTGCTACAAAGTGATGCCATTCATACTGAAGAATGCCGGGGCAACCTATCAACGCGCCATGGTAGCTTTGTTTCATGATATGATACATCATGAGATAGAGGTCTACGTAGATGACATGATAGCCCGATCACAAACGGAAGAAGAACACCTTAATCACTTGCAAAAGTTGTTTGTCAGATTGAAGGAGTACAAGTTAAGGTTGAATCCAAACAAGTGTACATTCGGAGTCCGGTCCGGTAAACTCTTAGGTTTCATTATCAACAACAAAGGCATCGAGGTTGATCCTGCCAAAGTCAAAGCGATACAAGAAATGCCTGCTCCTCGCACTGAGAAGGAAGTCAGAGGTTTTTTGGGAAGCCTAAACTATATTTCCAGATTCATTTCTCACCTAACGTCTACTTGTGAGCCAATCTTCAAGCTGTTGAAGAAAGATCAAGTAGTCAGATGGAACGATGAATGTCAGATTTCTTTCGATAAAATCAAGGGTTATTTACTAGAGCATCCTATCTTGATGCCACCCGTCGAGGGAAGACCGCTAATCATGTATCTTACCCTCTTAGAGAATTCAATGGGGTGCGATTGGGGCAGCATGACGAGTCTGGCCGAAAAGAGCACGCCATTTATTACCTAAGAAAAAAGTTTACTGACTGTGAAACCATATATTCACTGCTCGAAAAAACTTGTTGCACTTTGGTATGGGCTGCTCACCGGCTAAGACAGTATATGTTGACTCATACCACTTTGCTGATATCTAAGATGGATCCGATAAAGTACATCTTTGAGAAGCCTGACTGTCTGGGAGGATAGCTAGATGGCAGATGATCTTAACAAAATATGACATACAGTACACAACCCAAAAAGCTATAAAGGGCAGTGTGCTAGCTGATCATATGGCCCATCAAGCTGTTGAAGATTATAAATCCATGAAGTTTGACTTCCCTGACGAAGACATCATGACAGTAGACAACTGCGAAGAGATCAGACCATATGACGGACCTGGACAAGGATCCCAATGGACCCTGTACTTTGATGGGGCATCCAATGCACTTGGTAACGGTATTGGTGTTGTGCTCATATCTCTGAAAGGATGTCATACTCCTTTCATGCCAGACTTTGCTTCAACTGTACGAGCAACATGGAAGAGTACGAAGCATGCGTCTTTGGTCTCAAGGCTGCCAAAGACTTGGGAATCAAATCCTTAGATGTGTTTGGGGACTCAGCTTTGGTCATCGGTCAGATCAGAGGAGAGTGGGACACTAATCATCCAAACCCCATCCCTTACAAAGAACATGTTTTGACATTGTTACCACATTTCGAGCAGATTACCTTCGAGCATTTCCCGCGAGAAGAAAATCAGCTAGCATATGCTCTAGCTACAATGTCATCTATGTTTAAACTTAATTGGGATAAAGAGGCTCCCCAAATCACCATTGAGCGGATGGAAGAACCAACACACTGTCACGAGATTAATACCGAAGAAGTAGTGGACCAGCCATGGTTTCATGAAGTGAAAAGGTATCTCGAGGCTCAAGAATATCTGGAAGGAGCTTCAGTCAATGACAAAAAGTTCTTAAGGAGATTCTCAGCTAAGTTCTTCCTAAATAATGGCATCCTGTACAAATGCAATCATGATTCTATTCTGCTCCGTTGTGTGGACAAGATTGAAGCTGAAAAGATCATGGTCGAATTGCATGAAGGTACCTTTGGCACTCACTCTAGTGGGCATACGATGGCAAAGAATATTCTACGGGCAGGCTATTATTGGTCTACCATGGAAGCATACTGCTATCAACACTCTCGGACTTGTCATAAGTGTCAAATCTATGCAGACAAGGTGCACGTGCCTCCGGTTCCTCTAAATGTCTTAATAGCTCCTTGGCCCTTCGTTATGTGGGGAATCGACATGATTGGAGAGATCAAGCCTACAACCTCCAATGGAAACCGCTTCATTCAAGTGGCCATTGACTATTTCACCAAATGGGTTGAAGAAGCTTCCTTCGCATCCGTTACTAAGAATGATGTTGCCCGCTTCATCAAGCAAAATCTCATTTGCCAGTACGGTATCCCCGAAAGGATCATCACTGATAACGGTACGAACCTTAACAATACTATGATCACCGCCTTGTGCGAGCTGTTCAAGATTCAACATCACAATTCATCCCCCTATCGGCCAAAGATGAATGGTGCAGTTGAAGCTGGTAACAAAAATATTAAAAAGATCATACAAAAGATGACAGTCACCTATAAGGACTGGCATGAAATGCTACCATTTGCTCTCCACGGGTACCGTACCACGGCTCACACGTCAACTGGGGCAACACCCTATTCTTTGGTTTATGGCATGGAGGCTGTTTTACCTATCGAGGTTCAGATTCCCTCTTTGAGAATCATGAAGGATGCAGGTTTGAGTGAAGACGATTGGATCCAGACCCGACTTGATCAATTGAACTTAATTGACGAAAAGAGACTTACTGCTATTTGCCATGGACAGACGTATCAAAAGCGAATGATCAAGGCTTTCAACAAGAAAGTCAGGCGCCAAGTATATCAAGTTGGAATCTAGTGATCAAGCGCATCATCTTGCCACAAAGTGATCCCAGGGGAAAATGGACTCCTACCTATGAAGGACCATTTGTAATCAAGAATATATTTTCTGGTGGGGCAATGATCTTAACCACCATGGAAGGTGACGACCTGCCGCACCCTGCGAATGCGACATATTCAAAAGATACTACACATAAAAGACCCGCTAGGTTGACGCACCTAGGCAAAACAAGGGCATCCCGGCGAACCAAAAAGGTTCGGGCAAAAATTAGGGATAAAATAAAAAAAAAAGTGTACACCCGGCAAGTTGAAAACCCGAAAGGGCGACTTGGGCAAAAAAGGGTTTCCCGGTGGACTGAAAACCCGAAAGGGCGGTCCAGGCAAAAGTTAGGGAATTAAAGCGTATGACTATGTCTCGTCGGATCACTTTGAGGACAATCTCTTCACTGACAAACTCTGAGCTTTTGATCAACTCAATCATCTTCGGATGAAGCAACGAATGGACAAGATATTCGGAGATACGGAGGCTATAGCATAATGGGAACCCCATGGGATTATCACATATAGCCATCTTTCTTTGTATAAATTTTTCTTACTTTTATGACACCATCCTCTTACTAGGATGTATGTCTCCTTTGTACAAAACACTTATTCAAAGTAAATACAAAGATATCTCTTTCAAAGTACAGAAAACTATTTGCCTTTTCTTTACACTTGTGTTTTTATTTTCAAAAACGTCCAATGATTCATTAATGAACATATGCATTTGAACATGATTACTGTTTTGCAAATAAACAGAATGGAAAAGAACAATTACTGACAGGTTGAAAGATTAGGAAAACGTCTTTGGGCTATTCCATGAGCAATCCCTACAGTACATCATTAAGATCCCCAGCGGAGCTAAAACTTCAAACTCTTAATCCCCAGCGGAGCCAAAACTTCTAACTATCAATCCCCAGCGGAAACCTTTCAGTTTCTCCAAATACCCCAGCAAGTCATCTTGAAGCCTGAAAATCAATCAGGTAACAATTAACTTTTGTCTCTCCCCAACCTAGGATAATTCCCCAATAGAGTGGCAGACGACCGAAACTCCTAAACTTTTTCCAAACAGGAATACGTTTTTCTTCCCCACAGAGTTTTCATTTCTCCCCAACAGAATGAAGATTCTCTTTATTAATTCCCCACAGAAGTCATCGGAATTTTCTTTATTCCCCAGCAGAACAAGGATTCCCATTGTGTAATCCCCATTAGAAGTCATCAAATTCTCTGGATTCCCCAAGCAGACTATTCAAGCAGTATATGGCATTGCTCGCAACAGAATTTTTGTCAATACTCCAACTTTAAGACATGAAGGATCCCTATATCCCCAAAGAAGTCGTCAAGGATTTCTTATCCTCAGCAATCAAGGATTTATTTTCTCCGGCAGCAGTCAAGGATTTATTTTCCTCAGCAATATAGCAAATCAGCTTACATGCGCATACATTACATCCATATATCATAAACATTGACAAAGTACGTATATTCCATCATACATTTCATGCAACATAACTTTGTGTTTCAGCTAACATTTTACCCTTTTCAGGATAAGATTAACAGCTACCGTTTAACAAATATGCAATCATGATACAGTCCAGATACGCTCCAGACACGGTTGCCATTCTGTCGCTTATTCAGATTCATCAATCATGATACAGTTCAGATACACTCCAGACACGGAAGTCATTTTGTTACTCATTCAGATTTCAACTATCAGATACAGTTCAGATACGCTACAGACACAGAAGCTATTCTATTACTTATTCAGATCCAACTTCAAGATACAGTTTAGATACGCTCCAGACACATAAGCTATTATGTTACTCATTCAGATCTCAACTTCAAGATACAGTCCAAATACGCTCCATCACGGTTGCCATTCTGTCACTTATCCAGATTTCAACTATCAGATACAGTTCAGATACGCTCCAGATACGGAAGCCATTCTGATACTTATTCAATTTTAGATTTCACACTCTTGATACAGTACGGATACGCTCCAGACACGGATGATATTTTGTTTCTCATTCAGATTTCAGTCTCCAGATACAATTCAGATACGTTCCAGACGCGGATACCATTCTGATACTTATTCTTCTGACCTACAACTTACAAATTCAGCAAACATTCTTGGATGGCATCTACAAGCCCATCTCCAACAAGATTCTATCATCTATCCAAATGGCATCTTTAAGCCCATTCCCTCAACTACACTTTATCGAGTGCAAATTTATGGGCACTTTAGTGTCCAATCATCTTTTACCTTCGAGTCACGAACGGCAAAACTCGCCAATCTAACTCTTCAGGTTCAAGAAGATTGAACAGGGGCAGCTGTTGTCCCCCAAAATTTGACATCTCACTTATCAAGATTTTTCTCACAAGACTTCTTGGACTCAAGACAAGATTAGAGTTTGGTCAGCTCAAGACATCTCATCTTGCACTGATACCCCAAAATTAGGGTTTGAGTTTGCACAAGAATTTTTGGACCACCAATGCTTCATATGACTTTCAAACATCATTATGGACCCCTAAGATCACTCATGACAAGTTTCAAGCCTTGAACCATATTTTTGATCAGTCAATTGGACAGTTGACCTAAAAATCAGTTGTATTGGGGAAAAAGTAAACTATGGCCAATTTACAGTCAAACTTCATGATTTTTGATCCACAACAACATTTTAGACTCATATGTACCATTTGATCAAGTTTGGATCACAACTCCTCAAGAAATTTGATCAAATCATCAAAAGGGCAAAATGGTCAAAATTAGGGTTTTGACTAAGGAAGGGCATTTTCTGATTTTTAACCTAGCCAATGACCAATTGAGTTCAAACATGATTTCAAGGGTTAAATTCCATCATCTCGACCTAATTACATGGTTCAAAAGATCTCAAGTTCATTGGATTAACAAGTGAATTTTACAGTCAACTGATCAAAAGTCAACTGTCCATTGAAAAGTCAAACTTTGACTTTTTGATCAAAATCAAGTGCCAAGGGTCATAATTCATCAAGATATGTCAAAATATGAAACTTGTTCACCAAGAAAACCAATTTTGAAAATTAGGGTTTTGAATTTGAAAATTTTCATAACTTAGAATTTTTCTAAGTATGAAAATTTTCTTATTTTTCCCAACTTTTCACCACTTTTTCACCATGATGCATTTTGATTCAAAGAAAACTTCCAACATGAAAGTTGTAGTCCTCCATGAAATCTACAACTTTTCTTCATAAACTTTTCCAAAAAGATGCTTGGATATCAAGTTATGAATTTGTGAATATAGGTCCATGAACTAAATAACTTAGTGAAATTTTGCCCTAGTTTAGGCAGGTTTTGGACCCAACTTCATGGACATTTTTCACCTAGTTCCAAGAGGTATCTCAAAATTCATTTCAAATATGGATTATAGAGCACATGACAAGCTTTCGAAAATGTAAAAGAACTCTCCAAGATCATTTTTGGTTAGGGAGAGTCGAAGAGGAGAAGTTGGCATTTTATCACTTTTGTTCATGCCATTTTTACAAAGTATCAAGTTGCAAATCCAATCCATGATGTTTTAATCTTGCTTTACAGGTCCTAAACTCATTCTACACTCCATAATTAAATGAAAACTCAGAAGTTAAAGGCTTTATCTTGGCTTTTGGAACTTTACACAAGTTACAATTCCATTTTTGGCATAAAGTTCACATTGCCATTTTCATAAAGGTGAGTTTTTGCAACTTTGTCCATCTTGAGACTTGGACATGTCCCTTTGATGCAAGCAACTTCCACAGGTCTTAAGCAATTTGTACAAGCCCTTTGCAGCCCTCAAACTAGCCAGTACCAGCATGTTGGCATGAGTCACTTCACTTTACTTCAAAAGCAAGAAAGTTGGTGAAAAGGAGAAAAGCTTGCACATCTGTTGAGAAGCTGACTTTGTATCCATTCTATACATATTTACAAACTTGTTACAAACTAGAACACGATTGCTTGGCATCTGAAAATCACTCAAACTCAGAAGCACCACAAAACTGCCCAAATACATAGATTTCTGCAAAACCATAGCCAACACATATTTGGCTCGTGCGTTTTGTGATTAAACACTTCAAGCACTTCATAAACATCCTACCAAAGCTATCCAAGCCCTTGCCCTGGTTCTGTAACCCCTGTTTCAGCCATTTCCATTCTCAACCTTGAAGCTTGTAGCTTGACTTGTGCAGAAGGTTCCAGCCATTCTCAAGACAAACTAAGCATTGGAATAGCTTCAGGGAAGCTCAAGGAAGCTCACACGATCCTCAGGCCTCCATTAAAGTCCCTACATTGCTCTATCTAAATCCAACTGAAGGAGGTATTTTCTTGAACTCTATCTCTCTGAATAGGCATCCTCAAGCCACGATTTGTGAAGGAAAAATATAGTCCAAAATATGGTGAAGTTGTACATATGCATACTTTTCATTTATATTAACTATGTTGTGATAATTTGAAGCTTGAAGTTCATGAAATATTTAGGTCACGAATTGGGGGTCCCAAAATTCTCTCTGATCTTTGAGAGTTAGGTTACAAATTTTATATGGTTAGAATCGTGAGATTAAATGCCACAAGTTTCATGTTATGAGATTTTGTTTTTATGCAAGCATGTGAAAGATACAGTTTGAAGGGAAAACGTGTGCACAGGACATGGTTGGAGGACAGGGACGAAGCGCCTGGGCTTTTTGGCGCGCCCGGCCTTTTGTTTCTGTTATCCACACCCCCTGAATTACTTTCGCACCCCTGGCTAATTTTGTATATTTTTCATATTTTTTTTATATTTTCATATTTATTGCTTTTGATTATTTTTTCTGAACATTAAAAAATCCTAAAAAATAAATAAATAGTTTTTTGCAATTTAATTTAATTTTTATTTGTTTTACATGAAAAATAGTTTATTTTAAGAAATAGGACTTATTTTCTTATATAATTTATAAATACATTTAAAAAATACTTAACATTTTTTATTATACCATTTATAATCATAAATAATTATTTTTATACATATTTAATTTTTAATATTTATATATTATATTATTTATTATTTTCTTGTACAAAAATGGACAAAATAATAACATAAAACATTATTTTCTTTTAATAAAAAAATTAGGGTTTCACCCCTTTCCAAAAATAATATTATTTTTCCTTTCTTTTTAGGGTTCAAATAAATTATTTTCTCATACATTAAACAAATACAAAACATTTTTTACATAAATACATTTGTATTTCATTTTAATATTTGTATATTTATTTAATGCGCACAATATTCGATTGGGTTGTAATAGTATTTTTAGGTTTATATTTGTGCAATATCTCCATTCAAAAACTTATATCCCCCCTCCCATAATAATTATTGTAATAGCTTAGTTTATTTTACACAATTTATTGCTTTCATATACCATGTTTAGTAAACTAGGGTTTGCATGATAAGAACAAAAACAAAACAAATAGAAAAAACCTAATGCAAGACAAAAGCATGAAAAATGACACACTTTGCACACAAGCACCCTTAGGGTTTCTCCCATTTGGTTGCCTAAATAAAAATGGCCATGTTACGCACGCGAAGTATCTTGGCAAAACAAAACAAGTATAAGATCATAGTCCCTCGATGACACTATCAAAAGGTTGCCTAAACAAATGATCTTGGTCCCTCGAACATGCTAAGATACTTGGCAACATTGCTATCATGGTCATACAATGACCCACGCCCGTCCCATTAACATCCAAAGATAGGGTTGTTTACCAAATCAATGGTAAATCAACAATGTTAAAGGAATAAAAATGCACAAGAAAGACATTTGATTAGGTAGATAGCTTCTAGTTACTTGATCAATTTCAAAACAATCCTTGCTATTTCCAAAAACACACACACACATTTCAAAAACATTTTACAAAACATTGAAAACATTTTCAAAAGACAAACATATTTGTATAAATTCTTATGAACGAGAATCATTACAAAGATTGCCTAAACAAAGACCTCTTTTACAAAATACTTTCAAAAACCACACCAAGCACCATTTCAAACAAAACAAAGCAAAGCAAGTGATCTAAACAAGTAACTAAGAGCCCATGGAAAACCATGGATGAAAAGGGTGCTAGCACCTTCCCTTTTCATAATCTACCCCCCGAACTCAAGAAAACATCTCAAAGGTCTTTCCTGTGCTTTTTTACCTTTCCTTTTAGATAAAAGAAAAGTCGGTGGCGACTCTTGCTAACCGCAACATTTGCGAACACAAACGCAAACCTCAAGTCAGTTCTCCCACCGCATCACAGTTACGTTTATGGTAATTGTGATTGGTTATCTTTAAATCTTGAAACATTGAGCAACGTTGTATATGTAGTCATGTAAATTGTGTAGAAGTATGTTGAATACGTGATTATATGAAGTGTGATGGATTCTTTTGATGGATATTGTGATGCATTACTTATTATTATATATTTCCATAATGATATGAATTCCCACCCTTCTATTGGAATGATGTTTTATACGACATAACTTAGGTAATGTTGTACCCCAAAATTTGCCCTCTCACTTATCAGGAATTTGCTCACAAGATCTCCTTGGGCTCAAGACTGCACTAGGGTTCGATCAGCTCAAGACATATCCTTAGGCACTGGTGACCAAAATTAGGGTTTGAGTTTGCACAAGGATTTTTGAACTATCAATTCTTAATATCAATTTCATGGACCATTATGGACCCCCAAGATTACTCATGTCAAGTTTCAAGCCTTGGATCACATTTTTGCTCAGTCAATTGAGTGGTTGACCTAAAAATCAGTTGTATTGGGGGAAAAGTAAACTATGGCCAATTTACAGTCAAACTTCATAATTTTTTATCCAAATCAACATTTTAAACTCATATGTATCATTTGATCAAGTTTGGACCATAATTCCTCAAGAAATTTGATCAAATCTCCAAAAGGGCAAAATGGTCAAAATTAGGGTTTTGACTGGGAAAGGAAAATTTCTGATTTTTGACCTAGCAAATGGTCAATTGGTTTAAGGCATGATTTCAAGAGTCCAATTTCATCATTTTGAACTAATGACATGATTCAAAACATTTCAAATCCATTGGATTGACAGATGAATTTTGCAGTCAACTGTATACTGAAAAGTCAAACTTTGACTTTTTGGTCAAATTTAAGCACCAAAGATCACAATTCATCAAAAAATGTCAAAATAGGAAACTTATTCATCAAGATTTCATTTTGAAAAGTCAAAATTTCTAAACTTAGAAATTTTTCTAAGTGTCAAAAATTTCTTATTTTTTTCATAACTTTGAGCAATTTTTTCATTATGAAGCAAGATGATTCAAAGGAAACTTCCAACATGAAAGTTGTATATATCCATGAAATCTACAAATTTTCTTCACACAAATTCTCCTAAAAGTGCTTGGATCTCAAGTTATAATTTTATGAATACATGCTCATGAACTAAAAAAGACTTAGTGAAATTTTGCCCTAGTTAGGCAGATTTTTTACCTAACTTCATGGAAATTTTTTACATAGTTCCAACGGGAATCTTTAAAATAAATTCAAAGATGGTTTGTAGAGAATATTTCAAGCTTTCAAAAATTTCCAAGAACTCCTTGAGATCATTCTTGAGTACGGAGAATCGAAGAGATGAAGTTGGTGTTTTGTCACTTGAATTATAGGTCATTTTCATGATGAACACAAATGCAATTTCAATGTTAGGCTGCATAATCTTTGCTTTGCGGGCCTCAAACTTGTTTGTGACTCCATAATTAATGGATTACACAAAATTTTGAGCTATAATCCAAGTGATTTAAGCTTTATCCAATTCACATTGCCATTTTGGGAAGAAAGTTAACAATGCCATTCTTGTAAAGCAAGCTTTTTGCATAAAGTTCACATTGAGCCTCTAACTTGTTCCCTCTGGTCACGCTCCATCCACAAAGTCATAAGCAAGCTTGTTTAAAGCATAACCACTCTATCTTAGCAAGTACACAAGGCATTGAAACTTGTTTTCTCAAAAATCACATGTTATGCATAAACATGTAATTTTAAATTCTGATCAACAACAAGTCTCTAAACTTGTTGCTTATAAATAGAAGCACTATTTGTGAGCTAGGACACGAGCTTGAAGACCCTTAAACTCACTCAAACTCCCTCTAGCCATAAATTGTCTCAAAACACCATTGTTGTGCAAGTTCTTACTTTACATACCAAACTCCAAGTCCCCTCGTACGTTCTTTGGTCTTGCACTTCCAAAAGCTTCTAAACATCAAATACAAACCATCCAAAGTCCATTTGCTCAACTGTAACACCTCCATCATCAAGTTCCATTTACAAAAACAGGGGTCTGCAACTTGACATCTCCAGAGCTCCTCAGCCACTTTCAGCTCAAGCTAATCATTGCATTAGCTTTATGGGACCTCAAGGAAGCTAACCTGATCCTTGCAACACTTTGAATCAAGCTCATTTGCATTTCACGATTTCCAATTTTGAGGTATTTTTCTTGAACTTTTATCTCATTACTTAGGCATTGTTAGGCTTGCATTTATGAAGATAAAATGTAGACCTCATTGCCACGAAGCTGTACATATCCATAGTTTGCATTTACATGGCCCGATGCCCCTGTTCAATCTTCTTAAACCTGAGGATGTAGATTGGCTTTTCTGCCTTTCGTGATCCGAAGGTGGAAGATGATTGAACACTAGAGTGCCCAGAAATTTGCACTCGCATGGAGTGATATTTGCCTTGTGATGTCGGGAATGGGCTTACAGATGCCATTTGGAAAGTGATGACGGAATATGGGCTTAAAGATGTCGTCCGAAGGAGTGTCGATCGCCTAAGAGATTCCTTAGCGAGAGTCAGTATACCTGTTGTTGAGGAAGACTATGCTGGGGAGTGTTGATCTCTATCTTGAGAGAAAATAGAATTTTAGGAGCTTCGGTCGTCCATTATTCTACTGGGAACCGTCTCTTAGTTGAGGAGGTGAAAATTAACTACTATTTGGTCGTGATCCAGGCTTCATAGTGATAAGACCGACTGCTATCTGGTCGTAATCCAGGCTTTACAAGGACTTACTGGGGAGATGAGGTTAAACTTTGCTATCCGGGCTTTGCAATTTCTCGATTCTTATTTGGTCGTAATCCAGGCTTCAGAAGGAATTAAGTTGTTATCCGGTCGCATCCGGGCTTCAACTTGTATTTAGGGTATACTAATATTCGGTCGACTCCGGGCTCTTTAGTAACTGTCCAGGTAAACTTCTATTTGGTCGAAATCCAAGCTTCGCAGTGTCTTGTACTATTATCTTGTCGTGACCCAGGTTTCAGTCCTTTTATCGTTATCTGGTCGTAATCCAGGTGTCACGATGCTTTATACCATTATCTGGTCGAATCCAGGCTTGATGGTGTCCTGTACTGCTATCTGGTCGTAATCCAGGCTTCACAATACCTCACTTCTTATCTGGTCGTAATCCAGGCTTCTGAAGAAATCATGTGGTTATCCGGTCGTAATCTGGGCTTCCCTTTGGCTTTGAGCCTACTAATATTCGGTCGAATTCGGGCTTCATAGTAATTGGTCGGATAAACTGCTATTTAGTCGAAATCCAAGCTTCACAGTGTCCCTCACTGTTATCTGGTCGTAATCCAGGCTTCACAGTGTCTTTTATCGCTATCTGGTCGTAATCCAGGCTTCACGATGTCTCATACCATTATCTGGTCGAATTCAGGCTTCATGGTGTTCGGAGAAATCAAGTTACTATCCGGTCGTAATTCGGGCTTCATAACTTGTATTAAAGATATACCACTATCTGGTCGTAATCCAGGCTTCATGGTGTCTTTGGCTGTTATCTAGTCGTAATCCAGGCTTCACAGGAATTTATATTGCTATCTAGTCGTAATCCAGGCTTCACAATAACTTGTTGAGCTGTTATCTGGTTGTAATCCGGGCTTCACGACTTGTGTTAAAGATAAACCACTATCTGGTCGTAATCCAGGCTTCATGGTGTCTCGCACTGCTATTTGGTCGTAATCCAGGCTTCACAGTAACTGGCTGAGCTTTTATCCGGTCGTAATCCGGGCTTCACAGCTTGCTGGGGATTAAACTATTATCTGGTTGTAATCTGAGGTTCATAGCTTAGAGATAAACCACTATCTAGTCGAATCCAGGCTTCACGGTGTTTGATACTGTTATCTGGTCGTTCTCCGGGCTTCACAATATGCTGTAGAGATCAAGATACTATCCGGTCGGATTCGGGCTTCATAGCTTGAATTTTGTGAGAATTTGATTGTATCTTTCCTGAAAGGTAAAGGTTAATCGTATGTAATGCATGACATGTATCAAGCAATGATGTTCTCAAAATAAATGAGATTGTGTTGTATGATGCGTATGCATATGTCATGATGTATGAATATGTAAATGTTTTTGTGATAATCTCTAGCTGGGGAAAATAAATCCCGGATTGTTGCTGGAGAAAAGAGTTGAATTTTTCATCTTCGCTGGGGATAGTGAGCGAGAATAATCCTGCTGGAGAATAAACTGACGAGAAAATGACTCTGTGGGGAAGAGAAATTCTGCTAGAAGGTCTGTTGATTCGGAGGAATAGCCTCGGCTGAGGGTGAATTACCGTTGCTGGCGATAATGAACTCTGTTGGGGATTGAATTTATGTTTGTGAAAGAAATGAACTCCACTGGGGACAATCTTTTAGTGGAGACTTCACTAGGGATAATTTTTTAGTGCGGGCAATAGACAAACTCTGCTTGGGGAGAATCTCGCCGACTCATTTGCGGTTGCGAGTCTCAGCTGGGAGAGTGGTGTCCTGTTCGGGACTGCTAATATCACTATCTTTTTCTTACTCCACGGGGAGTGAATGTACCTTCAATCGTTTTCTCCAACTAGGTCTATCCCTATACCTGGTGGATAGAGCAATTGTAAAGCTTAGACATTTCTTGTTTGCCCCTGTTCCTGATGTTACGAGTAATCGTCTTTTGTTTCACATGTAAATATTTATGAGCGGCAATTATTGTCAGATGCATATATCAAAAATGAACCATTGGACGTTTTTTGCAAAACAAAATAGAAAAAGGAATACAATTTGAAATTTCTTTGTGAAAAAATGAATTGTATTGATTTTGAAGTCGGCCTGTAAATAGGCGTTTTGTACAAGAGGCTGACATCCTAGTGAGAGAATGCCGCCGAATTATAGAATTTATACAATTTGTGTAAAATAAAGAAAAACAGCTATGTGAATAATCCCACAGGGTTCCAAATCTGCTATTGCCTTTATATCTTCGAGAGTCTCATCATTTTGCTACTTGGTTGAAGGTAGATCGGAATGATTAGTGTCGTCCGAGCTTGATAGTCGATACCGAAGTCTGGTTGCAATATAATCCAACGAGACATAATCTTACGCTTTAATCCCTAATTTTTTCCTGGACCACCCTCTCGGGTTTTCAGTCCACCGGGATACCCTTTTTTGCCCAAGCCGCCTTTTCAGGTTTTCGACTTGCCGGGTGTACAGATTTTTTTATTTTCATCCCTTATTTTTGCCCGAACCCTTTTGGTTCGTCGGGAAGCCCTTATTTTTTCCTAGGCCAGTCAACCTAGCGGGTCTTGGATTATGCGTAGTATTTTTTCACTATGTCTGCATTGACAGGGTGAGGAAGGTCGTCACCATCCATGGTGGTTAGAATCATAGCTCCACCTGAGAAAATGTTCTTAACCACAAATGGCCCTTCGTAAGTAGGGGTCCATTTTCCCCTGGGATCACCTTGTGGCAGTATGATGCGTTTGATCACCAGATCCCCGACTTGATATTCTTGTCGCCTAACTTTCTTGTTAAATGCCTTGATCATCCGCTTTTGATACGTCTGACCATGAAAAATAGCAGTAAGTCTCTTTTTGTCGATTAAGTTCAGATGATCAAGTCGGGTCTGGATCCAATTGTCTTCGCTCAAACTTGCATCCTTCATAATCTGAAGAGAGGGTATCTGGACCTCAATGGGTAAAAATGCTTCCATGCCATACACCAAAGAGTAGGGTGTTGCCCCTGTTGAAGTCCGTGCTGAAATACGGTACCCATGAAGAGCGAATAGTAACATCTCGTGCCAATCTTTGCATGTCACTATCATCTTCTGCACAATCTTCTTGATGTTCTTATTAGCCGCTTCAACAACCCTATTCATCTTCGGCCGGTAAGGAGAAGAGTTGTGATGCTGTATCTTGAACTGCTTGCAGAGCTCGGTGATCATCATATTGTTGAGATTTGTACCATTGTCCGTAATTATCCTTTCAGGTACACCGTATCGATAGATCAAATTGTGCCGAATAAACCGCGCCACGACGTTCTTGGTCATTGTAGCAAAGGAAGTTGCCTCAACCCACTTTGTAAAGTAATCAATCGTTACCAGGATGAAACGATGCCCGTTGGATGCTGTAGGTCTGATCTCACCAATCATATTGATACCCCACATTGCAAAAGGCCAAGGTGCCGTCAAAACATTCAGAGGAACTTGAGGTATATGCACCTTATCAGCATAGACTTGGCACTTATGACATATCCGAGAATGCTGATAACAGTCGGCTTCCATAGTGGACCAGTAATATCCCGCCCGTAGGATTTTCTTTGCCATGGTATGTCCATTGGAATGAGTTCCGAAGGTACCTTCATGTAACTCCGCCATGATCCTTTCTGCCTTTTTCTTATCCACACATCGCAGTAAGGTCAAATCATGGTTACGCTTGTAAAGGATACCAGTACTGATGAAGAACTTTGCAGCAAATCTCCTTAGAAACTTCTTATCATTAACAGATGCACCCTCGGGGTACTCCTGAGCCTCGAGATACCTTTTTAACTCATGAAACCATGGTTTATCTGCTACCTCTTCAGTCTCGATGTCACAGTAATCTGCGGGTTCATCCAACCTTTCAATGGTAATCTGGGGAGCTTCATTGTCCCACCTGACCTTGAACATAGAAGACATGGTAGCTAGTGCGTCCGCTAACTGATTCTCCTCTCTGGGGAAATGTTCAAAGGTTATCTCCTCGAAGTGCAGAAGCAACGTTAATACATACTCTTTGTAAGGAATAAGATTTGGGTGTTTCGTATCCCACTCGCCTTTGATCTGACTGATCACGAGAGCGGAATCTCTGAATACACTCAAGAACTTAATCCTTAGGTCAATAGCTTCTCGAAGGCCCATGATGCACGCTTCATACTCCGCCATGTTGTTGGTGCAGTTAAAACATAATCGAGCGGTGAACGGAGTATGACAGCCTTCAGGAGATATGATCACGGCGCCAATGCCATTAACCAAAGCGTTTGAAGCTCCATCAAAATACATAGACCATCGAGATCCCTCCTCAGGTCCTTCATCCGGTCCAGGTATTTCACAGTCAGTCACCAACATGATGCTCTCATCCGGAAACTCGAAGTTCATAGACTAATAATCATCCACGGCCTGATGCGCCAAATGATCTGCCAACACACTTCCCTTGATTGCTTTTTGGGTTGTGTATTGGATGTCATACTCAATCAAGATCATCTTCCATCTTGCTATTATTCCGGACAAGGCAGGCTTTTCGAAGATATACTTGATTGGATCCATCTTTGATATCAATAGAGTCGTGTGAGTCAGCATATACTGTCTCAACCGGCGAGCAGCCCATGCCAAAGCGCAACAAGTTTTCTCAAGCAGTGAGTATCGGGTCTCACAATCGGTAAACTTTTTTCTAAGGTAATAAATAGCATGCTCTTTTTGGCCAGACTCGTCATGCTGCCCCAACACACACACACCATCGAATTGTCGAGTACTGTCAAGTATAAGATCAAAGGTCTCCCTTCAACTGGAGGCATCAGAATAGGTGGCTCTTGGAGATATTCTTTGATCCTTTTGAAAGCGGTCTGACATTCATCATTCCATTTTACCACTTGATCTTTCTTCAGCATCTTGAAGATTGGTTCACAAGTAGCAGTCAGGTGCGAAATGAATCGGGCAATGTAGTTCAGACGTCCCAGAAAGCCTCTGACTTCTTTTTCCATTCGGGGAGCTGGCATTTCCTGTATAGCCTTTACCTTTGCAGGATCCACTTGAATACCCTTATCACTAACAACGAAACCCAACAGCTTGCCAGATATTACTCCGAAGGTGCACTTGTTCGGGTTTAACCTCAACTTGTACATCTTCAACCTGTCAAATAGATTTCGGAGATGGTCAAGATGTTGTTCTTCAGTTTGGGATCTTGCAATCATGTCGTCAATTTATACCTCAATCTCATGGTGAATCATGTCGTGGAACAAAGCGACCATGGCGCGTTGACACGTTGCCCCAGCATTCTTTAATCCGAACGGAATGACTTTGTAGCAAAAGTTACCCCACTGCGTAATGAAGGTCGTCTTCTCCATGTCTTCGGGAGCCATATTAATCTGATTGTAACCAGAGAAACCATCCATGAAGGAGAAGACCTTATGTTGTTCGGTGTTTTCAACCAGAACGTCGATGTGAGGAAGTGGGAAATCATCCTTAGGGCTTGCCCTATTCAGATCCCTATAGTCCACACACATCCGTACCTTGCCATCTTTCTTTGGTATCGGAACCACGTTGGCAACCCACTGCGGGTAAGAAGTAACTGCTAGAAAACCGGAATCAAACTGTTTCATGAC
The DNA here is from genome assembly GCA_948472305.1 of Vicia faba. Classification (NCBI taxonomy): domain Eukaryota; kingdom Viridiplantae; phylum Streptophyta; class Magnoliopsida; order Fabales; family Fabaceae; genus Vicia; species Vicia faba. The sequence goes on from OX451740.1 coordinate 179,883,787, forward strand.
CTCAGCTTTGATTTTCTCAGACATCTCTGGGCGCATACGACAAACTTTCTACTTCACCAGAGGACAGTCTTCTTTAGTTGGTAAGCGGTGCACCACAATATAAGTATCCAACCCAAGCATATCTTCGTAAGACCAAGCGAAGATCTTAACATAGTCACGCAACATTTGTATTAACCGTTGCTTGACACTAAGCTCCAGATTCGCACCGATCTTGACCTCTTTCTTGTCTTCTTCTGTACCCAGATTTACTGATTCCACTGGCTCTTCATGGGCCTGTATAGCCCTCTCTTCCTGTAGTAACAATCTAGCAAGTTCCCCAGGCACTTCACAATCATTCTCACCTTCGTCCTCGGCTTGGTTGATCAGACTTTCGAAGTTATAATTGGCAGTAGAAGAGTCGTTATCAGTGGGATCCAGAGTGGATGTTGATCTGCATTATGATATGTGAGTGTGTGTAAGACGAATAGCCGTTTTGATAAAGTGCAAGATAGAAAAGAAAAACAAGGAGCATAAAATTTGTAATGCAAGAAAACGTCCAATGCTTTATTGATGATATATGGAAATGACAAATATTAAGCCCTAACAAACAAAGCCACGGTGTCTCGGGCGAGGCACCGGGCCGTAAAGTTTCAAATTGTCTGTTATAAATCTCAAAAACAAAAGTCTATTACTGTGTAATAAAAGAAATGGGCACGAAGTCCTTTGTTGTCCAATTGTTTAATCCACCGTCGGTAGTCGGGTAGATCCAGCTGTCGAACTCTGACTCTTCTTCATCATCCTCAATTGCTTTCACTTCTAGATTACTGATACGCAGGGGAGGTCTTCCAATCCGTGCATGCCGAACAACCCTTTGAGCTTCTGCAGTAAAACCCAAACCAAACTTGTCAGTCTTGTGTGCAAAGTCAGGGAGTTGGCCCCAATTTGCACACCCACCTTTTTCAATAACAGCCCGGGCATCCTTGAGGGAAGCCATCTTCATTGGAGGTTCTTTAGCAACAGTTTCAGTTGACGCCAGAGTCTGGGGGACTTATTTAAAGTTCTGACACGGGGTTTCGATGAACTCCCCGTCCATCTCCACATACCGAAAAGAGTTAAGATGGCTCACCATGTACTCATCTTCCCCTCGTACTGTAACAATCTTCCCCTTCACTGGATATTTCAACATTTGGTGGAGCGTAGAAGTCACTGCCCCAGCCTTATGAATCCACGTGCGACCTAGCAAACAGGAATAGGATGGTCGGATGTCCATCATATAGAACGTAGATGCAAAAGTTTGAGAGCCAACTTTAACAGGAACATCCACCTCCCCATGTACCATCCTTTTGGACCCGTCAAAAGCCCTAACCACAATATTACTCGGCTTCAGAACCAACCATTCACAGTCCAACCGGTCTAACGCTTTCTTGGGTAAAACATTCAATGAGGACCCAGTATCCACCAGCACATGGGCCAAAGTAGTGCCCCTATACTCGATCGAAACATGCAGAGCGTCATTGTGATTCCTTCCTTTGGCAGTCAGATCTGCGTCGAAGAAACCTAACCCGTTGTCAGCGGTCAAACTAGCCACACAATCTTTGAATTGGTCAGCAGATGTTTCCTGTGGCACATGTGCAGTTTTAAGGAAAGCAATTAAATCCTTTGCATGGGCTTCTGAGCACAACAATAAGGATAGCATGGAGATCTTGGACGGGGTCTGCCCCAGCTGTTCGACTATGTTGTAGTCACTTTTCTTGATGATCTTCAGAATTTCCTCTATCTTCTGCCTAGAGGTTTCTACAACAATCTTCTTAGGTGCCTCCAACCGGGCAGGCTCACCTGTGATCTCTTTGCCCCGAGCGTCATATGACTCGGCGATAGGGGTGATAATTGGAATATGAACTGGGACAGTAGCCGATGTACTGGAAGATGGAATTGTAATAGGCTTTTGAACAGTTGGAGGGGAAATTTTAGGAGAGAAGAGTTTGCCGCTTCGGGTGACCTTGCTAGACCCGACAATATTGCTGACATCAGTACTAGCTTCTTCAACCTTCAAGTCTTGTTTGATCCCATGATAATACACATCGGCCCCATAGTGCCACGGGACAACCTTATCCGAGGTGTAAGAGATTGGTCCAGGAATAGTAATGATCAACAGAGAAACTCTCAGAACAGATGTAATCCTAACAGGCTTTCTCGAGGAAGCCTTGGAAGGATTGGCGGAAATGGTAAGATTGAAACATCTTCAACATTAATCAAGGGAATCAAAGTTTTCTCAAACAAGATTTCTTTGTTATCCATCAGGCGTTGAACACCTAATTTCAACAAATGGCAACCAGCAGGCAGGTTTGGACATAGATGGCAACCTTCGCCACAGCCCGAAAATAAACCGGCCAATAATAGGTTCTTCTTTACTGTCATCAATGGAGTAGAAATGTCTTCCACAGAGGTCACAAATGGATCATCGCCCACAGCATTTACTCCATGCTTGGGCATAGGAGCAGTCATGACATTAGGCTTTTCTGGTGCGTCAAACTCAATTTCTTTAGCTTCAATCAAATCTTGCACCTTATTCCTTAAGGCCCAGCAGTTATTTGTATCATGCCCCGGACTATCAGAGTGATAGGCACAGCGGGCGTTCGGATTATACAGCGGTGATGTAGTGCTGGGATTCTTCGGGGCCTCCCTCAGAGTGATCAGGTTGGTCTTTAACAATTGCGGTAAAATTTGAGACAGAGTCATACTGAGCTAAGTATACTGTCTTTGCGGTCTCTCTACTCTTTGCTGATTGTTGCGTTGTGGAGCAACAGTGGGTTTTGATATTACTACCGCATTAACTGCTTGGCGGCATTCAGGTCGGTTTTGGCTCCTTGAGCTGTAAACTGCACTAGCTTCTTTTCTCAAAGGCTTCTTTTATGTACTTGATGAAGCACCTTTTTGTATCTTGCCACTCTTGATACCAGCTTCTACCCTTTCCCCAGTCAAAATCAATTCAGTAAACCCGGATGATGAACTACCGATCAAATGGTTGAAAAATGGACCAGACAAAGTCCCAAGAAACATATCCACCAACTCCCTATCAGACAGAGGGGGTTGAACTCTCCCAGCCAGATCTCTCCATTTCTGAGCATAGTCCTTAAAGCCTTCACTTGTACCCATAGACATACCCTGAAGTTGAGTACGCGTGGGAGCAAGGTCGACGTTATAATGGTATTGCTTGTAAAAAGAAATAGCCAGGTCCTCCCAGTTGCGGACATTAGCTCCCTCCAATTGATAGAACCATTCAAGTTGAGTCCCTGACAGACTATCTTGAAAGAAATGAACCCACAGGTTTCTATCAGCAGTATAGGGCTGAATCTTTCTGACTTATGAGCGGAGGTGGAGCTTTGGACAAGAAACTCCATCGTACTTAACAAACACGGGAGCTTTGAATTTGTGAGGGATCACCACCCCAGATGCCAATCCCAGATCTCCGAAGTCCAACCCAGGGATCTTTTGAATCTCTATCGGACTCAAGCGGTCTTCAAGTTGCTTGTACCTATCCTCAACAGGAGGATACTTTTCTTCATCAAAATCAGTGTCATTATCAGAAACCACAAGACTAGGACCTTTTCTTTCCTCTTGATTCTCTCCTCCTCCAGATGAATGAGATAGATCAGCTTCCTGTCGCAACCTATTCCCAAATTTGTGACCCATATTCAGGAGTACCACCTTCTTCTTCTTCTTCTTTTTCTTCTCTTTCAAGATGAGAGTCTTTAAATCCTGTTGTCCCTTAGCCAAGTTCAGGAACATCTCTTGGAACTGAGCATTCTGTGCTTGAAGAGCCTTGATGGCTTGATCGGTAGGCGTTTCAGAAGACATTTTGTGCTGAAATAAACAACGAAGAAGATAAGAAACCTGTAATGGTACCTGTGATGAGGTGCATGATAATGGAATGCGTATGAAATAATTTCAAATACTTTGGGAGATTTAAATTCGTAAACCAAGAAATAAACAAACTTTATTAGATTCAAACTTGTAAAATGTTTAACAATGCCTTTAAGGCGTTACAAAAAGAAATAACTGAAAATAAATCTAAACTAGAAAAACAACAAAGAATCAGAAATCCCATGGTTGCTTTCCCTTCGTGTTGACATAGTCGTTGATCATTCTTTCATTCTCCAGTTGCCTTGTAAGCCTCAAGATCTTTCTTTCCTGCTCATGATACTTCTCCCGATAGGTATCCCTTTCTTCCTTTATCTGGATCCAATATCTCTTCAATGCCCCCAAGATCAGTAGGCATATAGGGATGGAGGACCGTATAAGGAACACCTTCTTTGTTAGTATGCTCTACAATCACCGGCAAAACAGCTTCGTAAGGCATCCCCAGCTTTTGAGAACGGGCTCGAACCCACTGAAGATAAGGTTGCATAGGGAGAGAAGTCTTCAGTCCCAGCTCTTGAGGGTCCGACCTGCTCACCCTGCTCCAAGCTCGTATAAACCTTCAGCGATGCTCTTTGACATCCTCTTTGTAGTCAAAGACAATGTCTGTAAGAAGCAGCTCATGGGGACCATCTCTCCAAGCGCGCCCAAACTGTCGTAAAGCCAAGCAAGGACTGTAGGTTATACCCCCTCTAATTCCAAGCAACAGAACATTAGGGTATTCCCCACAGCGATCAATGATAGCTACTTTTTCCATATCCTTAGAACTCCAAAGGATGTCCGTATGAGCAAGGGACATGATTCTGTAAGCCCATCCTACACCTTCCACATTCTTCAATACAGATTTGGGGAGGTGCGAAATAAACCACCTCGCCAACAGCGGCATACAACACATGAGGGTTCCTCTTTTATGCGTCGTACGGGTATAAAGAGCATGCAGAATATCACCTAGGAGGGTAGGTACATGATTACGAGACAAGAAGATCTTCACAGTATTCACATCTATGAAGGAATCTGGATTTGGGAAAAGAACCAAGCTGTGGATGAGGAGAGCCAAGATGTCTTCGAAAGCCTGAAAATCCAAGTTATCCCAGAACAGTTGAGCTTGATCGATCAGAAACTTAGCCAAGAAACCTTTAACCCCACTCCGTGTCTCCTAATTAGACACTACATCAGCCTTTTTCAAGTGTAAAGCTAAAGAAATTTCCTCTGGTCTAGGAACCTCTTCCAAACTTGTGAAGGGTGTCTGCTCGAGGATAAATATGCCTAGTAAATCAGAAAACTCCTCCAAAGTAGGGACTAGCTGATAATCTGGGAAGGTAAAACAATGATGCAATGGATCAAAGAACTGGAATAACACACTCATCATTTGCTCATCCAACTTTGAAGTGACCAAACTAAGGAGATGACCATGTCTTCTAACAAATGAAGAAGTATCAGGAACTTTTGAGACTAACTCTCTGAGTTGAACAGGGATTTGCACGAAGTTAACTCGGGTGGTGTTTCTGCGTACTGAAGCCATAATCTGCAAAACAGAACAAAGATAAATCCCCTCGATCTTTGAAATGGTTAGTCTAATGAAATATGCATGCTATGTTATGATGCATGATGTCATGATAAAACACACAACAGGTATAGCAGGTAACAGACATGGTAAAGGCAAACAAGTCACACAGTAGCCCTTAAGTTTTAGGCTTTCATGGAGTCTAGGTACTACCCTCTTGAAGTTCAGTTGGTTCAACCTGTCCTAATAATAGTAACCGGGTTCTAGAGGTTCTCAATATCACTGACCATCCTCCATCGGTCATGGTTTCAGCTCACGTAATCTTCTTGCAGCCGGAACTATCTCGAGAGTATGGTCTCAATGAATGTAGTATCGAGTATCAACCAGTTCCCAGCTCTATGTCGAGGCCGGCTATCTCACTACTTCCTATGGCCAAGTTGGTCAATTATAGGTTCTAAGGTCAGTTGATGCTTAACGACCCATATAGTAGTCATGTATTCTCCTTGTTGCTCCACAAGGGATACCGGTACCAAATAATGTGCCACATCAACGTAGCTACTGCTTCAACCGTATCGGTCTACACCGTACAGTTCCCTCACAGTTTATTGTTACTTACCTAAAAGGTGTCCCTCGGATCCGGGTTAGGATCTATAGTAACTCTGATACAAAGCCCGCAAAGATAAAGCAATCAAATCAAACAATAGAAGCAAATATGATGAACTAATCCTAAGGTATACCCCACTTATTATTCCCTAGCAGAGTCGCCAGTTCTGTGATACGTGGCCAGAACCGGGACTGTTTTAGGAATTGTTGGTTTGCGTTTTGCGTTTGTGTTCGCAAAATGTCGTGGTAAGCAAGAGTCGCCACCGACTTTATTTTATCCAACAAGGAAAGGAAAAAAATCACAGAAAAATTCCTTTTTTCGATATTTTCTGAGTACGGGGGGTAGATTATAGAAAGGGAAGGTATTAGCACCGTTTCTATCCGTGGTTTTCCACGGGCTCTTAGGTACTTTCTCATCATTTTCAAAATTGCTTGTGTGTGTTTGATTTGAAAAAAGTTTTTTGACTTCGATTTGACCCTTCATTTTGTCTTCAAGAGTGTTACAAAGTGTTTTTGAAAGCTTTGTTTGAAAATAGTGTAAGTGTGGAAAATTTTGATCTTAGTGTTCCCTCTCTTGTCTAAACAAATATCAAAGTTTGTTTGGATTGAGCAACAGTATCCGAGGAAACCATTCCAAGGCAACTTTTCTGAACGGGACTTTGATCTTTGTTTAGACAAGAGAGGGACCACTAAAGCATCTTATACTTAATGACCGTTTACCGAAGGCAACCAAAGTGGGAGTGTACCCTAGGAGTGTGCATGTGCGAGTGATTCAGTTTCAAGTTTATTATCTTTGCACATTTAAGGTTAGCTAACTGTTTTAAAGCTAATCATACATTCTTGTCATGCAACCCTAATTATTCATACATCTAACAGTCAATATTTGCGGAATTTAAAGTGCGGAAAATAAACTATGCTATTACAAGGCTTCGGGTATTTACATAGCCAAAAACAAACCCTTTAAAAATAAAAGCGATAAATGAAAAGAAAAAGTCCTAATTAATCTATTACAACTTGTGAGCAATTACATTAATATGGTAAAAAATAATAATAAAGTGTGCGCGATGAAATTCAGATCGGGAGAGAACTAGGGTTTTGACCCCTTCTAACCTAATTAAAAGAAAACATTGTTTTTGTTGTTTTTAATTATTTTTAAGAAAAGAATTAGGTTTTTAAAATAAATGCACAATTAATTAGCTAATTTAATTAATTAAAGAAAATAATTAAATGGCCTATTTTTCTGTTTTGGTTATTTTAAGAAAAAGAAAATATAATTAAGTTAGAAATAAAACCCTAATTGTTCTAATTAAGTTTAATTTATTTACAAAAAGAAATTAAAGTTTCTTAAAATTAAAATCTAATTAAATTAATTAATTTATTGATAAAAAATAAACCTAAGTCTAATTGGGTGAAAAATATTATTTGTGATTTTTTGATAAAAAGAATAATTAATTTGTGTTAGTGAAATAATTAATTAAATTAATTAAGGAAAAAAAAAAGAATATAGAAAGAGATATGGGCATGAAAGTAATTGGTGAGGTATGGATAGCAAGTCTTGGGCCCAACATAAATTGATCCACTTTGACTTTTTGAATCCCATGCGTTGCCTTGACTGGGGACTTTGGTGCTCCTTCATCTAATGGCCCTTAGATCTGGATCCCATGACACTTGGCAAGTTAGACTATGAGGATGTATGGTAGTCCTTGGTCTTACGCGTGCGTATGATCACTGAAAGAAAAATAATATGCAAGAATTAGGGGACCTGGGATTCGAACCCAGGCCTTGAAGCACTTTCCAACGCTTGGCAACCAACTGAGCTAGCTGCTTTGTTTGGACATAGAATAAAAATAAAAGTTAATATGCAATAAATGGAGTTAGTGGAGGAAACAAAAAAAACGTGCCAGAAATTTGAATGACCCAATAGAAGGGTGCCACGCAGGTCATCCCCAACCTTGCTCCGTTGGTAAAAGTTGAAAATTTTTACCTACGGACATATGTCCGTAGCTACAGCCCTTGTCGTTCTCAAAATCAAATACAAGTGAGATAAATAACTACCAAAGCCATGAATGGATTCGTCTGGATCTGCTGAGCACAATGGTGCCCCTTTCATGGCCCAATTTAACCTGTATGCAAAGATCCCAAATCGAAGCAAGAAACCCTAATAATGGTGAAATCTTATACAGTCCATAAACATGCAATTAAACATTACAGAAAGATTGCAAATATGTTAAGGAACAAGAATATGTGATTGTTTCATGCTACAAGTGTCAGAATGATGCAATTCGAATTCAAGAAAAGTGCAATGTCGTGACTGCCTTACGGTGCGTTATAAGGTTGGAAGCTCTTCGTTCTTGATTGGTTTAGGTTCCTTGTGATCCCAGGAAGCGATTGGGATGGTTAACAAGGCTTGAGGATGCCTGGAAGTATGAAATCGTGTCTGCACTTTTTCTTGATTTTTTCAAGTTTTGTTCTTGTTCTTGCGCCTCTCTCCAGCCTTGTTTTAGGTCTGCACATGCTCAATATATATCAAGGATTGGATTAGGGTTGAAAAGCTGATCTCAATCTTCCTCCATTATTGCTTTTGATTTGGATTTGATTCACTTGAAAATCTTGCTAAAAATAGAGCAAACTCAATCTTTTTGTGCACACTAATGCTTTTTCACGATTCCAGTCTTATGCTAGCTAGATATAGGACCTGAAACATGTACAAGATCTTTGAATTTCAATGTTTTTGATTTTCTATGATTTGTTTTGATTTAAAATGATTTAATTCAAATCAAAATCAAAATAAATAATAAAAATAAGATAATTCCAAGTGGAAAGAGCTAGGGATCGTGTACCATTCTACCAACTCAAAACAAGTGCAAAAAGTTAGGCCCATTTTGCAAAAATTGCAATTTGAGGCATAATTGACTTTTGGGAATTTTGCAAAAAAGGTCAACTTCACCAATGCATAACTTCCTCAATTTTGACTCTTTGAAGGTGTTCTTGGACTTTTTAGAAAGCTTAAGATGTCATCTAAGCAAACCTTTTGGTATTTTCTCAATTTCATATCCCATGTTCACGTATGAAGCTTTGACAAAAAGAGGTGTTTTTGTTGACTTTTCAAAATGACCTATAATGTCCAAATTCATAACTTCTTGTGAGTGCATATTTTGAACTTGGGAGCTGAAGATGGATTGTATAGCATTGCATCCTCTTAAAAATGAGCTTTGGATGGGTCATTTCTCATAAAGTATGAGAAAGTTATGCTTGGTCAAAGTTGAGTTGACTTTTCCTATAAAACCCTAATTTAGCAACTTTTGATTCTTGATGAATTATGAGCAATCCTTGATGAATCATGATCAACCCTTGATAAAATGATGAAATATACTTCAAAATTAAGATGTTGACCAAAAATATTGAAGTTTGACTATATGTAGGCCCCAATTGACTTTTCCCCTAGCACAATCGATTTTTAGGCCCTTGAGCAATTGACTGAGCAAATTTCCTCTGCAAGGCTTGAAACTTGACATGGATGATCTTGAGAACATATTAGGACATTGGTGAGAATTTGGGATCCCTTGGAATCAAGTATCTTGATGCAACATGAAACCCTAATTTGAGGTAGACTGCCTTAGGAGAGAGCTTATCTGGTCAACCTTTGGACTTCCTTGAGCAACTTGAGGATCTTACTTGAAGTGTATTGAGAAATATGGGAGGGCCAATTTTGGGGTACAACACCCGAGCTTAGAGAATTTTAGAGTTGAAGTTTCTGAAATTTTTAGGGTTCAAATTAGGGCCAGAGAAATTCTCATTTATCTTTGACTTTTAGCTTTAGTTATTTACATGGTTAGATTCGTGAGGAAGAATGCAACAACTTTCATTTTGTCATCTTCCATTTTTGTTGAGAAATGAAGAAGTTACAGGTACACCGGCTGGAGGTTGAAGATGAAGTCATCAGGACTTGATTTTCCTTACATATTTATTGTTTCATACAAGTTAACGGATGTATAGCCATCCCAGTGGTAAAGCGCGCGCCTGTTCACCCCATGGTCCTGGGTTCAAGCCCCAGCGTGACCATTTTTACATTTTTACATTCTGACTTCCTCTTTTTTGTAGGGCGCTGGGCCTCCTTGGGCCTTTTTTGTTTTTATTTTTACTTGTTAACCCCCTATTTCACTTATACGCCCCTGGTCCAGTTTTGTTTTTTTTTTATTTCATTTTATTTTCTTAAATATTTTTCCTAATGTTAAAAAATCATAAAAAATCATTAAAAAAATTAGATTTTTATTTTAACTTAGTTTATTTTATTTTTCTCACAAAAAAATATTTTATTTAACTATACTTTATTTATTTTTACTAACTAGTTTTGTAAATTTAATTTAAAACTAGGTTATTATTTATTTTCTTTTACACTAATCAAAATATATTTATTTTAATATAAAAAAGGCCAAAAATATTTTACAACACCATATATTATTTTCAAGACAAAAATACAAAAATACTTTTCTTAAACTTTATTTATTTTAATCAATTAATAGACTTAGGGTTTTATTTAAAATCTTTTCTTATTAAATTAGGTTTACTTTTATTATTTTAATTAATTATTTTCTTTTAATTAATTAGGTTAAACAAAAAAAAACCTTTTCTCATAAAAATCCAAAAATATCTATTTTCTTAACATTAGCATTTTTTTTCATACATTTATTTTATTTTGTACATTATATTCATTTAAATTCTTGTACATTTATATAAATTCAATTTGGTTGTAATAGACTAATTAGGGTTTAATTTCTTGCAATCCCCATTTACAAATTGTATACCCCTCCCCACAAATGTTGTAATAGTGTAGTAACTTTAAATTTCATAATTTGTTGCTTTCATATATCACATGCTAGTAATTAGGGTTTGTATGGAAAGAACAAAATCAATTAAATATAAAAACCTAATTCAAGACAAAATCAAGCATGAAAATAATACACTTGCACACAAGCACCCCTAGGGTTATTCCACTTGGTTGCCTTATACAAAATGACCATATTACGCATGTAACGTATCTTAGCCAAAAATAAGCAAAATACAAGATCATAGTCCCTCGATGACGCTATCTAAGTTGCCTTACAAATGATCTTAGTCCCTCAAAAAGAATTCTAAGATACCTTGCAATATTGCTAATCATGGTTATACGATGACCCATGTCCTTCCCATTTACATCCAAAGATATGGTTGCTTACCAAATCAATGGTAAGACAACAATGTCAAAGGAAAAGGAAATGAACAAGAAAGACATTTGAGTAGGTAGATTGTTCCTAATTACTTGCTCCATTTCAAAACAAACATCCTTGCTATTTTCAAAACAAACACATATACTTTCCAACATCTTATAAAATCAAAAACATTTTCAAAAGATCAACATCTTTGTATACATTCTTACAAACAAGAATCATTACAAAGATTGCCTAAACAATGGCCTCTTTACAAAATACTTTCAAAAACCACACAAAGAACAATTTCAAACAAAATCAAGTGATCTAGCAAGTAACTAAGAGCTCATGGATAACCATGGATGAAAAGGAGGCTAATACCTTCCCTTTTCATAATCTACCCCCCGAACTCAAGAAATAATCTCAAAGGTCTTTCCTGTGCTTTTTCACCTTTTCTTTTGGATAAAAGAAAAGTCGGTGGCGACTCTTGCTAACCGCAACATTTGCGATCAAACGCAAAACCCTCAAGTCAGTTCTCCCACCGTATCACAGGTACCAAAGTTAGTGGCGCTCCTAGCGAGGATTAGACGGAGGAGCTAGTTCCTATTTATCAATTTTCTTAGGTAGTGAGTCATTCTTTGGTCTATATAACACGGAGAACGTTTGGATTCATGTTATTTTTATTATACTCATGTTTACTTGAGATATGTTGATATACTCTCTAGATATTTATGTTGGTTTGAGATTGTATATAATGATGGCCTTTAGTGCCTAATATTTAATGATATGATTGTCAGTATGGGATTTTAATCATTAGTATTAATATTTTGAAAAAGAATTAATCTGTTGCGAGATGCATATGTGTTAGTGTATGGAACATGATTCTAAATGCGTGTTATGAATATGACCAGTGTATTTCTTGAGTTTCGTGAAGCAAATGTTATGCCCTTTTTGATATTCATGATATTTAATCTGATTATGCCAATTATTTTATGCGGGGCTTAGAGGGTGTTACACTAGACGTTTCAGAAGCATCAAATCCTCCCAAAAGATCCTTCAAGTATAAAGCTTCTCATCTAGAAGAACTAATCATTAGAAACAAAGACGAGCCCTTAAGAACTAGATCTACCTTCAGAAATGAAAATTTCATGATAGGGTTTATCTCCTTGATTGAGTCAACCTCTATTGATGAATCCTTGGAAGATGATGGGTGGATTGTAGCTATGCAAGAAGAGCTGGCCAAGTTTCAAAGAAATGATGTTTGGGATCTGGTCCCTAGACCAAGTCATAGAAATATTATTGGAACAAAATGGGTATTCAAAAACAAGCTGGATGAACAAGGAGAGGTAGTAAGAAACAAATCTAGTCTGGTAGCTCAAGGTTACAGTCAGCAGGAAGGTATATATTTCTATGAAACCTTTGCACCAATTGTAAGGTTAGAGGCAATCAGACTTCTTCTCTCTTATTCTATTAATCATGATATCATTTTATATGAAATAGAAGTTAAGAGTGTCTTCTTAAATGGAGTCATTTATGAATAAGTGTATGTCAAACAACTTCCAGAATTTAAGGACTCTGTTCACCCAGATTTTGTGTTCAAACTAAAGAAATCACTCTATGGACTCAAACAACCTCTAAGAGCTTGGTATGAGAGATTGAGCTCCTTCTTAATTGAGAATAAATTTAAAAAAGGTCAGGTTGACACCACATTATTTAGAAAGATTCTAAATAAGGATATCTTAATTGTTTAAATCTATGTTAATGACATAATCTTTGGTTTTACTAATACCGCTCTTTGCAAGCAATTCTCTGAGACCATGCAGGCTAAATTTGAAATGAGCATGATTGGAGAATTAAGATTCTTCCTTGGGATTCAAATCAACCAGTGCAAAGATAAGACCTATGTTCATCAATCTAAATATAAAAAGGAACTTATGAAGAAGTTTAATCTTGAAGATTGCAAGATTATGGTAACTCTTATGCATCCTACCTTCAATCTGAATAAAGAAGATAATAGCACAAAGGTAAATTAGAAGTTGTATCGAGGTATGATTGGATCCTTACTTTACCTTACTACTTCTAGGCCTGATATTTTTTATAATGTATGCTTGTGTTCAAGATTTCAATCACATCCTAGAGAAGCTCACTTAACTATTGTTAAGAGAATCTTTAAGTATCTGAAAAGAACATCAAATATGGGCCTTCTTTATAAGAAATCTCTATATTATAAGCTAGTTGACTTTTATGATGCTAACTATGTCGAGGATATAATTGAAAGGAAGTCCACTAGTGGAAACCATCGATTCATTGGTGAGAACCTAATATCCTGGGCTAGTAAAAGACATGCAATTATTGCTCTATCTACAACAGAAGCAGAATACATCTTAGTTACTAAGTATTATACACAACTGCTTTGGATGAAATATGTAACACTCCAAAATAATTAGATTATTTATTTAATTATTTGATTAATTTATGATGAGTTTTTGTGACGTATTTGTGGTGTTTATATGATGTATTGATGATCATGATGCTTGATATGACGTTTTGTGTGATGTATGATGGGGTGGTAGGAATTAAGAAGGTATAAAGTATTTTAGAATAATTTAGACTAATTTATAATAATTATAATAATTGGTTAGAAATATTTTAATTAGTAAAATAGAGTAATATTGGTATTAAGAGGTGATAAAGGCAAAGTAGTCATTTGAGAAGAGTAAGTGAGAACAATAGTGGAAGACCATATTAGGGGTCCAAGGGGAAAGTTGGTATAATGAAGGTTTGAGAGTTGGAACGCTCATTTTGTGCAATCGTAAGATTTGAAGGAAGCAATGAAAAGAAGAGAGAGCTAGGGAAAGAGGATTTATGATAAAACACCAAGAGGAATAGATTTGCTGCTAAAATCTAAGGTAAGAGGTGTTTATCATTATTATTATAATTGATCTAAGGTTTAGATGATTGTAGGTTTGTGTTAGGTTTTGGTTGATGATGATTATGTGGTCTTTGATGATGAATTGGTGAAATTGTAATGTGTAATTGTAAAGATTTGATGTATATGATGTATGGTATTTTGGGTTGTTTTTATGTGATGAAACCATATAAAATACTGATGTTTGAGACCTGAAATCTAGCAAAAGCATACAGAAATCGATATATTCCCAGTACTTGGACTATGATAAAGCTAGGTGTCCCTGTGTTGAATTATAGTAAAGCATGATGACATGATGATGCTTTGTGCATTATGATGATATGATGATTCTTTGTGAATTATGAAGATATGATGATGCTTTGTTTATTATGATGATATTATGATGATATTATGATATATATATATATATATATATATATATATATATATATATATATATATATATATATATATATATATATATATATATATATATATATATATATATATATATATATATGATGAATTCATGGATGATGAAGCGTTTTGACTAGCCTTGGTCGTGTTTATTATGTTTTTGTGCATCATGCATTCATGACATAGTTTTGGACTTCGGCTCAGTGATGTTGTTAGGACTTCGGTCGAGTGATGTTAGGACTTAGGTCCAGTGATGACGATAAGATGATAATCCAATGAAGGAATCAATCCCATAGTATGGATTGAGTGAAATATTATAAAGTGCTCTGATTCCAAGTTGGAATTGATCCTATTTGTTGGGATCTTTGGAAAAACGATGATTGAGTCATCAATGAAGTTTCCGTACCACATGCATGAGTCTATGATGTTTCATTACATTATAAGTGACATTTCATAATGATTTTATTAAATGATGCTTGTTGATAAATAGTGTTATGAAGATGCATTGGTATGTATTAATGATGTCGTGAAGGTGTGGGTTTTTGGCATGAGGTTTACTAACGTGTGATACCTTGCCTATGTGAATATCTACTATATTTATTCCTTATGTCTTTTATGATAATTATGATTTACTCACCCTTTTTGCTTGGAAATGTTGTCTCTATCTGTGGGTAATTTGCAGGTGATCAGGACTAGTCGTTGAAGCATTAAAGGATAGCTTCAGAGTGTGTTTATTTACTTTCCATTGAATAGAGTGGGTCTTGCTCTGATATGTAACATTGGGGTTGGGATCATTTGAATTAAGAACTTCATGTTCTTTGTTTTATTCTAAGATGTTGAGTCACCTTTCATGGTACTCGAGTTGTTTTGAATTTTGATTATGAATCATGAAGCATGATGAGAAATTGTGAAGTATTATAACAAAGGTGTTTTGGACTATGAATTCCGCTACGAGAAGTATGAATATGTTTATTGATTTCTATCCAAGAAGGATTTATCTTAAATAATTTTGAAACTCGTGTTATGAAGCAGGATTATGTTTTGTATGACGTTTATATGAAGATGTGACACCCTTTTGTGGTTTTAACTTGTTTTCTTTTTATAAAAATTCATGCGAAATATATGTGGGTTTAGAAGGATGTTACATTAGTGGTATCAGAGCAGGTCGGTCCATCCGACCAGGTTTTCTTATGATATGTATGTCATGTCAGTCGATTAGTGTAAGTACACTGTCGATTCATATTTCTAACATTAGTTTCTTGTGTGTAGAATGGTTGAAAGAAACGATGTTGCACTTGTTGCTGCTTTGCATGTTGTTGCTCAGGCTGTGCAACATCAACCCAACGCTGGTGGGAATGATGGATCTCATGTTTTAGAGACATTTCAGAGGAATCATACACCTGTTTTCAAAGGTAGATACGATCCTGATTTATCACAAACTTGGCTCAAGGAGATTGATAGGCTACTTCGAGCCATGGATTAAATAGAAGCGCAGAAGGTGCAATTTGTTACGTATCAACTGACAGAGGAAGCTAATGAATGGTAGGTTTGCACCAGTCAGAGACTAATAGCAGTGGGTGAAGCTATTACTTGGGCTGTGTTCAGTAGGTATTTTCTGACAAGTACTTTCCCGAGCATGTGCGTGAGAAGAAGGAGATTAAGTTTCTGGAGTTGAAACAAGGAACTTGATTCTGACTGAGTAAGCTTCGAGGTTTGTGAAACTGGCCAAGTATTATCCATATTATAGTGAAGTGACTTCTGAATTCTCGAGGTGTATTAAGTTTGAGAATGGTTTGCGTCCAGAAATTAAATGGGCAATCGAGTATCAACAGATCCGTGTATTTTCAGAGTTGGTGGACAGTTGTAGAATCTATGAAGAAGACAACAAAGCTCATTCAGCTCACTACAAGAGTTTGAACGAGTGAAGAGGAAAGCAATATCAAGACCGTAATAAGCCTTATGATGCCCCAGGTGATAAAGGGAAACAAAGGTTTATGATGGGAAGAAGACAAGTGGGGAGGAGCTCCCGTTTCTGTCAAGTGTTATAGGTGTGGTACATTCTAATGAATGTGAAAATAAGGTGTTGAGGTGCTACAAATGTGGTAAGACAGGTCATCATGCTCCTGAATGCAAGAATCATGGTCCAACCTGTTTCAATTATGGAGATCAGGGTCATATCAGTACCTAGTGTTAGAAGTCGAAAAGGGACGCTACTGCCCAGACCAATGGAAGAGTGTTCACTTTGAGTGGATCAGAAGATTCCAAGAAGGATAACTTGATTCGAGGTACTTGTTTTATTAATGATGTTGAATTGGTTTCTATTATTAATATCGGTGCTACACATTTGTTTATTTCGCATGAATGTGCTAATGTGTTGGGATTGCAGTTGTCTAATATGAATGGCAGTATGGTGATAGATACTCCTGCTAGTGGTTTTGTTACTAATACTTTTGTTTGTTTGAAATGTACTTTGACTATTTATGGCAAGAGTTTTATGATGGATTTGGTGTGTCTTCCCCTACACCAAATTGATGTCATTCTTGAGATGAATTGGTTAGAGTTCAACTATGTTCACATCAATTGTTATAATAATACTTTGAGGTTGCCTAAGTTTGATGATGATGGAGAATTAATGTTGTTGTCTACTAAGTAAGTGAATGGGCTTTTAGAAGATGAAGCTTTGATGTTTGTGATGTTTGCATCGTTACAAGTTGATCGTGGCGCTGCAAGTTCTGATCTACCTATTTTCTGTGAATTTCCAGAAGTGTTTCCAGATGACATCAGTGATTTTCCTTTGGACATGAAGTAGAGTTTGCCATTAACCTAGTACCAGGTACAAGACCGGTGTCAATGACTTCTTATAGGATGTCAACTTCAGAGCTGAGCGAATTGAAGAAACAACTGGAAGAGATGCTTGAGAAGAAGTTCGTCAGACCGAGTGTTTCACCTTGGGGTGCGCCTGTGTTATTGGTCAAGAAGAAATGGAAGTATGACACTGTGTGTAGATTACAGACAGTTGAATAAGGTGACTATTAAGAATAAGTATCCACTTCTGAGGATTGATGATTTGATGGATTAGTTGTTGGGTGCTTATGTTTTAAGCAAGATTAATTTGAGGTCGAGTTATCATCGAATTCGTGTTAGACTAGATGATATTCTGAAGATGGCTTTTCGAACAAGGTATGGTCATTACGAGTACACTGTGATGCCGTTTGGTGTATCTAATACGCCAGGTGTTTTCATGGAGTATAAGAATCAGACTTTTCATTCATATTTGGATAAGTTTGTCATGGTGTTCATTGATGATATTCTGATCCATTCCAAATCCAAAGAAGAGCATGTAGAGCATTTGAGAATTGTGTTGCAAGTGTTAAAAGAGAAGAAGTTGTATGCAAAGCTGTCAAAGTGTGAGTTTTGCTTGAAGGAAGTAAGTTTCCTTGGTCATGTGATTTCTAGTGGGGGAATTGTTGTGGATCCTTCTAAAGTTGACGCAATGTTGTAATTGGAGACTCCAAGTCTGCGACTGAGATTCAAAGTTTTCTTGGTTTAGCAGGTTATTACCTAAGGTTCATTGAAGGATTCTCTAAGTTAGCATTACCATTAACTCACTTGACTCGAAAGGGTCAAGCTTATGTGTGAGATGTTGCATGCGAAGAAAGTTTCATAGAATTGAAAAAGAAGTTGATGACTGCTCCGGTATTAATTTTACCTAACCCAAGGGATGCTTTTATGGTGTATTATGATGCGTCGAAGATGGGTCTTGGTGGTATGTTAATGTAAAATGGACGGGTTGTTGCTTATGCTTCTAGGAAATATTCATGAAAGGAATTATCCTACACATGACTTAGAGCTATTAGCTGTGGTGTTTGTGTTGAAGATTTGGAAACATTATCTTTTTGGCTCTAAATTTGAAGTTCTCAGTGATCATAAGAGTCTGAAATACTTGTTCAACCAGAAGGAGTTGAATATGAGGCATAGAAGATGGCTTGAGTTGTTGAAAGATTATGACTTTGATTTAAATTACCATTCTGGTAAAGTAAATGTAGTTGCCGATGCATTGAGTAGAAAATCGATGCACATGTCAATGCTTATGGTTCAAGAATTGGAGATGATCGAACAATTTAGGGATATGAGCTTAGTATGTGAAGAGAGTCCCGATAACGTGAAGTTGGGAATGTTGAAACTGACTAGCGGTATAATAGAAGAGATTTGTGAAGGTCAGAAATATGATTTGAAGTTGGTTGACCATTTGGCCTTGATTAACCAAGGTAAAGGAGGTGAATTCAAAGTTGATGATAATGGTGTGATAAGGTTCAGAAATAGGGCATGTGTTCTGTATATTCTAGAACTTAAGAGAAGTATTTTCAAAGAAGGACATCAAAGAGGGTTGAGTATTCATCCCGGTGCTACGAAGATGTATTAAGACTTGAAGAAGTTATTTTGGTGGCCTGGTATGAAGAAGGAGATCACTAAGTTTGTTATGCTTGTTTGACTTGTCAGAAGTTGAAGATTGAACATCAGAAGCCTATGAGTCATACGCAAACTTTGAGTATTCTAGAGTGGAAATGGGACAATGTCTCTATGGCTTTCGTGTCGGGTCTCCCGAAGACTGCTAAGGGAAATGACTCAATTTAGGTGATTGTGGATAGGTTGACTAAGTCGGCTCATTTCTTACCGATAAAGATCAAGAATCCTATGGAGAAGCTAGCTGAGATATATATCAATGAGATTGTAAAGCTACATGGAGTACCTTCGATTATTGTGTCAGGTAGAGATCTGAGGTTTACGTAAAAATTCTGGGAAGGTTTGCAGAATGCTTTTGGTACTAAGTTGAGGTTGAGTTCTGCATATAATCCGTAGATAGACTGTATACCAACACAAAGGGGATCTTGGCATAGTCACTTGCCATTGCTTTAGTTTACATACAATAATAGTTTTCATGAGAGTATTGGTATGGCACAATATGAAGCGTTGTATGCTAGAAGGTGTAGAACTCCATTGTGTTGGTATGAGTCAGGCGAGAGAGTTGTGCTCGGACCTGAGATCGTACAGGAGACGACTAAAAAGATTAAGATGATTCAAGAGAGGATGAGAGCTTCTCAGAGTCGTCAAAAGAGTTATCATGACAAGAGGAGGAAGGCAATCGAATTCCGAGAGGATGATAACATGTTGTTAAGAGTTACTCCAGTGACTGGTGTTGGTAGAGCTTTAAAGTTGAGAAAGCTTACGCAACATTTTGTTGGTCCATATAAGATTTCATAGAAGATATGTGAGGTGTCCTATCGGATTAATTTACCATCGTCGCTTGCGAATCTGCATGACGTGTTTCATGTGTCTCAGTTGAGGAAGTACATTCTATATCCTTTACATGTGATTCAAATGGATGATATACAAGTGAGAGATAACCTGACTGTTGAAGCATCACCCATGCGGATAGAAGGACGAGAAGTGAAACAATTGTGGGTTAAAGACATCGCCTTAGTGAAGGTATTGTGGGGTGGACCAGTCGGTGAAAGTTGGACTTGAGAGCGTGAGGATCAGATGAGAGATTCTTATCTGTATTTGTTTCCGTCAGGTAATTTTCGAGGGTGACAATTATTTTAAGTGGGGGAAAGTTGTAACGCCCCAAAATAATTGGATTATTTATTTAATTATTTGATTGATTTTTGATGAGCTTTTGTCACGTATTTGTGGTGTTTATATGATGTATTGATGATCATGATGCTTGATATGATGTTTTGTGTGATGTATGATGGGGTGGTAGGAATTAAGAAGGTATAGAGTATTTTAGAATAATTTAGAATAATTATAATAATTGGTTAGAAGTATTTTAATTAGTAAAATAGAGTAATATTGGTATTAAAAGGTGATAAGGGCAAAGTTGTCATTTGGAAAGAATAAGTGAGGACAATATTGGAAGACCATATTAGGGGTCCAAGGGGAAAGTTGGTATAAGGAAGGTTTGAGAGTTGGAACACTTATTATGTGCAATTGTAATATTTGGAGGAAGTGGTGAAAAGAAGAGAGATCTAGGGCAAGAGGATTTGTGATAGAACACCAAAAGGAACATATTTGCTGCTAAAATCTTAGGTGACAGGTATTTATCATTGTTATTATAATTGATCTAAGGTTTAGATAATTGTAGGTTTGTGTTAGGTTTTGGTTAATGATGATTATGTGGTATTTGATGATGAATTGGTGAAATTGTGGTGTCTAATTGTAAAGATTTGATGTATATGGTGTATGGTATTTTGGGTTGTTGTTATATGATGAAACCATGTGAAATACTAATGTTTGGAGTCCTAAAATCTGGCAAAATCGGACATAAATCAGACAGGTGCGGTGTAAAGATCGCAATAGGGAAGTCCTATTCATGCACGGTTGTCAGGCTATGAGGAGTGTCGCTGAGCGATGCTGTTGTCGCTTTGGAGTCGCCAGGAGAAACGTGAAGCGATGAAGGTCAGAGAAGAGGAATGTTATTAGAGTGTGTCGCTTGCACTGTTGTCAGGCGATGCTGATGCGGGAGGCATGTCTCCAGGCGATCAATGTGCTTCGCCGGATGATGGTTTCCAGAATGGAGTTAGTATGTTGTTGCTCCCACGGTGTTGGGTGGGTGAATGGCAGTAGGATTTTTTAAAGAGCCATAACTTGAGTTTTAGAACTCGGTTTGAAATGTCGTTCAAAGCATTGGATAACTAACACAGTGAACCTTAGTTAGGTAGAATAAAATGAGTAGTGGGAGGTATATTCCTAGTACTTAGACTATGATGAAGCTAGGTGTCCCTGTGTTGGATTATAATAAAGCGTGATGATATGATGATGCTTTGTGTATTATGATAATATGATGATGTTTTGTATATTATGATGATATGATGGTGCTTTGTTTATTATGATGATATTATGATGTATGTTATGAATTCATAGATGATGATGCATTTTGACTAGCAGTGGTCGTGTTTATTATATTGCTACGCATCATGCATTCATGGCATAGTTTTGGAATTCAGTTCAGTGATGCTGTTAGGACTTCAGTCCAGTGATGTTATGATTTCGGTCCAGTGATGACGATAGGACAATAGTCTATTGAAGGCATCAATCCCATAGTGTGGATTGAGTGCAATATTATAAAGTGCTCTGGTTCCAAGTAGGAATCAATCATATTGGTGGGGATCTTTGGAGAAAACAATGACTGAGTCATCAGTGAAGTTTCGGTACCACATGCATGAGTCTATGATGTTGCATTACACTCTAAGTGACATTTCATAATGATTTGATTAAATGATGCTTGTTGATAAATGGTGTTATGATGATATGTTGTTATGTATTGATGATGTTGTGTAGGTGTGGGTTTTTGACATGAGATTTTATGATGTGTGATGCCTTGCCTATGTGAATTCCTACTATATTTATTCCTTATGTATTTTATAATGATTATGATTTACTCACCCTTTCTTCTTGGAAATGTTGCCTCTATTCGTGGCTAACTTGCAGGTGATCAGGACTAGCTGTCGAAGCATTAGAGGATAACTTCGGAGTTTGTTTATTTACTTTCCATTAAATAGAGTGGGTCTTGCTCTGACATGTAACATCAGGGTTTAGATTGTTTGAATTAAGAACTTCATGTTTTTTGTTTTATTCTAAGATGCGGAGTCACCTTTCTTGGTACTCGAGTTGTTTTGAATTTTGATTATGAATCATGAAGCATGATGAGAAATTATGAAGTATTATAATAAAGATGTTTTGGACTATGAATTCCACTGCGAGAAGTATGAATATGTCTATTTATTTCTATCCAAGAAGGATTTGTCTTAAATAATTTTGAAACCCGTGTTACGGATCATGATTATATTTTGTAAGACGTTTGTTTACATGAAGATGTGACGCCCTTTTGTGGTTTTAACTTATTTTCTTTTTGTAAAAAATTCATGCAAAATATATGTGGGTTTAGAATGGTGTTACAAAATATCAACTAAAAGATTATCAGATTTATGGTAACAGTATACATATTTTCTGTGATAATATTGCTGCCATTTATTTAACAAAAAATCATGTTCAACATTATAGAACCAATCATATTGAGATTACACATCATTTCATTAGATATTATATTCAGAAGGGTGTCATAGATATTCAGTTCATTGATACTGACCATCAATGGGCTGATATATTTACCAAAACCCTGACTGTTGAGAGATTTGAATTTATCAAGAAAAATTTAAACACGGTGTTTATCAAAGATTAGTACTTGATTCTAAATGGAGTTTAAATATTTGAATATAATCAAAGGTAAACATATCAAATAAGTCTTTAGAAAGTCTCTGATTTCTGGAAACCTCTAAGTTATTTCATCCTCTGAAACTCTGAACTTTATTTTATTGTTAAGATCTAATACATTTAATGGGATTGAATATTTAATTTATGGTAAACCGAAATCCTTCTTAACTTATCTTGGCATTAAATTCATTATAAATAAATTTAATACAACATTTTGGTCTCCAACTTAGCATTTTACAAGGCACAAGTTGTCTAGCATCCCTATAGGAAGGTCTCTCTTCTATGTCCTCTTTTGAGAAAATTTTCCTTCTGATTTCTCTTGTGTATCTTGAGTAATGTTATCAGTTGTTTTGACACTCTCATATGTGTTTAGAGTTGAGTACTTTCACCTACAACTGTCTCTTTGTTCTCTTCGTCTCTCTGCTCCTGATGAAGAGTTTTTGTTGATTCCTTATCTTTTTCTTGTGTTAGCTTACTCTTTTTGTTTAAGCTAGTGTTTTAAAATGTTCACTATTTTATTATGAAGAGCCTATTCTATAAGAAAGTTTAACATAACACGTTGTCTTTCTTATTTTTTGTGCCCAACCAGGTTTTGAAAACAAGTTGGTTTGGTAGTCCTTTTCTCAACCACTCATATTTAGCATTTGATTGTAGTAAGAAGATGCATTTACTATTGGTCATAATGTGATAAAATTCCACGATTTAAAATTTATTTTTTTATCACACTTACTTAGAATCTATTTTTCCCATACATTTTTTTGAACTTCAGAGAATTTTATGGGAAATAAAGATATGCGTTGACAGAAAAAGGATTAAAATTTCATTAATTTGCAGAAGTAAGTACATTCAAAAGTATTTCATATACAACAAATTAAAGAGAATATCTTAAATTTTTTGCCTTGAAGAAGTTTTCCCAGTTGTAATCCTGCTCATCATCATTGTCTGAATAAAAATAAACATAATTTTCATCTGAATTAGAAGAATCTTCATCTATAGGAGTCTTCTTCTACTTGGACTTCCTCTTCCTTGACGCCTCTGGAGCTTCCTCGAACTTGGAAGTTTCAGGAGTTGGGCTTGATTCAAGAGATTTGACCTCCTTTTTCCTCTGCTCGATGTTTTGCGTCACTATCCTTGTTTCGTTGACCATTGTAGTCTCAAGAGTAATAGAGGTCTTAGTGCTTTCAGCTGAAGTACACATTTTTAAATTTAGCTGAATTTGAAAGATGATTTGTCTGGTTTTCAACTGAGAAGGTCCACTTTTATAATGGCCCATTGGAAGATTATTCATGTTTGCTTGTTGTTATCCTTGATTCTTGGAATTTTAAACACCAATAGTCACTAACGCATGATATCTGCTCATTATTGCATCTTTTCACTTCTCAGCTTCCGTTTTGTGAAAAATGACACGGTTTTGATCTGCTGCCTTAGGAAGTGAATCTTTGCGTTTTTTTTTATTCTCCCTATGATCTCTTCAGTTTCTTGGAAGATGAAATATTTATTATCTTTTTCTCTCTCTGTTTCTATTTATTTACTTTTTATTGATGACAAAAGGGGAGAAATATCAGAGTATTTAAAGAGTAAATATGGGAATATTTATTGAGTTTGATAAAAACATTTTCTATGTCTTTTATCAAGATCCTGAACCCACTTTAATGTTATCTTCTTTTATATAGATAAAAAGGTTTAATAACTATGATAGAACTTAGAGGTATCTTACAAACCTCAATCTATGAACTATTAGATAAGAGAGAGCTTACAAACCTCAGACTCTGAAGTTGTCAAGTTACTAAAACTGGTTTAAATAATTTGGATAGAACTTAGGGGGATCTTGCAAACCTTAACCTATGGACTGTTAGACTCAGGGGGAGCTTACAAACCTCATACTCTGATATTGTGAAATTATTAAAACAGACCAACCAATTGTTATTAAATACTTATGTTTGTCATCATCAAAAAGGGAGAGATTTTTGGAACAAAATTTGTTCATGCTCTTTGAGTTCATACTCCTTAGGTTTTGATGATAACAAAAGTACTTAAATAACAATAGGGTATACTAACATATTTTTAAGTGTGCATGATCATTAAGCTAGTAATTAACTAGGTTTTAACCTAGTTAGATTACTCGAAAAGAAGAAGCAATTCAAATTCTAATAGGATCATAATCTGATGTTTAATGGCACCTCAACACCATGTTGACACAACCTCTAATAATCAAATGTAACTCCAGTGTCAAATTAGAAACTTAGTACAACATTTGATTGTCTGTACTCTATGCAAAAGCAGCTACATCTTGTTAACTGCTAGAATTATAGAAAAAGTAAGCAAAAGGTTTTAGCACAAGGCTCAAGGTAGAGTGATACGATTTCTTCAGTCTATTCCACCATTCCTATGGACATCTTAATTGAGAAAGACACAATGGATAAAGAAATTACTCAAAAGATGAAGATCCTCATCGTACCAACTCCAACATATCTCTCTTGGAAACCGCTTCTTCACCAAAGACACATATGCAAGCAAGCTTCCAATGTCTCTTTTGTTCCCTCTATACAAGGAGCTGGAGATTCAAAATAAGTAACACGAATACACAACAACATACAACAAGAAATAATATATATGTTTCTCTCTCTAAGCTTTTGTACATAAGTTGTTGTATCGCACATAAACTTGAAATTTTCTTACACTTGTATATCTTAGAAACCTCAAGTTACAAGGTCTTTGTGTAGGTTTTATTTATTGTACCTCTGATTGTATATCAGGTACATCATGTTGTAATCCTAAACAATTTGTTTAGAGTTTGTAAAAGTATGAAAATGAGTGTTTGAGCAAGAAAGTCTCAAACTGAGTGTTTGAGAAAATAAGTCTTTTTCAAGTGTGATTGAACAAGGAAGTCCTAAACAAATGATTTAGGCAAGGAAGTCCCTTTCAAGTGTGATTGAGCAAGGAAGTTCTAAACAGTTGGTTTAGGAAAGGATGTATTTTTCTGGTTAGATTGAGCAAGGAAGTCCTAAATGGGTGTGTTTAGGCGAGAAGTATCTTTTTGGTGAGATTGAGTAGGAAGTCTTGGACTGGTGTGTCTAAGCAAGTTGTAATCGGGTTTTGATTATAGTAAAAAGCTCTTGTGTGGCAAGGGGACTGGGCTACTCTCATTATAAAGGAACTAGGACAATCTTTGTGTGTGATTTACTTATTGCTTATGCACATTTAACTATTCCGCTGCTGCATACTCTTGCTAAGAATATGAACTTGGTCAAATTTAGAAGTTGTTGTTCATAAAAGAAAAGTTATCAGATACACACTTCAACCCCCTTCTTGTGTATTTTTCTCACCTTCACTAATCTCTAGGAGTACATGTGAGCTACATACGCACTACAACTCCTTTCGCTAAACTCTACTTCTAGAAGTACATGCAAGCTACGCTCGTACTACGATATTATTCTAGACGTCCATTAACCCTAAATGTCTTGGAGTACATGAGATCCACTCTGTCATACACACTTTCTCTAAGCAAAACCTACTTTGATCTAGTATAATGCATGATTGTCATGCAAGCAAAAATTCCTTCCAAACCTCCATATCATTTTGAAACACATTAACCTTGATTACCACATTAGAGTTTCAATAAGGTTTACCATACATTCACTTTGATTTTCCATATTAGGGCTTCACAAATATTTTACCAAAACATTGGACTCGTGTCCTGAGAGTTTTCTCACAATCATTTATCATTCACAACATGATTCATAACAAGCATCTTATCAAAACATTGGACTTATGTCTTAAGATTTACTTTACAATTATTCATTATTCACAGTGTGATCCTTACATATAAACATCATGAAACCTTTACCTTAAGATAAGTCTTTGCATTAGCTTTCTAACGCATCTAGCACCTCAATCTGAGTTTCTAAACTCACGCTATGAATTTTTGAAAACTCCCAGGCATATAGTTATTGCACATTTAGTGCAATCAATTGCACTCTGCGAATTTTCACTTTTTTCGCAACCGTAATCACTTTAGAACTTCATCCCAACCCCATTTCCAATACCATTACAAAATCACAGTCGAAAACACATTTTGGCATCAATTTAACATGATTAATACATTATAACACATCTTCATTAAATCAACACATGATATTGGCATTTAAACACAAGATTCACGGAAAAACACACCAAATTTGCACTAAAACCAAATAATTGATGAGAAGAGAGATTTGTGACTTAGGGTCAATGAACCATCATCTCGTAGGAAAATTCACATGAAACTCAGATAATTCGGGATTCAAGGGAAATTCCACTATCCTAAACGCTAAAATATCAAAATTATAGAATCATATCCGCATTTTCTTATTAGTGCATAATTTCTTCACGAACCTCCTTAACAATGGTATAATCCTTCCTTTGCATACTCTCTACTATGTTTTTTTTAGTGACTTGAGGTTCATTTTTTTCCAGAATTTTGGAGAAGAATAGTCTCTTGAAAAAGTAAGGACTCTAAATTAATAGGTGGAGAGGCAGTTGAGTGTAAGTTTTTATTTCGTGTCAATTTTTTTTGTTTGAAACACATGTATTATGGAATATATCGAGAAAAGTAAGGTATTATGAAATTAAAGTTGGGTATTATAGTTATTAGGGAAAATTTTCTAGATATAATTGACTTTAAATCATCACTTTATTTATGAGTAAAATTAAATGACCAATTTCATAAATATACAAATAAAAAAGGATGCAAAATAAAGGTCAATTATAATCTTTTAAAATGTAAAAGAGAAACTTAAAAAAAAACAAAATAAAAACTATTTAATATTGACTCGTGATTCAAAAGCTTGAAGATACAACTAAGTTTAACTCTTTAATATAGAGGATTATATCGGTGGTTTATTGATGAGTTAATTTTATGTTCAAATTTTTGAATGATGAATAAAAAATTCACACTATTGAATTTCAATAAGATATCAGTCGTCTCTGATCCTCATTTTCGCTACCTAACTCAACTCCTTTTACTGAACCTTCGTTTACCTCAACAATGGTGGATGTTGATGATCCATCACTATTTAGGGTTTGTTTAAATGAGTTTTATTTTTTAGTTTTAAAAATCTATTATATAAATTAATTTCCAAAAAAATATTTGAAGAAAAATAAAATAAAAATGTTTATTTATCTTGTTTTTGAAAACTCTTTTAAAGATGAAAAATAATTCTTTGATAAATTTAATTTCAAAACATATTTTGAATTAATTTTTAATAATAATTTTGTTTAAATATCTTTCATTTTAATCTAGATATATTTATCAATAGTGCTTGAATGGGACGGCGAGGATTCTCTTACCCCTTAATCGGATATCATGAGTTTGAATTTGATCTTCAACACAAAACATTTTTAAATTCTCTTGAATGAGAACATTTAAGGTATATGCAATTTTGTGCATATGGTATAAGATTTATACAAAAATAAATATTTCAAAAATATTTATAGTGTAATATTTATTATATCAAGTTTAAATATAAAGCACATGATATGTTTTTAAAAATATTTTTAAATCAATTATATTTATATATACAAGATTAATTATAAAATACAAGTTGTTGTACTTCAAAATTTGCCCTCTCATATTCCTCAAGACATTGCAAGAAGAATCTCCAAGTTGCCCAAAGTTTGCTCAAGAATTGGTCAGACAAGTTATCTCCTAAGGCAGTCTACCCCAAATTAGGGTTTTGTGTTGCATCAAGATTCTTGAGTCCAAATGACCTCAAGTTCTCCCCAATGTCCTAATATGTTCTCAAGGTCATCCATGTCAAATTTCAAGCCTTGCAGAGGAAGTTTGCTCAGTCAATTGCTCAAAGGGTCCAAAAATCGACTGTGCTAGGGCAAAAGTCAACTGTGACCTATAAACAGTCAAACCTCAAGATTTTTTGTCAACATTCTCACTTTGAAGGATATTTCATCATTTGATCAAGGGTTGACCATGATTCACCAATGATTGCTCAAAATTCATCAAGACTCAAAAATTGCTAAATTAGGGTTTTGTAGGAAAAGTCAACTCAACTTTGACCAAGCATAACTTTCTCATACTTTATGAGAAATGACCCATCCAAATCTAATTTTTAAGAGGATGCAATTTCCTACAATCCATATTCATACCCCAAGATCATAAAATGCACTCACAAGAAGTTATAAATTTGGACATTATAGGTCATTTGTGAAAGTCAACAAAAACACCTTTTTTGCCAAAGCTTATAACTTGAGCATGGAATATCAAAATTAGATGCGACCAAAAGGGTTGGTTAGAGGACATATAAAGCTTTCTAAAAAGTCCAAGAACACTTCCAAAAGTTCAAAATTGAAGAAGTTATGCATTGTTGAAGTTGGGATTTTTTGCAAAATTGCCAAAAGTCAACCATCCCCAAAACTTCAAATTTTGTCAAATGGGCCCATTCTTTTCCACTTGATTTGAGCTTGCATCATTGTCCACGTGTCCTAGCTTCAGCCATGAGCCCATATTTTATTTTAATTATTTAATTTGATTTTTTATTGAATTTACTCATTTTAAATCAAATTAAATCATATAAAATCCCAAACTTTGATAACATGAGATTTTTTTGCTGTTTCAGGTTGTAATTATCACCATTATCATCATAAAACTCGAATAATACAATATCATGTGCAAAAAGATTGATTTTTGATAAATTTGACAAGTTGTAAAGAGTGAATCAAATCAAATTCCAATGCATTGATTTAGAGAGATTCAATCCAAAATTGTTACCCTAATACATTCCATAGTACATAAGCAAGCAAAACAGATCGAAACAAGGGTTGGAAATTGCAAGCATAGGCAGGACAAAGTTTGAAAAAAGTGGTAAAAAGCTTGAGATCGAAATCGTGCTTAGAGGTGTTTTCAGAAGCCAAGACCTATCCCAATTGCTTCCTGGACGTTCATTGAAGCTAAACCAATCTAAAGCAAGCTTCCTCACACACCACAACGCGTTGTAAGTATCACGAAATACACCCCTGTTCTTGAAATCGTAATTCATCATTCTTGCATCATTTGAACAAATTGCTTGCATATTTGTCATCCTCACAACATTTCTAAGCTTTTTGTATTATTCAATTTTGTTTATCTAAACTGTAACGTAAAGCGCCATAGTTAGGGTTCTTGGAAGCATTTTTAGGGTTTCTCTTTTCAGGTGAAATTAGACTACAAGAGGGACATGGTTGTGACCGGGAGGGAAGGACGAGTACAACCATGTCTTTAGAACTCATTTTTGTGGCCTGAAATGAATTTTGGAACAACCCTGCGCATTTAGCTGCGGATTTAAATCTGCAGGTAATGTTATTACAGACCTGGGGACAGGGACGAGTGTTGTCACCCCCCGGTTGGCCCATTCAAATGTTGTGCGCACGATTTATTTGTTCTGACCAATAATTGCTTTTTTGTTATATTATTATTATTATGTAATATATTAACAAATGAATCAAGGCAGCGTAGTGGCAAGGCAAGCAAGCAATATCCATCAGGACCTGGGTTCGAATCCCAGGTCCCTCACTTTCTCTATATTTTTCCTCTTCAGGTACTCCTGTGCATATTCAAGCGCGCAGAACACCATACGCCCTCGTCCATTCAGTGGCCAGATGGCCATTGGCCAGATCTGGTGGCCAGGATCTGAAGGTCTACATGAAGCCAAGTCAGCACACACACACCAAATCCAGGAAAGGTCAACAAGGCCAGCATTTTGGGCCTCAGGATTGCTGATCCACACTCCCAATTTTAGGCCCATACCCCCCTTACTCTCATCTATTTTATTTTTATTAATTGCTTTATTTTTTTTATTTACTTACTAACCAATCAAAAAATTCTTTTCTTTATAAAATAAAATCACAAAAATATTTTCTTTATCAAATCAAATTTCAATTTTTATTTTATTAATAAACACTAATTAAATTAACTTAGGTTTTAATTAGAATAACTTTAATATATTTTTGTAAATAATTAAAATTAAATTAGATTTAATTAGGTTTTTACTAATTCAATTAATTTTATTTTCTTTCTTAAAATAACAAAAAACCCAAAAAATAATTTATTTTTATTAATTAATTTATTTATTAATTTAGTAATTAATTTAGGTTGATTTATTTCTTAAAATAAAAACCAAAAAGATGTCTTCTTTAAAGGGTCAAAACCCTAATTTTGCGTTCGATTTAATTTCCCGCATGCGATTTATTTATTTTATCCAATAATGTACTTGCTCTCGGTTTGTAATAGTTAATAGGACTTTTATTATTTTTTATCGCTTTATTTATTTTTAAAGGGTTTGTCTTTGGCGATGTAAATACCCGACGCCTTGTAATTTAAATTCCGCAATTCATTTTCCGCAAATTCTAACTGTTAGATGTTTGATAATAGGATGGCATGACAAGACTGAATGTTTTAACCTAAAATCAACTTAGATCACCTTTAACATGTGCAAAGATAAAAATAAACTGAAAACGACACACTCGCACATGCGCACTCTTAAGGTACACCCCACTTGGTTGTCTTCGTTCACGGTCATTGAGTATAGGTCGTTTTGGAGGTCGTCTCTTGTCTAAAAGATCATAGTTGCCTCGAAATGGTTTCCTCGGATATTGTTGCCTCAAACAAATGATCTAAGACATTAGGGTTACCGTCTAACATTGCTTTAGTGACTGTAAGTCCCGCATTCGAATTGACCCTCAAACTCCAACGATGGTGTTACCTACTCATTCATAGTATGATAACATTGTATGAAGGACATTAGCATAGAACGATTCATTTTTCGAGTAGGTAGATGGTTCTTAGATACTTGCTCTTTCAAAAACAAAAACTTTTCACACTTACACTTTTTGAACAAAGTTTTCAAAAACACTTCATACACTTTTGAGGAAAGAAGCAAGAGTTAAATCGAAGTTTTCAAAACAAAAACTTTTTCAAACCCACAAGCACAAAGAAAGCAATTTTGAAAAGAATTGAGCAAGTACCTAAGAGCGTGTGGATAACCACGGATAGAAAGGGTGCTAACACCTTCCCTTTCTATAATCTACCCCCCGAACCCGAGAAATATCTCGAAAAAGGAATTTTTTTGTGCTTTTTTCCTTTCCTTGTTGGATAAAATAAAAGTCGATGGCGACTCTTGCTTACCGCGACATTTTGCAAACACAAACGCAAAACGCAAACCAGCTTTCCAAAAAACAGTCAGTTCTTCCCACCGTATCACAGAACTGGCGACTCTGCTGGGGACACTTATAAGTGGGGTGTACCTTAGGAATAGTTCATAATGTTTTCAATTGCTTGACTTGTATGATTTATCTTTGTGGGCTTGAATCAGAGTTACTATAGATCCTATCCCGGATCTGGGGGACACCCTTTAGGTAAGTAGCAATAAACTGTGAGGAAACTGTACGGCGTAGACCGATACGGTTGAAGCAGTAGCTACGTTGGTGTGGCACTTTAGTATGTACCGATATCCCTTGTGGCGCAACGAGGAGAATATGGGTCTGCTAAGGGGTCATTAAACACCAACTGACCTTAGAACCTTTAAATTAACCAACTTGGCCATAGAATAGTAGCAGTATGCTACACTCATTGAGGCTAAACTCTCGCGATGATTCCGGCCGCAAGAAAAGGTTGCTAAACTGGAATTATGACCGATCGAGGGTAGTCAGTGATATTGAGATCCTCTAGAACCCGGTTACTACTTCTAGGACAGGTTTGAACCAACTGAACTGAAAGAGGGTAGTACCTAGACTCCTTGCCAGCCTGAAATCTAAGGGCTATCTGTGTGACTTGTGTTCCCTTACCATGTTTGCTATTTGTGAATACTTGTGGTGTGTTTCTATCATGACATCATGACATCATGACATTGCATGCATATTGCATTGGACTAACCTATTTCAAAGACAAGAGGGATTCATCTTTGTTCTGTTTTGTAGGTCATGGCACCCATGCGTAGAAACACCATTCGGATCAACTTTGTCCAGGTTCCCACTCAGCTTAAGGAATTGGTTGCAAAGAT
This sequence comes from Vicia faba, assembly GCA_948472305.1. Classification (NCBI taxonomy): domain Eukaryota; kingdom Viridiplantae; phylum Streptophyta; class Magnoliopsida; order Fabales; family Fabaceae; genus Vicia; species Vicia faba. Next base: position 179,916,604 of record OX451740.1, read on the forward strand.
TTCAGATACTTCCTCCTTTATCAGAAGACATGGTCACCTCTTGGGTTTGGTCACTTCCAAAATGGACGAGCAAATGATGAGTGTCTTAGTCCAGTTCTTTGATCCACTGTACCATTGCTTTACTTTTCCGGACTACCAGTTGGTCCCTACCTTGGAGGAGTTCTCTGATCTGCTTGGCATCTCTATTTTAGAGCAGACCCCGTTCATAGGTTGGGAGAAGATCCTTAGGCCGGAAGAAATTGCTTCAGCCCTCCATCTGACAAAGGCTGAGGTAATGTCTAATTGGGAAACTCGTAGTCGAGAAAAGGGTTTCTTGACTAAATTCTTGGTTGGTAAAGCTAATCAGTTCCGGGACAGTCTAGACTTCCAGGAATTCGAAGACATTCTGGCTCTACTCATATATGGCTTGGTACTTTTCCTAACTCGGATGCTTTCGTCGACGTAAATGCAATGAAGATTTTTATGTCTGGTAATCCTGTACCCACTCTCTTGGGCGACATTCTTCACTCTCTTTATACCCGTACTGCTCGGAAGCGGGGAACCTTGATGTGCTGTGCTCCATTGTTGGCGAGGTGGTTTATTTCTCACCTCCCCAAATCAGTTTTGAAAAACAAGGAAGGCATGGGCTGGGCCTATAGGATTATGTATCCCTCCCATAATGACATCATTTGGACTATTAAGGGAATGAAAGATGTGGCTATTATTGATCGATGTGGGGAATACCCCAATGTTCCACTGATAGGAACCAATGGAGGGATCACTTATAATCCGTGCTTGGCCTTACGTCAATTTGGGCGAGCTAGGAGGGAAGGACCAAATGAGTTGCTGATGCCGAGTATTGTCTTTGATTTCCAAGGGGATAGTGACGAGCAACGCCGCAGATTCATAAGAGCTTGGGATAGAGTACACAGGTCTGATCCATACGATTTGGGTGCAAAGACTTCTCTTCCGATGGAGCCATATCTCTGATGGGTTCGTATCCGTGCCCAAAAGTTGGGAATGTCGTACGAAGCCGTCTTGCCTATCATTGTTGAGGTTGTTGATGAAGAAGGGGTTCCTCCTACCATCCTCCATCCATACATGCCTACTGACATTGGGGCATTAAAGAGATCGTGGATGAAACTGAGAGAAGAGCGGGATACTTACAGAGAAAAGTATCATGAGCAAGAGAAGAAGATTTAGAAGTTGACAAGGCAACTGGAGAACGAGCGGATCCTCAATGACTATGTCCGCACCAATAAGAAACGACCATGGGAGCACTGATTGTCTTTTGATTGTTTCTAGTTTTGATTTACTTTTCAGTTTTTCTTTCCTGTAAATGCCTTAAAGGCATCTTTTGAACAATTGATTTAAAATTTTATCTAATAAAAGTGTGTTTCATTTCTTGTTTACGAATTTGAATCCCTAAAGTCTTTTGAAATCATATCATGCGCATATCATTCCCATGCACCTCATAACAGGTACCCATTACAGGTTTTCTCATCTTCTTCGCTGTTTATTTCAGCATCATGTCTTCTGAAACATCAACTGAACAAGCAATCAAGGCTCTACAGGCTCAAAACGCCCAGTTCCAAGAGTTGTTCATGAGTTTGGCTAAGGGTCAGCAAGATTTGAAGACCCTTATCTTGAAAGAGAAGAAGAAGAAGAAGACGGTCCTATTCAATATAGGTCGCAGATTCAGAAATGATTTGCGAGAAGAGGTTAATTTGACCCCCTCATCTGGAGGGAAAGATAATCAGGAAGAAAGGAGGGCTCCTATCCCTGTGGTTTCTAACAACGAGACTGACTTCGACGAGGACCAGTATCCTCCTGCTGAAGATAGATACAAGCAACTAGAAGACTGGTTGAGTGCGATGGAAGTTCAGAAAGTGCCTGGTCTGGACTTTGGTGATCCGGGTCTATCATTTGGGGTGGTGATTCCCCATAAGTTCAAAGCACCAACCTTTGCTAAGTATGACGGGGTTTCTTGCCCAAAACTGCACCTCCGTTCGTACGTTAGGAAGATTCAGCCGTACACCGCTGACAAGAACCTCTGGATCCACTTCTTTCAAGACAGACTTTCAGGGACTCGGCTTGAATGGTTTTACCAGTTAGAAAGAACTAGTATCCGTAATTGGGAAGATTTGGCCGCTGCTTTCTACAAGCAGTACCAATACAATGCCGACCTCGCTCCCACGCGTACCCAACTCCAGGGTATGTCAATGGGTGCGGGTGAAGGTTTCAAAGATTATGCTCAGAAGTGGAGGGACCTCGCTGGAAGGGTACAACCACCTTTGGCTGACAGAGAGCTAGTGGACATGTTTCTGGGGACCTTGCCTGGTCCGTATTTCAACCATCTGATTGGAAGTTCTTCGTCCGAGTTTATAGAGCTGATTATGACCGGGGAAAGGATTGAGGCCGATATCAAATCTGGTAAAATACAGAAGGGTGCTTCATCAGGAACCGAGAAGAAGCCTTTTAAGAAAGAGTCGAGTGCTGTTTACAGTTCAAAAAGTCAGAATAGACCTGAACGCCGCCAAGCTGTTAATGCGGTGGTTATTTCAAGACCTGTTGTTGCTCCTCAGTGCAACAATCAGCCAAGGGCCTAGAGGCCGTAAAGACAATTCACTCAGCTCAACATGACTTTATCCCAGATTCTGCCGCAATTATTAAAGACCAGTCTAGTGATTCCAAGGGAGGCCCCGAAGAATCCAAATACAACATCACTGAAGTACAACCCTAATGCCCGCTGTGCTTTTCACTCTGATAGCCCAGGGCATGATACGGATGATTGTTGGGTTTTGAAGAATATGGTACAGGACTTAATTGATGCTAAGGAGATCGAGTTCGAAGCACCTGAAAGACCTAATGTTGTGAAAGCTCATATGCCCAAGCATGGAGTGAATGCTGTAGATGAAGACTCATTTGTGGTTTCTGTGAAAGATATTGCTACTCCCTTGATGACCGTGAAGAAGAACCTTTTGTCAGCCAGTTTATTTCTGGGTTGTGACGAAGGTTGCCGTATGTGTTCTGTCCTACCTACCGGTTGCCATCTTTTGAAATCAAGTGTCCAACGCCTGATGGATAGTAAAGAAATTCTGTTTGAGAATACTTTTGTTCCTTTGGTCCCTGCTGAAGAAGTTGCTATTATCACCATTTTCGACAATTCTTCCAAGGCTTCCACGAGAAAGCCTGTTAGAATTACATTCGTTCCAAGAATCGCACCATTGATTATCATTGTTCCTGGGCCTATCCCCTATACATCAAACAAAGTTGTCCCTTGGCATTACGGGGTTGACGTATATTATCACGGAGTTAAGCAAGATTTGGATGTTGATACTGATGTCAGCAATATTGTTGGACCTGCCAAAGTCACCCGCAGCGGAAGACTTTTCTCCCCTGATATCTCTCCACCAACTGCCCAGAAGCCTGTTGTTATTACACCTGCCAGTGTACCTGCTACTGTTCCTATTCAAGTTCCAATTCTTACCCCTGTTGTCGAGTCATCTGACGCCCAGGGCAAAGGGACCACCAGTGAGCCTACCCAGATGGAGGCACCGAAGAAGATTACTGTTGAAGCCTCTAGAAAAGAGATGGAGGAAATTTTAAAGATCATCAAAAAGAGCGACTACAATGTAGTCGAGCAGCTGGGGCAAACCCCATCCAAAATATCTATGTTATCTCTGTTTCTATGCTCAGAAGCCCATGCCAAGGCTCTGATTGCTGTCCTGAAGACTGCACACGTACTGCAAGAAACATCAGCTGATCAGTTTAAAGACTGTGTGGCAAGTTTAACTGCTGATAACGGATTGGGTTTCTCTGACGCCGACTTGACTGTTAAGGGGAAGAATCACAATGACGCCCTACATGTCTCCATTGAATGCAGGGACACTACTCTTGCTCACGTATTGGTGGACACCGGGTCTTCGTTGAATGTGTTACCTAAGAAAGCTCTAGACCGGCTAGACTGTGAAGGGTTGGAGCTGAAACCAAGCAACATTGTAGTCAGGGCTTTTGATGGGTCCAAGAGAATGGTACACGGAGAAGTGGATATTCCGATTAAGGTTGGTTCTCAGGTTTTCGCCTCTATATTCTATGTGATGGACATTCAGCCATCTTATTCCTGTTTGTTGGGTCGTCCATGGATCCACAAAGCAGGGGCAGTGACGTCTACGCTCCACTAGAAGCTAAAGTACCCAGTGAAAGGGAAAATTGTGACAGTGCAAGGAGAACAGGAGTACATGGTGAGCCACCTCAACTCTTTTCGATATGTAGAAATGGATGGGGAGTTCATTGAGACCCCATTTCAGCATTTTGAAGAGGTTCCCCAGACACTGGCATCAACTGAGACTGTTGTTGAAGATCCTCCTATGAAGATGGCTTCCTTCAAGGATGCCCGGGCTGTTGTCGAGAAAGGTGGGTGTGCAAATTGGGGCCAACTCCCTGATTTTGCACATAAGACTAACAAGTTTGGTTTGGGTTTCACTGCAGAAGCTCAAAAGGCTATTCGGAATGCACGGATCGGAAGACTCCCCTATTCATCAGTAATTCAGGAGTGAATTCCATTGAAGATGATGTTGAAGAGTCTGAGTTTGACAGTTGGATCTACCCGACTGCCAATGGTGGACTAAGCAATTGGACGGCAAAGGACTTCGTCCCAATTTCTTTTATTACCGAGTAATGAGAATTTTGTTTTAAATTTGTAACAGACAATGTTTTAAACTTTATGGCCTGGTGTCTTACCCGGGGCACCGTGGCTTCATTTGTGAGGGCTTTATGTGTGTCATCTACATATATCATTAATAAAAGCATTGGACATTTATTGCATTTCAAATTTTGTGCTCCTTGTTGTTCTTTTATTATATATTGCAAAACAGCTATTTTACACACACTCACATATACAGGTCTACATCCACTCTGGATCTCACTGGTAACAACTCCGCTACTGCCAGTTATGACTTCGAAAGTCCGATCAACTTAGCCGAAGACGAAGGTGAAGATGATTGCGAAGTGCCTGGTGAACTTGCAAGACTGTTACTTCAGGAAGAGAGGGTTATTCAGCCGCATGAAGAGCCAGTGGAAACAATAAATCTGGGTACAGAGGAAGACAAAAAAGAGGTCAAGATCGGTGCAAATCTAGAGCCTAGTGTTAAGCAACGGCTGATTCAGATGCTGCGTGACTAGGTTGGGATCTTTTCCTGGTCTTATGAAGATATGCCTGGGTTGGATACCGATATTGTGGTTCACTGCCTGCCTACCAAGGAAGACTGTCCTCCAGTAAAGCAGAAAGTCCGCCGAATGCGCCCGGATATGTCTGAGAAAATCAAGGCTGAAGTTATGAAACAGTTTGACGCTAGTTTTCTAGCAGTTACTTCTTACCTACAATGGGTTGCCAACGTGGTTCCAGTGCCGAAGAAGGATGGTAAGGTTTGAATGTGTGTTGACTATAGGGATCTGAACAGGGAAAGCCCCAAGGATGATTTCCCTCTGCCTCATATCGACGTTCTGGTTGACAACACCGCTCAGCATAAGTTCTTCTCCTTTATGGATGGTTTCTCCGATTATAATCAGATTAAAATGGCTCCCGAAGACATGGAGAAGACAACCTTTGTTACTCAATGGGGTACATTTTGCTACAAAGTCATGCCTTTTGGATTGAAGAATGCTGGGGCAACGTATCAGTGCACCATGGTCGCCTTGTTCCATGACATGATCCATCACGAGATTGAGGTATACGTCGACAACATGATTGCAAGATCTCAAACTGAAGAAGAACACTTAGACCACCTTCAGAAGTTATTTGACAGGTTGAAGTTGTACAAGCTGAGGTTAAACCCGAACAAGTGCACCTTTGGGGTGAGATCTGGTAAACTGTTGGGTTTCGTCGTAAGCGATAAAGGTATTCAAGTGGATCCTGCAAAGGTGAAGGCTATACAGGAAATGTCGGCTCCTCGAACAGAAAAATAAGTCAGAGGCTTTCTGGGACGATTAAACTATATTTCCCGATTCATCTCGCACCTGACTGCTACTTGTGAGCCAATCTTCAAGCTACTGAAGAAAGATCAAGTGGTACGTTGGAACGATGAATGCTAGGCCGCTTTCAAAAGGATCAAGGAATATCTCCAAGAGCCACCTCTTCTGATGCCTCCAGTTGAAGGGAGACATCTGATCCTATACTTGACAGTACTCAACAATTCAATGGGGTGCGTGTTGGGGCAGTATGACGAGTCTGGCCGAAAAGAGCATGCTATTTATTACCTTAGAAAAAAGTTTACCAACTGCGAGACCCGATACTCGTTGCTCGAGAAAACTTGTTGCGCTTTGGCATGGCTGCTCGCCGGCTGAGATAATATATGCTGACTCACACTACTCTATTGATATCAAGGATGGATCCAATCAAGTATATCTTCGAGAAGCCTGCCTTATCCGGAAGAATAGCAAGATGGCAGATGATCTTGATTGAGTATGACATCCAATACACGACTCAAAAGGCAATCAAGGGAAGTGTGTTGGCAGATTATTTGGCACATCAGGCAGTGGACAATTACCAGTCTATGAACTTTGAATTCCCAGATGAGAACATCATGTTAGTAATCGACTGTGAAGAACCTGGACCGGATGAAGGACCTGAGGAAGGATCCTGATGGTCTATGTACTTTGATAGAGCTTCAAACGCTTTGGGTAACGGCATTGGCGCCGTGATCATATCTCCTAAAGGCTATCATACTCCGTTTACCAACCGACTATGTTTCAACTGCACCAACAATATGGCGGAGTATGAAGCGTGCATCATGAGTCTTCGAGCAGCAATTGACTTAAGGATTAAGTTTCTAAGTGTTTTCGGAGATTCCGCTCTCGTGATCAGTTAGATCAAAGGCGAGTGGGATACAAAACACCCAAATCTTATTCCTTACAAGGAGTATGTACTGACGTTGCTTCCCCACTTTGAGGAGATAACCTTTGAACATTTCCCGAGAGAGGAGAATCAGTTAGCGGACGCGCTAGCTACGATGTCTTCTATGTTCAAAGTCAATTGGGACAACGAAGCTCCCCAAATTATCATTGAAAGATTGGACGAACCTGCACATTGCTGTGATATTGAAACTGAAGAGGTAGCAGATAAACCCTGGTTTCATGAGGTGAAGAGGTACCTTGAGGCTCAGGAGTACCCCGAGAGTGCATCTGTTAATGACAAGAAGTTTCTGAGGAGGTTCGCGGCGAAGTTCTTCATCAGCAATGGTATTCTTTACAAGCGTAACCATGATTCAACCTTACCGCGTTGTGTGGATAAGAATGAAGCAGAAAGGATCATGGCAGAGTTACATGAAGGTACTTTCAGAACTCATTCGAGTGGACACACCCTGGCAAAGAAAATCCTACGAGCAGGATATTTTTGGTCCACAATGGAAGCCGACTGTTATCAACATTCTCGGACATGTCATAAGTTCCAAGTCTATGCTGATAAGGTCACATACCTCCGGTACCTCTGAACTTCTTGACAGCTCTGTGGCATTTTGCAATGTGGGGCATTGATATGATCAGCGAGATCAGACCTACAGCATCCAACGAGAATTGTTTCATCCTGGTAGCTATTGATTACTTTACAAAGTGGGTTAAAGCAACTTCCTTTGCTACTGTAACCAAGAACGTCGTGGCATGGTTTATTCGGCACAATCTGATTTGTCGATATGGTGTACCAGAGAGGATCATTACAGACAATGGTACAAATCTCAACAATAAGATGATCACTGAGCTCTGCAAGCAGTTCAAGATACAGCATCACAACTCTTCTCCTTACCGGCCAAAGATAAATGGGGTTGTAGAAGCGGCTAATAAGAACATTAAGAAGATTGTGCAGAAGATGACGGTGACATACAAAGATTGGCACGAGATGTTACTGTTCGCTCTTCATGGGTACCGTACCTCAGCACGGACGTCAACAGGGGCAACACCCTATTCCTTGGTATATGGCATGGAGGCCGTATTGCCCATTGAAGTTCAGATACCCTCTCTTTGGATTATGAAGGATGCAGGTTTGAGCGAAGATGACTGGATCTAGACCCGGCTTGATCAGCTGAACTTAATCGACGAAAAGAGACTTACTGCTATTTTCCATGGTCAAACGTATCAAAAGCAGATGATCAAGGCATTTAACAAGAAAGTTAGACGACAAGAGTATCAAGTGGGGGACCTGGTTATCAAGCGCATCATACTACTGTTTACCGTAGAAATTGGTAAACAACCGCTGATCTTCCAAAAGGTTACTTATTTGGTGACTCGCAGGATCGATCAGATTGATCCTAAGACATGGTTGATTTTCTGGAGTTTGACTAATCCTAATGGTGATTAATGCCGGTAAAGTAAAGACACTTTAAGTAAATTTCATGAAGAAAAGCTTGATAGAATAAATAAAAGCGTTAAATAAAAGGCTTCGAGAGAGATGAGTAAATGAAAAGCAATAAAGTGCTTGAATATAAAAGACTTTCATTAATTTAAATGGTGTTTCACACATACATTCTCAACGATTCTTTCGCTCACACTGGGTACTTGAATCTAGATGAGTGACTTGTATAAAATGATGAACACACCCGAAAACTACGTGAATAACTAGTATTTATACTAAAACAAATCCTAAGTAACCGTTGGGCAGTTACGTCGCTTCGAGATGACGCCACATGGCACGCTCACAGCATTCGACGCTCCTGATCTCGGCACGTTGCACTTGGTAACTGCTGGGAACCGTTTTCCCTCCAAGCATTCAAATCTCAAACCGTTCGACCCTGGGCATCAGGTACCTTTGTCGAGAGGTTCCTTCGACGTCGAAGACGACAAGATTCCCACTTAAAGGAAATTCTCTAAGTACCTTGTCATTCTTTGATGAGCCTTCGACAGGATCAGCTGGTCGAAGCCTTCTTATGTAGGAAATTCTTCTGACTCATAATTAATGGTCTATATTGATAACAAACAAGGGTGTCGAATTTAGGAGCCAACAAATTTCCCCCCAAGAATGTCTTATTTCGACGCTGAAAAGAAAAAGGCATTCTTTGAAATTCCACTCGACACCTGTCCTTCACTCTTAGCCACAGATTAGTTTGTGCGCTTTTCGCCTCCTACCAACCAACTGACAATCTCAAAAAGCCATCATTCCACCTGTTCCTAAGACGTCACTTCAGTAAGGCGTTTGGCACGCCCAATGTCCTTTCACAGATTGTCATCATGACGATTCCCCGAAATCGAGGATGCACGCTGCACCGCTTCTGTTCTGCAGAGCGGCTACATCACCAAATGAGCGCCACATGCCCCACTCTTGTCTGGGAGCTGTTTTGGGTGCAGTTGATTTGCTTGCTGTTTCTCCAGAAGTTTCCAGCTTCATCTTGGAGTTATACTCCATCATTGACCAAGTCTCTGCGGACTATAGACGTCGAAGGGGGTTCAACAGCCAACTCGAAACACTACATGGCAAGAGTTCTTCTGCTTGGACCGAAGTAGCTGAATCAACTTCTCGAATTTCAGAATTGTCGAAACAGAAGACATCCAAGCAACAGGAAATTGACGCCATAGATCAAGATAACGCCTCTATAAGGGCGCAGATCGAGGAGTTGGAGGCCAAGTGAAATGCTAACACCAAGCGCAAAGAGGAACTCCTTTCGACTGTTTCGGACGCAGAGAGCCAAGATGAAGTTACCCGAGGCTTAGAGTTCGCTGAAAGGGCCCAAGCCCTTGACGACCAGATTGCCAAACTTTCTCAGGCGACTGCCTTGTGTAACAAACGGCTGGAGTTGCAGCAAGCCAAATATCTTCGACTTAAAGCTTCCATCCCTTTCTAATTTGCTCAGCACCTCATTGACCATGTACTGTAATATTTGTAATACAATGCAACCATTTTGTTTAATCAATATATAATTTTCCATTTTGGCTCTTTATGGTTAACTTGGTCATTAACTGTTATTTATTTTGATCTCTTGGAGCATAGGTTTATATTTTTTCAAATATTTGTCGTTTACTCTCAAGAGTCTTTTATCTTCGCCTAACTCTTCAACCTCATTGCTCCACCAGAAAAAATTTGGATAATTCTGAACGGTCCTTCCCACTTGGGTGACCATTTTCCCATGCTTCGATCTCTTCGATCCATGGGGAGAATCACCTTCCAAACTAATTCTCCAGGCGAGAATGCCTTAGGTTTTACTTTTTTATTGTAAGAGTTTTCCACTCTTTTCTTCTGAATTCTCAGTAGGTCAAGAGCGCGTAGTCTTTCCTCGTCTAAATCTACTAGTTCTTCTAACATCATATCCCAATAAACCTCAGAGGGAATATCTTGATGTCTCTGAACCCTTGTTGATTGAAGACAAATTTCTGCTAGCAGTACTGCGTCATGACCGAAAGTTAGCCGATATAGTGTTGTACCTGTGGCTTCTTTTGGGGACGTTCGACAGGCCCACAAGATCTGGTCTAACGTCTTATGCCAATTTTTTGGCTTCTTCCCTACATGCTTTTTTATCAGGCCGATCACTATTTTATTCGCTACTTCGACTTGACCATTTGCCTGTGCATAATAAGGTGTTGATGTTAGGAGTCTAAAGACTGTTTCTTGAGCGAATTCCTGCATCTTTCGACCAGTAAACACTGATCCTTGATCAGTTGTTACAGTCTCAGGGATTCCAAATCTGTAGATAATGTTCTTTTGAATAAATTCAATGACATTTTCTTTGTCTGCATTGACTAAAGGGATAGCTTCGATCCATTTAGTGAAATAATCAATGCCTACCAATATATACTTCTGGCTCTTTGATGATGCTGGTCGAATCTCTCCAATAAGATCCAACGCCCATCATCTAAAAGGTCAAGGTTTCACTATTGAGTGAAGTTCGCTTGCTGGTACATGTTGGATGCCCGTATGGGCTTGACATTCCTGGCAACCCTTCGCAAACTCAACACAATCTTTCAAGATAGTGGGCCAGTATAGTCCTTGTCGAAACAACAACCATTTCATCTTATGGCCTACTTGGTGAGCCTCACATGCTCCAGCGTGCGTAGTCAAAAGGGCTATGTATGCTTCAGTTTCGCTTAAGCACTTTAGCAATACCCCTGCAGGCGTCTTTTTAAATAACTCATTACCCATGAGTACGTAACTCAACGCCCTATATTTTATTTTTCATTCTGTCAAAGCTGCTGGATTTTGTAGATAATCTACAATGGGTTTCCTCCAATCTTGCTCTGACAAATTGTCTATGAACGATATTTCAAAGTTCCTTTGATCAGCATACCCTAGTCTTGTCGATTTCAAATCTGTTGGAGACAGGCTGGTTGCTTTTATTTTTTCTCGAACTTTGATTGCTCTTTGTAATCTCGTTTTTGAAATTTTGTACCCAGATGCAATCTGTGCCAAATCATTGGCTACTTGATTTTCCAATCTAGGTATGTGTCGAATGTTAACCACTTCAAATTTTTTCAATAAACGATTTGCTATCACAAAGTACATAATAAGATTTTCTCTTATGCATTTATACTCTTTTGTGACTTGCTTAATGACTAACTCTGAGTCTCCCATTATTTTGACTCGAGTTGCCCCCAATTCCAACAATATCCCAAGGCCAGTAATTAGAGCTTCGTACTCAGCCTCATTGTTCGAACAAGTACCTTCTATCTTGTACTTGAATGTTGTTGGAATTTTTTCTGGAGAAATAATCAAGACCCCTACTCCTGTTCCATCTTTATGGCTGGAACCATCGAAGTAGAATTTCCAAGGCTCTATCTCCACGTAATTTATATTTTCAACCTGAATTGAGTGGTCGACTATAAAGTCTGCTACCACTTGCCCTTTTACTGCCCTAAGAGGCATAAAGGTCAATGAATACTCAGTTATTGCTAACGCCCACTTGCCAATTCGGCTGTGCAAGATGGGTTTCGACAACATGTATTTGAAAACATCAAAATGAGACGAAACATACACATCATCTGGTTTTATATATTGTTTGAGCTTTGTACAAGAGAAATAAAGACATAGACATAATTTTTCAACTTCGCTATATCTAGTTTCTGCATCGTTCAAAACTCTGCTAAGATAGTAAATGGGTCTTTCGACTCCATTTTCATCTTCTTGGGCTAACATGCTTCCCAAACTTCTGTTGGATGCAGCTATGTACAATCTCATACTCCTGTTGTTGCAAGGAGGCACCAAAATAGGTGGCTTGGTGAGATACCCTTTGATCTTGTTGAAGGCTTCTTGTTGCTCTTGCCCTCACTCGAATCTTTCCTTATTCAATCGAAGTAAGGGTGAGAAGGCTTGAGCTTTTCCACTTAGGTTAGATATGAATCTCCTTAAGAAATTTATCTTGCCCAACAGAGATTGCAGTTCCTTCTTGTTTGTTGGCGCTTTTGCTTCCAAGATTGCCTTCGTCTTGTTCTGGTTGATTTCGATTCCTTTCTTGTGGACGACGAAGCCCACGAAATCTCCAGCTTTTACACAGAACGCACATTTCAAAGGGTTCATTTTCAGACCATGTTCTCTCATTCTTTCAAATGATTGTCGAAGGTGGTCTATATGGTTCTTCCTGGAAACAGATTTTACAACAATATCATCAATATACACTTGCATAAAAGTGTTAATAAAATCATGGAAGATAGAATTCATCGCTCGCTAATATGTTGCCCCAACGTTTTTTAGGCCAAAAGGCATCACTACCCATTTGTAAGTTCCTAAAGCCCCGGGGCATCGAAAAGCTGTTTTTGACACATCTTCTTCAGCAATGAAAATTTGATTATATCCTGAGTAACCATCGAGCATGCTCAGGTACTCATGGCCAGCGGCAGAATCGACTAGCATTTCCGCCACAGGCATAGGATATTCATCTTTGGGTGTGGCAGCATTCAAATCTCTGAAATCTATGCATACCCTCAACGTACCATTTTTCTTAATTACTGGCACAATGTTTACAATCCATTCGACATACCTCGTAGCTCGTATGAATTTGCACTTCAGCAGTCTTTCGACTTCTATTTTTATCTTCGACAGTATTTCTGGAGCGAAGCGTCTTGGACTTTGCTTGACTAGCTTCTTCCCAGGTTTGATTGGCAACTGAAGTTCTACCAATCCTCTGTCGAGACCAGGCATCTCGTCGTAATCCCATGCAAAGCAGTCTTTGAACTCCTTTAACAATTGGATCACTTCAAACCTGAGCTCTGGGTCTATTTTGGCGCTGATGTAAGTTGGCTTTTTCTCTAACCCTTCGCCCAAGTTGATTTCTTCTAAAGGATCCTGTGCTAACATTTTGATGTTGTTCGCCAGGGGGTCCTTTTCGAATCCCAAAGGCTCATCGTCATAGATGGCATCGAGCCTTTGCTCCTGCATTCCTTCTGTCATGATATCAGGAGGTTCTGGGTCGAAATCCTTTCCAAGACCTGCAGAAGATAGCTCTTGATCGTTGGCCTGAGTGGCCATATATTTTACTTCGGCTTCGAGAGCCGCTATCATCCTTGTTTCGGCTACATAAGCCGAAATTCACTGTAGTGATTGTGACTCAGTCATTATCACTGAATTCACTTCCCCAACCAGTTGGCTGGATGTCAGTTAGCCCACTGAAATCAATGTGGGACAAGTCTTCTCTGTCCCATTGAAAACCATGCTCAGGGTGCAGGTACAAGGAACAAAAAGCATTTGGCGCTGGCGCCATGTCGAAGTCAGGTGCTGGGCATGGCCCAATGTGAGCCAATTTTTTGTCTAAGTCAGCTCTCCCCAGGTGATTTACTTCGCCCAAGTAATAGCTCTGATCCGCTTCTATATTTTCGACAATTCCATCAGGACGCCATAGTATTAACCTTTGGTGCATTGATGATGGTACTGCTCCAACACCATGTATCCATTCTCGGCCCAACAAAAGATTATAATTTGGTTTGGCCGATATCACCATAAACATAGTTGGTCTAAGGATGGATCCTACTTTGAGGTCTAGTTGGATCACACCCATAGTGGTCCTTATTCCGCCTTCATAATTCGACAGGACCATGTTATGAGGCTTGATGTTTTCATCACTCTTGCCTATTTTTCTCAACATGAAGTGAGGGATGATGTTGATGGTTACCCCACAGTCCACCAAGATCTTATTTACGGTGGCTTCTTCGAGTTTTGCCCTTATGAATAAAGGCTTGAGGTGATTTTTCATCGCCTCAGTAGGTGGTTCGAAGAAACCATTTTGCTCTTCGGTACGGCCATTATCCATAACGAAGTAGCATACTGGCCTATGCTTGGCCATTTCTTGTTCGACTTCCCAGTCGTTCGATTCGAACTCCATCTGGCGGTTGAACTCTCTTGGCAAAACTGAGACTATGTTCACCATGATATCTAGGGTGTCATCAGACTCAGAGCCATCTTCGTCATCAATTTTGCCCTGGTTAGGCCATACCAGTCTATTGGTCACTGGTTGCCTCTCCAGAGGCTTTCTCTGCTTTCGTTGAGGGACATTTGAACTTGATTCTGGCTTTGGTTCATTGATAGCTTCCCTCTCAGCCTTTCGCCGCCTCTGGTATCTTCTCCATTGGGATCGAGACATGGGATTCTTTCCCTTGTAGTTACTTGATACCTGGGTCACTTTGGAGGCAACAACCTGAGGTTCTTTCTTGTGTATCAAAGATGAACCTCTTGGCACTTCGAAGGAGTGCCACCTTTCTTCGCTCGGTCTCTTTCGACCCGATGTTTTATGCCACGTATCAACTGGCACATTGGTTGGAGGCCTGAAAGTCAGTGGCCTCTTTTCTTGACTTGAACCCTTTTGGTAGGTTCTTCTGGGGTCATGTCGAACATCAACACCTTCCCTTCTTCTGTTTGCTGCTCTTACACCTTGGATGTGTTCCGCAGCTTTCTTGTTGAAAATCGAGCTACATCGAGGACACAGCATCACTTCTAACTTCTTCTTCTAGCATCTTTGCAGGAAATCTGCCAGATTTTCGTTTTCCCAAGGGAAAGCCGTTTTGTTTGCTTGCTCTTGCCTAATTTCCTCCTCTGAAGCTTTCGATTCAGAGATTTCGACCATGTTGACATTCATGGTGTCTTTGGTAGCAAGAGTCATCTGCTTCATCTGGGCCTCAAGGTCTTCTGTCTGGCCTTGGACTGCAGCCAAGTAGGAACTGGGTTTAGCTCCAGATTTTGAGGCTCCACCTGTCTCCAGTTTTGGGCCTTCAGCAGCTTTTTGGACTGCTTCGATTGTTTTTCTAGAAAGATTCCCAGAAAAACTGCCAAAGATTGGCATGTTGATATGATCCTTGGTGACTTCGACCATAGTTATTCCTGGCCTTTTCACCTGACTTCTGGACGCCTCAATCACATTCACCTCTGAAGGTTCAGCATAATGGCCTTCATCCTGCAAAGGGTTAGAGTCCACAGTCATGGGGGTCTTATCGGCGAATTTCAACCTCCCTTCTTCGATAGCATTTTGTACGAGATCCCTGAAAAGAAAACATTGAGATGTTTTATGGCCCAGAAAATTATGATATTTACAAAAGCCTCTTTTCCTTCTTTGATCAAGAGGAGGCACTTTTACCCCTGAGGGTATTATCATTTGGCCATCTTTTACAAGTAAGTCAAAAATTTCATCACATTTTGTAATATCAAAACTGTAAGTCTTTTTAGGGAACCTATCGTTGGCCCTTTCAGGACCAGTGGGGTTTTTTCCACTTGAGGGGACTAGTAGTTTGCAAGAGTATGGTGGCCCTTGTTTTAACTCCGCTAAATCGACCTCACTTTCTTCGACGGTTATAGGTTCGTTGAATGTTTCTGGATCTTTATCGTCCATTTCGACATATGCTATCCTTTCTCTTTTATGAGTTTTTGTCGCCCTGGCTTTTTCAGCTTTAAGGCGTTCTACCTGTCGAACCCTATCGGCCAATTGGGCCATGTCTCTCAGGTATTGAGTGTCTAATTTCTTCCTAATTGAATAATCTAGACCTCCTGCGGCTATTTCGACTAACTCATGTTCTGGCACTTGCGTAAAGCATCTTGCTTTGAGCAACCTAAACCTATTTAGATATTCGTCTATAGGTTCAGTGAATTGCCTCTTTACACTGGCCAATTCTTTCAGGCTTATCTTGGTTTGTTCCATGTAGAATTGCTCATGGAACAATCTCTCCAATGGGTCCAATGGTGGATCGAATTGGGGGGAAGAGTTGTGAACCAAGTGAACGCGTTCTTTGTTAGGGAACTTGGGAAATACTTAATCCTCAGGTTTTCATTGTTTGAAATCTCTCCTGCTTCGATCAAGTATCTCGCCACATGTTCGACAATGGATTCTGTCGTGTCCCCTGAAAATTTAGTGAACTTAGGGACTTTGCATCTAGGAGGTAAGTCCGTTTGTAACACATATTCTGACAGTGGGGATGTAAAGTTGGGCCTACGGAAGCCCGTATTCATCCCATTTTGCATCATGATTCTTTCGATCATGGATGTCAAGTTATTTTCCAAACCAATATTCTGGTATTGGATCTGCTGAACTACTTCATCAGCATTTTGGTTTCTATTGACTATCCTTACTTCCGGGGCTATGACTCTAGGTTCTTCGACCCCAGGTTGTTCCATTCGCATCCTAAGGTTTTCTTCGACAGGCTGTTGGGCTTGGTTAATAGTGGTTTCTTCCTCTAGAAGTATACCTTGGTTTCCCCTCATCTGTGCCCTTTGGGGCTGTCGAATAGGTTGGGGTACCCCAAAAAAGTCGGCCAGACGCGCCATTTGCGCTGTCATTTGCTGATTCGACTGGGTGGTATTTTGTATTAGAGGATTTAGCACTGTGCTTAAAGTTTGTGCCAACATTTGAACCATATCGTGGTTGCTTTCGTCCATTTGCTGCCTCAAGACTGCTGTCGAGGCATTCATAAGGCAATGCATTACTTGGGACGTTCCTCCTAAGAGTTGGGTCCTACCCCTGTTCGCCATACCAACTCCAGAACCTTGGAGTGGCGAAGAGGCGCTCACTAAAGGGTCTGAAAAAGTGGACGCATCATTCGTCAGACTAGCCAATTCAGAAGTTGGCATGCCATAGAGTGGTTCTCGATTTAGACCGACTGTCGAAAAACCTGGGGGAACATAAGGCCTAGTTCCTTGGTTTCCCCTTGGTGGGGGAGTTCCCAAAGGCATTCTGGGGCCAGTAAATGGAGGTAATGGCCCCGTTTGTGTGACCGTTACTGCTGGTGTTGAACCGGCGGTTACCATTTCACTTACGGTTGGGATGATCGTTGTTCCCACGTTTGTTTGTGGGATTTCGCCATTGTTTGGCGGATTCGCCATTGCTTCACTTCTTCTCCTAGTATTGGTATCGTTGGTGTATATTCTACCACTTCTCAATAACATGCAATACTCTCGAAAAAGGAGGATATTTTGTATAAAACGGTTAAACTTAAAAATCAACACAAGGTCCCACCAGGTGTGCCAATTTGTTTACCGTGGAAATTGGTAAACAACCGCTGATCTTCCAAAAGGTTACTTATTTGGTGACTCACAGTATCGATCAGATTGATCCTAAGACATGGTTGATTTTCTGGAGTTTGACTAATCCTAATGGTGATTAATGCCGGTAAAGTAAAGACACTTTAAGTAAATTGCATGAAGAAAAGCTTGATAGAATAAATAAAAGCGTTAAATAAAAGGCTTCGACGGAGATGAGTAAATGAAAAGCAATAAAGTGCTTGAATATAAAAGACTTTGATTAATTTAAATGGTGTTTCACACATACATTCTCAATGATTCTTTCGCTCACACTGGGTACTTGAATCTAGATGAGTGACTTGTATAAAATGATGAACACACCCGAAAACTACGTGAACAACTAGTATTTATACTAAAACAAATCCTAAGTAACCGTTGGGCAGTTACGTCGCTTCGAGATGACGCCACATGGCACGCTCATAGCATTCGACGCTCCTGATCTCGGCACGTTGCACTTGGTAACTGCTGGGAACCGTTTTCCCTCCAAGCATTCAAATCTCAAATCGTTCGACCCTGGGCATCAGGTACCTTTGTCGAGAGGTTCCTTCGACGTCGAAGACGACAAGATTCCCACTTAAAGGAAATTCTCTAAGTACCTTGTCATTCTCTGATGAGCCTTCGACAGGATCAGCTGGTCGAAGCCTTCTTATGTAGGAAATTCTTCTGACTCATAATTAATGGTCTATATTGATAACAAACAAGGGTGTCGAATTTAGGAGCCAACAACTACCTCAAGGTGATCCCAGGGGCAAATGGACCCCTACTTACGAAGTGCCATTTGTGGTTAAGAACATCTTCTCAGGAGGAGCTATGATTCTAAGCACCATCGATGGTGACGACCTTCTTCACCCCGTCAATGCAGACATAGTGAAAAAATACTACGTATAATCAAAGACCTGCTAGGTCGACTGGCCTAGGAAAAAATAAGGGCTTCCCGGCGAACCAAAAGGGTTCCGGCAAAAATAAGGGATGAAATGAAAAAATCTGTACACTCGGCAAGTCGAAAACCTGAAAAGGTAGCTTGGGCAAAAAAGGGTATCCCGGTGGACTGAAAACCCGAAAGGGCGGTCTAGGAAAAAATTAGGGATCAAAGCGTAACACTATGTCTTATTGGATCACCTTGCAACCAGACTTCGGAATCAACTATCAAGCTTGGACGACACTAATCAATCAGATCTACCTTCAACCTAATAGCAAGTGATGAGATGCTCGAGGATATAAAGGCAATAGCAGAGTTGGAACCCAATGGGATTGTTCACATAGCTGTTTTGTTTAGTTTTACACAAATTGTGTAAACTCTATTATTCGGCGGTGTTCTCTTACTAGGACGTCAACCTCTTGTACAAAAACGCCTATTTACAGGCCAAACTTCAAAATCAATACAATTCATTTTCAGAGAAATTTCAAACTGTTTTTCCTTTTTCTGTTTTGTTTTGCAAAGAACGTCCAATGTCCATTTTTGATATATGCATTTGACATTAATTGCTACTCATAAATATTTACATGCGAAACAAAAGACGATTACTGGAAATATCAGAAACAGGGGTAATAAGAATTGTCCAAACTGTACGGATGCTTTATCCACCAGGTACAAAGGTAGATTCAGCTGAATAATATGGCTAGGGTATTTTCACTCCCCGCATAGTAAGAGAAAGACAATAATGATGGCTCTCCCCAGCTGAGACTCGCAACTGTGAATGAACCGGTAATATTCTCCCCAAGCAGAGTTTATCTACCATCAGTACTGAAAAGGCTTAATATCCTCGGCAGTCTTAAATATTCCCCAGCGGAGTATAAGAATATTCCCCGACAGAATACAAAATATCCCCAGTGGAGTTAAAAAATTTCCCAGCGCAGTCTGAAAAAGCTTCCCTAGTGGAATTTGGAGAATCATCCCCAGTAGACTTTGGAAGATTATCCCCAACAGAGCTCAAAGGATTATCCCCATAAGAGTCTAAAAGGTTATCCCCAATGAAGTCGCAACTGAAGATCATCCCCAACGGAGTTCTTCCTTTCACAAACAGAGTTCAAATCACCAGCAGGATTCAGTATCACCAGCAACGGTAATTCATCCCCAACAGAATTTATCGGTAGGAATCATCAGCAGAGCATCTCTTCTCCACAGAGTAATCTCCTCATCAGTTTATTCCCCAATGGAGTTATCCTCTCCTGCAGGTTTATTCTCACAACATCTTCGTTCGCCATCCCCAGCGGAAATGAAGAATTCAACTCTTTTCTCCAGCAGCTATACGGGATTTATTTTCCCCAGCTAAAAACATTACATTTCCATACATCATGATACATGCATATACGCATCCTACAACACAATCTCATTTATTTTGAGAACATCATTGCTTGATATATATCATGCATTTCATACGACTGACCTTTACCTTTCAGGAAGGATGCAGTTAAGTTCTCAGCTATGTCGAAGAACTGACCGGTTCTTAAATCTCAACTGAATTAATCTCGGTTGAATTACAGATAAGTTTCTAAATCTCGACAATTTTCCTCCATCGTAGTGTGGACGAGTTCTTAAATCTCAACAGAATTATCCTCCGTTGAAGTAAAAGACAGTCCTAGATCTTGATGAAGATATTTCCCTCAATCGAAGAACTGATCGGTTCTTAAATCTCAACTAAGTTATCCTCGGTTGAATTACAAATAAGGTTCTAAATCTCGACAATTTTCCTCCGTCGAAGTGTGGACGAGTCCTTAAATCTCAACAGAATTATCCTCCGTTGAAGTAGCAGACAGTCTTATATCTTGATGAAGATGTTTCCCTCAGTCGAAGAACTGACCGGTTCTTAAATCTCAACTGAATTATCCTCGGTTGAATTACAGATAAGGTTCTAAATCTCAGCAATTTTCCTCCGTCGAAGTGTGGACGAGTTCTTAAATCTCAATAGAATTATTCTCCGTTGAAGTAACAGACAGTCCTAGATCTTGATGAAGATATTTCCCTCATTCGAAGAACTGACTGGTTCTTAAATCTCAACTGAATTATTCTCGGTTGAATTACAGATAAGGTTCTAAATCTCAACAATTTTCCTCCGTCGAAGTGTGCACAAGTTCTTAAATCTCAACAGAATTATCCTCCATTGAAGTAACAGACAGTCCTAGATCTTGATGAAGATGTTTCCCTCAGTCGAAGAACTGATCAGTTCTTAAATCTCAACTGAATTATTCTCGGTTGAATGACAGATAAGGTTCTAAATCTCGACAATTCTCCTCAGTCGAAGTACTGACCGGTTCTTAAAATCTCAACTGAATTATCCTCGGTTGAATTATAGATAAGGTTCTAATTCTAGACAAATTTCCCCCAGTTGAATTATGGACAATTTCTTAAAACTCAACATAGATGTTCTCTCAGCTAAGGTACAGGCAAGTTTCTAAATCTCAACAAAGATCAAGCTTCCCCAGCGGAATCTTCCACAACAACAGGTATGCAAGTTCTCGCTAAGGAATCTCTTATGCGATCGACACTCCTACAGATGGCATCTTTAAGCCCATCCCCCCTCCAGCAATCTCCAAATGGCATCTGTAAGCCCATTCCCTACATCACAAGGCTGATACCACTTCATGCGAGTGCAAATTTCTGGGCACTCTAGTGTTCAATCATCTTCCACCTTTGGATCACGAAAGGCACGAAAGCCAATCTACATCCTCAGGTTTAAGAATATTGAACAGGGGCAGCTATTGTACCCCAAAATTTTCCCTCTCATATTCCTCAAGACATTGCAAGAAGAATCTCCAAGTTGCCCAAAGTTTGCTCAAGAATTGGTCAGACAAGTTATCTCCTAAGGCAGTCTACCCCAAATTAGGGTTTTGTGTTGCATCAAGATCCTTGAGTCCAAATGACCTCAAGTGCTCCCCAATGTCCTAATATGTTCTCAAGGTCATCCATGTCAAATTTCAAGCCTTGTAGAGGAAATTTGCTCAGTCAATTGCTCAAAGGGTCCAAAAATCGACTATGCTAGGGCAAAAGTCAACTATGACCTATAAACAGTCAAACTTCAAGATTTTTTATCAACATTCTCATTTTTAAGTATATTTCATCATTTGATCAAGGGTTGACCATGATTCACCAAGGATTGCTCAAAATTCATCAAGACTCAAAAGTTGCTAAATTAGGGTTTTGTAGGAAAAGTCAACTCAACTTTGACCAAGCATAACTTTCTCATACTTTATGAGAAATGAACCATCCAAAGCTCATTTTGAAAAGGATGCAATTTCCTACAATCCATATTCATACCCTAAGATCAGAAAATGCACTCACAAGAAGTTATAAATTTGTACATTATAGGTCATTTGTGAAAGTCAACAAAAACACATTTCTTTCCAAAGCTTATAACTTGAGCATGGAATATCAAAATAGTATGATACAAAAAGGTTTGGTTAGAGGACATCTCAATATTTCTAAAAAGTCAAAGAACCCTTCCAAAAGTTCAAAATTGAAGAAGTTATGCATTGTTGAAGTTTGGCATTTTTGCAAAATTGCCAAAAGTCAACCATCCCCAAAACATCAAATTTTGTCAAATGGGCCCATTCTTTTCCACTTGATTTGAGCTTGCATCATTGTCCACGTGTCCTAGCTTCATCCATGAGCCCATATTTTATTTTTATTATTTAATTTGATTTTTTATTGAATTTACTCATTTTAAATCATATAAAATCCCAAACTTTGATAACATGAGATTTTTTTGCTGTTTCAGGTTGTAATTATCACCATTATCACCATCAAACTCAAATCATACAATATCATGTGCAAAAAGATTGATTTTTGATAAATTTGGCAAGTTGTAAAGAGTGAATCAAATCAAATTCCAATGCATTGATTTAGAGAGATTCAATCCAAAATTGTTACCCTAATACATTCCATAGTACATAAGCAAGAAAAATAGATCGAAACAAGGGTTGGAAAGTGCAAGCATAGGCAGAACAAAGTTTAAAAAAAGTGGTAAAAAGCTTGAGATCGAAATCATGCTTAGAGGTGTTTTCAGAAGCCAAGACCTATCACAATCGCTTCCTGGACGTTCACTGAAGCTAAACCAATCCAAAGCAAGCTTCCTCACACACCACAACACGCTGGAAGTATCACGAAATACACCCCTGTTCTTGAAATCGTAATTCATCATTCTTGCATCATTTGAACAAATTGCTTGCATATTTGTCATCCTCACAACATTTCTAAGCTTTTTGCATTATTCAATTTTGTTTATCTAACCTGTAACGTAAAGCGCCATAGTTAGGGTTCTTGGAAGCATTTTTGGGGTTTCTCTTTTCAAGTGAAATTAGACTACAAGAGGGACATGGTTGTGACCGGGAGGGAAGGACGAGTACAACCATGTCTTTAGAACTCATTTTTGTGGCCTGGAATGAATTTTGGAACAAGCCTGCGCATTTAGCTGCGCATTCAAATCCGCAGGTAATGTTATTACAGACATGGGGACAGGGACGAGTGCGTGTCACCCCTCGGTTGGGCCATTCAAATGTTGTGCGCGCGTTTTATTTGTTCTGACCAATAATTGCTTTTTTGTTACATTATTATTATTATGTAATATATTAACAAATGAATCAAGGCAGCGTAGTGGCAAGGTGTTGTACCCCAAAATTTTCCCTCCCATATTCTTCAAAGTTTGTCAAGAATCATCCTCAAATGGCTCAAGATTTCTCAAGGGGTTGCACAGTCAAACCATCTTCTAAGCCAGTCAAAATTAGGGTTTTTGTTCCTTCAATGAATTTGGGGTTTTCAATGGCTCAATCAAGTCTCATAAGCCTATATACATTGCCAAGCATCTACATGTCAAGTCTCAAGACTCACAGGGTCAAATTGCACAGTCAAAAGTCCCATTTGCTTCACAATCAACTACAGGGGTAAAATGGTCATTTGGCAGTTAAAAGTCAAAATTTTTGGTCAACATCTTATTTTGAAGCCACAATCATCATTTGATCAAGTCTTGATCATGATTCCATAAGCATGGCTCGAAAATCATCAAAGATGCAAAAGTTACTATTTTTGGACAGCTGAAAAGTCAACTGTAAATTGACCAGGTCATAAATTTTTCATAGTTCATCATAAAAATCCCATCCAATGCTCATTTTTAAGGGGATGACATTTCCTACAACTCATCTTCACATTCCAAGTCCAAGAAATGCTCTCACAAAAAGTTATCAATTTCTACATTATAGGTCAATTTCAAAAGTCAACAAAAATGCACTTTAAGTCAAAGACCATAACTTGAGATTGGTAAATCCAAATGACATGGTACCAAAGGCATTGGTTAGAGGACTTCAAGACCTTTCCAAAATGTCCAAGAACATGTTCATATGATCAAAATTGAGCAAGATATGCATTGGAGAAGTTGGGAAATTTTCATGAATTTGCAAAAGTCAACTATCCTTAAAACTTCAATTTTTGACAAAAGGGCCCACTTTCTTCCACTTGATTCAGCCTTGTCATGCCACACACGTGTCCCATGCTTAATTTCAAGATCAAACATTTATTTTTCTATTTTATTTAATTTTTATTGATTTAATTCATTTTAAATCCATAATAATTCAAATAAAATCTAAAAATTAATGGAATAGCATCTTTGTGATTTGAATAGCTTTTATACATCATGTGCCAGCTAACAAATTCGTGCTAGGGTTATTTTGTGCATGAAATCTTAGATTGGATTCAAATATGGAAAGTTTGTCAATGGAGGAAAGTGTAAACCTAATTCTCTCATATACATGGATCAAGGCTCAGCTGCTGACCTAATTCTCTTCCCATATATGCAAGCAAGCCAACCCTAATGCTATACACGTGCAAAACTGTTGAAAAGAGCCATTACCATATTGAAAAAATTCAAAGAAAGCTTGAAACTGATCTTCATACTCCAGGCCAATTCAAGGAAATTTAAGGATTCAAACACCTTGCTGGGACACTCAGAAACCTTTTGCAATCGAAGCCAAGCGCCAAAGCTCAAGAAATCTCCACAAACAGTCATACGGTTTGGTTATTTTTTCCATAATCGTAATTCAATATTCATGCATTATTAATGAGATTTTTTGTGTGTATTGCATCGCTAGAACTCCCATGAAGCTTTTGGTACTGATTAATTGCCTTATAACGCCCTGAAAAGAAAATTACCATTGGCGAATTCTAGGTTTTCGAAGCTTTCAATTTGGGGCTTTCCCATATAGTAAAAATTGGACCTTCTTACGCATATGGTTGAATTCGTCAAGGTCAGACGAATCAAACCCAACCCTCGCGAACAATTTATGTTCATCACACGCCTGTTCGCTATTTTTCCTCAGGCCATATTGTGGGGGTTAAAAACCCCCCCTAATTGATTTGTTTTTGCAGGCATTCAGCGAAGAAGACAATACGTGTTATCATATGGTTGGACGATTCAAAAAGGGCGCGCGCGTTTTATGTTTTACAGCTTAGCATTTTGTTTTCCAATATAATAATTTTTCTCTATCTAAATAACAATTGAAACATGCAGTTGGAGTGGCAAGGGCGAATAGGCATTGAGTGCTGGGACTTGGGTTCGATTCCCAGGTCCCCCAAATCTTTGTTTCATATTTTTTCTAACATAATCATATGCAGGCCTTTAAGCAGCGTTCCACCATGCATCCCACTCATCTAAGCGCCAGGTGGCCTCCAATGCAAATCCCATGGCTCATGTTGAGAGACTACCATAATCCTCAGTCAACAAACACCTAGTTAATTCCCAAAGTCAACGCAGGCTTGAGTGCTATTGGGCCAGAAATTCCAGGCCTCACCTCCTAATGGGTCAACACACCCCCTGAGTTCTTTTCTTTCTTTCCTTATATTTTCTCTTATATTTTTATTTTACTAATTTCTAATTATTATTATTATTATTTATTTAACTAACATAATTAATATTATTTTCATAATAAATCCAGTAAATATTTATATTATTATTATTATTATTATTATTATTATTAACTTTCACCTTAATAATTATTTTTGTAAATAAAATGTAAATTAATTAATCTAGCTTTTTAAAATTAGGTCAACTTTAATTTTTTCTTAATAAATAAAATAAATTAGACTTAGGAGTTTTTTACTAACTTTTGACCTTTTATTTTTATTTTCATTAAAACATAAACAACACAAAAATACTTTTTTTTTCCTTTAAATAATTAATTAATTAGTTTTAGGGTTAATATTTAATTTAAATTGCAAAAAAGGACCAAACTTCAATTCTTTTCTCAAAAAGGGTCAAAACCCTAAGGACGTCCCGATTCAATCTTTCGCGCACATGTTTATTTTAATTGATTATATTGATGTAAATGTTCCCGAGGATGTAATAGTTAATTAGGTCTTTTATCGCTTTATTTACTTTTCTCGCATTTATTTTCCAAACGGGTTTTGTTTTTGGCGATGTATATACCCGCGCCTTGTAATAGCATAGATTCATTTTCTGCACTTTATTTCCCGCACAAATACTAACTGTTAATTATGCCTGCAAGACTGTATGACAAATAAAATCAACCTGTAGCTCACAATGATGCATGTACAAGATAATTTAAACTGAAAAACAACACACATGCACATGCCACTCCTAGGGTACGCCTCACTGGTTGCCTCGACGTGGTCGTCAAGTATAGGGTGTTTTAGAGGTCGCCCTCTTGTCTAAAGATCCAGTCGCCTCGAAACGGTTGCCTCGAATAAAAAGGATCTAGGACATTAGGGTTACCGCTAAGGTGTCCTACTATTGCTTTGGTGACCACATTGTCCCTAATAATCGAATTGACCCGAATAACTCCAATGACGGTGCTACCTACTTCTCAATAGTGGGATAGTACTGTCTAAAGGACTCTTACACAGCCTAATTCCTTAGAGTAGGTAGATTTCTTCTGGGTACTTGCTCTTTTAAAAAAAAACAAAAACAACTTTTCGCACTTACACTTTCAAAAAGTTTTCAAACAAACACTTCATACACTCTTGAGGGCTGATACAAGAGTTACCTAGAAGTTTTTCAAAACAAAACTTTTTCAAAACCCACATACACTTGAAAAGCAAACATTTTTGAAAACATAGTGAGCAAGTACCTAAGAGCCCGTGGATAACCACGGATAGAAAGGGTGCTAACACCTTCCCTTTCTATAATCTACCTCCCGAACCGAGAAACATCTCGAAAAGGAATTTTGTTGTTCTTTTGTCCTTTCCTTGTTGGAGAAAATAAAAGACGGTGGCGACTCTTGCTTACCGCGACATTTCGCGAACCAGCATTTCAAAACAGTCAGTTCTATTTCCACCGATCACAGAACTGGCGACTCTACTGGGGAAAGTATATAAGTGAGGTGTACCTTAGGATTAGACCACTCTTATGTTTTCAATTGCATGTCTTGTTTGCTTTTATATTTGTGGGCCTTGCATCGGAGTTTCATAGATCCTAACCTGGATCTGGGGAATACCCTTTAGGTAGCATAAGCTGTGAGGGACCTGTCCGGCGTAGACCGACACGGGTGAAGCAGTGGCTACGTTGGTGTGACACCTTGGTCTGTACCGATATCCCTTGTGTTGCAACGAGGAGAATATGGGTCTTCTGAGGAGTCATTAAGCACCAACCGACCTTAGAACCCTAAATTGACCCAACTTGGCCATAGAACAGTAGTAGTATGCTACACTCATTGAGGCTAAACTCTCGCGATGGTTCTGGCCACAAGAAAAGATTGTGATGCTGGAGTTATGACCGATTGAGGGTAGTCAGTGATATTGAGATCCTCTAGAACCCGATTACTTTTGATAGGACAGGTCTTAACCAACAAAACTGAAAGAGGGTAGTACCTAAACTTCATGCTGGCCTAAAATCTAAGGGCTCTTTTGTGTGACTTGTGTGCCTTCATACTTGAACTACTTGCATACTTATTATCTGACACATGAGTTCCTTGCAGGTTTTGTTTACAGTCCTTAATTGGGACTCATTACAGGGCCTACTTACATCACTCCATGCATAGCATAACATCATATCTTTTCATACATCCTGCATAAGGACTAACCCATTTCATGGATCTCAAGGGTCTGTGATGCAGGTCATGATGAACCAACTGTCTAGCAAGGGGCAAAGGGGATTTATTTTCCTCTAGCCAAAGTTGCTCGGAGATCAAAACATGATAACCTGAGTCAGGGGCTATGACCCACTGGATATGGTGAGCCTTGACTCTTGAAGAAGGACTCTCAACAACATGAAGTTCCTTCAATCAAGCTACCAGATTCTAACAATTTTTCTTGTTTACCCCGCGAGATCCTTGAAAACATTGCATGCATACATACATATCATTGCATTACAAGTACCCTTTTTACAGGTCACTTACCTTCTTCGTTGTTTATTTCAGCAATCATCATGAATCCTGAACCATCCACTGAACAAGCTATCCAGGCCCTCCAGGCCCAGAATGCCCAGTTCCAGGAGTTGGTTATGAGCCTAGCCCAGGGTCAACAGGAGTTGAAGACCTTGATTATGAAGAAGAAGAAGAAGAGGACTGTTTTGTTCAACCCTAGACGCAGATCTGGGAATGGATCACAAAATGAGGCTGATCTGGCTACTTCCTCTGTAGGGAAAGACAGTCCCCAAGAGAGAAGGGTTCCTAGTCCTGTGGTCTCCGACAACGAGATGGATTTCAATGATGAACAGTACCCTCCTGCTGAGGACAGGTACAAATAACTAGAGGACCGCTTAAGTTCTATGGAGATACAGAAAGCGCCCGGCCTGGACTTCGAAGATCTAGGTCTATCCTCTGGGGTGGTGATCCCACACAAGTTCAAGGCACCTACTTTTGCAAAGTACGATGAGGCTTCCTGTCCCAGGCTGCATCTCAGATCCTATGTAAGGAAGATCCAACCTTACACTGCTGACAAGAATATATGGATCCATTTCTTCCAGGAGAGTCTTTCAGGGACTCAACTCGAATGGTTCTATCAGCTGGATGGAGCCAGTATTCGTAACTGGGAGGACTTGGCTACTGCATTCTACAAGCAGTATCAGTATAATTCCGACCTCGCTCCTACGCGTACCCAACTCCAGGGTATGTCACTAGGGACGGGTGAAGGATTCAAGGAATATGCGCAAAAGTGGAGAGACCTTGTTGGAAGGGTGCAGCCACCTTTGACGGACCGTGAGCTTGTGGACATGTTCTTGGGGACCCTGTCTGGTCCGTTCTTCAACCATCTGATTGGGAATTCTTCTGTTGGGTTCACAGATCTGATCTTAACTGGTGAGAGAATTGAAGCTGGTATCAAAAGTGGGAAGATCCAAGAAGCTACACCTTCTGATACTCACAAAAAGCCTTACACAGGGAAGAAAGAGTCCAATGCTGCGTACAGTCAGAAGGGTCGTCGTGACCAACATGCAGGGGCAGTCATGATCTCTGGTTCTGCGTCACGCCGACAACCACAAAAGGGAAATCAGCGAAGGCCAGACGAGCCTAAAATACAGTTCACCAACATCAACATGCCATTGTCACAAGCATTGCAGCACATGTTGAAGATGAATCTGATTGCGGTGATCAACCCTCCTGCAAATCCTAAGACTTCTTCTCCAAATTACAACCCAGATGCGAGGTGTGCTTATCATTCCGGTAGCCCGGGGCATGACACTGAGGATTATTGGGCGCTGAAATACAAGATCCGGAATATGGTCGATGCTAAGGAGATTGAATTCGAGCCTGCTGAGACTCCTAATGTGATCACTGCTCCCTTGCCAAAACATGGCTAGGATTGAAAAAACTTTTGTTCATTCGAATGTTCAAGTTGTATTTTTCTTTGATTGTTCGAACAATTATCATGTCAAACTTTCTTATTTCATTAATGCATTACACGTGTCTGTTTTGAAGTAATTATGTTTACTATGCTTAAAATTGCTTTTATTTTCCTTGATGCTCAACTCTCGATTAATAATTCTAAGCCTCTTGAGGGGGGATGACGAAAACGATACCACGATCTTTACAGTATGCTTTTGAACAGACCCCGCTGATGAGGTACAAGCATTGTTTCAAATCCTAAACACTGGAGTTATAAGGAAGATAATCCCTAGTCAACCCCTTTGAGCCAAAGAAGTCGGAGTTTTTCTTTTCAAAAATTAAAACCCTTAATCATAACCTGGGGCAGGGTAGTTTTCTCAGTTGATCCAGGTGCACCACGAATGACATCAAAGGAGTCCTTCTAAAACAAAAGACAATGATGGTTCCGAACAATCGTAAAGACAGACAGTCATCATTTCGCAGAAATAAAAGCCCAATAAGTCAAAACCTATGAAGGAGACTTACAAAAACTGGGGCATCCCGCTGACTGTAATCACAAAAGAAACAGTTCAGGCAAAAAGACAGGGATAATAAAATCAAAAAGAAAGAGGTCCTACAGACTCTCAATAAAATGACTTCCTGTTCAAAATAAACTGTCAGTATCTGAACCATCACTGGTATATCAGAGCAAAGACTCAAACAAGATCTAATGCACGATTAGCTGAGTTTAGGATCGAAGAACATCACGAAGAGCGGGTGGATACAAATATACTTTGAGCCTTTATCCTTTGTTTCTTGAACCGTGAACCAGGCCATGTTACAACCCTCAAAAAGTCCTAGCTGAAGCATGGGTTAGTTCGAAAGCATACTGTTACAAAAGGTATCCTGACTCCTTAAGGCTTGCGGTAAAACAACGAGTTGACATCGCATTTTACAAAATTTGCTTGTTTTACTGAAAAATGCATTTTCAAAATCTTCAAGACAGACATAAGCGTTGCATTTTTAATATAACATTGTTTGCATATGACTTTTTGTTCGAACAACAGAGAAATCCGCACGAAGAATATCTAATGAACAAAAGCACTTCCAATCAAGGGGCACGACATGATCATTGTCCATCATCTGGGGAAGTTAAGTCAAGATTCGGAGAATCTCTCAAAAGGCCAAACAACCAGGGGCAAATCTCCGCCTGAGTCACTTGGGGAATTGGGCATGAATTCCAGCAACGAATCTTGCCTAAATCAGACATCTTCTGGTAGTACGACAACACAATACTTTCGACAGTGACAACTCCCTGCATTCTGAGAACGTGGACATAGTCGGAAAAATGCTACGCATAATCAAAGACCCGCTAGGTTGACACACCTAGGCAAAAATAAGGGCTTCCCGGCGAACCAAAAGGGTTCGGGCAAAAATAAGGGATGAAAATAAAAAAAATTGTACACCCGACAAGTCGAAAACCTGAAAAGGCGGCTTGGGCAAAAAGGGGTATCCCGGTGGATTGAAAACCCGAAAGTGTGGTCCAGGCAAAAGTTAGGGATCAAAGCGTACGACTATGTCCCGTCATCTCGTCACTTGCATACCAGAAGAAGATTGGTCAATCGGCAGGTATCAAGCCCCTCATAGGCTTCCTTCTCCCACTGAAGCTGGGGCAATAAGAAGTGTCTGAACTGTACAAGCTGCTCTGTCCACCAAGGTACTGAAGTATATATTCAGCTGAAGAACATGACCAAGTTACCTCCACTCCCCGCAGAGTAAGACAAGATTCAACAATCCTCCCCAAGCAGAGTTGGTCTCCCATCAGCCCCGAAAAGGCACAGTATCCCTAGCAAATCAGCAACGCTCTCCCCAAGCAGAGTTAGTCTACTGTCAGCCTTAAGGAAGTTGGGTATCCCCAGAAGACCTCAACATTCCCTAGCAGGGTATACAGGTATTCCTCAACAAGTGTCCCCGGCAGTCTTAATATAAGATTATTCCCCGGCAGAATACAAGACACCCCAGTGGAGCCACTTCCCCAGTACAGTTCAAAAGTTTCCCTAGGAGAGTTGAATCATCCTCCCCAGTAGATTCTAGAAGCCTATCCCCAGTAGATTCTGGAAGCTTATCACCTGCAGAGTACATACGTCTCTCCCCGACTATATTCAAAGGTTATTCCCCACCAGAGCTTATAATTGGGTTATCCTCAGCTAATTGCCACGGAAAGATCGTCCTCGGCAAAGTTCTTCCTATCCCCCAGCGGAATTCCTCAAATCCTCCAACAAAACTTATCAACGGAATCCCCAGCGGAGTTCTCATCAGAACCTCAGCGAAGTATCTCTTCCCATAGAGTATTTCCCCGCAGAGTAATCTCTTCAACAAGTTTATTCCCCAACGGAGTCATCTTCTCCTACCAGTTTATTCTTACAATCATCATCCCCAGCGGAAACGAAGAGCTCTATTCTTCAACGTCATCCCAGGATTTAACTTCCCGGCATTCGTCAAGGATTTATTTTCCTAGACGAAAATACATTCATGAACGTCACATCTTCATACATTATGACATGCATACGCATCACACACCACAAATCTCATTTAGTCATGAGAACATCTTAAATATCATGCAATTCATGCATCATGACGTTGCATATAGCTAACGTTTTTGCCTTTTCAGGAAAAGGTCAATCAAAAGATGATTACCATCTACCTTTGCAGTTCCAGATCAACACCAGTAACAAGCCAGGAAAATTATGTGGACGACTGATCATGGGTTAATACCTGAAACCAGACAGGACGATTATCTACTTGATCGTCATGAAGCAACCCTACACCGGTTCCTTCTCAACTTCAGATGTAGTTTCACACGAACTCATCATCAGGCAACCTTACACCGGTTCCTTCTCAACTTCAGATGTAGTTTTACACGAACTCATCATCAGGCAACCCTACACCGGTTCCTTCTCAATTTTTAGACGAAGTCTTACACAGACTCACCCTCCACAAGTAACCCTACACCGGTTCCTTTTCTTTCAGAAAAAGTCTTACACGGACCTATCTCAAGGTAACCTTACCCCGATTCCTCCTAAAGTCTTACACGGACTTATCTCAAGATAACCTTACCCCGGTTCATCAAGAAGTTTTACATGAACTTTCCCTGCAGTAACCTTACCCCGGTTCCTCCAGAAGTCTTACACGGACTTATCTCAAGATAACCTTACCCCGGTTCATCCAGAAGTTTTACACAAACTTACCCTGCAGTAACCTTACCCCGGTTCCTCCAGAAGTCTTACACGGACTTATCTCAAGGTAACCTTACCCCGGTTCCTCAAGAAGTTTTACACGAACTTATCCCGAAGTAAACCCTACACAGGTTTCCTTCTCAACTCAAGATGCAGTTTTACACGGACTCATCATCAGAAACCCTACACAGGTTTTATTTCTTCCAAGGATGCAGTTTTACACGGACTCATCATCAAGGCAACCCTACACAGGTTCTCTCTCTCCAGACGTAGTTTTACACGGACTCGTCACCAAGAAGCCCTACACAGGTTCTCTCTTTCCAAAGATGAAGTTTTACACAGACTCGTCACCAAGAAACCCTACACAAGTTTCCTTCCTTCCCAGATGCAGTGTTACACAGGCTCATCACCAAAGTAACCCCACACAGGTTCCTTCTCCATTTCAGATACAGTTTCACACGGACTCGTCATCAGTCAACCCTACACAGGTTTCCTTCCTCCAGATGCAGTTTCACACGGACTCGTCATCAGTCAACCCTACACAGGTTTCCTTCCTTCAAAGATGCAGTTTTACACGAGCTCATCATCAGGCAACCCTACACAGATTCCCTCTTTCAACTTACAAAAATTACAATTCGACAGACAATCTCCAGATGGCATCTATAAGCCCATCCACCTACCAACAGTCTCCAAATGGCATCTATAAGCCCATTCCCGACAAGGTTCTGTCACATCCTCAGATGGCATCTATAAGCCCATCCTCCTATCCACCACCTCTCCAAATGGCATCTGTAAGCCCATTCCCGACATCACATTGCTGATTCTACTATGCGAGTGCAAATTTCTGGGCACTCTAGTGTTCAATCATCTTCCACCTTCAGATCACGAAAGGCACGCAAGCCAATCTACATCCTCAGGTCTAAGAAGATTGAATAGGGGCAACTGTTGTACCCCAAAATTTTCCCTCCCATATTCTTCAAAGTTTGTCAAGAATCATCCTCAAATGGCTCAAGATTTCTCAAGGGGTTGCACAGTCAAACCATCTTCTAAGCCAGTCAAAATTAGGGTTTTGGTTCCTTCAATGAATTTGGGGTTTTCAATGGCTCAATCAAGTCTCATAGGCCTATATACATTGCCAAGCATCTACATGTCAAGTCTCAAGACTCACAGGGTCAAATTGCACAGTCAAAAGTCCCATTTGCTTCACAATCAACTGCAGGGGTAAAATGGTCATTTGGCAGTTAAAAGTCAAAATTTTTGGTCAACATCTTATTTTGAAGCCACAATCATCATTTGATCAAGTCTTGATCATGATTCCATAAGCATGGCTCAAAAATCATCAAAGATGCAAAAGTTACTATTTTGGACAGCTGAAAAGTCAACTGTAAATTGACCAGGGCATAACTTTTTCATGGTTCATCATAAAAATCCCATCCAATGCTCATTTTGAAGGGGATGACATTTCCTACAACTCATCTTCACATTCCAAGTCCAAGAAATGCTCTCACAAAAAGTTATCAATTTCTACATTATAGGTCAATTTCAAAAGTCAACAAAAATGCACTTTAAGTCAAAGACCATAACTTGAGATTGGTAAATCCAAATGACATGGTACCAAAGGCATTGGTTAGAGGACTTCAAGACCTTTCCAAAATGTCCAAGAACATGTTCATATGATCAAAATTGAGCAAGATATGCATTGGAGAAGTTGGGAAATTTTCATGAATTTGCAAAAGTCAACTATCCTTAAAACTTCAATTTTTGACAAAAGGGCCCACTTTCTTCCACTTGATTCAGCCTTGTCATGCCACACACATGTCCCATGCTTAATTTCAAGATCAAACATTTATTTTTCTATTTTATTTAATTTTTATTGATTTAATTCATTTTAAATCCATAATAATTCAAATAAAATCTAAAAATTAATGGAATAGCATCTTTGTGATTTGAATAGCTTTTATACATCATGTGCCAGCTAACAAATTCGTGCTAGGGTTATTTTGTGCATGAAATCTTAGATTGGATTCAAATATGGAAAGTTTGTCAATGGAGGAAAGTGTAAACCTAATTCTCTCATATACATGGATCAAGGCCCAGTTGCTGACCTAATTCTCTTCCCATATATGCAAGCAAGCCAACCCTAATTCTATACACGTGCAAAACTGCTGAAAAGAGCCATTACCATATTGAAAAAATTCAAAGAAAGCTTGAAACTGATCTTCATACTCCAGGCCAATTCAAGGAAATTTAAGGATTCAAACACCTTGCTGGGACACTCAGAAACCTTTTGCAATCGAAGCCAAGCGCCAAAGCTCAAGAAATCTCCACAAACAGTCATACGGTTTGGTTATTTTTTCCATAATCGTAATTCAATATTCATGCATTATTAATGAGATTTTTTGTGTGTATTGCATCGCTAGAACTCCCATGAAGCTTTTGGTACTGATTAATTGCCTTATAACGCCCTGAAACGAAAATTACCATTGACGAATTCTAGGTTTTCGAAGCTTTCAATTTGGGGCTTTCCCATATAGGAAAAATTGGACCTTCTTACGCATATGGTTGAATTCGTCAAGGCCATACGAATCAAACCCAACCCTCGCGAACAATTTATGTTCATCACACGCCTGTTCGCTATTTTTCCTCAGGCCATATTGTGGGGGTTAAAAACCCCTGCTAATTGATTTGTTTTTGCAGGCATTCAGTGAGGAAGACAATACGTGTTATCATATGGTTGGACGATTCAAAAAGGGCGCGCGTGTTTTATGTTTTACAGCTTAGCATTTTGTTTTCCAATATAATAATTTTTCTCTATCTAAATAACAATTGAAACGTGCAGTTGGAGTGGCAAGGGCGAACAAGCATTGAGTGCTGGGACCTGGGTTCGATTCCCAGGTCCCCCAAATCTTTGTTTCATATTTTTTCTAACATAATCATATGCAGGCCTTTAAGCAGCGTTCCACCATGCATCCCACTCATCTAAGCGCCAGGTGGCCTCCAATGCAAATCCCATGGCTCATGTTGAGAGACTACCATAATCCTCAGTCAACAAACACCTAGTCAATTCCCAAAGTCAACGCAGGCTTGAGTGCTATTGGGCCAGAAATTCCAGGCCTCACTTCCTAATGGGTCAACACACCCCCTGAGTTCTTTTCTTTCTTTCCTTATATTTTCTCTTTTATTTTTCTTTTACTAATTTCTAATTATTATTATTATTTATTTAACTAACATAATTAATATTATTTTCATAATAAATCCAGTAAATATTTATATTATTATTATTATTATTATTATTATTAACTTTCACCTTAATAATTATTTTTGTAAATAAAATGTAAATTAATTAATCTAGCTTTTTAAAATTAGGTCAACTTTAATTTTTTCTTAATAAATAAAATAAATTAGACTTAGGAGTTTTTTTACTAACTTTTGACCTTTTATTTTTATTTTCATTAAAACATAAAAAACACAAAAATACTTTTTTTTCCTTTAAATAATTAATTAATTAGTTTTAGGGTTAATATTTAATTTAAATTGCAAAAAAGGACCAAACTTCAATTCTTTTCTCAAAAAGGGTCAAAACCCTAAGGACGTCCCGATTCAATCATTCGCGCACATGTTTATTTTAATTGATTATATTGATGTAACTGTTCCCGAGGATGTAATAGTTAATTAGGTCTTTTATGCTTTATTTACTTTTCTCGCATTTATTTTCCAAACGAGTTTTGTTTTTGGCGATGTATATACCCGCGCCTTGTAATAGCATAGATTCATTTTTCGCACTTTATTTCCCGCACAAATACTAACTGTTAATTATGCCTGCAAGACTGTATGACAAATAAAATCAACCCGTAGCTCACAATGATGCATGTACAAGATAATTTAAACTGAAAAACAACACACATGCACATGCCACTCCTAGGGTACGCCTCATTGGTTGCCTCGACGTGGTCGTCAAGTATAGGGTGTTTTAGAGGTCGCCCTCCTGTCTAAAGATCCAGTCGCCTCGAAACGGTTGCCTCGGATAAAAAGGATCTAGGACATTAGGGTTACCGCTAAGGCGTCCTACTATTGCTTTGGTGACCACATTGTCCCTAATAATCGAATTGACCCGAATAACTCCAACGACGGTGCTACCTACTTCTCAATAGTGGGATAGTACTGTCTAAAAGACTCTTACACAACCTAATTCCTTAGAGTAGGTAGATTTCTTCTGGGTACTTGCTCTTTCAAAAAAAAAACAAAAACAACTTTTCGCACTTACACTTTCAAAAAGTTTTCAAACAAACACTTCATACACTCTTGAGGACTGATACAAGAGTTACCTAGATGTTTTTCAAAACGAAACTTTTTCAAAACCCATATACACTTGAAAAGCGAACATTTTTGAAAACATAGTGAGCAAGTACCTAAGAGCCCGTGGATAACCACAGATAGAAAGGGTGCTAACATCTTCCCTTTCTATAATCTACCTACCGAACCGAGAAACATCTCGAAAAGGAATTTTGCTGTGCTTTTGTCCTTTCCTTGTTGGAGAAAATAAAAGACGGTGGCGACTCTTGCTTACCGCGACATTTCGCGAACCAGCATTTCAAAACAGTCAGTTCTATTCCCACCGATCACACAAGGCAAGCAAGCAATATCCATCAGGACCTGGGTTCGAATCCCAGGTCCCCCACTTTCTCTATATTTTTCCTCTTCAGATACTCCTGTGCATATTCAAGCGCGCAGAACACCATACGCCCTCGTCCATTCAGTGGCCAGATGGCCATTGGCCGGATCTAGTGGCCAGGATCTGAAGGTCTACATGAAGCCTAGTCAGCGCACACACACCAAATCCAGGAAAGGTCAACAGGGACAATGTTTTAGGCCTCAGGATTGCTGATCCACACTCCCAATTTCAGGACCATACCCCCCTTACTCTCATCTATTTTATTTTTATTAATTGCTTTTTTTTATTTACTTACTAACCAATTAAAAAATTCTTTTCTTTATAAAATAAAATCACAAAAATATTTTCTTTATCAAATCAAATTTCAATTTTTATTTTATTAATAAACACTAATTAAATTAATTTAGGTTTTAATTAGAATAACTTTAATATATTTTTGTAAATAATTAAAATTAAATTAGATTTAATTAGGTTTTTACTAATTCAATTTATTTTATTTTCTTTCTTAAAATAACAAAAAACCCAAAAAATAATTTATTTTTATTAATTTATTTATTTATTAATTTAGTAATTAATTTAGGTTGATTTCTTTCTTAAAATAAAAACCAAAAAGATGTCTTCTTTAAAGGGTAAAAACCCTAATTTTGCGCTCGATTTAATTTCCCGCACGCGATTTATTTATTTTATCCAATAATGTACTTGCTCCCGGTTTGTAATAGTTAATAGGACTTTTATTATTTTTTATCGCTTTATTTATTTTTAAAGGGTTTGTCTTTGGAGATGTAAATCCCCGACGCCTTGTAATTTAAATTCCGCAATTTATTTTCCGCAAATTATAACTATTAGATGTTTGATAATAGGATGGCATGACAAGACTGAATGTTTTAACCTAAAATCAACTTAGATCACCTTTAACATGTGCAAAGATAAAAATAAACTGAAAACGACACACTCGCACTTGCGCACTCTTAAGGTACACCCCACTTGGTTGCCTTCGTTCACGGTCATTGAGTATAGGTCGTTTTAGAGGTCGTCCTCTTGTCTAAAAGATCATAGTTGCCTCGAAATGGTTGCATCGGATATTGTTGCCTCAAACAAATGATCTAAGACATTAGGGTTACCGCTAAGGCGTCCTAACATTGCTTTAGTGACTGTAAGTCCCGCATTCGAATTGACCCTCAAACTCCAACGATGGTGCTACCTACTCATTCATAGTAGGATAGCATTGTCTGAAGGACATTAGCATAGAATGATTCCTTTTTCGAGTAGGTAGATGGTTCTTAGATACTTGCTCTTTCAAAAACAAAAAATTTTCACACTTACACTTTTCGAACAAAGTTTTCAAAAACACTTCATACACTCTTGAGGACAGAAGCAAGAGTTAAATTGAAGTTTTCAAAACAAAAACTTTTTCAAACCCACAAGCACAAAGAAAGCAATTTTGAAAACAATTGAGCAAGTACCTAAGAGCCCGTGGATAACTACAGATAGAAAGGGTGCTAACACCTTCCCTTTCTATAATCTACCCCCCGAACCCGAGAAATATCTCGAAAAAGGAATTTTTCTGTGCTTTTTTCCTTTCCTTGTTGGATAAAATAAAAGTTGGTGGCGACTCTTGCTTACTTTTGTGAACACAAACGCAAAACGCAAACCAGCATTCCAAAAAACAGTCAGTTCTTCCCACCGTATCACACAAGTGCTCTGAACATGTTAAGATTATTTATTTATATATATTTTTGTATTAATGTTAAGATTATTTTTACAAGCGTCATTTAAATATAAACCCTATATATATATATATATATATATATATATATATATATATATATATATATATATATATATATATATATATATATATATATATATATATATATATATATATATATATATATATATATATATATATATATATATATATATATATATATATATATATATATATATATATATATATATATATATATATATATATATATATATATATATATATATATATATATATATATATATATATATATATATATATATATATATATATATATATATATATATATATATATATGATCTGGATTGGGTATACATTTGCTCTAGAACGGAAGTCCAGAGACAACCTAAGTTAGGGACTATGGGGCAACTCCCCATCCAACCGTTGGAAGACGTGGCCCACGACCTCTTGACAGACATCCCAAATTGTCCTCCGGGAATTTCGGGTCCAGTCCTATTCTCGCGGAGCTATTGATCAGGGGGGAGTCTATTTGCTGGACTCCATACACACGTAAACCCTGGCAGTTTCTGTTATTGGGCCTCCGTGTGGCCCAAGAGTGTGAACCTTGGCCCAGCGCTGGGGGCTATAAATACCCTCTCTCATAAGAAGGTCAGGTATTCAAATTCATCTCTAAACTCATACTTGCTTGCTCATTTCGCTTCTTACTTTTCCATCAGAGTGTCTTGCAGGTACCCCCTCCCATCTCATTCGACTTCTGCCCGAGCCAGCTGTGACGGTCCACATCTGATCCGGTAAGATCAGTGGCACCGTCTGTGGGAAACTTGCTTCCCCGTCTTCTATTCTCTTGAGACCAAAGCGAAACATTCCCCGACTGTCATGGCTGACCAGAATCTAGACAACGTGAACGTCCACAACACCACTGACAACAATGCCGACCTCGACAATGCCGGTACCTTCGGCCATAACACCGCCCCAGGCGTTAATGTGCAAGGGCCTTCTAACTATAGGGACGGAGCCACTGCTTCATCATCATAAATGCCTCCTTGACTTGAAGAAGATCGGCCACCTCCCTAGAGCTATCAACACATCTAGTTCCACGAGGTCCCCGTCCCAGCCGGGACAGACGCCACGACCCGGGCACTGTTCGTGGCAATCAATCAAACCAACTACCTAATCTTCTCCCAAGGAGAAAGACTGAGGGCAATCAAAGACGATCAGAGGCCCCCAAGAAAACACGGGAGACCTCAATCCCCTCCTCCCCGACAAGCAGAGGAACACCCCCAATCTCTCCCACAGAGACGTAGTCGGGATATCTCTCGAAGCCCGTCTCCCCGACCAATTGGGAGACGACCCCCTAAGAGAGGGAACAACTTGTTGATGCGGGAAGGCGCGACCAAGCCCCCCTCTCATCAAGAATGAAGATCCCCTGGAGACAGGAACGGGGGGGAACCATCAACGGTCATACCGCCTGAGGAACACTCCGCGCGACGAAGGCCACCGTGACCGCCACTTCATCAGATCTCCGTCTCGCTCTCCCGAACGGAGTGACGAGGACGACCCCCGTGGTCCCTTGTCACAAGCGATCATGGAGGCGCCAATTCCCCCAGGCATGGAGAAGCCTCCCCACTTAAAGGAATACGATGGCATCGCCGACCCGGTTGACCATATAGACGGGTTTGAAGCCATGCTACACTACCACAACATCGGGGGACCAATTAAATTCTGGTTGTTCCCTACGACTCTGAGGAAATCGGCTATGGACTGGTACAAAGGTCTCACCCCGGGGTCAATTAGTTCTTGGCAAAACCTAAAGAACCAGTTCATCAGCTCGTTCACTGCCTCGCGACGACACCCGAAGATCGAAGCAGCTCTTGAGGCCATCGTCCAGAGACACAATGAGACCTTGAGATAATTCATTGACCAGTTAAACTGGGAGGTCGTCCAGGTCCCCTGCACGGACCATATGAAGAAGTACCTGCTCGAGAGAGGGCTCCTCCCGGGCACCGAATTCAGAAAAGCCATAGGCATCAAACCACCCTGAAAATTCGATGCCCTCCTCGAGAAGGCCAGAGCCTATATGGACTACAAGGAGAGAGAAGCGGCCAACAGAGCCCGAGATCCCAGGAATCGCGGATCTAGCAGTAATACGCAACAAGACATCGCCCCTCCTCGACGAACTGGCTAGAAGAGAAGGGACGACAAACCCCGAGACGCCCGGGAACAAAGGGGGCCCTCGGGGAGGTTCATTGAATACACTCTGCTAACGGCTTCCCACGAGCGCATCTTAGCGGAGTGTACAAGTACAAAATTCAAGGACGGCGACGTCAAGCGTCCTCGCCCGGCTCCTGCTAAACCATGGGTAGACCGAAGCAAGTACTTCCAGTACCATCAAAGTCACGGGCACTTGACCGAAGATTGCGTCCATCTCAAGGACGCCATCAAAACCCTCATAAAGGGAGGAAGACTCACGCAATATCGTCGAGGAGACGCCCCTCGTCGAGATGCCCGTGAAACGAGGGAAGCAGATGAGGATGCTCGACCATCTGACGATTAGGTTCCCATCCAAACCACATTCTCTGTCACAAGTCCTGAGGACTTCTACGTCCCGGAACAACTGCAAGAGCCTCTTCCCACCCACAACAGGTGGGAAAACTTCCCCTCCGCCATGGTCATCAATGGTGGAGGGTTTAATGATTTGACCATAAATTCAGCAAAGAGAAAGCTGGATGAACTAGTCGATACGGCTCCCCCGCAAACGGTGACCTTCGAAAGGGTGAAAGGCAGATCAGAGCCGATCACCTTTTACCTCGAGGAGCTCCTCGGAGGGGCCCCTAAGTCGGCCATCCCTCTTCTGATAACGGCGAGAATTGCCAACATCGACGTCCATCGCGTCCTTGTCGACGAGGGAAGTTCCGTCGACATGATGTACAACTAGCTGTTCAGAACCCTGCAGCTCGATGACTCTCACCTTTCACCATACGTGGGGTCAGACCTGCAGGGCTTTAATGGCTCAACATCCAAGCTGTGGGGGTACATCGAGATTATGGTCACATTCGGCGAGGATACCTCTACCAGGCAAGTCAAAGTGTGCTTCCTTGTCATCGAATGCCCATCCCTCTACAACTGCATTCTCGAGAGGCCGACACAGGCAGAGTTGACCGTGCGGCCCTCCACTGTCCACTTAAAGATGAAGTTCTACACCAAGAGGGCACGGGTCGCCACTATTTAAGGCGATCTAGCAGCTGCCCGAAGGTGCTTCAAAGAGGCATTCGAGGGACACAACACAGTCGACACCGGGACACGACCCGCCAAGAAAGCTGTAACTGCGCGATCAGAGCCTGTCAGAACGGAAGAACATAGGGCCCCTCCAAAGGTCGACTCGATCTCGTTGGACACTTGTTTCGACCAGGACGAGCCCTCCAACAGAGAGCAGGTACCCCTCTAACAAATCCCAGATGGAGATTTCGAGCTCATCCTCCTTGGTGAAGACCCAAGCAGAGGAGTGAAGATAGGCACTGGACTCCCCGACTTGGCAAGAAAGTAGATCAAGGCCTGCTTGAAGGAAAACGCGGATCTATTCGCATGGAGTGCTGCGGAGATGCCCGGTCTCGACTCTGGGTCGTCTGTCATCAACTCTCCATTGATCCAGCCACTAGGGCAGTAGTACAACATAGGCGTAGGCAGTCTCCTGAGAAAGCGGAGACTGCTGAAAAAGCTGTAAAAGACCTCCTAGAGGCAAATTTTATTTCTGAAGCCCGGTATTCAACCTAGCTGTCAAATGTTGTACTTGTTAAGAAAAATAATAGAAAATGGCGAATATGCGTTGACTATACCGATCTTAACCGGGCATGCCCCAAAGATGCATTTCCTTTACCTAATATTAATATGTTGGTTGACAACTCGGTCGGCTATAAAATTTTATCATTTATGGACGCCTATTCGGGCTACAACCAAATCCCAATGGCAATAGGCGACAAACACTGCATTGCTTTCATGACTAGCTCGGGCAACTATTACTACAACGTAATGCCATTCAGTCTGAAAAATGCAGGAGCAACGTATCAACAGATGATGAACAAAGTCTTCTGCAACCAAATCATAGATATGCTAGAGGTATACATGGATCGCATGATCGTCAAGTCCCGAGTAGACATCGACCATGCTGCTCATCTCAGGGAAGTCTTTGCCCAAGCGAGGCAATGCAAAATGAGGTTTAACCCCGAGAAGTGTACGTTCGGGGTCAAGACGGGCAAGTTCCTCGGCTTCTACTTAACAGAGTGAGGGATCAAAGCCAACCCCGACACGTGCTGAGATTTCTCTGAGCTCCCCACACCTACGTCGAAAAAATCCATAGAAGTCTTGAATGGCATGCTCGCCTCACTATCCCTCTTCGTTGCAAAATTCGCTCAACACGCCCTCCCTTTCTTCAAACTCCTTCGCAAGGAGGTGGCTTTCGAATGGACCGAGGAACGCGAGCAGGCCCTGCTCCATCTCAAACAGAGCCTCTCACAGCCGCCCATGTTATCACGACCAGTCGACGGGGAGACCTTATTTCTATACCTGGCCCTCTTTGTCGAAGCTGTCAGCGTGGCCCTCAATTGTGAGACTCATGACGGACAAAAACCTATTTACTTCACGAGCAAGGCGCTTCAAGGGCCCGAGGTTAGGTACCAACAGATTGAAAAGGTGGCTCTGGCCCTCCTCAATGCAGCGAGAAGGCTCAGATACTATTTCCTCGCGCACACGATCATTGTGCGAACAGACCAGCCCGTGAAATAACTCCTAGGTCGACCAGACATGGCAGGTCGAATGCTGAAATGGTCCTTGGAACTTTCAGAATTCGACATCCAGTATGAGAGCAGGCTCTGGATGATTTCGTCACAGAGATGACCGCTCATAACCCCCCGCAGGGAAGGAGCACAAGTGGATCATCTTTTTCGATGGAGCCTCCAGCTCGACCGGGAGCGGTGC
The DNA here is from genome assembly GCA_948472305.1 of Vicia faba. Taxonomy (NCBI): domain Eukaryota; kingdom Viridiplantae; phylum Streptophyta; class Magnoliopsida; order Fabales; family Fabaceae; genus Vicia; species Vicia faba. Next base: position 179,960,400 of record OX451740.1, read on the forward strand.
GAGGATCCTCCTCGAAAACAAGGAAGGCGTGGTGATTGAGCATTCAGTCACCCTTTCCTTTCCAACCTCGAATAACCAGGCGGAATACGAGGCCCTACTCGCAGGTCTAAGACTGGCCGAAGATTTAGGCACCCATGAAATATAAATTTTCACTGACTCTCAACTTGTCGCGTCTCAAGTTCAAGGGGAATACTAGGCTAAGAACAACAACCTCATTGAATATCTGAACTTGGTCAGGGAACATATGAAACAGTTTGACCGGGCAGAAATTTTGCACGTGCACGCGAGCAAAACACACGGGCTGACATACTTTCGAAGCTCGCAAGTACGAAAAAGAAAGGCAGAAACAAATCTGTCATACAAGAATCTCTATCTCGCCCGAGCATAAAAAAATCCACGACTTTACCCGAGGTAAATGCCATCGGGGACAAATTTTTGACATTTAATCCAGAAATGCTCAAGAAACATGGTGTTGAAGGTTATAACTTACTTGGATGAAGAACTTGGAGGGAGAAACTGAAAAGTTGAGAGAATCGCCTCACGCCACGAGCAAAGAAAAACTGAGATGTTGAGAGAATCGCTTCACACCACGAGCAAAGAAAAGATTGAGAGGAAACTTGAGAAGGTGACAAATGAGACCCAAGGGCCCCCTTTTTATAGGCGACCCACGCCTCAAGGGATCCCTCATGAAGGGTCATCACCTCATTAGCCCCTTTTTCTTTTTCCATGAAGGGGTGGCACCCCAACGCACTAGCCATGTGACTCAACTATCAACCACGAAGTCCCTTCTGGACTGGCGAGCATACGCCCGACTCCTACATGTCACCCCCAAACGTGTGAGGCAAACACTTACACGAGGAAGTGCTCGGCACTAGAGTGCACGAAGAGACACGTCTATTTAACCATCTCGGGGATGAGGAAATGCTCGACAAACTAACAACTCTCAAGAGACGGGCATGTCAAAGGGAATCTCGCAGAGGCTCCTCGTCACCAATACGTCCTCTCGAGCAAGCGGTTGACCCCTTCGGTCCCGATCCCCGTTTGTCCATGATATTCCCCGACGTACTCGTCCTGATACCCCGCGGGCAACGACTCGCTCCCTTCGGGGACTTTGGCCCTCTACCTCGACCAAGTCTTCGGTAGCGAGAGCTGAACTCAAGTCATCGCCCTCTAGCCCAAGGACAATAAATTGAGGGGCTCTTGATCTGGATTGGGCCTATATTTGTCCTACGAACGGGAAGCCCAAAGATAACCCAAGTTAGGGACCGTGGGGCAACTCCCCATCCAACCGTTGGAGGACGTGGCCCACGACCTCCTGACAGACATCCCAAACTGCCCTCCGGAAATCTCGGGTCCAGCCCTATTCTCGTGGAGCATTTGACCAGGTGGAGTCCATTTGCTGGACTCCATACACACGTAAACCCTGACAGTTCCTGTTATTGAGCCTGCGTGTGGCTCAAAAGTGGGAACCTTGACTCAGCGCTGGGGGCTATGAATACCCTCTCTCACAAGAGGGTCAGGTATTCAAATTCATCTCTAAATTCATACTTGCTTGCTCATTCCGCTTCTTACTTTGCCATCGGAGTGTCTTACAGGTACCCTATCTCATTCGACTTGTGCCCAAGCCAGCTGTGACGGTCCACATCTAATCCAGTAAGATCAAATATATATATATATATATATATATATATATATATATATATATATATATATATATATATATATATATATATATATATATATATATATATATATATATATATATATATATAAATTTTTTTCTTACTGTTATCCGTATAAAAAGATTTACTTGAAAGCCTGTTACTAATCCGTATAAACTATAGTGACATATGAACAAAGTTTCTGACAAGTAATTCACTTAAGTTGACCTTATTGTATATTTCTAAAGTTTGCCCGTGGCTCATCTGATTTTCAGCTGAGAAATGCTGCCACTAAATTTGTCCTAACACTTTAATCATGCCATTTCCTCTCTCTCAATTGAATGCATGCTTAAATTGAGTATTCGGGTCTTCCAGAATCAGTACCATACAATGCTATTCACGAGGCTCGTTTTAATTCAACCAGTGGCAGAGTGTGTGAGTTTGAGGAAATGTGTGGAGATCGTCTTGTTTAGTGTTTTAAAGATGGAAATTTTTTTTTCATGGAGAAGTAGATTAAAAACAAAGTCTTCAAAAGACACTTCAGAGATGGATCAACTGACATATCATCTGTTCTGATGAGTCTTCGCTGCCTAAAATACTATAACATCTTTAACCAATATATATTTTTAAATTTATATGTAGATTATTTTTTATATCAAATTATTAATTTTATAAAAATATTAAAACATATACATCATATTCGTAAAAAAAAAAGAGATATTTAAATTATTATTTTAAATTTTTTCAAATTTGAAAATTTGGTGAACTTCAATCTTATAAGCATAAATTAAATATTGAGAAAACAATATATTTATTATAGAGAATTTCTTTCTAAATTTTGTGTGATTAACTTTTAAATTTTTTTACTATTAATTTAATTAAAAACTAAATTGTTATCCGTACGATTCACAGATTGAAATTATTTTATATTTTTAAATATTATGTAATAAATATTAAAAATAATAAGTAAAATAAATGTAAAAATAATATTTCTAAATAGTAGTAATGAATTTTCTCTACATTAATATGTAACATCAAAGTTAGCTAATATTTTCAATTTGAAAAAGTGAAAATAATTTTTATGTGTGATTTATCACAAATGTGGATACAATTTTGAAATTGATTTTGGACATCTATTCTTTTATTGTGGATATAATCAAATATTGTGTGCATTGTAATTTTGCATTCCATGAAACTATAATTTAATTTTGATTTAAAATAAAAAATCCAAAGTTTAGTGAATTTGAGTTTTTTATTTTTTAAAGTAACTAATAGTTAAACACTTCATATGATTGTATGTAATATTTATTAAATTGTAAAGAAAAAAAATTAAAGTGTATTTAAGTGTCAATTATATATAATTAATACTGTGGATTATTATTAGAAAATAACGTAGATGTACTAATTGAAACATAAATATAATCTTGCCCAAGTAATTGAATTTTCAATATTAATATAAATATAAATTTATGATATAAAAATTTATAATTAGTACAACAATTATGTTTAATAATAATAATAATAATAATAATAATAATAATAATAATAATAATAATAATAATAATAATAATAATAATAATAATAATAATAATAATAATAATAATAATAATAATAATAATAATAATAATAATAATGGAGTTTTAAATGTCTATTATAATAGTTAAGGAGATAAAAATAGTAAAGTGATATTATCATTATAATATATACAAATGATTTTTTAAAGACATTAAGATTAATATTTTTGCGTGTGTACAAATAAAACTGATATTTTTTTTATTTTCATGAATTAAAGCTTTAATTTTTTATTTAAATCATTTTTTTTATTGTAGAATTGATAAATATCTATTAATTATAATTAAAAAGTAGATTTAATTTAGAATATATTTATAATACAATTTAAAGTGTAATATCATTAGTAAAGAATGAAAACAATTTATAGTATTAATATAAATTTATGGTATAATATCAAATAATGAATGCAGTAGTTACAATTTATAATTACCATGGTAAATCTTAAATTATTTAGAGTCTCAATTCATTTTTGTAAAAAAAATAGAATAAATATGAATTAAATTGGATTAAAATTTTAATTTAGACATTTTAATTTGACGAAATTAATTTTTAGGTTTTTAGTCGATGAGAAAATAGTAACAAGTTTCTTGTAATTCAGAAAATTGATAATTTTTTTATTTTACATGGTATTTTTCATGAAGGGCATAATAAATTTCTTTTCATTCGAAATATATACCTCTTAAATAAGAAAATTACTTAAACATAAGAGTTGAAAAAAGAAACTTAATGTTGTAGTAAGTGGCACATATGATTGAAGCAGGCATATTCTTGAATGAAGAATGGTGGGATTAGAAAAACATAAGCTCATTTATAACAATTGTAAGTCATGTTCTTGAATGGAAAATTGAGAATTAGAAAAATAGAAAACCTATTTATTCCTGAATGAAGAATGATACGATTAGAAACAAATATTTATTTAGAACAATTGTATGTCATATTCTTGAATGAGGATTTGTGAGATTAGAAAAACGGAAATAGCTATTTGTAACTGTTCTGGACTGGGTCCGGGTTGACCCAAGAGGAAGAATAAAGGTCCAATCTAAATAACTCTACAAGGAGCTCGTCGATCAGAAGCTACAGACGTGCCCGCCGTACCCGCGAACACAACGTCTTCGACCACATACAATCCAGCTCGAGCCCAGCTCGAGCATCCTCCTCGTAGGGCAGACTATGACCGTTACCCCATCACCTGAACTCTGAAAAGACCGCGTCCTCGTCCGTCCGTACTTCTCGCAGAGCATCACCAGGAAGGAGACCACGTGCGAGTCCCCACTACACACGTAGAACCTGACAGTTCCTCTATTGGGCCGATCCTGGTCGGCCCAATGAAGGGACCTTGGCCCAGCGCTGGGGGCTATAAATACCCTCTATTCCAAGAGGGCCAGGTATTCATTCTCTTACCCATATACACACTTTTTGCCTGCTCGTACTACCACTCATTTTAGCATCAGAGTGCCTTGCAGGTACCCCCCCATCTCGTTCAACTTCAGCTCGGAGCCAGACGTGACGGTCCAAGTCTGATCAGGTAAGATCAGTGGCGCCGTCTGTGGGAATCTAGCTTCCCCGTCTTGCAAAAACTCGAAGACCAAAGCTCAACTCAACGATCACCGTCATGGATGACCAAGTTCATGATGAACAAAACATCTACGTCGTCGACACCAACAACGGCCTCGCGGATAAAAACGGACACCCTGATAACGCCGACAACCCCGGTCATAACACCATCCCTGTGTCGACCGCCCCCGGTCCCTTAATCCACCGCGATGGAGTTACTGCATCCTCCTCCTCGGTCCCTTCGCTGCTCGAAGAAGACAATGCAGCTCCCACAAACCATCGAACTGCTCAGTTCTAGGAAGTCCCTGTCCCCGCCGGGACAAATGCCACAACCCGAGCGCTGTTCGCGGCGATCAATCAGACGAATTACCTCATCTTCGCCCAAGGGGAAAGGTTGAGGGCACTCGAAGACGATCGAAGACCCCTGAGGAGGCACCGGAGGCCCCAAACTCCACCTCCTCGAGTAACAGAGGTACATTTCCCGTCTCCCCCACGGAGACACTACAGAGATACCTCTCGAAGCCCGTCACCCCGACCCTCGGGGAGACGGCCCCCTTTGGAGAGGCAACCCATCATTGAAGCCGGGGGAGACGGCCACGCCCCCACAAGACAAGAAAGAAGACACTCTGGAGATGGGCATGGAAGAATCAACCAACGAGCACCACGCTCGAGAGATGCCCGACACGACTAGGACCGTCGTGCCCGACAGTAATACAGGTCCCCATCCCTGTCCCCTGAGTGAAGTGACGAGGACGACCCCCGCGGTCCCCTATTGCAGGCCATCATGGAGGCGCCCATTCCCCCGGGCATGGAGAAGCCTCCACATCTGAAGGAATACGACAGAGTCGCGGACCCGGTCAACCACTTAGACAGGTTCGAGGCTATGCTGCACTACCACAACGTCGGGGGCCCATCAAATGTCGGCTGTTCCCCATGACCCTCAGAAAGGAAGCAATGGACTGGTATAAAGGCCTCGCCCCGGGATCAATCACCTCGTGGCGAAACCTGAAGAACCAATTCATCAGTTCGTTCACAGCGTCTCGGCGACACCCAAAGACCGAGGCGGCTCTCGAGGCCATCATCCAGCGACAGGATGAAACCTTGAGAGAGTTCATCAATCGCTTCAACCGCGAAGCCATACAGGTCCCCTGCGCGGACCACATGAAGAGATATTTGCTGGAGAGAGGGCTCCTCCCCGGCACGGAATTCAGAAAGGCCGTGGGCATCGAGCCACCTAGAACATTCGATGCCCTCCTCGAGAAGGCCCGGGCGTACATGGATTACGAGGAGAGAGAGGCGGCCAACAGAGCCCGAGACCCCAGGACTCGCGGGTCCAGCAGCAACCCGCGCTAGGAAGCTGCTCCTCCTCGACGAACCGGGGAGAAAAGAAAAGAAGACAGACCCCGAGAAGTCTGAGAGCAAAGAGGACCCTCGGGGCATTTTACCGAGTACACTCCGCTCACAGCTTCCCGCGAGCGCATTTTGGCGGAGTGTGCCAGCACAGACTTCAAGGACGGCGGCGTCAAACGCCCCCGACCTACTCCCGCCAAGCCTGGAGCAGACAAGAACAAGTATTGTCAGTACCATAGGAGCCATGGTCATCTGACTGAAGATTGCGTCCACCTCAAGGACGCCATCGAAACCCTCATCAAGGGAGGAAGGCTCGCACAATTCCGGGAAACAAGAGAGCCGGAGGAAGACGCCCGACCATCTGACGAGTCGGTCCCCGTCCAGAACGCCTTCTCTGTAACCAGACCCGAGGACTTCAACGTCCCCGAACACCTGCAGGAGCCGCTCACAACACACAGCAGGTGGGTATATTTCCCCTCCGCCATGGTCATCAACGGCGGAGGATTCAACGGCTTGATTATCAATTCAGCTAAAAGGAAGTTGGATGAGCTGGTCGACGCGACACCCCTACAAACAGTGACATTTGAAAGGGTAAAGGGTAGGTCAGAACCCATCACTTTCTACCTGGAAGAGCTCCCCGGGGGAGCCCCCAACACAGTCATCCCCTTGCTGATAAGGGAAAGAATGGCCAACTTCGATGTGCATCACATCCTCGTCGACGAAGGAAGTTCCATCAATGTAATGTACAGCCAATTGTTCCGAACTCTGCAGCTAGACGACTCACATCTCTCGCTGTATGTAGGGTCAGACTTACAAGGATTCAACGGCTCGACTCCCAAGCCTTGGGGATACGTTGAGCTCATGGTTACCTTCGGCGAAGGCACGACGACAAGGCAGGTTAAAGTACGCTTCCTCGTCATCGACTGCCCGTCCCTCTATAACTGCATCCTGGGGAGACCAACACTGGCAGAACTGACAGCGGTGCCCTCCACCGTCCACCTAAAGATGAAGTTCTACACCAAAAGGGCGCGGGTAGCTACCATCCAGGGCGACCTAGCCGCTGCTCGAAGGTGTTTCAACGCCGCGTCTAAGGGGCGCGACACTGTCGACGTCTGGATAAGGCCCGCCAAAAGACCGACGACGACACGACAGAAGCCCGACAAGCTAGAGCCCGCCAAGGAGGAAGCCCAGAAAGCCCCACCAAAGGTCGACTCTATAGCTCTGGGTGCTCGCTTCGATCAGGATGAACCTCCCAGCGGCGAGCAAATTCCCCTCCGACCAATACCGGATGGGGACTTCGAGCTTGTCCCCCTCGGCGCAGACCCGAGCAAAGGAGTAAAGATTGGCATCGACCTCCCCGACCTGGCAAGGAAGCAAATCAAAGCCTGCTTGCGCGAGAATGCTGACCTGTTTGCCTGGAGCGCCGCGGAGATTCCCGGACTCGACCCTGAAGTCGCCTGTCACCGTCTTGCCATAGATCTTGCCGCTAAGGCCGTAGTACAACGTAGGCGTAGGCAATCTCTGGAGAAAATGGAGGCTGCTGAAAAAGCTGTAAAAGACCTCCTAGATGCAAATTTTATTTCTGAAGCCAAATATTCAACCTGGCTGTCGAACGTTGTACTTGTTAAAAAGAATAATGGAAAATGGAGGATGTGTGTTGACTATACCGATCTCAACCGGGCTTTCCCGAAAGATGCTTTCCCTTTACCGAACATAGACATGATGGTCGACAACTTGGCCGACTACAAAACATTGTCATTCATGGATGCCTACTCGGGCTATAACCAAATCCTGATAGCCTTGGGCGACAAACATTGCACGACTTTCATGACCAGCTCGGGCAATTACTACTACAACGTAATGCCCTTTGGACTAAAAAACGCCGGGGCGACTTACCAACGTATGATGAACAGGGTTTTCCACAAGCAGATTAGGGACATGCTCGAGGTGTACATGGACGACATGATCGTCAAATCCCGAGCAGACACCGATCATGCAGCACACCTCAAGGCAGTCTTCACCCAAGCAAGACAATGTAAAATGAGATTCAACCCCAAAAAATGCACGTTCGGAGTCAAGGCGGGGAAATTCCTCGGATTCTACCTAACAGAACGAGGAATTGAAGCCAACCCCGACAAATGTCAAGCGTTCTCCGACCTCCCGAAGCCGACTTCGAAGAAATCAATACAAGTCATGAATGGCATGCTCACGTCATTGTCCTGCTTCGTCGCGAGGTCCGCTCAGCACGCCTTCCCCTTCTTCAGACTCCTTCGCAAGGAAGCAGCCTTCGAATGGACCGAGGAATGTGAATGAGCACTGCGCCACCTAAAGCAAAGTCTATCTCAACCACCTGTGCTATCTCGACCAGCCGACGGGGAGCCATTATTCCTATACTTGGCCGTCTCAAACGAAGCCGTCAGTGCGGCTCTCATCCGCGAAACCACTGACGGACAGAAACCTGTTTACTTCACGAGCAAAGCCCTACAAGGACCCGAAAGCAGGTACCAATAGATAGAAAAGGTAGCTCTAGCCCTCGTCAACGCAGTGAGGAGACTCAGACACTATTTTCTGGCCCACACGGTCATCGTGTGGACCGGCCAACCAGTGAAACAGCTCTTAGGTCGACCGAACATGGCGGGCCAAATGCTGAAATGGTCCTTAGAGCTCTCAGAATTCGACATTCAATACGAGAGCAGGAAAGCTCTGAAAGCACAAGCCTTGGCCGACTTCGTCGCAGAAATGACCGCTTACGACCCGCCCGCCGGGAAGGAACACAAATGGACCATCTTCGTCGATGGAGCCTCCATCTCGTCCGGGAGTGGCGCGGGGATCCTCCTGGAAAATGAGGAAGGCGTAGTGATCGAACACTCGTTAACCCTCTCCTTCCCAACGTCGAATAACCAAGCAGAGTACGAGGCTCTGCTCGCAGGACTGAGGCTAGCCGAGGATCTGGGGGCCCGCGAGATACAAATATTCACAGACTCACAACTCGTTGCCTCCCAAGTCCAAGGGAGTTACCAAGCCAAAAACGACAGCCTCGTCGAATACTTAAGCTTAGTCAAAAAATACATGACAAAGTTTGAGCGAGCAGAAATATCACATGTCCCGTGCGAGCAAAACACAAGGGCAGACATATTGTCCAAACTCGCGAGCACGAGAAAGAAGGGCGGGAACAAATCCGTCATACAAGAATCCCTGTCACGCCCGAGCATCGAAAGGTCCTCGACACTAGTCGAGGTTCACGCCATAGGAGATACCTCGTCCTGGATGACCCCGGTGTATAATTTTCTGACGAAAGGCGAACTCCCCGCGAACCAGATAGATGCAACCATCACGAAACGACGAGCATGCTCCTACGTGGTGCTCGAGCACAAACTATACCGCAAAGGATTCTCCATACCCCTCTTGAAATGTATCGACGAATCCGCAGTCCCTGAGGTGTTGCGGGAGATACACGAAGGGATTAACGCCCAACACATGGGCGGTAAGTCTTTGGTGAGGAAAGCCCTGCGAGCGGGGTACTACTGGCCGACAATGCAACAGGACGCCAAGGAACACGTTAAGAAATGTGACAAGTGCCAGAGACACGGCGACATGCACCTCGCTCCCCCTCACGAGATGAGCATACTATCGTCCCCGTGGCCCTTTGTGTGGTGGGGGATGGATATCCTCAGACCTTTCGTGCAAGGAACTTACCAAAACAAATTCCTCATTGTGGCCGTGGACTACTTCACGAAATGGATAGAGGCCGAGGCTCTCGCGAAGATCACCTCGCACAACATCCTCCGTTTCTACAAAAGAAACATCCTCGCTAGATTCGGGATCCCGAGAGCACTGGTGATCGACAACGGCACCCAATTCACTAACCACGGATTCCAAGACTTCGTCACCAAACTGGGAACAAAACAACACTTCACCTCAGTCGAGCACCCTCAAACCAACGGGCAGGCCGAAGCTGCGAACAGAGTCATCCTCCGGGGACTAAAACGCAGGCTCGTTGAAGCAAAAAGAGGTTGGGTCGAGGAGCTGCACAGTGTCTTGTGGGCATACCGTACCACGCCTCATTCAACGACGGGCGAGACCCCCTTTCGACTAAGGTACGACACCGAGGCTGTCATCCCAGTAGAAATCCGGGAACCCTCCAGGCGGACAGAAAATCCCCTCGACGAAGAAATGAACGACGAGGCCCTTAGGGACGAACTCGACTTAGTCGAGGAAATCCGATCGGGGGCGGCCCTACGCGAGGCCACCCTAAAACAACGAGTGGCCCTGCGTCACAACGACAAGGTCATTAAACGCGAGTTCAAAATCGGCAGCCTGGTGTTACGAAGAAACCAGAAAGACTCCCGCGAAGGGAAATTGGCCGCGAACTGGGAAAGGCCTTATCGCGTCCACGGCACCACAGGTACCGGGGCATATTACCTCGAGCAACTAGACGAAGAACCACTACCACGACTCTGGAACGCTTCTAAACTAAAGAAGTACTATAGTTAAAAACCCTTAACACCAAGGACTCTCGCCGTCGACGTCCACGTCAGGTCAACAGGGAGAAACGTCTCGACCACGTAGAAAGGCCAAGGTATAGGCTCAATCTACACCCAAACGACATAACATCGTTCAGCCAAACGAGCATGAACGATAGTGCCCGACGTGGACACCTCAATCGAGTTCCACCATCGAAGTACCTGCAGGGCAGAACACCCAGCTCGCGATGGGCAGTTCATGCCACGGGCAAGCGACCCCGATCCGGGTCATACGCCTAAGTAAACGGCTTCACTCCACACGCCCGATGAATCTCGAAGTACGTCGGACCATCCAAAGGGTCGAAAAAGAATCTCTCCTCGAGGTTGTAACTTAGGCGAAATTCGCCACAAAATAAAAAGCCGAGCACAAGCATGTCCCGAGGAAAAGACTTAGGCAAATTTGCCAACAAAGTGACAGCCAAGCACGGGCGAGACTCGGGGACATAACTTAGGCAAATTCTATCACAAAATATGAAAACATAGACACGGGCAAATAATCAAGGTCAAAACAAACATTCAGTCAAAAGCTCATAAATAACAGATAGAAATAAACCGACCAAGAAGGCCGGCGATGTTCAAGAATTACAAGAACGGGCACGCAGGCCCAAAAAGTAAATATGCACGAGCATGCAGGCCCTAAAAACAACCATTAATAAAAAGGCACATATGCCCGACTATAATTTCGCGGCTAGACTTCCCCGGGGCTACCAGCATCGACGACAGGAGACTCGGGCGGAGGCACGATCTGGCCGTCAATGATCTGGGACATGAAGCCCACCCCTTCGGTATTTAGGTCAGGATTCAACAAAGTAAGCTGGCTAACCGCGGCTTCAAACCCATCCACCAAGGCGCCAACACAGTCCGTCTCAAGGAGTTGAATGCGAGCAACCAGTTCCGAGCGACTCTACAAGGGAGCTGTCTCCTCCGACTCATCTTCGGCAGGGAGCATGATGGCCTTCAGTTCCTCGACCTCTCTGGAAAGACGCCCGTTGTCGATCTCCAAACGTTCCCAGTTTAGACGAAAGTAGTCCCTCTCCTCGGCAACCTTCCCCGAGCTCTCTTTCTCCGTGACCAGCAGCTCGGCTTGCTTGGGGAACATCTCCTCAGAGTGCTCCAGGGCGGCCTTCAACTTTCATGAGCTCGCAGTAAGGGCAGCTTTCTCTTGTTCCAGCTCTTTGACGCGATCAGAGTCTACCCCCTCCTCGGCCAGGACGACGGCCATCTTGACCATCCCGACCATGTTGGCGGCCAGATGCTTTCTCCGACTCTCCTTACTTAGCCGCCTAATAGTATCAGCTTCATCGGCGCTTACAGTCAGGGGAAACCCCTCAAAGAAGCCCTCCTCTTTAAAGCAGGGAGGCAAGCCAAAGGACCTCACCGCGCCAGACTCATCGCCGACTTCCGACTAGCTCTCTACCCGGTTCCTCTTCCTCAGTATCAGATCAATATGAGGCTTGACATCCTGAGCGTCTGGGGACCCTCCAGAAGCATCACCCGAGCTAGTTGGTGGGCCTATCCTCGTCACCTGAGGAGCTCGCACCACTCTTTTGTTGACTTTCTTATCCTGTGTTAACTTCAGAAGCCTCTCCTTTCGTCCAGCCATGTGACCTGCAAAAAAAAGAAACTCGGGTTAGTTACGAGCAAGTAACAAACGAGGAAATTCGAACAAGACTAGAAGACAAAAAATAACCTAGCAGGTTCGCGGCCTGCCCGTAGGACTGACACTCCACAAGCGCCTTTGTATCTATAGGTCGGGCCTCAAAGGTCGGGTAACCATCTTCGTCGAGAATGTCCTTTCCCTCCCTCGTGGCCCACCGGGCAGGGAAGAAATTGTCGACATATCTACAGAGAGTACCATAGGCCTCCTCATCTTCGGTGCTCATCCCGCCCGCAGGCGTATGGTAATGCCCGGTGCCTTGCTCGTAGTGGCGCGAGCTCTAATGCAAGGGAAACTTAGCTACACGCCCCAACACCGGGAGACCCTTGTTGTCCAGAAGAGCCTCCCCGTGATCGTCAGTCACCACAGTTTCTTCCTCGTATACAGACTCTAGAGCAGCTTTGGTGACCGGCCGCACGATGTACCATTTGTCCTTGAACCCCCAGACATAATCCATATACATCCTGAACAGCCTCTTCGACTATTTCAGGGAAACCCAACTGTGCCTACCTCCCCGAGACTGGCGTTGTAAATGGAAGACTCTGAAGAAAAGAGGTATGGTCGCCCCAATCCTTAAAAAGCGACACGTCAGTTCGAATGCCCGAATAAAAGCAATCGAGTTGGGGTGAAGTTGCGAGGGAGCCAGCTCCAAATGACTGAAGACCCCGACCTGAAAATCACTAAAGGGGAGCTTTAGGCCAAGGTCCTTAAACGCGGTCTCATACATAGGAAACCCGTACTCAGAGAACTCCGAGCAGATCCGTGCGTTAAGAGACGGTCTGGTGACGACAAAATTTTTCTGAAAGCCCAGCTGACTACCGCCTTGCTCGACGATAGTATACGCGCTCCGACTGCGCTGACTATAAGCAGAAGTAATCCCTCTGGGCTCAGCACCCACTCTAGCAAAGGATCGTTAATGGTATCGATCAGATTCACATTTTCCTCGGTGCTTTAGTCTTCCACCTTGTTGCGCCCCGAGGAACACGGTTCGTCAGCCATTGTTACCTGCAAAGCACAAGAAACCGGTCAATTGGGGAGCAAATCCATACGCTCACCATAACTGACGGGAAGAAGGGAACGGCAAGCTGAGTCATACTCCACACACGACTAAAACGTTGAGGATTCGAACAAAAGTCTGGTATCACCTCCCCGACGCCAAGATGCCACGACAAGTCGTCCTACATATTGCCTAAATGGGCTAACATCCCGGCCAGTCACGAGTACGTCGACCTAAGCTATGGATATGACGAGCAATATCATGAATCCTAAACCTAGAACTATGATTTTACCGGGCACTATCACGAGTTAGGCGCCCTGAATCATGAAGATCCCGGGCAGCATTGCGAGTCACATGCCTAAACTATACATTTATCGGGCACAAACATGCGTTTACCGGGCATAAACAAGGATATGCCGGGAAAAAATACGAATGTACCGGGGCTAATTCCAGACGCAAATTTTCTAACATACAAACAATGGAAAAAATCATCTACCACAGAGAAAAACATGAGGGATGAGACGCTTACTTGAAATCAGGAAAGAGGTACGGCGGCGGAGAAGAAAATCGATAGCGGAAAGCACGGCGGTCCTATGAAAATCTGGAAAAACAGCAGCAGCAAAGGCAGAGGAAGGAGGAGAAGCGCGAAGAGGAAAAACATATTATGGGACCCAAGGATCCTATTTATAGTGATGACCTGGAATACGAAATGTCACCCCAGGGAACCACGAACTTCCCCTCCTCGACGCATAGCTCCCCTAGGCAATGATGACTCTATCCCCAATAGGGTGGCGTCACGGTTCCCAAGGGTTGCCTCGTGTACTCAACGAACACAGACCGTCGAGAGTCCCCCGAGCGCTCTTCGAAAGGAATTATCTCACGAACGTGACACAGGGGGAGCTCCTCAAGCAACCACGGGGAACCAAATCTCCTGGCCGAGCCCGAGGCCCCGTGACAAAGGCAAGTTGAGATCAAGTCATAACTCCTGCTCCAAGAGCCACGACTTGGGGGGCTCCTGTTCTGGACTGGGCCTGGGTTGGCCTAAGAGGAAGAATGAAGGCCTAATCCAAATAACTCTACAAGGAGCTCGTCGACCAGAAGCTACAGACGTGCCCGCCGTACCCGCGAATACAACGTCTTCGACCACATACAATCCAGCTCGAGCCCAGCTCGAGCACCCTCCTCGTAGGGCAGACTACGACCGTTACCCCATCACCTGAACTCCGAAAAGACCGCGTCCTCGTCCATCCGTACTTCTCGTAGAGCATCACCAGGAAGGAGACCACGTGCGGGTCCCCACTACACACGTAGAACCTAGCAGTTCCTCTATTGGGCCGATCCTGGTCGGCCCAATGAAGGGACCTTGGCCCAGCGCTGGGGGCTATAAATACCCTCTGTTCCAAGAGGGCCAGGTATTCATTCTCTTACCCATATACACACTTTTTTCCTGCTCGTACTACCACTCACTTTAGCATCGGAGTGCCTTGCAGGTACCCCCCCCCCCATCTCGTTCAACTTCAGCTCAGAGCCAGTCGTGACGGTCCAAGTCTGATCAAGTAAGATCAGTAACAATTGTAACGTCTTGGTTAATGAATATTTAAGATAAAAATATAGATATAATTGTGATATGTAAATGTAAGGTATGTCTTTTGGAAAATTTTCAATATATAAAAAATCAATCAATAATATAGCATAATGGAAGACTATCATTTTAAAGGTGTCACCTAAGATTTCTTATGGTGTGGCAGTAATATTGGTGGACACTGATTATCTGGTCTGATAGAAAAAATAAATGTTATAAATGGGAAAATTCACTCACCTATCACCTTATCACCTTAAGGTGATAGGTGTGTGAGTTCTCCCACTTATAAAGTGTTCAATCTTCCTTTTTCTAATTAATATGAGACTTCTTCCTCGCAACTGATTCCCAATATTATTTATGTATGAGACAATAAGCAATGCTAATAAAATTGAAGAGTTGTGGTATTTGTTGGGTTTTGATTGTTATTTTATTGTTCATCGAGAAGGTCGGGAAAGTGGTGTGGCAATTTTATGGCAGAATTCTATGTTTTGTACTATTCAAAATTATTCTCGTAATCATATTGATATTATAGTCCAAGACGCCAAATGTGGAAATTTGAGACTTACATGCTTTTATGGTCATCTTGAAGGAACTTCTAGGAGGATTTCGTGGAATTTAATTCAGAGTCTCTCAGAAAGTTCAAACTTACCATGGTGTATTTTGGGAAATTTTAATGATATTATTTCATTTGTAGAGAAAAAAGGGAGAGTGGAAAGGCCAAATTGGTTAATAAGTGGTTTTAGACAAGTTGTTCAAGATGCAGGATTAGAGGATGTCCCTATGGAGGGGTATTCCTTTACGTGGTTCAAGAGTCTGGGAACATATAAAGTTATTGAAGAAAAATTAGGTAGATCAATGTCTAACATTGATTGGTGTATTTTATTTTCAGACGCAAAGGTAAAATGTTTAATGTATACTACTTCAGATCATTATTCAATTATGTTATGTTGTGAAGCGAGTTCGAAACAATATATGACTTGTAATGGTTTCAAATTCGAGAATGCCTGGTTAGATGAATCGGGGTTTAACGATTTTGTTATTGAACATCGACATAAATATGAGAAATATTGTGGCTAAAATGGAAAAGTGTGGTAAGAATATGATGAAGTGGAGCAAAGATAATTGTCACAAGATTAGAAGGGAAATTGAGATACTTTGTTGGAAGATTGAAGAGTTTTTCATCATGTTGGTGAAGGAAATATTAATTATTTCACAGCTCTCAAATAACGTCCGAATGATCTCTTGGTAAAAGATGATATGTTTTGGAAACAAAGAGAAAAAGCTCACTGGTAAAAGAATGGCAATGTTAATACCCAGTTTTTTCATATTACAACAACTGCTAGGAAGAAAGTAAATATTATTCTTTGAATGACAAATGAAAATGGGGAAGTTAGTACTTCTACTGAAGGGATGAAAAGGAATGCTCATGATTATTTTACTGAGTTATTTCAGAAGAAGTCAAGTTCTCGAGATTGGGTTTTGCATGCTTTAGGAACCTCTATTTTAGATAAGGATAATAATATGTTGACAACATATTTTGTTATTGAAGAATTTAAAAAAGTTATTTTTTCTATGTAAGTCGACAAGAGTCATGGTCCTGACGGTTTCATTCCTGGTTTCAATCATCAATTATGGGATACTTGTGGGATATATAGTTACAGTGCAAGTTGCTCTTGGTTGGAGAATGGTGTTTTTTCATCTAGCCTTAATATGACTAAAATCACTATAATTCAAAAGGGAAAATTTCAAAATTCCATGAAATATTGGACACTGATTGCACTGTGCAATATTCAATATAAAGTGATAGTTAAAGTTCTAGCAAATCGTCTTAAAAGAGTTATTGGCAAGTGCATTTCAGATAACCAATTAGCTTTTGTTCTTGATAGATCTATTATGGATAATGCTATGGCCTCTATTGAGGTGGTACATCATATGATGTCTAAAACAATGGGTAAAAATGGTAATATAGCTCTTAAGCTTGATATCAGTAAAGCTTATGACAAGATTGACTAGGATTACCTCAAGGATATTCTTGCCACAATGATTTTCAGCCATACGTGGATAGATTGGGTCATGCTTTGTATGTAAATAATGGACTACTTAGTGGTTATTAATGGTAATATGGTAGGGCCTATTATTCCTGTCCAGGGATTGAGGTATGGTGATTCGTTGTCCCCGTACTTATTTATCCTTTGTTATTAAGGTCTATCAACACTCATCAAGCAAGTAGAAGCTATGAGGATATTCACGACATTTACAATATGTAGAATGCTCCTATCGTATCATATTTACTTTTTGTCGATGATTGATTTTTTTCTTCTTCAGAGCGGCTATTAACGAAGCAAATGTGTTGAAAAGTACTCTTTCCATTTATGAAGAAGTTTCGGCCAATCCATCAATTTTCAAAATCTAAATTTTTTTCAGTAGGAATGTTAGATCCTAATGTAAAGAATACAATGGATAATATTTTAGGAGTTCAATAAGTTTTAGGGACAAGTAAGTACCTCATATTTACCTTTATGATTGGTAGAACCAGAAAAGCAACTTTCAAATTTATAAAAGATAGAATTTAGAAAAATATTAACTCATGAAGTAGTAGGAGTCTATCTCAGGTAGGGAGAGAAAATCTTATTAAATTTGTTCTCCAATCTATTTCTACTTATATTATGAGTATATTCTTGCTTCCATCCTATTTAAGTGATGGAATTAAGAAAATGATGAGTTCCTTTTGGTGAGAGCATAATTAAGATCGGGCTAAAGGTATACATTGGAAATCTTGGGAACATTTATGTATGCCTAAAAATGATTGAGGTACAGGTTTCAAAAATCTAAGTGCCTTCAATTATGCTATGCTTGGTAAACAAGTTTGGAGTTTCATGAAAAAGCTAGCTAACTTAGCCACTCATCTCTACAAGGCTAAGTATTTTCCTAAATGTGAATTCCTTGATTCAGACATCAGGCATAACCCCGATTATGTATGGTGGAGCATTTGTAGTTCATAATTTTTTGTACGAGGTGGATATAAGTGGAGTATCGGATAGGAAAAGAACATTCCAATTTAGGGTCAAAATTGGTTACATGATAACACTTTATTGGACAATCATTGGCCAACCAACCTGATAGTGGATTGTGATACGGTGGGAAGAACTGACTGTTTTTTGGAATGCTGGTTTGTGTTTTGCGTTTTTTGTTTGCAAAATGTCGCGGTAAGCAAGAGTCGCCACCGACTTTTATTTTATCCAACAAGGAAAGGAAAAAGCACAGAAAAATTCCTTTTTTGAGATATTTCTCGGGTTCGGGGGGTAGATTATAGAAAGGGAAGGTGTTAGCACCCTTTCTATCTGTGGTTATCCACGGGCTCTTAGGTACTTGCTCAATTGTTTTCAAAAATTGCTTTCTTTGTGCTTGTGGGTTTGAAAAATTTTTTGTTTTGAAAACTTCGATTTAACTCTTGCTTCTGTTCTTAAGAGTGTATGAAGTGTTTTTGAAAACTTTGTTCAAAAAGTGTAAGTGTGAAAAAGTTTGTTTTGAATGAGCAAGTACTTAAGAACTAATCTACCTACTCGAAAAAAGAATCGTTCTGTATTTGTTTCCTTTAGACAATGCTATCCCACTATTAGTGAGTAGGTAGCACTGTCGTTGGAGTTTAAGGGTCAATTCGAATGAGGGACGTGCGGTCACCAAAGCAATGTTAGGACGCCTTAGCGGTAACCCTAATGTCTTAGATCATTTGTTTGAGGCAACAATATCTGAGGCAACCGTTTCGAGGCGACTATGATCTTTTATACAAGAGGGCGACCTCTAAAGTGACTAATACTCAATGACCGCGTACGAAGGCAACCAAGTGGGGTGTACCCTAAGAGTGCGAGTGTGTCGTTTTCAGTCAATTTTATCTTTGTACATATTAAGGGTGATCTAAGTCAATTTTTAGGTTAAAACATTCAGTCTTGTCATGCCATCATATTATCAAACATCTAACAGTTATAATTTGCGGGAAATAAAATGCGGAATTTAAATTACAAGGCGTCGGGTATTTACATCGCTAAAGACAAACCCTTTAAATATAAATAAAGCGATAAAAGATAAATAAAGGTCCTATTAAGCTATTACAAACTGGAGGCAAGTACATTAATATGATAAAAAAAAAGTAAATTGCGTGCGGGAAAGTAAATCGAGCGCAAATTAGGGTTTTGACCCTTTTTGGTTAAAAAAGAGATCTTTTTATTATTTTTATTTTAAGAAAGAAATTAACCTAAATTAATTACTAAATTAATAAATAAATTAATTAGTAAAAATATTTTTTTTTGGTTTTTTTGGTATTTTAAGAAAGAAAATAAAATTAATTGAATTAGTAAAAGCCTAATTAAGTCTAGTTAATTTTAATTATTTACGAAAAGATGTTAAAGTTATTCTAATTAAAACCCTAAATCAATTTAATTAGTATTTATTATTAAAATTAAAATTAAAATTTGATTAAACATAAAAATATTTTTGTGATTTTATTTTATCAAGAAAAGGATTTTTTAATTGGTTAGTAAATTAAATAAAACAATAAAAACAATTAATAAAACTAAATAAATAAAATAGAAAAGAAAAGGGGTTTGGGCCTGATTTTGGTGGTTTGAGAAGCAACTCTGTGGCCCAATTGAGCTGGCCTCGTTGACTTTCCTGATTCAGTGTGCATGCGTTGACCAATGCTCATGGTGGACCTTCAGCTCAGACCCTCAGATTTGGCCTTTGGCCATCTGGCCACTGGATGCTTGATGGACTATAGTGGGTTGCGCGCTTGAACTACACACACGATTTCCTGAAAGAAAAAATCAAATAGAAATTTCGGGGACCTGGGATTCGAACCCAGGTCCTGTAGGATATTGGATGTACACGCTCACCACTAGGCTACTTGGTTTTGTTTGTTAATAATATACAAATAATATATAATAAAAGAAAATAAGTCAAAGGCCAGAAAAATTATAAAATAGCGCGCGCCATTTGAACGGGCCAATGGGCGACTGCCAGCTCTTCGTCCTTGTCCTTCCACTACTGTAATTTTACCTGCGGATTTGAATCCGCAGCTAAAAACGCAACTCGATCCAAAAATCACTTCCAGGCAATAAGAATGACTTTCAAGGGCATGGTTGGGTTCGTCTCCTTTTCCTGAGTGCAACCATGCCCATTATATGCACCAATTTCACCTGAAATAAGAATCCCTAAAAAACAAAACGTAACCCTAGCTATGGTGTTTTGGAGTTACAACGCCTATAAATGGAATTGGCTATTATAGAAGGTTAGCAAATGACATGGTGATCATGAATATGCAGTTAATTTTTGTTATAGATGCAAGAATAGATCAAACCAAATTCAAGAACCAAGGTGATTATCATGACACTTACAGCGCTTGTGAAGGTCTGAGAATGCTTGCCTTTGATCCTGATCGCTTGTGTGGACACCCAAGAAACGATTGAGATATGTCTTGGCTTCTGAAAATGTCTTTAGCTATGGATTCGATTTCAAGATTTTTATCACTTTTTCCCAACTTTGTTCTGCTTCTTTCTGCAGCCTCCAACCCTTATTCACGTCCCTTTGACTTGTTTATGTAGTGTGGAATGTATCAGGGTAACAAACTTGATTCAAATCTTGCTCCAATAATGATTTCCAATTTGATTTGATTCTCCATTACTAAACCTTCCAAATTTGCCAATTTTCAATCTTTTGTACATGGATTGCTTGATACGAATTTTGATGATGTTAATGATGATAATCAAGACTTGAAATAGCAAAAAGATCTCATGTAATCAAAGTTTGGGATTTTATATGATTTTATTTGATTAAAAATGAATAAATTCAATAAAAAATCAAATAAAATAATAAACATAAAATATGAGCTCATGGATGAATCTAGGACATGTGTGCAATGATGTAAGCTCAAATCAAGTGGAAAAGAATGGGCCCATTTGACAAAATTTGAAGTTTTGGGGATAGTTGACTTTTGGCAATTTTGCAAAAATGTCCAACTTCAACAATGCATAACTTCTTCAATTTTGAACTTTTGGAAGTTTTCTTGGACTTTTTAGAAAGCTTGAGATGTCCTATAACCAACCCTTTTGGTCTAATATCATTTTGATATTCCATGCTCAAGTTATAAGCTTTGGCAAAAAAGGTGTTTTTGTTGACTTTCAAAAATGACCTATAATGTCCAAATTTATAACTTCTTGTGTGTGCTTTTTTTGATCTTGGGGTATGAAGATGGATTGTAGGAAATTGCATCCTCTTAAAAATGAGCTTTGAATGGGTCATTTCTCATAAATCATGAGAAAGTTATGCTTGTTCAAAGTTGAGTTGACTTTTCCTACAAAACCCTAATTTAGCAACTTTTGAGTCTTGAAGAATTTTGAGCAATCCTTGATGAATCATGATCAACCATTGATCAAATGATGCAATATACTTAAAAATGAGAATGTTGACAAAAAATATTGAGGTTTGACTGTTTGTAGGTCATAGTTGACTTTTGCCCTAACACAGTCGATTTTTGGGCCCCTTGAGCAATTGACTGAGCAAACTTTCCCTGCAAGGCTTGAAACTTGACATGGATGATCTTGAGAACATATTAGGACATTGGGGAGCACTTCAGGTCATTTGGATTCAAAGATCTTGTTGCAACACAAAACCCTAATTTTGGGGTTGACTGCCTTAAGAGGTGATTTGTCTGACCCACTCTTGAGCAACCTTGAGCCACTTGGAGATTTTTCTTGAAATGTTTTGAGGAATATGAGAGGGAAAATTTTGGGGTACAACAACTGCCCCTGTTCAATCTTCTTAAACCTGAGAATGTAGATTGGCTTTCGTGCCTTTCGTGATCCGAAGGTGGAAGATGATTGAACACTAGAGTGCCCAGAAATTTGCACTCGCATGAAGTGGTATCAGCCTTGTGATGTTGGGAATGGGCTTACAGATGCCATTTGGAGATTGCTGATGGGAGGATGGGCTTAAATATGCCATCTGCATGAGCGTCAATCGCATAAGAGATTCCTTAGCGAGAACTTGCATACCTGTTGTTGTGGAAGGTTCCGCCGGGGAAGCCTGACCTTTGTTTAGGAACTTGCCTGTACCTTAGCTGAGAGAACATCTCCGCTGAGTTTTAAGAACTTGTCCGTAATTCAACTGGGGGGAATTCTGTCGAGATTTAGAACCTTATCTGTAATTCAACCGAGACTAATTCAGTTGAGATTTAAGAACCGG
The DNA here is from genome assembly GCA_948472305.1 of Vicia faba. Lineage (NCBI taxonomy): Eukaryota > Viridiplantae > Streptophyta > Magnoliopsida > Fabales > Fabaceae > Vicia > Vicia faba. The sequence goes on from OX451740.1 coordinate 179,982,532, forward strand.
TCAATACTTCGACTGAGGAGAATTGCCGAGATTTAGAACCTTATCTGTAATTCAACCGAGACTAATTCAATTGAGATTTAAGAGCTGGTCAGTACTTCGACTGAGGAGGATTGTCGAGATTTAGAACCTTATCTGTAATTCAACCGAGACTAATTCAGTTGAGATTTAAGAACCGGTCAGTACTTCGACTGAGGAGGATTGCCGAGATTTAGAACCTTATCTGTAATTCAACCGAGACTAATTCAGTTGAGATTTAAGAATCGGTCAGCACTTCGACTGAGGGAAACATCTTCATCAAGATCTAGGACTGTCTGTACTTCAACGGAGGATAATTCTGTTGAGATTTAAGAACTCGTCCATACTTCGATGGAGGAAAATTGTCGAGATTTAGAACCTTATCTGTAATTCAACCGAGACTAATTCAGTTGAGATTTAAGAACTGGTCAGTACTTTGACTGAGGGAAACATCTTCATCGAGATCTAAGAACTTTTTGTACTTCAACGGAGTATAATTCTGTTGAGATTTAAGAACTCGCCCACACTACGACGGAGGAAAATCGTCGAGATTTAGAACCTTTTCTGTAATTCAACCGAGACTAATTCAGTTGAGATTTAAGAACCGATCAGTACTTTGACTGGTGAAACATCGTCCTCGAGATCTAGGAACTGTCTGTACTTCAACGGAGTATAATTCTGTTGAGATTTAAGAACTCATCCACACTACGACGAAGGAAAATTGTCGAGATTTAGAACCTTATCTGTAATTCAACCGAGACTAATTCAGTTGAGATTTAAGAAATGGTCAGTACTTAGACTGGGTGAAACATTTTCTTCGAGATCTAGGAACTGTCTGTACTTCAACGGAGTATAATTCTGTTGAGATTTAAGAACTCGTCCACACTACGACGGAGGAAAATTGTCGAGATTTAGAACCTTATCTATAATTCAACCGAGACTAATTCAGTTGAGATTTAAGAACCGGTCAGTAGTTCGACATAGCTGAGAACTTAACTGCATCCTTCCCGAAAGGTAAAGGTCAGTCGTATGCAATGCATGATATATATCAAGCAATGATGTTCTCAAAATAAATGAGATTATGTTGTATGATGCGCATATGCATGTATCATGATGTATGATAATGTAATGTTTTAGCTGGGGAAAATGAATCCCGGATAGCTGCTGGAGAAAAGAGTTGGATTCTTCGTTTCCGCCGGGGATAGCGAACGAGGATGATTGCGAGAATCAACCTGCAGAAGAGGATAACTCCGTTGGGGAATAAACTGATGAGGATATTACTCTGTGGGGAAGAGATGCTCTGCTGAGGATTCCACCGATAAATTCTGCTGGGGAAGAATTACTGTTGCTGGTGATGCTGAATCCTGTCGGGGATTGATTTTCTTGTTTGTGAAAGGAAAGAACTCCGTTGGGGATGAACTTTCGGTTGCGACTTCACTGGGAATAACCTTTTAGACTCTTATGGGGATAATCCTTTGAACTTGATGGGGACAATCTTCCAAAGTCTACTGGGGGATGATTCTCTGAATTCCACTGGGGAAGCTTCTTCAGACAGCGCTGGGAAAAATTTCAAACTCCACTGGGGATATCTTGTACTCTGCCGGGGAATATTCTTATACTCCGTTGGGGAATATTAAGACTGTCGGGGATATTAAGCCTTTTCAGTGTTGACGGTAGATAAACTCTGCTCGGGGAGAATATTACTGATTCATTCACAGTTGCAAGTCTCAGCTGGGGAGAGCTATCATTACTGTCTTACTCTGCGGGGAATGAATGCATCTCAACCATGTTCTTCGGCTGAATTTACCTTGTACCTGGTGGACAGAGCAACTGTAAAGCTTGGACAATTCTATTGCCCCTGTTTCTGATATTACCAGTAATCGTCTTTTGTTTCGCATGTAAATATTTATGAGCAGCAATTAATGTCAAGTGCATATATAAAAAATGAACATTGGACGTTCTTTGCAAAACAAAACAGAAAAAGGAAAAACAGTTTGAAATTTGTCTGAAAATGAATTGTATTGATTTTGAAGTTTGGCCTGTGAATAGGCGTTTTTGTACAAGAGGCTGACGTCCTAATAAGAGAACGCCGCTGAATAATAGAATTTACACAATTTGTGAAAAACTAAACAAAACAACTATGTGAATAATCCCACTGGGTTCCAACTCTGCTATTGCCCTTATGTCCTCGAGTATCTCATCACTTTGCTACTTGGTTGAAGGTAGATCAGATTGATTAGTGCCGTCTGAGCTTGATAGTCGATACCGAAGTCTGGTCGCAAGGTGATCTAATGAGACATAGTGTTACGCTTTGATCCCTAATTTTTGCCTGGACCACCCTTTCGTGTTTTCAGTCCACCGGGATACCCTTTTTTGTCCAAGCCGCCTTTTCAGGTTTTCGGCTTGCCGGGTGTACAAATATTTTTCATTTTCATCCCTTATTTTTGCCCGAACCCTTTTGGTTCACCGGGAAGCCCTTATTTTTGCCTAGGCCAGTCAACCTAGCAGGTCTTTGATTATGCGTAGTATTTTTTCACTATGTCTGCATTGACGGGGTGAGGAAGGTCGTCACCATCCATGGTGGTTAGAATCATAGCTCCTCCTGAGAAAATGTTCTTAACCACAAATGGCCATTCGTAAGTAGGGGTCCATTTGCCCCTGGGATCACCTTGTGGTAGAATGATGCGCTTGATAACCAGGTCCCCAACTTGATACTCTTGTCTTCTGACTTTCTTGTTAAATGCCTTAATCATCCGCTTTTGGTACGTCTGACCATGACAAATAGCAGTAAGTCTCTTCTCGTTAATTAAGTTCAGCTGATCAAGCCGGGTCTGAATCTAGTCATCTTCGCTAAACCTGCGTCTTTCTTAATCCGAAGAGAGGGTATCTGAACTTCAATGGGTAATACGGCCTCCATGCCATATACCAAGGAATAGGGTGTTGCCTTTGTTGACGTCTGTGCTGAGGTACGGTACCCATGAAGAGAAAACGGTAACATCTCGTGCCAGTCTTTGTATGTCACTGTCATCTTCTGCACAATCTTCTTAATGTTTTTATTAGTCGCTTCTACAGCCCCATTCATCTTCGTCCGGTAGGGAGAAGAGTTGTGATGCTGTATCTTGAACTGTTTGCAGAGTTCAGTGATCATCTTATTATTGAGATTTGTACCATTGTCCGTAATGATCCTCTCTGGTACACCATATCGACAGATCAGGTTATGCCGAATGATTTATGCCATGACGTTCTTGTTTACAGTAGCAAAGGAATCTGCTTCAACCCACTTCGTAAAGTAATCAATTGCTACCGGGATGAAACGATGCCCGTTGGATGCTGTAGGTCTGATCTCGCCGATCATATCGATGCCCCACATTGCAAAAGGCCAAGGAGCTATCAAGATGTTCAGAGGTACTGGAGGTATATGCACCTTATCAGCATAGACTTGGCACTTGTGACAGGTCCGAGAATGCTGATAATAGTCGGCTTCCATTGTGGACCAGAAATATTCTGCCCGTAGGATCTTCTTTGCCATGGTGTGTCCACTGGAATGAGTTCTGAAGGTACCTTCATGTAACTCTTTCCATGATCCTTTCTGCTTCATTCTTATCCACACATCGCAGTAAGGTTGAATCATGGTTACGCTTGTAAAGGATGCCATTGCTGATGAAGAACTTCGCGGCAAACCTCCTCAGAAACTTCTTGGCATTAACAGATGCACCCTCGGGGTACTCCTGAGCTTCAAGATATCTCTTCACCTCATGAAACCAGGGTTTTTCTGCTACCTCCTCAGTCTCAATATCACAACAATGTGCAGGTTCGTCCAATCTTTCAATGATAATCCGGGGAGCCTCATTGTCCCAATTGACTTTGAACATAGAAGACATTGTAGCCAGCACGTCCGCCAACTGATTCTCCTCTCTAGGGGAGTGTTCAAAAGTTATCTCCTCGAAGTGGGGAAGAAATGTCAACACATAATCTTTGTAAGGAATAAGATTAGGATGTTTCATATGCCACTCTCCTTTGATCTGACTGATCACAAGGGCAGAATCTCCGAAACACTTAAGAACTTAATCCTTAGGTCAATGATTGCTCGAAGACCCATGATGCACGCTTCATACTCCGCCATGTTGTTGGTGCAGTTGAAACATAGTCAGGCGGTGAACGGAGTATGAGAGCCTTTAGGAGATGTGATCACAGCGCCAATGCCATTACCCAAAGCGTTTGAAGCTCCATCAAAGTACATAGACCATCAGGATCCTTCCTCAGGTCCTTCATCCGGTCCAGGTGTCTCACAGTCGGTTACCAACATGATGTTCTCATCCGGGAATTCAAAGTTCATAGACTGGTAGTCGTCCACTGCCTGATGTGACAAATGATCTTCCAACACACTTCCCTTGATTGCCTTTTGGGTTGTATATTGGATGTCATACTCGGTCAAAATCATCTGCCATCTTGCTATTCTTCCGGATAAGGCAGGCTTTTCGAAGATATACTTGATTGGATCCATCTTTGATATCAATAAAGTGGTGTGAGTCAGCATATACTGTCTCAGCCGTCGAGCAGCCCATGCCAAAGCGCAACAAGTTTTCTCAAGCAGTGAGTATCAGGTCTCACAGTCGGTAAACCTTTTGCTAAGGTAATAAATAGCATGCTCTTTTTGGCCAGACTCGTCATGTTGACCCAACACACACCCCATTGAATTGTCGAGTACTGTCAAGTATAAGATCAAAGGTCTCCCTTCAACTGGAGGCATCAGAATAGGTGGCTCTTGGAGATATTCTTTGATCCTTTCGAAAGTGGCCTGACATTCATCGTTCCATCTTACCACTTGATCTTTCTTCAGTAGCTTGAAGATTGGCTCACAAGTAGCAGTCAGGTGCGAGATGAATCGGGAAACATAATTCAAACGTCCCAGAAAACCTCTGACTTCTTTCTCTGTTTGAGGAGCTGGCATTTCCTGTATAGCCTTCACCTTTGCAGGGTCCACTTGAATTCCTTTATCGCTTACAATGAAACCCAACAGCTTACCAGATCTCACCCCGAAGGTGCACTTGTTCGGGTTTAACCTCAGCTTGTACAACTTCAGCCTGTCAAATAACTTCTGAAGGTGGTCAATATGTTCTTCCTCAGTCTGGGATCTTACAATCATGTCGTCCACGTATACTTCAATCTCATGATGGATCATGTCATGGAACAGAGCGACCATGGCATGCTGATACGTTGCCCCAGCATTCTTCAATCCAAAAGGCATGACCTTGTAGAAAAATGTACCCCATTGAGTAACAAAGGTTGTCTTCTCCATATCTTCAGGAGCCATCTTAATCTGATTATAACCGGAGAAACCATCCATAAAGGAGAAGACCTTATGCTGTGCGGTGTTGTCAACCAGAATGTCGATATGAGGTAGAGGGAAATCATCCTTGGGGCTCGCCCTGTTTAGATCCCTGTAGTCAACATACATTCGAACCTTACCATCCTTCTTCGGCACTGGAACCACGTTGGCCACCCACTGTGGGTAAGAAGTAACTGCTAGAAAACCGGCGTCAAACTGTTTCATAACTTCAGCCTTGATTTTCTCAGACATCTCTGGGCGCATTCGGCAGACTTTCTGTTTCACTGGAGGACAATCTTCCTTGGTAGGCAATCAGTGAACCACAATATCGGTATCCAAACCAGGCATATCTTCATAAGACCAGGCGAAGATCTCAACATAGTCTCGCAGCATCTGAATCAATCGTTGCTTAATACTAGCTTCCATATTTGCACCAATCTTGACCTCTTTCTTGTCTACTTCTGTACCCAGATTTACTGATTCCACCAGCTCTTCATGCGGATGAATTGCCCTCTCTTCCTGAAGTAGCAGTCTAGCAAGTTCACCAGGCACTTCACAATCATCTTCACCTTCGTCTTCGGCTAAGTTGATCGGACTTTCGAAGTTATAACTGGTAATAGCAAAGTCGTTACCAGTGAGATCCAGAGTGGATGTAGACCTGTATATGTGAGTGTGTGTAAAATAGCTGTTTTGCAATATATAATAAAAGAAAAACAAGGAGCGCAAAATTTGAAATGCAAGAAACGTCCAATGCTTCTATTAATGGTATATGTAAATGACACACATAAAGCCCTCACAAATGAAGCCACGGTGCCCCGGGTAAGACACCGGGCCGTAAAGTTTAAAACATTGTCTGTTACAAATACAAAACAAAAGTTTCATTACTGGGTGATAACAGAAACAGGCATAGAATCCTTCGCTGTCCAGTTGCTTAATCCACCATCGGCAGTTGGGTATATCCAGCTGTCAATATCAAACTCTTCATCATCGTCATCCCCGATAGCATTCACCCCTGCGTCTTGTTTAGGCTTTTCTGGTGCTCCGAACTCGATCTCCTTCGCATCAATCAAGTCTTGTACTTTTTTCTTTAAGACCCAACAGTTATTCGTGCCATGCCCCAGGCTACCAGAGTGAAAAGTACAACGGGCATTCGGATCATACATGGGTGATGCAGTGTTGGGAGTCTTCGGGGCCTCCTTCAGAATCACCAAGTTGGTTTTCAATAACTACGGCAGAATTTGGGATAAAGTCATGTTGAGCTGAGTGAATTGTCTCCGTGGCCTTTCGGCCCTTGGCTGATTATTTCGCTGAGGTGCAACAGCAGGTCTTGATATAACCACCGCATTAACAGCCTGGCGGTGTTCAGATCTATTCTGGCTTTTTGAGCTGTAAACAACACTCGACTCCTTCTTAAAAGGCTTCTTCTCGGTGCTTGACGAAGCACCCTTCTGTATTTTACCGGATTTGATACCAGCCTTAATCCTTTCCTCGGTCATGATCAGCTCATTAAATCCAGACGATGAACTTCCAATCAGATGGTTAAAATATGGACAAGACAAGGTCCCCAGAAACATATCCACTAGTTCCCTATCAGCTAAGGGTGGTTGCACTCTTCCAGCAAGGTCCCTCCACTTCTAAGCATAATCTTTGAAACCTTCGCCCGCACCCATTGACATACCCTGGAGTTAGGTACACATGGGAGTGAGGTCGGAATTGTATTGGTACTGCTTGTAGAAAGCAGCAGCCAAATCTTCCCAACTACGGATACTGGCTCCTTCTAACTGGTAAAACCATTCAAGCCGAGTCCCTGAAAGTCTGTCTTGAAAGAAGTGGATCCAGAGATTCTTGTTAGTGGTGTATGACTGAATCTTCCTAACATATGAATGGAGGTGCAGTTTCAGACAAGAAACCCCTTCGTACTTAGCAAAGGCTGGTGCTTTAAACTTGTGGGGAATTACCACCCCAGATGACAGACCCAGATCACCAAAGTCCAAACCAGGCACTTTCTGAACTTCCATCGCGCTCAACCGGTCTTCCAGTTGTTTATACCTATCCTCGGCCGGAGGATACTGGTCTTCGTCGAAGTCAGTCTCGTTGTCTGAAACCACAGGGCTAGGAGCCCTCCTTTCTTCCTGATTATCTTTCCCTCCAGATGAGAGGGTCAAATCAACCTCTTCTCGCAAATCGTTTCCGAATCTGCGACCCATATTAAATAGGACCGTCTTCTTCTTCTTCTTCTTTTTCAGGATAAAGGCCTTCAGATATTGCTGACCCTTAGCCAGGTTCATGAACAATTCCTGGAACTGGGCGTTTTGAGCCTGTAGAGCCTTGATTGCTTGTTCAGTTGATGGTTCAGAAGACATGATGCTGAAATAAACAACGAAGAAGATGAGAAAACCTGTAAGGGTACCTGTTATGAGGTGCATGGAATGAAATGCGTATGATATGATTTCAAAGACGTCGAGAGATTCAAATTCGTAAAAAAATGAACACACTTTTATTAGATAAACTTTGAAATTCAATTGTTCAACAGATGCCTTTAAGGCGTTACAAGAAAGAAAAACTGGAAAGTAAATCAAAACTAGATATAATCAAAAGACAATCAGTGCTCCCATGGTCGTTTCTTGTCGGTGCGGACATATTCATTGAGGATCCGCTCTTTCTCCAGTTGCCTAGTCAACTTCTGAATTTTTTGCTCTTTCTCGTGATACTTTTCTCTGTAAGTATCCCGCTTTTCTCTCAGCTGCATCCATGATCTCTTTAATTCCCCTATGTCAGTAGGCATGTAAGGGTGTAGGATGGTAGGAGGAACCCCTTCTTCATCAGCAACCTCAACAACTATAGGCAAGACAGCTTCATACGGCATTCCCATCTTTTGAGCACGGATACAAACCCATCGGAGATATGGCTCCATCGGAAGAGAAGTCTTTGCACCCAACTCGTGCGGATCAGACCTGTGTACTCTATCCCAAGCTCTTATGAATCTGCGGCGTTGCTAGTCACTATCCCCTTGGAAGTCAAAGACAATACTAGGCATTAGCAACTCATGAGGTCCTTCCCTTCTAGCTCGCCCAAACTGACGTAAGGCCAAGCACGGATTATAAGTGATTCCTCCATTGGTTCCTATCAGTGGAACATTGGGGGTATTCCCCACAACGATCAATAATGGCCACATCTTCCATGCCCTTGATAGTCCAAATGATGTCATTATGAGAGAGAGACATAATCTTGTAGGCCCAGCCCATGCCTTCTTTATTCTTCAGAACTGATTTGGGGAGGTGAGAAATAAACTACCCCGCCAACAACGGAGCACAGCACATAAGGGTTCCCCGCCTCTGAGCAGTACGAGCATAAAGAGAATGAAGAATGTCACCTAAGAGAATGGGCACAGGATTACCGGATATGAAGATCTTCACCGCATTCACGTTGACGAAGGAATCCGAGTTAGGAAAAAACACCAAACCATATATGAGAAGAGCCAGAATGTTTTCGAACGCCTGAAAGTCTAGACTGTCCCAGAACTGATTAGCCTTACCAACCAAGAACTTAGTCAAAAATCCCTTTGCTCCACTACGAGTTTCCCAATTAGACATTACCTCAGCCTTTGTCAGATGGAGGGCTGAAGCAATTTCTTCCGGCCTAAGGATCTTCTCCCAACCTGTAAATGGGGTTTGCTCCAGAATAGAGATACCAAGCAGATCAGAGAACTCTTCCAAGGTAGGGACCAACTGGTAGTCCGGAAAATTAAAGCAATGGTACAGTGGATCAAAGAACTGGACTAAGACACTCATCATCTGTTCGTCCAATTTGGAATTGACCAAACTAAGAAGGTGCCCATGTCTTCTGATGAAGGAGGTAGTATCTGGCATCTTTGCAACCAATTCTTTAAGCATAGTGGGAACCTGGACAAAGTTGATCCGGATGGTGTTTCTACGCATGGGTGCCATGACCTACAAAACAGAACAAAGATGAATCCCTCCTGTCTTTGAAATAGGTTAGTCCAATGCAAGATGCATGCAATGCTATGATGTCATGATGTCATGATAGAAAACACACCACAAGTATCCACAAATAGCAAACATGGTAAAGGCACATAAGTCACACAGAGAGCCCTTAGATTTCAGGCTGGCAAGGAGTCTAGGTACTACCCTCTTTCAGTTCAGTTGGTTCAAACCTGTCCTAAAAATAGTAACCGGATTCTAGAGGATCTCAATCTCACAGACTACCCTCGATCGGTCATAATTCCAGTTTAGCAACCTTTTCTTGCGGCCAGAATCATCGCGAGAGTTTAGTCTCAATGAGTGTAGCATACTGCTACTGTTCTATGCCAAGTTGGTCAATTTTAAGGTTCTAAGGTCAGTTGGTGCTTAATGACCCCTTAGCAGACCCATATTCTCCTCGTTGCGCCATAAGGGATATCGGTACATACTAAAGTGCCACACCAACATAGCTATTGCTTCAACCGTATCGATCTACGCCATACAATTCCCTCATAGTTTATTGCTACTTACCTAAAGGGTATCCCCCAGATCCGGGTTAAGATCTATAGTAACTCTAATTCAACCCACAAAGATAAAGCATACAAGTCAATCAATTGAAAACATTATGAACTATTCCTAAGGTACACCCCACTTATAAGATTTTCCCCAGCAGAGTCGCCAGTTCTGTGATACGGTGGGAAGAACTGACTGTTTTTTAGAATGCTGGTTTACGTTTTGCGTTTTTTGTTCGCAAATTGTCGCGGTAAGCAAAAGTCGCCACCTACTTTTATTTTATCCAACAAGGAAAGGAAAAAAGCACAGAAAATTCCTTTTTTGAGATATTTCTCGGGTTCGGGGGGTAGATTATAGAAAGGGAAGGTGTTAGCACCCTTTCTATCTGTGGTTATCCACGGGCTCTTAGGTACTTGCTCAATTGTTTTCAAAAATTGCTTTCTTTGTGCTTGTGGGTTTGAAAAAGTTTTTGTTTTGAAAACTTCGATTTAACTCTTGCTTCTGTCCTCAAGAGTGTATGAAGTGTTTTTGAAAACTTTGTTCGAAAAGTGTAAGTGTGAAAAAGTTTGTTTTGAATGAGCAAGTACTTAAGAACTAATCTACCTACTCGAAAAAAGAATCATTCTGTATTTGTTTCCTTTAGACAACGCTATCCCACTATTAGTGAGTAGGTAGCACCGTCGTTGGAGTTTAAGGGTCAATTCGAACGAGGGACGTGCGATCACAAAAGCAATGTTAGGACGCCTTAGCGGTAACCCTAATGTCTTAGATCATTTGTTTGAGGAAACAATATCCGAGGCAACCATTTCGAGGCGACTATGATCTTTTAGACAAGAGGGCGACCTCTAAAGTGACCTATACTCAATGACCGCATACGAAGGCAAACAAGTGGGGTGTACCCTAAGAGCGCGCATGTGCGAGTGTGTCGTTTTCAGTCAATTTTATCTTTGTACATGTTAAGGGTGATCTAAGTCAATTTTTAGGTTAAAACATTCAGTCTTGTCATGCCATCCTATTATCAAACATCTAACAGTTATAATTTACGGGAAATAAAATGCGGAATTTAAATTACAAGGCATCGGGTATTTACATCGCCAAAGACAAACCCTTTAAAAATAAATAAAGCGATAAAAGATAAATAAAGGTCCTATTAAGCTATTACAAACTGGAGGCAAGTACATTAATATGATAAAAAAAGTAAATCGCGTGCGGGAAAGTAAATCGAGCGCAAATTAGGGTTTTGACCCTTTTTGGTTAAAGAAAAGATCTTTTTATTATTTTTATTTTAAGAAAGAAATTAACCTAAATTAATTACTAAATTAATAAATAAATTAATTAGTAAAAATAAATTATTTTTGGTTTTTTTGGTATTTTAAGAAAGAAAATGAAATTAATTGAATTAGTAAAAGCCTAATTAAGTCTAGTTAATTTTAATTATTTACGAAAAGATGTTAAAGTTATTCTAATTAAAACCCTAAATCAATTTAATTAGTATTTATTAATAAAATTAAAATTAAAATTTGATTAAACATAAAAATATTTTTGTGATTTTATTTTATCAAGAAAGGGATTTTTTAATTTGTTAGTAAATTAAATAAAACAATAAAAACAATTAATAAAACTAAATAAATAAAATAGAAAAGAAAGGGGGTTTGGGCCTGATTTTGGTGGTTTTAAAAGCAACTCAGTGGCCCAATTGAGCTGGCCTCGTTGACTTTCCTGATTCAGTGTGCATGCGTTGACCAATGCTCATGGTGGACCTTCAGCTCAGACCCTCAGATTTGGCCTTTGGCCATCTGGCCACTGGATGCTTGATGGACTATGGTGGGCTGCGCACTTGAACCACACACACAATTTCCTGAAAGAAAAAATCAAATAGAAATTTGGGGGACCTGGGATTCGAACCCAGGTCATGTAGGATATTGGATGTACACGCTCACCACTAGGCTGCTTGGTTTTGTTTGTTAATAATATACAAATAATATATAATAAAAGAAAACAAGTCAAAGGCCAGAAAAATTATAAAAAAGCACGCGCCATTTTAACGGGACAATGGGCGACTGCCAGCTCTTCGTCCCTGTCCTTCCACTACTGTAATTTTACCTGTGGATTTGAATCCGCAGCTAAAAACACAACTCGATCCAAAAATCACTTCCAGGCAATAAGAATGACTTTCAAGGGCATGGTTGGGTTCGTCACCTTCTCCTGAGTGCAACCATGCCCATTATATGGACCAATTTCACCTGAAATAAGAATCCCTAAAAAACAAAACGTAACCCTAGCTATGGTGTTTTGGAGTTACAACGCCTATAAATGGAATTGGCTATTACAAAAGGTTAGCAAATGATATGGTGATCATGAATATGCAGTTAATCTTTGTTATAGATGCAAGAATAGATCAAACCGAATTCAAGAACCAAGGTGATTATCGTGACACTTACAGCGCTTGTGAAGGTCTAAGAATGCTTTCCTTTGATCCTGATCGCTTGTGTGGACACCCAGGAAACGATTGAGATATGTCTTGGCTTCTGAAAATGTCTCTAGCTATGGATTCGATTTCAAGCTTTTTGTCACTTTTTCCCAACTTTGTTCTGCTTCTTTCTGCAGCCTCCAACCCTTATTCACGTCCCTTTGGCTTGTTATGTAGTGTGGAATGTATTAGGGTAACAAAATTGATTCAAATCCTACTCCAATAATGATTTCCAATTTGATTTGATTCTCCATTACTAAACCTTCCAAATTTGCCAATTTTCAATCTTTTTGTACATGGATTGCTTGATACGAATTTTGGTGATGTTAATGATGATAATCAAGACCTGAAATAGAAAAAAGATCTCATGTAATCAAAGTTTGGGATTTTATATGATTTTATTTGATTAAAAATGAATAAATTCAATAAAAAATCAAATAAAATAATAAACATAAAATATGAGCTCATGGCTAAAGCTAGGACACTTGTGCAATGATGCAAGCTCAAATCAAGTGGAAACGAATGGGCCCATTTGACAAAATTGGAAGTTTTGGGGATAGTTGACTTTTGGCAATTTTGCAAAAATGTCCAACTTCAACAATGCATAACTTCTTCAATTTTGAACTTTTGGAAGTGTTCTTGGACTTTTTAGAAATCCTTAGATGTCCTTTAACCAACCCTTTTGGTCTCATATCATTTGGATATTCCATTCTCAAGATATAAGCTTTGGAAAAAAAGGTGTTTTTGTTGACTTTCAAAAATGACCTATAATGTCCAAATTTATAACTTCTTGTGAGTGCATTTTTTGATCTTGGGGTATGAAGATGGATTGTAGGAAATTTCATCCTCTTCAAAATGAGATTTGGATGGGTCATTTCTCATAAAGTATGAGAAAGTTATGCTTGGTCAAATTTGAGTTGACTTTTCCTACAAAACCCTAATTTAGCAACTTTTGAGTCTTGATGAATTTCTAGAAATCCTGGATGAATCATGATCAATCCTTGATCAAATGATGAAATATCCTTAAAATGAGAATGTTGACAAAAAATCTTGAGGTTTGACTGTTTATAGGTCACAGTTGACTTTTGCCCTAACACAGTCAATTTTTGGGCCCCTTGAGCAATTGACTGAGCAAACTTCCTCTGCAAGGCTTGAAACTTGACATGGATGATCTTGAGAACATATTAGGACATTAGGGAGAACTTGAGATCATTTGGATTAAAAGATCTTGATGCAACACAAAACCCTAATTTTGGAGTTGACTGCCTTATGAGGTGATTTGTCTGACCCACTCTTGAGCAACCTTGAGCCACTTGGAGATTTTTCTTGAAATGTTTTGAGGAATATTAGAGGGAAAACTTTGGGGTACAACAGGGATAATATAAAATTTTTAGATTTGTTGAGTAGTAATGGTAAACAGTGGAACTCAAACTTGATTTATTCTCTAGTTGGGGCGGAGTTGCGGAAAAAGTCCCCAATATTCCATTATTTGAGGTGGTCCAAGTGGATAAATTAGTGTGGAATTTATAAAGTACTGGAATGTTTTTAGCGTGTAATGCTTATCGTTATTGTATAACAGATGCTATTGATACATCTCATCTCAGGATTGGCGAGAAGTGGGGGGTTATTTGGAAAATTAAGACCCACCTGAGGGTTAAAATGTTTTTGTGGCATTTATGTAGGAATGTGTGTAAGTAAGAATGTGATTAACAGACAAAGGTGTTGAATATTATTCTCATTGTGGTGTTTGTGGGGAAGGGGTTGAAAATAATAATCAATTTTTCCTACAGTTCCTGAAGATTGTTGAGTGTTGGGGTAAAGTGAGATTATGGCCTATGTTGCAGCAGATGTTGAATGATGAAGTAACTTTTACTCCAATAGTTTTTTTTTTCTTTTTGCAATTCTCAAATCAAGAGTAACAGATAGTATTTTCAACTATTTTGTGGAGTATTTAGAAATGCGAGAGTAATTAATTTTGAACCACATCGAAGACTCATCATAGTCATCGTGCCTTTTACTTGTTATTAGGTGGAGATATGCCTTTTACCTGTCCCATTTTTTATGAGCTTTTGCAGACACAAGCATTTACATAAAATTTTAGAATTTTAGGCTAAAAAGATGCAAAACTCACGAGCATTCCCCACCCCGCCCTCATTTTTTTACAGGACATGTTAGATTTTAGACCCACACTATCAATTATGACCAGCCTATTCCACCCTACTTTTTGCGGAATTTTACACAACAAAACTAAATGAAGAGGGCATGTCTGTTGTCACTCCTTTCTAAGATACCCATATGAACTCCATTCTTTATGATACATAAGTTTTTTTTTTTAAGATAAAGAAAATATTTAAGTTATAAATCATTTTACAGTTTTAATGAAAATTATTTTATCGTTTTATTGAAATATTAATGTTTGTTTTTGTTATCATAACTTTTATTATTTTTTATTTTATTTATTTCTAATTATTTATGTTCTGGACTGTCCCAATGGCTAGAATTGGCCCAATCCGCTTCTACGTCAGCATGGCCCAAATAGTTTTGGCCCACTAACTCTGATCCCCGGTCGAGCACACTTGGTCGACCACACCATAAGAATATCGAGGATAACGATGCCCTAGCCATGCGCCTGCCCCCATCAATGTCTAATTCCAGGTTTTCTCTCTACTTGTCAAGCATAAAACCAGGAAGGCACTCACACCGCATCTGCCTGTCATCTCACCCTTGCTCGGAGCAACGGCTAGTTACGGGCACGACTGCCCGTTTTGGCCAAGTCCTGGAAAATACCTATTTTTACGGACCTGAATATCCATGCCCAAAAATAGGAACCAATGACTACGCGTCGGGGGCATTATATATATCCTGACACTTGTGAGGGCCAGGTCTAATATTCATTCTAAAACCCTAATCTCTTACTTGTATCTCTTTGCACTCTTTCTCACTAGATCTTCGAAGTGCCTTGCAGGTACACCCCCTCATCTCCTCATACTTCCAGCCAAGCAAACATCATCACCCTTCGGCCCACTTTTAGGTTCTGATTAACCGGTAATATCAGTGACACCGTATGTGGGAATCTATCTCCCCCTTCTTCCCTTTCCTCAAAACTGAAGACCAAAGATACTTTCCCTACTTGTATCATGGCCGACCATGATGACAACCATCTTTCTAGAAAGACTATACTCTCTCCCACCCACAAGACAAACATGATCCAAGAACATCCTCATCTAGAGGATATCCCCGATGTCAGAGATGGTCGAGCAACATCCCCAGATTCGGTCAATGTTGAATGCGACAACCTCTAGTTCTTGGATGATCAGAGGTCCAAGAACCCCAACGAGGAGCTTCCAGAAGTCCTTCGCCAGTTCTTATTCCACCAAATGCTGACTCGGCCATGACAATGCTACTCGCCACCTTCATTCCAACCAACGCCTTAATCCTGCTACAGAGCAAGAGGATTAAGGTCTGGGAGAAGAAACAATCAAAGTCTCCTCCTAGAAGACACCGACGTCATGACTCCCGCAGTCCATATCCACCAAGAAGTGGCTGTCCCCCCGCACGGGAGAAACAAGAGGTTTCTTTCATCAAGAATCATGGTCGTACACCTCCCCGTAAAGATCAGTGCTCCCCGATCTCCAAGAAGACAAAGAACAACTGGCTTGATCGCGACCACTCTCCATCACCCAACCTGAGAAGGAGAACCTCTCCCCGCCGGGACAACAACCCCCGACGAGGAAGGGATCATCATTCCCCATCACCATCTCCCGATAGAAGCGATGATGACGAGCCCCGTGACCCGTTATCAAGAGAAATCATGGAGACTGTACTCCATGCCAGTCTGTAGAAAACTCCCCACCTGGGGACCTACGATGGAACCACCGACCTAGACGGGCACATCGAAAACATTGATGCTCTACTCGACTACCGAGGAGTCGATCGAGAAATCAAATGCCGACTTTTTCCTATAACCCTCGGGAAAAAGGCCATGGCATGGTACAAGAGCCTTCCCGGTAAATCCATCACATCATGGAAGAACCTGGAGAGACAATTTTCCAGGAACTTTACGGCATCTCGCCAACATCCAAAGTCAGAAGCATCTTTGGAGGCGATCATCCAAGGGAGGGATGAATCCCTCCGAGTATATATTGAACGTTTTAACTAGGATGTCGTACAAGTATCCAAGACTGACGGCATGAAAAAGTATTTCCTCAAATGCGGGCTCCATCGCCGAAGTGACTTGGCCAAAGCAGTTGGCATCGAATCACCGGACACTCTAAATGCTCTCCTGCTCAAAGCACAAGCGTACATCCAGTACGAGGAGAAAGAGACAACCAACAACGCACGGGACTCGCGGCGTAGAGAGAACGTGAAGGTCTTAAAGAATGAAGAGGCCTCACCATCCCACCGGGGAGGAGAAAATAAAAGGGAGGACAAGTCTCGGGAGTCTCGAGACTACAAGGGGCCACCTGGTCGCTTCCATGACTATACTCCTCTCAACGTCTCACGCGAGAAGATTCTGACTGACTGCACAAACGCATAATTAAGCAAGCTAAGGTTCACTTCCCCTGACAAATGTTGTCTAAGCCAGGGGCAGACAAAAGCAAGTACTGTCGGTTTCATAAAAGTCACGGTCATACGACAGAAGACTACATCCACCTCAAGGATGCCATTGAGATCCTTATCCGAAACAGGCATCTCAAATAATACATACAACAGGAATTCCCCAGGGAAGATGCTATCGAATCCAAGCAGGTCGAAGAAACATGGGCCTTCCCAAACAAAGCTCTCATGCCTGTCACTATGAGCATCATGAGGCCGACAGATTTTTATTTCCCAGACATGGAGGAGGTCCCTCTATACTTCTCATTGCACAACCCTTGGGAGTCATTCCCAGCAGCAATGATTATTTCAGGCATGGGTTTAACAAATGCACTGTAGGCTCAATAAAGAGAATATTTGAGCAGTTAATAGAGTCTAATTCTGACATGAGCGCCACCCTCGACAAGTTCAGAGGAGGCTCTCACCCCCTAGCATTCTATCGGGAAGAGTTTCCTAAAGGATCCCTTAATTCCAGCATTTCGTTGCTCGTACAAGCTCGCGTGGAAAACTTCGACGTCAGATACATCCTGGTCAACCAAGGTAGCTCAGTCGATATAATTTATTCCCAATTTTTCACCACCTTGCAGCTGAATGAGACATACCTTACCCCATACGTGGGCTCTGATCTCCAGGGATTTAATTGTTCTGTAACCAACCTTTGGGATATGTCGAACTAATAGTCACTTTCTAGGCATGATTGACGACCAGGTCCATTAAGACCCGGTTCCTCGAGTGGACTACCCGTCGCTATACCAGTGCATCTTTGGAAGGTCCACCTTGGCCGAACTAATAGCAGTGCCCTTCACTGTGCACCTTAAAATGAAGTACTACACCACCAACAGCCTCGTCATCACTCTGCATGGGGACATTCAAGCCGCCAGGAGATGTTTTGAAGCAGCTGCTAAAAGCTTGAGCTCCATCAGCACTCAACCCAGGATAGCTAACAAACCTGCTCTCCCCGAAAGTTCCGAAGAGCCAAATCCGCTACCCCGTGTTGACATGATCGCCGAACCTGCAGATCTTACGCGACCAATTCCATATGGAGAATTTGAAATTGTTCCTCTGGGCAGCGACCCCTCCAAAGAAATCAAGATCGATGTTGATCTCCCTGACTTGGCGAAGAGACAACTAAAGGCGTGCTTGAAGGAGAATGAAAACTTGTTAGCCTAGAGCACAACAGAGATGTTTGGCCTAGATCTAGAGATAGCTTGTCACCGTATTACGATAAATCCCACGGTTAAGGCAGTTGCTCAGTGTAGGCGCAGATAGTCCCCAGAGAAAACCGAGGCTGCCAAGTAGGCCGTCAAAGACCTCATAGAGGAATAATTTATTTCTGAAGCCCATTACACAACCTGGCTCTCTAATGTAGTTCTTGTAAAAAAGAGTAATGGAAAATGGCACATGTGCATTAACTATATCGATCTGAATAGGGCTTTCCCTAAAGACGCTTACCATATCCCCAATATAGATAAATTGGTTGACAATTCTACAGGTTTCAAATTACTGTCATTCATGGATGCGTACTCTGGATACAACCAGGTCCCCATGGAAAAAACAGAAGAAAAAAATACACGACCTTCATGACCGAATCGGGCAACTATTACTATAACATAATACCTTTCAGTCTGAAGAACATGGGCGCTACCTATCAGCATATGATGAACAAGGTCTTCCGAGGAGAAATTGGAGACGTGCTCGAAGTCTACATTGACGACATGATTTTGTAATCCCAAGAGAAATTTGACCATGCGCTCCACCTCAGAAAGGTCTTCGATCAAGCGAGAAAATGCAGAATACGATTCAACCTAGAAAAATGCATCTTCGACGTGTGAACATGCAAGTTCCTTGGCTTCTACTTAACAGAATGAGGAATCGAATCCAATCCCGACAAGTGTCGAGCATTTGCTGAACTTCCGACCCCGAGCTCTAAGAAATCATCCAAACTTTAAACAAAATGCTCACATCATTGTCCTGTCTCGTGGTAAAATCTGCCCCACACGCGCTCCTTTTTTTAAAACTTCTTCGTAAAGAAGCTGCGT
The DNA here is from genome assembly GCA_948472305.1 of Vicia faba. Lineage (NCBI taxonomy): Eukaryota > Viridiplantae > Streptophyta > Magnoliopsida > Fabales > Fabaceae > Vicia > Vicia faba. Next base: position 180,001,474 of record OX451740.1, read on the forward strand.
TTGAGTGGGCCTCTGAGTGCGAGCGTGCACTCCTCCATCTCAAACAGGAATTATCTCAACCACCAGTCCTTTTAAGACCAGACAAGGAAGAAACTCTCTACCTCTACCTGGCCATAACTTCCGAGGCAGTCAGCACTTCTCTCATTTGGGAGACCCCCGAGGGACAAAAGCCCATCTACTTTATGAGAAAATTCCTGCAAGGCCCCGAAGTAAGATACCAGCAGGTAGAGAAAGTAGCCCTTGCACTCATCAACATGGAAAAGAGACTGAGATACTACTTGGTCGACCTGATATGGCCGATAGGATGCTCAAGTGGTTGTTAAAACTCTCTGAGTTCGACATCAAGTACGAGATCAAGAAATCCCTTAAAGAATAAGTACTGCCTGACTTCGTAGAAGAAATGACCTCCCTGACCCCCACGATAGGGCACACAAGTGGACCATCTTCGTAGACAGAGCTTCTAGCTCGACGGGGAACAAAGCAGCTATCATACTAGAAAACAAGGTAGGAATACTAATCGAAGTCTCCCTCGCACTATCCTTCCCAACCTCGAACAACCAAGAATAATAAGGGGCTCTCCTTGCTGGGCTCCGTCTAGCCGAGGACTTGGGCACCGAGGAAGTAAAGATCTTCACAGACTCCCAGCTCATCGCCTCCCAGGTACGAGGGGAATACCTGGTCAAAAACGACTAACTCTCTGAATATTGGACTATGTTCCAAGAAAGAATGAAGAAATTCAATTTTGTGGACGTGCAGCATATTCCCCGTGAACATAATTCTCGAGCATATATCTTGTCAAAATTGGCCACCACAAAGAAGAAAGGAGGGACCAAATTCTTAATACAGGAAATACTCCCTCGACCAAGCATCGAAAAACCCTCCTTGTTTATATAAGTGTATGCCATTGGTGAAAGTAGTTGTTGGATGACCCCTATATACAACTACCTCACAAAGGGAGAACTACCATCCGACCAGAAGGAGGCCATCATGGTTAGACAAAGAGCCTGCTCCTACGTCCTGATCGAAGGACAACTGTATAGAAGAGGATTCTCTATACCCCTCCTCAAATGTATCAAAGAAAACAAGGTCACCCATATCGTTCATGAGATCCTGAAAGGAATCGACGTCCAACACATGGGCGGAAGATCCCTCGCTAGAAAAGCGTTGCGAGCAGGATATTATTGGCCCACCATGCAGTACGGCGCTAAAGAGAACGTAAAGAGTTGTGACAAATGCCAATGCCATGAGGACCTACACTTGGCATCACCAAGCGAGTTCAAGTCTCTCCCCCCCCCCCTGGTCTTTCGCGTGGTGTGGCTTGGACCTCCTCAAACCATTTTTTGTGGGATCAAACCAAAACAAATACCTGATAGTGGCCGTGGATTATTTCATAAAATGAATAGAGGCAGAGGAACTGGCTAAAATCACAGCCCAAAACATCCTCCTCTTTTACAAGAGAAACATCATGCCCGGTTCGACATACCTCAAGCAATCGTCACTGATAACGGGATGCAATTCACAGACAGGAATTTCCAAGAATTCGTTGCCAAGTTAGGCACCACCCAAAACTTCGGTTCCGCCAAACACCTGCAAACAAACGGAAGCTGAAGCCGTGAATAAGGTGATCCTCCACGGACTCAAGCGAAGGCTCGATGAAACCAAAAAGAGGTGGGTCGAGGAGTTGCACAACATGCTCTGGGCCTACCGAACATCATATCACTCATCAATCGGGGAGACTCCATTTCGATTAACATACAGAATCGAGGCCATCATCCCCATTGAGATTAGAGAATTGTAGATACAGACTGAAGCTCCTCCTAACAAAGAAATGAGCGATGAATCCTTAAGAGAAGAGCTTGACCTCGTTGAGGAAGTCCGAACTGGGGAGGCCCTACGAGAAGCCTCTCTCAAACAAATAATTGCTATACAATATGATGTCAAAGTCATACGACATGAATTCGATGTCGGTAGCCTAGTCCCAAAGAGAAATCACAAGAAGTCTCATGAGGGCAAGCTCGCCACAAACTGGGAAGGCCCCTATCACGTCCCTGCAAAAACGAGGATCGACGCCTACTACTTAGAAAACTTACACGAGGAACAACTTGCTCAACCTTGGAACACTGAAAAACAGAAGAAATATTACATTTTAATATGCTAAAAACAGTATGTGTGCTCTATCAAAACAACGAACACGAAAGTTCCAACCATACGTGTGTGCTCAGGTACGGGTATTGATTAATGATTTTTACACAAATATTTAGAAGTTATATTAGTTATCCTTTCTTTTTCTTATTGAGTTTTTATTCCATTTTACCACATTTTATGCTTTGGTTTTGTGTTTTAGTGTTTTCAGGTTCAACAGACTATAACAGGACAAATCGGGGTAGAAAAGTGCAGAACTCAGAGTTTCAGAAGAAGTGCTTCAGGAGCTCTAACACGGGCAGCCGTGTCACCTGACACAGGCCGTGTTAGGGGAAGACTTGGAAAAAGTGAAGTTGTAAGCGAGATATAAGGCGATACAGGCGCCCGTGTCACACGACACGGACCGTGTCAATTCAGTTGTGCTAAAAGTTTGAAAAGAGCAGATCACAGACGCTGACATTGGTGCCCGTGTCAGGCTAGGTGCTAGAAATTCCAAATTTGAGATTTTAGGTATTTTGGAGCATTAAGGGTACTTTGGACATTTTGCATTGCTGAGGGATGACCGAATACTATAAAAACCTGTTTGTGAGAAGATCCAGAGGACTTTTGAACTATTGAATAATTTCATGATAGAAGACTGCATATCTACAGGAGCTTTGGGAACGGAGAACTCCTCATGCGCGATAGCAATTGAAGATCGAACCATCCAAACTTATTATAATTTCTACATCTAATATTTGTGTTATTTTATTTTTGAATTCTATGAGAGGCTAAAACCCCAATGCTATGGGGGGTGTCCCTGATTTGCAATGTTAATAATACTGATCTCTTTGTTTCATTCAACATAACAGTTTGTATGCATCAATTTGATTGTTTAGAAGAATTTATAGTTTTACCCTATGGGACCATAGGGTTTTACTGTTATTAACACATTAGAGCCGGACGATCGTGTTAATATTTTGTAAATAATGATATTATAGATGATTTCACCTAGGACTAGGGAAATCCTATAATAACCAGAATAATTCTTGATAATTGAATGCTTAACCTCCAAACTAATTTGAATGAACATTAAAATTAGGGTAAAAGGTTAAAGGTTTTTCACTAAGGACTTAGGGAAAGATAATCTTAAGAATTGGTAATTGAGGTTGATGAACTTGTTGAAAAGACCAAAGAGTTAAGGTTATTTCATGGAAAATCATACACTCACCCCTAGCATCCTTTAATCAAACAGAAAAAGTCACATTTTACATTCAGTCATTTAATCTTTCGCTAGGATTTATTCCAATCAAACCCAAAACTATTGTTTTTATTTGATTGAATTAATAATAATACTCAGTATTTCCTACGTAGTCCTCGAGATCGATACTTTGGGAAAATCCCATTATTACTACATCAGTGAAAATAGTACACTTTCTATTTCTCCGATCAAGTTTTTGGCGTCGTTGCCGGGGACTGCCAAAATACAGAGTTTCATTGTTATTCAATTGAAATTTTATTGCTCTGAAATTAAAATTTTATTTTTAAGTTATTTTTGTTTATTATTATATTTTCACTAATATTTTATGTGAGGTAAGGCCTCAACTAAACTTCTTTTTGACGCAGAGATCGAAAGAACTTTTCACGCAAGGAGAAGACAAGCTAAGTTAGCCAGGATGGCTTCTGAGGAAGATATTGCCTCAATTAACTCAGAGCACCAAGATATAGATTCAGATCACCATTCAAAACATCAAAAGACAGAGTCAAATTCAGAAACTGAAATCATGGGTAAAAATCCACCTGAGACTACTTGGTGACTATGGTGGAAGGAATGCACCGACTGGTAGACTCACTATTGTAAACCACCTGGTGAACGTACCAAATTTCCAGCTGCATCCCAGTACTATCACTTAACTTGAGAGAAGGTCATTTTCGGGAAGGTTGAAAGAAGATGCTAATAAGCATTTACAGAGATTTTTGACCATGAGCACCACCTTGAAGATAGATGGCCATACTGAGGAACAAAAGAAATTGAGAATGTTCCCCTTTACTTTGTCTGATGATGCTGAAGAATGGTTCTTTTCTCGTCTAGATGATAGTATAATAACTTGGGAAGAAATGAAGACTGCTTTTTTAAAGGAATATTTTCCAGCCTCAGTGTTCATTAAAAAAAGGTATGTGTGATACGGTGGCAGAACCGACTGTTATTATTGGTTTACGTTTTTTGTTCGCAAATTTCGCGATAAGCAAGAGTCGCCACCGACTTTTCTTTTATCTAACAAAGGAAAGGGTGAAAAGAAGAAAAAAATACATTTTTCGAGATTTTCGGAGTAAGGGGGTAGATTATGGAAAGGGGAGGTTTTAGCACCCTTTGCATCTGTGGTTTTCCACGGGCTCTTAGGTAGTTGCTCATTTTTGAAAACTGTTTTCGTGTTTGTGTGTTTTGAAAATTTTCGTTTGCTCTATGATAACTCTTGTATCAGTCCTTAAGAGTGTGATAAAGCGTTTTTGAAAAGAATTTTGAAAGTGTGTAAGTGTAAAAGGAATCAAATTTGAGCAAGTACTTAAGAACTATCTACCTACTCAAAAAAGGCGTTATTTTCCTCCTTTTCTTTAGATAGTTCTATCCTACTATTAGTGAGTAGGTAGCCCTATCATTAGATGTTAATGGACTATCGAAAGGGATGTTTATGGTCATTGAAGGCAACATGTAAGGATACCTTAGCATTTCAAAGAGACTGTCATCATGTAGACAACATCGAGGGGCAAGATCATTTCTCGTAGGTAACTCGAGGGACATTTAGGGACTATGATCTTTATGATGACTTTAAACTGAGGGTCTTTGCTAAGATATCCCTATGTTCGAGGGACATGACCATTTCCGAAGGCAACCAAAGTGGGAAATACCCTAGGGGTGAAAGTGTGCAACATTGTGCTTTTTCAGATATTTTATCTTGAGGTTAGTGACCTAAGGATTAATTGATTAATTCTTGCCATGCACGCCTAATTTACTAACAGTTTATATAAAGCATATAAGAAATATAAATGTGAGAAATAAAGTTCCTACAGCTATTACAAGGCTTTGGTGTAGTTACATAAATAATGACTGAAAGATAAACTGTGGAAATTAAGAACCCTAATTAAACTATTACAAAACGGGCACAGTTATATAATAAAAAAAATCGTATAATAACACACAAAAATTAAGACTGGCCTACGTTTGAAACCCTAAAATCTAATTGCTTATTAAATATTGTATAAAAAATTTGAAATTTAACCAAATCTCTAATTGATTTTAAATTAAAGAAAACAAATCAAAGTTAATTAAATTAAATTAATTTTCCTCAAAAAAACTCTAAGTCCTATTTTTATGATTTTATGAGTTAAAAAAAATGAATAAACAAAAAATATAAACTAAATAGAAAGAAATAAAGAAATTAAAAAAATGGGTCTGGGGGGGGGGGGGGGGTGAGAAAGAAAAACTGGGGGGTGCACGTTTGAAATTATCCATGCCTAAATTTCTAGCCCAGACTCCTGCGTATGGTTCAGTGGTATTATTCCCTTGAGGGTCTATCATGAATGCTCAGATCTAGAGCGTTGGATCTGATGTTGTGATGATCTGATGGTGATGATCTGATGACACATGGTATGCACGCTTGCCCCTGAAACATTAAATCTGCAAGAATAATTCAGGAAAAAATTATGCAAGAGGCAGGGATCGAACCCATGCCATTTCCCATAACAAATCCTTAAACTTGCTACCTCTACCGTTGGGACAGTGATACTTCCATTAACTTAACCACAAACAATTGATTAAATATTAAAACTGGTCCTAAATGCTGACTGTAAAACACGCGCGCCTAAAGTGGGCCCCTGATATTTAAACGAACCAATCACAACATCTTAATATGCCACACAAAGTCCTTGGCCGATCAAACCACCCTGGATGGTGGTTCCGTTCATCTTCTCCGTTTGAACAAAAATCCAAACCTGTGAATTTTAATGAAAACAAACATAAAAATAACCCTACTAGACTAATTGGGCCCTTGCGAATCTGATGGCGGGGGTTGTCTTGCCTGAAAGTCCCTGTATCATTGAAAACGAAGCTTGACTGAAGCTTTTCCCTAACAATGGAAAACCTTCATCCTTGCGTTATATCTCACATATAATGGTTCTAGATAGTCACAAATATTAGCATGAACACATGTATGTACAAATAATTCATTTATATTGCATGATCAAAAGGTTTGAATTCACGAAAGCATACCAAACTGGTGACACTTGAAGAAGAGATTTTGGGCACGATTTGGCTTGAGTAATGGTTGAAACAAGTTCCTGGGAACCTCACGATAATAATGGAACACATGGAATGGATTAAGTATGGCTGGATCGTGTGATACAAGTTGCACCTCTCTTTGAGAAAATTTGGAATTTGCTAGGGTTTGTGGAGGCAGCTTTCACGTGTCCTTTTGGTCTAGGGTTGATGTGCTTATGTAGTGTATTTCATTAGGTCAACAATTGTAGAAAAAATCCAATGCTTTGATGAGAAATGTCTTCTTTCCCATTATTTGATTTTTGGCTTGTTTTGGAACAAATCAAATCTTTCTTCCCTCCACGATTTTCCTTTGATTTGCCAGTATATTTTACCCCTTATTTGCTGAGAAAAAGATTCTCCAATCATATCTTACATAATTTCCCTTATTTCTTTATTTAATTTTGACTTTTAATGAATAAAAAATAAAAATAAATAATAAAAATAATGAAATAATGTGTGAGTGAGCTCACAGGTCGTGGGCCATGTTAGAAACAAGTTTCAAGCATGAAAATACGGGCCCATTTGGAAAAAAATCAAGTTTGGTCAATATTGGCTTCATGCATTTTTCCAAAAATTGGTCAACTTTAGCAATACACATCTCTCTCATTTTTAACCCTAAGAGGGTGTTCTTGGACTTTTTGGAGAGCTTAGGATGTCCTCTAAACAATCCTTTTGGTTTCATCTTAATTGGATCTTCCATGTTCATGTAAGGAGCTTTGACTCAAAAGGTGTTTTTGTTAACTTTTTGAAAGGACCTATAATGTCTGAGCTTGTATCTTTTGATTGGGGAATTTCTTGAGCTTGAGGGATGAAGATAAGTTGTATGGAATTGGATTATCTTCAAGATTAGCCTTGGTGGAAAAATTTCTGATAAAGTATGAGAAAGTTATGCCTGGTCAAAGTTTGGTTGACTTTTCTTATAGAAACCCTAATTTGCCATTTTTGACTTTTGACGAGTTAGGAGCATTTCTTGAGGAATCATGATAAACCCTTGATCAAATGATGGATATTACTTCAAAATGTTGATGTTGAACAAAAATCTTGAAGTTTCACTGTATTTGGGCCACAGTTGACTTTTGACCTAGTATAGTTGATTTTCAGGCATTTGAGTAGTTGACTGAGCAAACTTATTGTGCAAGGCATGGAATTTGGAATGGATGATTTGAGGACATATTAGGACAATGGAGAACATTTTGTATCCTTGGGACTCACACATCTAGTTTAAAATTGAAACCCTAGTTGAGGTTCATTGCCTTAGGAGGAAAATTTGTCTAGTCAATTCTTAGTCATCCTTGAGCAAGTTAGGGACCTCTAGAGGCATGTCTTGAGTGAAATGAGAGGGAAAATGTTGGGGTACAACAATATGATATACTGAATTTCAAGAAAAAATAGGGAGGATTGCTTGGGGATTCCTATAAAAGGTTCAAAAGACTCCTAGTGGCCAGCCCTACTCATAATCTGGACCAGACTGATCAAATGCAAACGTTTGTAAATGGTCTAAGAATCAAGACAAATCAGCTGAAAGACACAGCAGCTGGTGGCTCATCGAATTTCTCATCAGCCACTAGTGTGAAGAAGATAATAGAAGCAATTGTTGAAAATGAGCATTTGGAGTTATATGACAGGGTTGCCTGTAAGTCAGAAGGAGTCATTGATTTAAAGTTGGAACCCAACAAATAATTAAAAATTGAAGAGACAATTGTTGTAAAGGTAGACAAGAAGCTTAAAGCACTGAATTTAGGTACTCATCAAGTTGCCCAAGTTCAACAAGCACAAAATGATGTATGTGAAATATGTAATGGGCCGCACATTACAATGCACTATTTAGCTTCTCCACAACAAATTGAAGACATTAAGTTCTTGAAGCAGAATAATCCTTATTCAAACACCTATAATCCTGGGTGGAAGAATCATCCTAACTTCTCCTGGAAAGATCAGCAACAACAAGCTCCTCAAAAGGCAGAATGGGAGGTGGCTATTGAAAAGATGGCTGCCCACACCTCTCAATTTCAAGAGGATACAAGGAGTAATTACAGAAATACCACAACTGCAATAAAAATTTGGAAGTTCAAATGGGATAAATTGCAGAACATGTACAGCTGCGAGCACAAGAAAGTCAAATAAGTCATGAGAATGTGAATGTTGTCAAAACAAGGAGTGAGAAAGTTGATAGAGAAATAGAAGATGAGGTGAAGTTTGATGACAATCTCATAGAAGTAGAGCTGGAAATGAGAGAGAACAGGAAGAAGTGGTATCGCGTGTGAAGCCAATTAAAGAGAAGACTAAACCAATGATACAGTTATCATATCCATCTCGAGTGGAAAAAAAAGACACAAAAGAAAAATATTTTGAGAAATCTGTCGAAATAATCAAAAAGCTAGAGATCCACATACAGTTCTTTGAAGCCCTCGAGAAAATTCCATTGTACCAGAAATTCATGAAAGAGGTACTATCAAAAAAGAGACCAACAAAGAATGAATAGGTACCCATGGATGATAAATTATATGCAATCACACTCGAGAAAAAATACCTGTCAAGCAGAAGGATCCGGGGTCAGTTGCAATACCATGCACCATAAAAGACAGAACTTTCAAGAGGGTTTTGGTTGATTCTGGCTCTAGTGTGAGTTTAATGTCATTATCGATTTTCAAGAACCTCGATATTGAGAAGATAAGCAGGAGTCAGACAAAATTGAAATTTGTTGATCACACCATGAAGCAGTCATATGGGATAGTTGGAGATGTATTAGTGGAAATTGACAATTTTTTCCTAGTTGATTTTCAGATCATGAACATATCTGAAGATGAAGAGATTCTTATCATTCTTGGTAGACCATTTATGTCGACTATTCGATGCAAGTTTTGTATCGAGACAAGTAATCTGACACTGAAATCTGTAAGTACGAAGTGAGCCTAAGAGGGGGGGGGGTGAATTAGGTACTTTAAAATTTTCTGGTTTTAGTGATGATGGATATTATTTTTCTGGTTCATAGTGAGTTTATGAAAGAGTAAAGTGCAGAAAAATAAAGATACACAAGCAATATATCCTGGTTCCCCTCACAGTCCGAGAGTACTCCAGTCCCCTTTCAACATGAAAGAGATTTCCTTATTGTGGAAAACTTAAACAAGAACTACCCAAAACCAAGATCAATCCTCTTGGACCAAGAACAATCCTCTTGGATTTTAACTATGTCAACAATGAGAACAATCCTCTCAAAGTGACTTTACTTGTATCCAACAATTCTGGAAAAACAAGATTTATAAAACCACTTGAACTTATTTCCAACAATCCTGAAAAATAAGCAAGTATATAGCAATATTTGATTTGAGTGAGTTTGAGTATAAATGATCACTTTGAGTGATTTAGTAAATGAATTAATCTTCTCTTCCAATTATAATAGTATACAATGACTCAAGATATATAATGCTCAAAGTTTTCTGTTTAACAATATGTGAAATTGTGCAGAAAACTTGTGTATGAAAATGTATAACAGCTTGAGTTTGATTTTTTGAAAATTCAGAAAATCTGATTGGAAGAGGTAAACATAATTTTGAAAATGAGTATTTATATGTTCATAGCACCCTTTTAAAACAGAATAAAATTCTATAAATGAATCATGAATAATTGCCAAGATTGAGTGAAAGGTTTTCATGAATTGGTGTTATGAACAGGTATTAGTAAAGTTGTTGTTTTTCAAAATCGTTCAGCATGCAATCAATTGCACCATTTGTGTAAATCGATTGCACATGGTTTTAACAGCTAGAAATTCAAATATTTTGAGTGTGAAATTGATTGCACAAGTATGTAAATCGATTGCACTTAAATTCAGTAGCAAAAATTGATTGAGAGCAATCGATTGCAGAAACATGCAAATCGATTTCACTTAGAAACAGTAGCAAATGTTTTGAAAAATTGAAGCATGCAATCGATTGCACCAATATGCAAATCGATTACAGTCAAGTGAAAATTGATTTTTTGCTTATAAAAACTTGAGTAAGGATTTGGAGAATATAAAATATTTCTTTTGACCATTGAGCATCTATGTCTTAAATTCAAAGTAAGTATTATCATTATACCTTAAAATTTTGCTAAGTGCTTGAACCAAAGACTTTATCCACAGATGCTTTTAGCTTGATCAATAATCTTTACCTTCTTGTCAATTATGGTTTGTCTTCATCAAAACAAAAGTGAATTTGAGAAGCTTGGTTTTACATTCTCCCCCTTTTTGATGATGACAAACGATCTTGCTTGATGCATTGTAATTTCCGGAAATAAGCTTTTCCCCCTAAGATGTATAACTCCCCCTTTGTATGAGAAGGTTGGAATCCTTTGAATTTGTTCATCTTGGTTGAAGAGTACCTTAGAAATTTAAGACAGGAAATATACAAGCATAAAGTGCCACATCCTTCTCTCCCTTTGACATTATCAAAAAGAAGGGAAAGATGCAATAAAAAATGGACAATAATAAAGCAATATTAAAAAAAACTTAATCAATCATGCATCACAAATAGTCATAGACATAGTTATAGTAACATAACGATTACAAAGAAATATGAACAACAACAACAAACAAAACATAACATAACTGAGCAAGGACATAATAGAAAACAGTAGACATAACAAAGTTGGACATAACTTTATGGTTGATTCATGTCCCGGTTGTTATAGAACCAAGATCCTTGATTAGGAAATTGTTGTTGTAGAGGAGGTTCTGTGTAATGTTGTGGAGGTGCAACTGGATTATTTGGGTCATATGGTGGAATGTGAAGGTGAGAGTAAAGGTAAGAAAATTGTTGATTCACATCTGTGTGGAAGTCATTAATCCGGGTTGTTGTAGAATCGTTGATAGCATTTCATTGGTTGTTGATGTTGGTATTCATGGAAGCAAATTGTTGAGACATAAAATCCATAAGATCTTGATTGCTTGAACCAGAGGGAGCAGTAGGTGGAGGAGGTACAACTTCACCACCTTCAACTTCTTGATCGCTTCCTTCATCACTGACCACATCTTCACCAATGTAAGTTATAGTTTTTGTTTTCGGATTATAATGAACACCCATTCTTGAGTCAACATTTTTGATTGAAATCTTATGCAGATTTGGATCCATATTAAATTTCTCAAAACCAGCAAAATCAACTCCAAATTCTTCCATAATTAATATAACAAAGTAAGCATATGGTAGAAATTTTGATTTTACATCAACCCTCAGCATATGAACCATTATGAGCCTTTCCCAATTAAAACTTATACCTTTCTTCCTTGCATAAATCAGTTGCATTTCCAGATCAGTCATGGTGCAGTGGTTTCCAGCATGTGGAAACATAATATAGACCATGAAATAATGAAATAGTCGATCTTCTATATAAAAGTTACCCGCACTCCATGAGTCTCTAGATGGAATCACTCCTCCTAGACCATGAATACTTTTGGCACGGAATTCAGCTTCGCTTAGTCTGCTAATGTTGTAATAAAATTCATTTTTCCTGTAATCATCCCATGCCTCGTTTTCAGGGTCGTACAAAGAGCTTCCAGTATAGGGAATATGTAGAATCTCACCAACAATCTCAGGGGTTAGAGAGATTCTTGTACCCAACACATATGTCACCATCTTTCCTTTGTGAGGAGTCAAATTGCTGAAAAATACTCTTACCAGATCCAGATAATATGGACCAAATGATGAAATTAATGGTTCTAGTCCATATGCAGTTAAATCATTTTGAAAAGAGAAACATTCCTGGGGAAAGGATGATAGCATACCATATTTAGGAATGGACACTATCTTTCTTTAAAAATTCTTTGGAAATATTGCTTCTTATTCTTTGATGAGAGTTGAGATTAATGGATTCTCAAAGGATGAACCAACCTTTTTGTTCCCTTTCTCTGAAGCTAACACCTTTCGTTTTTGCCTTGAAGCCATGGGTAAGGTGTTTTTAGGGTTTGGAAGGTTTTAGGTTTTGAGAGGAAGATGTTTGATGAGTTGAAGTTTAGATATGATTTGTGAGTAAATAGAAATGAGTGGGTTGTATTATGTGTAATGAAGTTTAATTGACTTTTCAATAATAGAGATGAGCTTGGGAACTTTTCAATAATAGAGATGATCTTGGGAATATGAGAGAGAGAGGAATTCTGACCAACAAATATTTGTCATAAAAGCATGTTACAGTGGGTGCAATCGATTTGCATACAGATGTAATTGATTTGCACACAAAACAAAAGCAAAAGAAAACTGAAACGCACAGTGTGCAATTGATTTGCAATATGGTGCAATTGATTTGCACTGAAACAGAAAGGTCAGAAATAAAAACATACATTGAGCAATCGATTTACACTATTATGCAATCGATTTGCATCAACAAAAAATGACAAAAAAACATATTTTTCTTAAACTTAAACACCACTTGACATATATACTCACATATAAAAAGGTTAAGACAAGTATATAAAATCATAACAAGGATAGAAAGCACCTTATATGTCGTGTTCATCAAGAATGTCAAGCTCTCATCGAATCTTGTAAAACGGTTCTCTTGCCAAAGGTTTAGTGAGGATATCGACAAGTTGATTATGAGTATCTACAAATGTGACCTCGACATCTCCTTGAAGTACATGATCACGAAGGAAATGATGTCGTACATCTATGTGTTTAGTTCTTGAATGCAAGACGCGATTCTTTGTAATGTTATTGCACTTGTATTATCGCATCATAGAGGAATGCATCCTAGATCGAGTCCGTAGTCACGAAGTTGTTGTTTGAGACACAATATTTGAGCGCAACTACTACCCACTGCAATATATTCTACTTCGACCGTGCTAAGAGCAACACATGCTTGTTTCTTGCAGGCCCATGATGCTAATTCATTTCCAAGGATGTGACAAGTACCACTTGTGCTTTTTCTATCAGTTTTATAACTTGCATAATCTGCGTCAGAATAACCAACTAAATTACAAACACTACCTTTAGGATACCATAATCCAACATTTTTTGTTCCTTTGAGATACTTTATGATCCGTTTCACCGCCATGAGATGAGATTCCTTTGGATTTGCTTGAAAGCGAGCACATAGACAAATACTAAACATTACATCAGGACGACTCGCCTTCAGATATAATAAGGAGCCAATCATACCTTGATATTTTGTAATGTCAATGGAAACACCTGATTCATCTTGATCAACATATGTACCGGAACCCATTAGTGTAGACATTGCCTTACAGTTATCCATGTCGAATCTTTTCAAATGTTCCTTGCAATAATTGGATTGGTTGATGAAGATGCCATCCTTTAATTTCTTGATTTGAAGTCCAAGAAAATAATTTATTTTACCCACCATGGACATCTCAAATTCTCCTTGCATCATTGCTGAAAATTCTTCACACATTTCTTTGTTTGAAGAGGCAAAAATGATATCGTCAACATAAACTTGAACTAGCAAAGTGTCACCTTTGATTTTCTTGATAAACAATGTCTTGTCAAATTTACCCTTTTAAAAACCTTTTTTGCATAGGAAGTTACTTAGTCGATCATACCATGCCCTTGGTGCTTGTTTCAAACCATATAAAGCTTTTCTCAATTTAAATACATGAGACAGATTCTTGAAATCTTCGAACCCCAGGGGTTGCTTAACGTAGACTTATTCATTGATATATCCATTCAAGAATGCGCTTTTAACATCCATTTGGAAAAGCTGAAAATTTAATGAACAAGCATAGGCAAGTAAAAGACGAATATCTTCTAACCTTGCAACCGGAGCGAAAGTTTCTTCAAAATATATTCCTTCTTCTTGATTGTAGCCTTGTGCTACCAACCTTTCTTTGTTCTAAACAATTATTCCATTTTCGTCAAGTTTGTTTTTAAACACCCATCTTGTTCCAATAATGTGTTTGTTGCTTGGCCTAGGGACAAGTTCCCAAACTTGATTCCTTTCAAATTTATTTAACACTTCTTGTATAAAAATAATCCATTAGTCATCGCCTAAGGCTTCATCGACTTTGGAAGGTTCAATTTGAGATATAAACGCCATGTTTAGACAAACATATTTGAGATTTAGTCTTGTTGTCACACCTTGACTTATATCACCAATTACTTTATCGATAGGATGATCTCTATGAGTTCTCCATTCTTTTGGTAGATCATTGAAATTTGATTTATGTTGGGGTGATTCTTCTTGTTGAATTGGTTGATCTTTGGAAGTATTTTCTTGAGAACCTTCTAATATTTCATCATCATCATCATCATCATCATTACAAACAATATTATCCTCCTTGGAGGGGTTAGATTCATCAAAAGATACATGCATTGATTCTTCAATTGTTAAAGTTCTTTTGTTATAAATTCTATATGCTTTACTAGAAAGAGAGTAGCCAAGAAAAATACCTTCATCGGATTTTTCACCAAACTTACCAAGGTTATCTTTGTCGTTGTTTAAGACAAAGTATTTGCAACCGAAAATCTGAAAGAAAGCAATGTTTGGTTTCCTCTCTTTGAAAAGTTCATATGGAGTTTTCTTCAAGATCGGTCTTATGTTAACTCTATTGCTAACAAAACATGCCGTGTTCACCGCATCCGCCCAAAAATATTTTGGAAGGTTTGAATCACTAAGCATCGTTCTTGCAAGCTCTACAAGAGACATATTCTTTCTTTCCACCACTCCATTTTGTTGAGGAGTCCTTGGTGCCGAGAAGTTGTGAGATATTCCATGTTCTCCACAAAATTCTTCAAATAAAGCATTTTGAAATTCTCCGCCATGATCACTTTTTATGGAGGCAATTGTTAGAGAATTCTCATTTTGAATTTGTTTAGCATACTTCTTGAATGCCTTGAATGTATCAGTTTTCTGCACTAAAAATAATGTCCAAGTATATCTAGAGAAATCGTCAACATTAACCAAAGCATATACATTACCTCCGATGCTTCATGTTCTTGATGGACCAAATAAGTCCATATGCAACAATTGTAGTGGCCTTGTAGTAGACACCACATTCTTAGATTTGAAAGTTGATTTTGTTTGTTTCCCTTTTTGACAAGCATCACAAAGTCTATCTTTGACAAAATTTCTCTTAGGTAACCCAAATACAAGATCATGCTTGATTAGTTTATTCAAGTGTTCCATGTGAATATGAACAATTATTTTGTGCCACAACCATGAATCATCGTTGTTCGCCATGAGACATTTTACCTTCAAGGATGGATCATTAAGGGAAATCATGAATATATTATTGATTCTTTTACCTTTAAGTATAACCCCATGTGTGACTTCGTCTTCTATCAAGCATTCATTTTTGGTGAACTTGATCTTGAAGCCTTTGTCACAAAGTTGGATAATACTAAGAAGATGGTGCTTTAGTCCTTCAACATAAAGAACATCTTCAATGGATGTGAAAGATGGAGCACCAACTTTTCCTTTGACAAGAATTCTTCCCTTATTATTGTCTCCATAAGTGACAAAACCCTTGGCCTTTAGAACTAGATTTGAAAATTGGTTTATGTCTCCCGTCATATTCTTTGAACAACCACTATCAAGATACCAAAGATTGCATGTGGTCTTCAATCATACCTGCAAAACAAATTAGGTTTTGTTAGGTACCCAAGTTGCTTTAGGTCCTTCATAGTTAGTGCCTTTATTTACCCACACATAATACCCACTTGCCACACTAAAGTTTCTAACATAGTAAGCATTAGGTGTATGGCCTTTAATGCCACAATAAAAACAAGTAGGTTCAAATTTACTCCTATATCTAGAAGGATAAGATTTCTTCTTAGGAAATGTTTTCGTTTTAGGATAATGATGAACCATTTTAGGTTTGTTCACTTTCTCTTTGGATGATTGATCACTAGCCTTAACAAAGATAGTTTTATTAGAACCTGGTTTTGAAAACTTTGAATATCCAAGTACACTTTTATCATTGTAATATCTTTTTTGGCTAAGAACACCTTTCAATCCAATTTGACCTTTTTCATATCTTTCAATAACTCTTTTTAATTGGACAATTTGGAAAGAGAGTGATTCACAATTTTTACATACAAAATTCTGTTGTTGTTCATCACTTAATTTTTGTTTTTCTTCTAAAGATGAAATTTGTTTCTTTTGAGATGAAATAATTTTATACAGAATTTTTCATTCATTTAATAGTTCATCTATAGCCTTGTGCATCACTATCAAAAAGATAAAATTCATTACTAACCTCATCATCTTCATTATCAGAAGGGTGTGAGGCCATCAGTGCTAGATTTTCACTTTCATCACTATCGGAGTCGGATGAAGAGCTTATTTCATTATCCTCCCATGAAACATAGGCATTTTTGTTCTTGAATCCCTTTTTGCTTTTGTAGCCACCTTTCTTGGAGAGTTTCAGACAATCCGGCTTGATATGACCTTGCTTACCACATTCATAATATGTGACTTCTTGTGTTGATGTAGAAACTTCCTTTTTCTTGAATTGTTTCTTTCCTTTTGAATGAGAAAAGGATTTGTCATTTCTACCAAAGAACTTACCAAGCCTTTTAACAAGAAGCATGAAATTTTCATCTTCTTCCGGATTGTCTTCCTTTTCAACTTCCTTGGGATCTATTTTGAAAGCAATATTCTTGGATTTCTTCTCTTGATTTTCATTCTTTTCAAGTCTTCAGAGTTCCCTATCATATTATTGAAGTTTTCTAAACAATGTTGCGAAAGTCATGGAGGAGAGACTTTTCTTTTCTGAAATTTCCATTACCTTTGGTTGCCATTCCCTAGTTAAGGACCTAAGTACTTTCAGATTTAGTTCATCATTCGTCAAAGTCTTACCAAGAGCACTTAGATGATTTGTCAAGTGTACGAATCTCTTTTGTAAGTCAAGGATGGTTTCTCCAGGATGCATTCGAAATAATTCGTATTCTTGACTCAAAGTATTTAGTCTTGATCTTTTAACTTCAACATTTCCTTCATGAGTTTGTACCAAGGTATCCCATATTTCTTTCGTTGTTTTGCATGCCGAGACATGGAAGAATTCATCCATGCTAAGTGCACCTTGAACAAGATTTATTGCCTTTTTATCATAGAGAACCTTCTTCTTATCATCTCCGTCCCATATAGCTTTAGGATTTGATGAGCCAACACCATTGATTACTGTTATAGGGATAAATGGACCATTATCGACGATATCCCATATTTCTTCTCCTTGTGCTTCTAGATGTGCTTTCATGCGTATTTTCCAGAAGTAAAAATATTCACCAAAAAATAGAGGAGGCTTGTTGTTACTACCACCATCAATGAAAACTGGATTTTGATTTGCGGAAGCCATTCTGGATCTTTTAGGAACATATTACCTGTAATCTGCTCTGATGCCAATTGTAAGTACGAAGTGCGCGTAAGAGGGGGGGGGGGGGGGTTAATTAGGTACTTTAAAATTTTCTGGTTTTAGTGATGATGAATATTATTTTTCTGGTTTATAATGAGTTTATGAAAAATTAAAGTACAGAAAAATAAAGAGACACAAGCGATATATCCTGGTTCCCCTCACAGTCCGAGAGTACTCCAGTCCCCTTTCAACATCAAAGAGATTTCCTTATTGTGGAAAACTTAAACAAGAACTACCCAAAACCAAGAACAATCCTCTTGGATTTTCACTATGTCAACAATGAGAACAATCCTCTCAAAGTGACTTTACTTGTATCCAACAATCCTGGAAAAACAAGATTTATAAAACCACTTGAACTTATTTCCAACGATCCTGAAAAATAAGCAAGTATATAGCAATATTTGATTTAAGTGAGTTTGAGTAGAAATGATCACTTTGAGTGATTTAATCAATGAATTGATCTTCTCTTCCAATGATAATAGTATACAATGACTCAAGATATATAATGCTCAAAGTTTTCTGGTTAACAATATGTGAAAGTGTGCAGAAAACTTGTGTATGAAAATGTATAACAACTTGAGTTTGATTTTTTGAAAATTCAGAAAATATGATTGGAAGAGGTAAAAATATTTTGAAAATAAGTATTTATATGTTCATAGCACCCTTTTGAAACAACATAAAATTTTGTTAATGAATCATGAACAATTACCAAGATTGAGTGAAAGGTTTTCATGAACAGGTATGAGTAAAGCTGCTGTTTTTCAAAATTGTTCAACATGCAATCAATTGCACCCTTTGTGTAAATCGATTGCACGGGGTTTTAACAGCTAGAAATTCAAATATTTTGAGTGTTCAATCGATTGCACAAGTGTGTAAACTGATTTCACTTAAAGTCAGTAGCAAAAATTTATTGAGAGTAATTGATTGCACAAACATGCAAATCGATTGCACTTAGAAACATTAGCAAACATTTTGAAAAATTGAAGCATGCAATCGATTGCACCAATATGCAAATTGATTGCACTCAAGTGAAAATTGATTTTTTGCTTAGAAAAACTTGAGTAAGGATTTGGACAATATAAAATATTTCTTTTGACCATTGAGCATCTATGTCTTAAGTTCAAAGTAAGTATTATCATTATACTTTGAAATTTTGCTAAGTGCTTGAACCAAAGACTTTATCCACAAATGATTTTAGCTTGATCAATAATCTTTGCCTTCTTATCAATCATGGTTTGTCTTCATCAAAACAAAAGTGCATTTGAGAAGCTTGATTTTACAAAATCATTTGATGAGGAGATAACCTTGAAGGTGTTAGAAATCAAGAAGAAAGGTGCATGTGGAAAGAACAAATCTTCAGTCGAAATGATCAAAGTAGAAGGAGAAGGCAACCGTTCAAAATCACTCCTAGAAGAAGTATCAGGAAAAATCTCTCAGGTGACCTCAATAAAAATTCCTAAGCTCATTCAAGAAGGAAAGAAGAGAAAAAATAAGGGACACCGAGCTGAGAAGATGGAAGTTGGAAGTGGATGGAAGCATAAGGGGATGAACCGTCAAGCCATGAAACGTTAAATGAAGCCCTTCGTGGGAGGAAACCCACACTTCTAATAAATAAGTTTTTCTTTTTGTTTTGTTTGTAGGTAATAAAAAGGGAGCATTACTGGTGAAAGCTAGGAGGCTGCAACATGCATTGCATTACCCTCTGTGAGTCACCTTCTCGAGCTTGTTTTGAAACATTGGGGTCAATGTTTAGTTCAAGTTTGGGGGGGGGGGGGGGGTTATTACTTTTCTTATTTTTGAATTATTTGTTAGTTCTCTGCGAATTGCTGTGTAAATCCACGAGTTAAAGTCCTCCAAATTTGGCTGAAATTTTTTGTTTTGATTAAGAACTTGGTTCTCATAGAATTCAGGAATAGTATATATACAAAGGGATGGTTGTTCGAGGGTAGGAAGTTTGGAATAACGTGATTGGGATACGAGTATAACGTATAGACTTGTACCATAGTGCTTGAATCCTGAGAAGTACTCCTGAAGTAGTTTATCCTCATAATCTGGCAGAACATAGATTCACATGCATGTCTGATTGAAGGAGAAAGAAATAAATTTGGAACCAAATCATGAAAAGGCGGTAAAAGGAAACTGGCTCTCTAAGTTGGGTAGCTCTCACCAGGTTATTCAGCCCAAAGGGGGTTGATCCCCTAACATCGTCCATAAAGGACAATATATAAACTGAAAAGTTTTGAAATTTCATCTAAAATTATAAAGGAGCAACGACTCTTATTTGGTTCCCGGGCAAAAAAAATTCTTGATCAGTCTTATGCGTATGATGATCATAAATAATTATGATTGCTTAAATTGAATATCCAAATGAAAAAGTAGGAAAATTGGAAAAAAAGTTAAGTACAAAGCATAATTAGAGAGGTATCTGAAGAGGAATCTCGAGATTAAAAGGTTCTTACACAAACTCTTCGCATCATGTGAACATTAGACAAACTGCTTTTTGATCAATCAAAATAGATGTCTCACGTATGATTGCCGGTCTGTTGTGATTTTCACGAGTTCTTGTAATGGTCGCTTGAGGTCAAGCAACGATTTAAGTTTGGGAGAGTTTGATTAGTGGTATTTACACATATATTTAGCAGTTTCTTTAGTTACCGTTTCTTTTTCTTATTGAGTTCTTATTTTGTTTTACCGCATTTTATGCTTTGGTTTTTTATTTTAGTGTTTTCAGGTTCAAAAGACTAAAACGGGACAAATCGGGGCAAAAAAGTACAAAATTCAGAGTTCCGGAAGAAGTGCTTCAGGAGTCCTGACACGAGCGTCCGTGTCACCTAACACGGGACGTGTCAGGGGGAAGACATGGAAAAAGTGAAGTTGGAAGCGAGATAGAAGGCGACATGGGCGTCCGTGTCACACGACACGGCCCGTGTCAATTCAGTTGGGCTAAAAGTTTGAAAAGAGCAGATCACATACGCTGACACGGGTGCCCGTGTCTGGTGACACAGCCCATGTCAGCCTAGGCACTATAAATTCCAATTTTGAGATTTTAGTTATTTTTGGAGTATTAAGGGTACTTTAGACATTTTTCATTATTGAGGGATGACTGAATACTATAAAAACCTGTTTGTGAGAAGAACCATATGACTTTTGAACAATTGAATAATTTCACAATAGAAGACTGGAGATCCAGAGGAGCTTTGGGAATGGAGAACTCTTCATGCGCAATAGCAATTGAAGATCAAACCATCCAAACTTATTGTAATGTCTACATCTAATATCTATCTTATTTTACTTTTGATTTCTATGAGAGACTAAACCCCCAATGCTAGGGGGTGTCCGTGATTTGCAATGTTAAGAATACTGATCTTTTTGTTTCGTTCAACATAACAGTTTGTATGCATCAATTTGATTGTTTAGAAGAATTTATAGTTTTACCCTATGAGACCATAGAGTTTCACTGTTATTAACACATTAGAGTCGAATGGTTATGTTAAGGTTTTCTAAATAATGATATTATAGATAATTTCACCTAGGACTAGGGAAATTCTATAATAACCAGAATAGTTCTTGATAATTGAATGCTTAACCTCAAAACTAATTTGAATGGATATTGAAATTAGGATAGAAGGTTAAAGGTTTTTCACTAAGGACTTAGGAAAGATAATCTTAAGAATCGGTAATTGAGGTTGATGAACTTGTTGAAAAGATCAAAGAGTGAAGGTTATTTCATGGCAAATCATACACTCACCCCTATCATCCTTTAATCAAACAGAAAAAAAATCACATTTTACATTCATTCATTTAATCTTTTGCAAGGATTTATTCCAATCAAACCCCAAACTATTGTTTTTGTTTGATTGAATTAATAATA
The DNA here is from genome assembly GCA_948472305.1 of Vicia faba. Lineage (NCBI taxonomy): Eukaryota > Viridiplantae > Streptophyta > Magnoliopsida > Fabales > Fabaceae > Vicia > Vicia faba. Next base: position 180,023,119 of record OX451740.1, read on the forward strand.
AAACACAGTATTTCCTACGTAGTCCTCGAGATCGATACTTTGGGAAAATCCCATTATTACTACATCGGTGAAAATAATACACTTGTTATTTTTCTGATCAGGTATCACACTCTGAATTAAACAAAGAGGTAAGTCTCCACTCTTTTGACGAGCAAATTCTTAGCCCGATGTGGAAAACTTAAACGAGCTCCATTATCGTCGTACCATGATGGTAGAACGCATAGCTTGCAATGGGAGGTTCACACCGCCGAGCTCAGGTTCCAAACTCAAACGAGCTCCATTATCATCGTACCATGATGGTAGAACGCCTAGCTCGTAATGGGGAAAACTCAAATGAGCTCAGGGACCCGAGTTCTGGCCCATGCCCAGAAATATCCCTAGCTTCTCGACCAATCTCCCCACACTAGCGAGCCTCAAACACTAACGAGCAAAACCACAAACTCTTGATCAAAATAAGTGCCTCGATCCAACGAGCATACAAATAGTCAAGCAATCCACAAAGATCAATAAATCATGCATGAGCTAAGTTAAAATCGTGGAATAATACATATTAAGAGAAAACGACCACCATGGTTGAAAAGTTAAGAGGCGACCACAAAGTACGCAATTGTCAAAACATTACATAAAGGCATCACGTAGCCCCTATCCAAAATACGAACAAATGGCCACGAGGACCATGATTTTTTGAAAATTACATAAAAAATGGGTTGAGATCCCTCCTCGTGAGCGCGATCTTCTTGGACGGATTCCTCGACTAATCCGTCCTTCCAAACTTGAGGGAGTCAGGACAATAATCTTCCCATCCGCCATATGCTAGAGGAAACTCGTCCCAGTTGTGTTCAACTCCACACTAGGTCACCACTCTGAGATGCACCACACCATTAATAAAGCTTCCCTCAGCATTAGCCAAACCATCGTCCACAGCCAGTTGAAGGCGAGTAACCAACTCTACTCGAGTCTTCAGACCCTTGGCCTCATCTGATTCATCCACGGCGAGAGCCATCTCTGCCCTCATGGCTACGACCGTGTCCTCAAGGGTCTTCTTTTCTTGCACAAGAGTCTTATGCTCCTCAGTCAACTTAGCCAGGCTCTCCGACAGCCCTTTATTAGAATATTTCACCTTGTTGAGCTTCTCCTCGAGAACCACTACCTTTGCCTGGGACTTCTTCAACTCAGCCTACTGAGAAGAACCCTCCTCGGCATACACAACTGCCATCCCCAAGATCCTCATCAGAGCACCAACATCTCAGGCCAACATCGTCTTCTTGCTCGAAGGATCCATCTCCTAGAGCACCAATGATTCACCTCGATGAACTTGATGAGAGGAGCCCTCGAAGAAGGCCCCCTTTTCATGTTCCCCTGTCAGGTCGACAACACCCTCGATACGTGGTCTATTGAACCACGAGGACACCTGCCGAAGAGATAGATGCCTGAAAGCCTGGCCAGTAGATGACGTCCCCGAACAATTTCTAGGAGCCATCCCCGCGTCTTCTTGAGAGCCTATAACGGAATTCTATCCCCTCTTCACCTTGATGGCAGACTATTTGACCATACGCTCCTCGAAGTCAGGAAATGAGGATAAAGAAGCGTGTTGTTGTAACCCAAAATTTTCCCTATTAATTTTAATAATAATTGGCTTATACTTTGTCATCATATGCATACATACTTGTCATTGAGTCTATAATCATGGAACCGAGGCATTTCTTTATGAAAAGAATTGCTAAAATTGACTGTTTCTTTAAGCAACATTGTAAAGCAAAACTCGGGGTTTTCTGCATTTTAATACACTCCGCACGTCTTCCAATCAACAACCAAGTAAGTCATTATCATATAAAGCTTTTAAGCATTCCAGCATGATTTGAATTTTGAAAAAAGTCAGGCGTTTCATTTGATTTGAGACAGTGCAGACAAAAATTCAGTACGGTGCGTTTCAAGCTCATAAATTCATAACTTGAGATTAGAAAATGGTTTGGGAATGATTTTGTGGTCATTAGAACCGTCTTAAGGTCTTTATCATTTCACCTGTTCTTTTCGAAGGCTAATTTTGTGAGGAAGATTTTCTAAAGCACAAAATACATGAAATGCATTATACAATGGATTTACCGTTTCTCTCTTTTCAGATGTTTAAAAATTCATAACTTCTGACTGGAAAATAAGATTTAAGTGCCTCTTAGATAATTTGAACCGTCTTGGTATTTCCTTCAATTCTTGTGTTCGGCTCGGAAGCCAATTCATTAAGGAAGATCTCCGAATGTGTGAGTACTTTGAAGCTATACGGTGCAAAAATAGTGAAAATAATGTGTTGAGCTATTTTTTCCAGATGTTCCAAAATTCATAACTCTCACCCAGTTAAATGTTTTCAGGTGGTTCTTTGGGTGAAAAATCCATCTTGATTTTATCTTCGATTTATATGATCAATTCAAAGGTTAATTCTTTACAGAAGATATTCGAAAGTGCAAATTACCAGAGAAAATTGCACTCCGAATTGTTTTTTTGATATTGTAAAAATCATAACTCCCTCGATTTTTGTCGTATCTGGATGACTCTCGAAGTGTGAGATCAAAAGTTTTGTAAGCTTCAACTTTGCTTTAGGGCCCGAGGTCAGATTATGCTCCGAAGGCTTCGATTTATGACTCGTATCCGAAAGTGCGCACAAAAATAAGCTGAAATGGTTCAAAACAGTGAAATAAGTCCAATGTTTCTCGCCATTTGAAAAACTATAACTTGTTCAATTTTGATCGTATCAGGGTTATTCTTTCAGCACGACGTCACAAATTTTATCGTCGACATTTTTGCTTCAAGGTTCGCATCCAGATTTTGCATCGAACATCATGAGCTTGTGGTTTGTTCATGCGTCGTACACAAAAAAGATATAAAATTCTGCACTGTTAATTTTTACACTGCGATTCTCGTTGTTCAGGGTGACATAACTTTCTCAATTTTTATCGTATCGAGGCGATTCTTTCGGTGCCACATCACAAATTTAGTAGTCAACATCTTTGATTCAAGTTTCACGTCAGGATTTTGCATTGATCGTGATGAGCTTGTTGTTTGATCATGCATTGTGCACAAAATAAGTTGAAAATTCAAGTTTGGAGCCAAAAGTATATATTTCAAATTTCAAATTTCAAACACAACAACACTCACTTTTTAATTCTCCCCAAAATCAAAAACCAATTCTCTCTCAGTTTTCTCTCATCTTCATCAAGAATCTTCACAACAAAAAACTCATCAAATCTTCTCATCTTTCTCTCATAATTTCGCAAGAAATCTCCAATCTCTCTCCCTCCGCGTGAACTCCTTCCGCCACCAATCCTCTTCGCTTCCATCATCGTGAACAACCACGGTATCCACATCCCTCCATCATGATTTGGACACGGACCTCTTCCCCTTTGATTTCGTTCCATTTTCCGGCAGTATCTCCTCCTTCTCCGCGGTTTTCCAATGAACAATACTCTCTCCTTCACACGATTTCGTCTCAGGCATCAACATCACCTTCTCCGATCTATTTTTCGATAATAGTTTTTTAATCTCCAGTTGAAGTAAGTTCTTAATCTTGAAAGTGATTTTAGTTTTAAGTGCTTAATTGAATTTATGAGTTGAATTGATTTTAGATCTTGAATTAAAGTTTGATTTATGTTGATGATGATGTTGAGATGTGGAGTTGGATGAATCTTTGACGAATTGTTGATAATTATGCAGATTTGGTAATTCTTGTGCGTCGAATAATTTGTATTGTTGATGTTTATTTGAATTTGCGCGTTGATTTTCTTTCCAATAGAACTTTGTTGGAAAATAATGTCGAATTCATGAGTTGATATTTTTTGAGTTGAATTAAATGGTGATTCATGTTTTTTCGACATTAAAACGCTTGATTCAATTAATTGTATCGAATCATGAATTATGTTGTTGTGATCGGAAGCTTGTGTTTTGATGTGAATTAATCTTTTGTAACTTGTTTACAACTTCATAGCGACAACACTTGAATGGATAATCCCTTTAGTGCATCCGTTTAGGATTTTAAAATTCAATTTTTATCAATATTAGTTCACGTGTAAGTTGTTGTTCGGAAAGTGTAAATATGTTGCAAAATGCTTTCTAAAATTTGTTTGATGTTTATTTGTGCATAATTGCATGTTTGTGGACTATTACGGTGAATTTAATCGTTCCCGGTATGATTTTCTGAGCAACTTTATGATATGGTGTAGTGTTGTCCAGATTTTGAAAACGCACTTGGTTTGAGATTTAATTCACGCTTATTGTGTGTTTGGCTTTAATGGGTTGATTGAGAAGCATTGGTATCATTTCAGTTGAATTTTGAGAGAACTTTTCGTGCACTTTGTAAATGGAAACAATGCTGTCCGGATTTTATTTTAACATGCACATTATGTTTTGATATTCATTTAATGCATGTTTATGCTTAATTGTGCATTTGTTAATGATTGTTGTTGAGTTCGCCCGATTTCAGCGTGTTTTCCAGATAATTTCATGGCATGTACGCAGTGCTGCCCAATTTTATAATTTGAGCTTCAAATGCATTTTAATCGTTGGTTTATGTATTATTACACTTGCCTTGGTATTTCTTGGACATGTGCATTGAGTTATTCCGATTTCAGATAAAATTTTCATGCGATTCATGTATTAAAGGAGTCTCTTCCCGGGAGTGGTAGGTAGTGCTTACGAGGTGATTTAACTCAGGGTTATGGTTTATTTGAGCTTGTTGGTAAGTTTGGTGGCTACCGGTACCGTTTTCGGTCATTTTTATTCCAACTTTTCGCTAACTCGCGTATGTGATAAGTTGCTGCCCGGAGTTTCATTTTGACATTACAATACATTTTGCATCTCATTTCTTCATAATTTAATTCCAAATTTAATTGTGATGAGAATGCATAACTCCGATTTCGTTTCTTTGTTATTTCTAACATGTTTGTTGGCTTGTGCAAGGGACTTTGAGAGCTTTTGATCCTTTAACTAATGTATTAATTATTTGATCGAAAAACATGATATGCCACTTTATTTTTGGATTTGTGGATTCGCTTTCGAAGCGATTTACTTTGATTCTCATTACATGAGAAATATACACTGTTTGTGTTTTTGTCTGAATGTGAGTTTTTGTGTAGGTGTTCTATTTATTACGGATGTGTCTGGCACGCATTCTCATCACGCTTATCGATGCATATTCTGACTATTGTGTTGTAGATGCTAGCTTGCGTGAAGTCTTCCAGAGTTATTCTATTTTTTCTTTCTTTCTACAAACTCTTGTTCGTTTGCTATTATACTGATTTTGGTTTATGTTTTCGCATCATTTACCGCTTTCCTTTCCATGAGAAATATGAATAGAGATGCATGAATGGGAGTCCCTACTTAAGGTGGGCAATCTGTTTAAAGTCCCCAAATGAGGAGATGTTTGTTCCGTTAAAGACCTCAATGAGGTGATGTTTTTGTGTGCAAAATACTCCAAAAGGAGCAATTTCTTGTCGTTTGTTTAAAAACCTTTGTTGAACCCCAATTTTTGCCCATAAGATCCCTTCATCATACCATATTGATTTAATCACAACAAGATCACATCAAAGTTCTTGATTCTCCTCCCTACCTTTAGCTTTACTCTTTGAGGAATCACAAAGCACCTTGACTTGTTTTCTTTTGTGGTCATGAATATTTTGTCTTGATTTTTCCTTTTAATTAATAAAATACAATGTTGGTTTGTCTTGCTTGTTACTAATGTAGGTAAAGGCAATGAGATTTAGCAAGTTGCTCCATGGGTTCATGAGTTTATTTCCATGCCCTAGGCAATAAAGCTTGAGAAGTTCAAACCTCACCATTGGAGTTTTTTGGAATAAATGGCACGTCAAGGTTATTTTGGTTCACCACATTTCAAGGTTATAAAATTTGATTCAAAAGTACAAGGGGTTGATTGAAGAAGTTGTCATGTTTGGACAAGGCTTTGTTCCCATTGGTCACAAGTGCATATTTCTCTCAATTCTCAAGATATGGAAGTGGTTTTGGTGGCTATGAGTTCTCATTTTCATCCTCAAAAACTTCTATTTACAAAGCATTTGTGCTGGTACAAGAAGTTTGTTCAGAATTGTCCAAGTTCCTCAAAGCATTTTCTTGATCTAGGAGCTAGGGTTTTGAACTTCAAAGAAGCATATCTTGCTCATATTTTGGTATTTTTAAGTGATTCAAAATACATCTTTATATTCAAAGGGTTATCAACAAATCACTTTAAAAGTTTCAAGGAGTTTTCATGTGGAAGAAAATTGATGATGAAGAAAGATTACAAGTCCTCCAGATGAACTCCCATTTTCCCATATGTAACTTCAAATGATCATAACTTGGTAATTTTTTATCACCTTGAGCCCATTATTTTTCCACAATGATCTTTAGGATGTGAACTTTATGCCTTCTTTTATATGCAAAGTGAGAAAATGGATGGAAGATACCCTAAGGTAACAAAAGATTATAGGTCATTCCATGATTTTTTGCCAACTTCAACAATTCATAACTCTCTCAATTTTTGGAGATATTGAATGGTTCAAGTTTCAAAATGTCATTCAAGAGGTCTATTTCATACCATATTTTTTGGTTAAGAGAAAATTCTAGATGGAAGGCCATGTTTGGATGCAAAACATTATAGGTCACTTTTGAAGAAAAATTTGAAATATTTCTAAGTATGGAAAGTCAACCTTTTTCCCCAACTTTAACTCAATGCGACTTTCAGCTCAAGCATCCATTTGATTCCATTATTTTTCCATTGCAAAGCTTGTAACCTTATCTTTCTAACGCATAAAGAATCATGCCTTAAGACCCCTTGAGCTGAGAATGCCATTAGATTGAACTTGGTAACTTGGAACTGAAGTTTCTTCATAAGTCAGAATTTGAAATTCATGTTTTGGCTTCTAAACACCAAATTAGCACGCGTTCATGATCTAAATATGTTTAACCAAGTTGCCAAAGTGGATTAGAGCCTTAAAACGCAAGGATTGGATGCGTATTGATGGAAATTAGATCACAGTTTGCTCGTGCATCAGGTTCACACAATTTCCTTCCAAACATCATCATTTCACACGCTTAACCATTCCATTTGATTCCCTATAAATATAGGGTCATCCCCTATTCATTTCCTCAAGCTTTAAGAGCCAGAAACACTCTGTCAAAACCTCACACGAACTTCAAATTTTTTAAATCAGTTTCTAAGATTCCAGCCTTTTCCTCCAAAATTCTTTGCACATTCATCTTCCTTAGGCATCATACAAACTCTCAAGCACTTAAACCAAGCAAAACGAACTATAATACAAGCTACAGAAATCCAGTTTCTCAGCTTCTTTCTTGAACTTCGAAAAGGTAGAATTCTCCACCATTTGAATCCAAATAAAGTACTAACCTATTCTACTCCTTCTTCTGATTCTAGTGCTTCTTACAATTCTTAAATCCATTGAGAATTGAGAGAGAAATCTCAAATTGAAGGTGCTCGCTATGTTCTGGGTTTTTGATTCATATCTCTTTGTTTACTTTATATAAATTTGGCGCGATGGTGGTGTTATGATCGTCTTGAAGAAACGGATCCAATGATACTGGCCTGGGTTCCTAATTTTACTGTTTGAAAGATCTCACAAAATCTCCATTGTAGGGTGGCTGGAGGTTGAAGACGATGACATGTCTCGTCTCAGCCAATGATAGCGTGCCAAACGTTTTAATTTTATTGGTTGCCCTTTTTCTGATTTCTTGCGCATCTTACTAAGGTCCATATCAAGCACAACTCGTCTGGTACATTGGATTAGCTTAATAACACGTTTTGACTATGATCTGATGGCCCATATCTTTCTGGTTTTATTTTATTTTCTGATTTTATATTTTAATTGATTTAATTTTCAAAAATTCATAACTCTTTTATTTTTTATCCAAAAATCATGAAAAAATTCACAAAAATACTTTCAATTATTTCTGATCTCATGAATATTTTTTCATATTTTTATTTTGAAAATTGATATTTTTTATATTTTTGTGCATTCTTTGCTTTATTTTAATTACCTTAAAAATACTTTCTGACATTTTTTAATTCTAAAAAATTTCCTAAATATCATTTTGCATATTTTTGACTTTTTGAAAATTTTATGAAATTTTATATTGATGTTTACTATTTTTTTACCTATTTTCGATTTTTTTGGACAATTTTAATTAGTTTTAAAATAGTTTCTGATTTTTAAAAATTGCCAAAATTTTTATAAAAATATTTAAGTTCTTTTCTGATTTTTCTATGGTCTTACTTAATTTTTCTTGATTAATTTGAATATAGTTGATATTTTTATTTCTTATTTCCATTATAAAACTTTTTTTATGTATATATATTAAATGCAATATTATTTTGTAATTATTTTCTGGCTGAACTTGGGTTGAATTTTGATCATGAATTTTATTAACATCATTGGATCCATGGTGTTGAGTCTAACTCCATAAAAAATGGATGAATGATTTTAATAATAGTTTGATTTAAATTTAATTCAAATATGGTTTGTATATTCTCTCCCACCCCTCTTCCTCGTGTCCCTTTCTCATTGCACTAAGTGTTATTGAAGCATGATCTCTATATCACGTCTCAAAATAAATAGTGCATAGATTGCTATTGACCGGCCTCAAAATAGGTGAGACTTCTATATAAGTCCACTTACGATTGCTTAACATAGCGCTAAATTTTGTTCCGATTCGAATAAATGATCATTCGTGGACCAAATTAGTCTATTACAAACATATTGAATTGGTATGAATATACAAGGAATTTAATAAATAAAAAGTATAAAAATGAATAAATGTACAAGGATGCAAAATGTAAATAAAAATGAATTTTGTTTGATTTTCATGAAAGAAAAAAAGATTTTGTCTTAACCTAATTTAAATAAAGAAAGTAGTTAATTAAGTTTGAATTTATTAAGAAAAAGATTTTAAAAGAAAACCCTAATTCTATTAATTAATCAAAAGAAGATAAGTTTAAGAGAAGTATTTTTAGTATTTTTATCTTTAAAAAATATTTATAGTATTATAAAATATTTTTAGTCTTTTTTTATATAAAAAAATGATGTATTTAAATTAATATGAAAGAAAATAACTAATAACCTAATTTTATTTATATTTGTAAGATAGTAAGTGAAAAATAAATAGAATATGATTAATAAAAATAATTTTGTGAGAAAAATAAAATAAAATCAGTCAAAATATAAATATGTCATTTTTTTGTATTTTATGATTTTTTGTATTTAAAAATAAATATATTTAAGAAAAGATAAATGAAATAAATAAATAAATTAATTAATTAGGCCAGGGGGTGCCAAGAGCCAGTATGGAGGTTAGTCAGCAAAAACAAAAAAATTAGTCAGGCCCAGGGGGTGCCAAGAGCCAGTATCCATTAATACAAATAAAACAATAAATATGTAAGGCAAAACGTGTTTTGAAGACTTCATCTTCAACCTCCAGCCAGACCAACTGTAACTTGCTCATTTCTCATCAAAAATGAAAACTGTAAACATGAAACTTGTAGCAAATTTTCTCACGATTCCAGAAATGTAAAGTATTAAAATTATATATCAAAGATAAGCAAGAATTTTAATGGCCCTAATATGAACCCTAAAAATTTCAGAGATTTTAGTTTCAAAATTCTCTAAGCTCAAGAAAAATTAATGGAAACTATGGACATGGTTAGCTTCAGGGCAATAATATCTACATGTTTTATTCACAAATAAACTATTGATGATGCCTGTATGAAGAGTTTCAAGTTGAGAAAACTTACCTCAAAACTGGAAATCGTGTTTGGAGTTTGAGCTTGTTTCAAGCGATGGTGATGATCAGGTTAGCTTCCTTGAGGTCCTAGGAAGCTAATGCAATGGTTTTCAAATGACTTAGAGAAGTCAATGTGCAATGCTCTGTTTTTGGTTATGGAAGATGGGGTAAATGATGTTACAGAAATGAAACAGGTACAAGGATGAGTTACACTTGATGTAAGGAAGCTTTAGAAACTAAAAGGCCAAGAAACACACGAGGGAAATGTGAGTTTGAGGTTCAAGGTCAAAAACTGTGCAACAAATGGAGTTTTTGTGCAATTTCTAATTTCAGAGAGTTTTGGTGTATTTTAGGGTTTTCAAGCTCGTGTCCTAGCTCACAAATAATGACTCTATTTATAAGCAACAAGTTTGGAATGCTCTAGTTGATCAAAATTCAAATTTGCATCCTTAAGCTAAACATGTGATTTTTTGACAAAAGAAGTTTCAAAGTCTTTTGTACTTCCTAAGATAGAGTGGTTATGCTTTAAACAAGCTTGCTTATGACTTTGTGAATGGAGTTTAATTAGAGGGAACAAGTTAGAGGCTCAATGTGAACTTTATGCAAAAAGCTTGCTTTACAAGAATGACAATGTTACTTTGTGCCATTAATGGAAATGTAACTTAGATAATAGCTCAAATGCTTGGATCAAAGCTCTAACAACTGTGTAAACATTTAATTATGGAGTGAAAAACAAGATTTAGGCCTTTAAAGTAAGGATTATGAAGCCTAGCATGGATTTGGTTCATGTGTTCTTCAAAAATGACTTGTAATTCAAGTGGCAAAACCCTAACTTCATCTCTTCGATTCTCCCTACTCAAGAATGATCTCAAGGAGTTCTTGGACATTTTGGAAATCTTGCCATGTGCTCTACAACCCATATTTGAATTGCTTTTGAAGATTACCCTTGTAACTATATAAAAAAGTGCCATGAAGTTGGGTCAAAATCCTGACTAAATTAGTGCAAAATTTCACTAAGTGTTTAGTTTCATGATCCTATGTTCTTGAAATTATAACTTAAGATCCAAGAACTTTTGGAAGAAGTTGTGTGAAGAAAAGTTTTAGATTTCATGGAGATATAAAACTTTCATGTTGGGAGTTTCTCTTGAATCATCTTGTATCATGATGAAAATTTGGCTCAAACTTATGAAAAAAACATGAATTTTCAACACTTAGAAAAATTTCTAAGTTTAGAAATTTTGACTTTTCAAAATGAAATCTTGAATTTTTCATTTCTTGATGAATAAGTTTCATATTTTGACATGTTTGATGAATTATGATCTTTGGCACTTAAATTTGACCAAAAAGTCAAAGTTTGACTTTTCAGTATACAATTGACTTTTGATCAATTGACTACAAAATTCATCTGTCAATCCAATGGACTTGCAATGTTTGAAACCATGTCCTTAGGTCAAAATGATGAAATTGGACTCTTGAGATCATGCCTTAAACCAATTGACCATTTGCTAGGTCAAAAACCAGAAATTGCCCTTTCCCAATCAAAACCCTAATTTTGACCATTTTGCCCTTTTGGGGATTTGATCAAATCTCTTGAGGAATTATGGTCCAAACTCGATCAAATGATACATATGAGTCTAAAATTTTGATGTTGATCAAAAATTAAGAATTTTGACTGTAAATTGGCCATGGTTGACTTTTTCCCCAATACAACTGATTTTTAGGTCAACTATTCAATTGACTGAGCAAAAATGTGATCCAAGGCTTGAAACTTGGCATGAGTAATCGTGGGGGTCCATAATGACCCATGAAAGTCATATGAGGCATTGAAAGTTAGAATGTCCTTGTGCAAACTCAAACCCTAATTTTGGTCATCAGTGCATAAGGAGGTGTCTTAAGCTGACCAAACCCTAATGTAGTCTTGAGTTAATGAGATCTTGTGAGAAAATTCTTGACAAGTGAGAGGCTAAATTTTGGGGTACAACAGCTACCCCTGTTCAATCTTCTTAAGCCTGAAGAGTTAGATTGGCAAATTTCGCCATTCGTGACTCGAAGGTGGAAGATGATTGGACACTAGAGTGCCCAGAAATTTACACTCGGTGACGTGATGGTTGAGGGAATGGGATTCAATATGCCATTTGGAGAGGTGATAGAAAGCTGTAGGAGATGGGCTTAAAGATGCCATCCAAAAGTGATTGTTTGTATTGTAATTTGTAAGCTGGAAGAATGAGTATCAGAATGGCATCCGTGTCTGTAGCGTATTTGAACTGCATCTGGGAGCTGATTTTGAATGAGTGTCAGAATGGCGTCCGTGTCTAGAGCGTACCTGAAATGTATCTGAAAGCTGGTTTTGAATGGGTATCAGAATGGCATCCGTGTCTGGAGCGTATCTGAATTGTATCTAAGAGTTGAATCTGAATGAGTATCAGAATGGCATCCGTGTATGGAGCATATCTGAACTGTATCTGAGAGTTGAATCTGAATGAGTATCAGAATGGCATCCGTGTCTAGAGTGTATCTGAACTGTATCTAAGAGTTGAATCTGAATGAGTATCAGAATGACATCCGTGTCTGGAGCGTATATGAACTGTATCTGAGAACTTTTAACATTGTTAATGGTAGCTGTTAATCTTATCCTGAAAAGGGTAAAATGTTAGCTAAAGTGCAAAGTCATGTTGTATGAAATGTATGATATAACGCATTTATTTTATCAATGTTTGTGATGTGCGGATGCAATGTATGCATATGTGAGCTAGTCTATTGCGCTATTTGTTGGATTTGGGGAAAATAAATCCCTGAATGTTGTTGAGGGTATGTAAGTCTTCATGTCTTGAAGTCGGAGTGTTGATGAATTTCCATTTAGAGAAATAAACTCTGTTGTAAGGGAAATTCCATGTACTACTTGAAAAATCTGTTTGGAGAATCTGGGGAAATTGGATGATTTCTACTGGGGATTGACAATTGGAAGCTTTGTTCTGTTGGGGATTAAACTGTACACTGCGGGGGATTTTTATGGAAAATAAACTTAGAGAAATCTCCCTATCTCTTAAAGCCATCAATAATTGTCTTTTATTTTGTTTATTTGTAAACAGTTATTATGTTCAAATGCATATGTTCAACAATGAATCATTGGACGTTTTTGTAAACAAAACACAAGAGTAAAGAAAAACAGATAGTTTTGCAATTTCAAAGGAATATCTTTGTATTGACTTTGAGCAAGTATTTTTTTTGTATAGTGAGACAAACGTTCTAGTAAGAGAATGTCATCGTAAAAAATGAAAATTTTAATACAAAGAAAAAATAGCTATGTGTAATAATCCCATGGGGTTCCCATTCTGCTATAGCCTTCGTATCTCTGAGCATCTTGTCTACTTGTTGCCTTGTCCGAAGATGATTGAATTGGTCAGGAATGTCGAGTTTGCAAGTTGTCCGTAAGGTGATCCAATGGGACATAGTCATACGCTTTAATTCCTTAACTTTTTCCTGGACCTCCCTTTCGGGTTTTTAGTCCACCGAGATACCCTTTTTTTCCCAAGTCACCCTTTCGGGTTTTCAACTTGCCGGGTGTACATATTTTTTTTATTATTTATCCCTAATTTTTGCCTGAACCTTTTGGTTCGCCGGGATGCCCCTATTTTGCCTAGGTGTGTCAACCTAGCGGGTCTCTTATGCGTAGTATCTTTTGACTATGTCTGTGTTCGCAGGGTGCGGCAGGTCGTCACCATCCATGGTGGTCAAGATCATTGCTCCACCAGAGAAAATGTTTTTGTTTACAAATGGTCCTTCGTATGTAGGAGTCCATTTTCCCCTGGGATCCCCTTACGGTAGTATGATACGTTTGATCACCAGATCCCCAACTTGATACACTTGGCGTCTGACCTTTTTGTTGAAAGCCTTGATCATCCGTTTTTCATACATTTGACCATAGCAGACAGCAGTAAGTCTTTTCTCATCAACTAAGTTCAGTTGATCAAGTCGAGTCTGGATCCAATCGTCTTCATTTAGACCCGCATCCTTCATAATTATTAGAGAGGGGATCTGAACCTCAATAGGCAAGACAACTTCCATGTCGTATACCAAAGAATAGGGTGTTGCCTCGGTCGATGTGCGGGCTATAGTACGATACTCATGGAGAGCGAATGGTAACATCTCGTGCCAGTCTTTGTATGTGACTGTCATTTTCCGTATGATCTTTTTAATGTTCTTATTCGCAGCTTCGACAACATCATTCATCTTCGGCCGGTAAGGGGAAGAATTGTGATGCTGGATCTTGAACTGCTCGTACAGGGCGGTGATCATAGTATTGTTCAGATTTCTACCATTGTCAGTAATGATCCTCTCCAGGATACCATACCGACAAATGAGGTTCTGCTTGATGAACCAGGCGACAACATTCTTGGTGACGAAAGCGAAGGAGGCTTCCTCAACCCACTTTGTAAAATAGTCAATGGACACTAGGATGAAGTGGTGTCCATTGGAGGCTGTCGGTTTGATTTCCCCAATCATATCTATTCCCCACATAGTAAAGGGCCAAGGAGCCGGCAAGACATTTAGAGGAACCGGAGGTACGTGCACTTTATCATCATAAATCTGACACTTGTGGCAGGTTCGAGAGTGTTGATAGAAATCTGCTTCCATGGTAGACCAGTAATAACCTTCCAGTAGGATTTTATTTTCCATCGTATACCCACTGGAATGGGTGCCAAAGGTGCCTTCATGTAATTCAGCCATGATCCTCTCAGCTTCAACCTTATCTACGCATCGAAGTAACACAGAGTCATGGTTGCATTTGTAAAGAATGCCATTACTAAGGAAGAATTTAGCAGAGAATCTCCTTAAGAACTTCTTATCATTGACTGAAGCTCCTTCTGGATACTCTTGAGCCTCGAGATACTTATTGACTTCGTGAAACCAAGGATGGTCCACTACTTCTTCAGTATTAATCTCGTCATAGTGTGCTGGTTCATCCATTCATTCAATGGTGACCTGGGGAGTCTCGTTATCCCATTTAAGTTTAAACATAGATGACATTATGGCTAGTGCGTCTGCTAGCTGATTTTCTTATCGCGGGAAGTGCTCGAAGGTAATATTCTCAAAATGTGGGAGCAATGTCAAAACATGTTCTTTATAAGGGATAAGGTTAGGGTGTTTGGTGTCCCATTCCCCTTTGATCTGGTTGATAACCAAAGCCGAATCTCCGGATACATTCAAGGATTTGATCCCCAAGTCTATGGCAGCTTTGAGACCAAAGAAGCACGCTTCGTATTCCTCCATGTTGTTTGTACAATTGAAGATATGCGTACAACACCAATACCATTTCCAAGTGCGTTTGATGCCCCATCAAAGAACAGGGTCCATCGGGATCCTTGTTCAGGTCCTTCATATGGGCTGAATTCTTCACAGTTGTTTACCATCATGATGTCTTCATATTGGAATTCGAAGTTCATGGACTGGTAGTCTTCCACAGCTTGGTGAGCAAGGTGATCAGCTAGTAAACTTCCCTTTATAACTTTTTGGGTAGTATATTGTATGTCATATTCTGTCAGGATTATCTGCCATCTCGCTATTCTCCCAGAGAGAGCAGGCTTCTCGAAGATGTATTTTATCGGATCCATTTTAGATATCAACAAGGTAGTATGGGTCAGCATATACTGTCTTAGCCGGCGAGCAACCCATGCCAGAGCACAGTAAGTTTTCTCGAGCAATGAATATCTTGTTTCACAGTCAGTAAACTTTTTTATCAGGTAATAAATAGTGTGCTCTTTTCGGCTAGACTCGACATACTTCCCCAACACACCCCATTGAATTTTCTAAAACAGTTAGATACATGATCAATGGTCTTCCCTCGACTGGTGGCATTAAAACAGGAGGCTCTTGCAAGTATTCTTTGATCTTGTCGAAAGTCGTTTGGCATTCATCATACCATTTGAATACTTGATCTTTCTTCAATAGTTTGAAGATTGGCTCACAAGTAGCTGTCAGGTGAGAAATGAATCTGGAAATGTAGTTTAAACATCCCAAGAATCCTTTGACTTCCTTCTCAGTATGAGGAGAAGGCATCTCTTGTATCGCTTTCACCTTGGCGGGATCTACTTCAATACCCTTGTTACTGACGAAAAAGCCTAAGAGTTTACTAGACCTTACTCCAAACGTGCATTTATTTGGGTTCAACCTCAACTTGTACTTCTTTAGCCTCTCAAATAGTTTCTGTAAATGATCAAGATGCTCTTCTTCTGTTTGAGATCTAGCTATCATGTCGTCCATATAGACCTCTATTTCATGATGTATCATATCATGAAATAGAGCTACCATGGAACGCTGATAGGTTTCCCCAGCATTCTTTAGTCTGAATGGCATCACCTTGTAGCAGAATGTGCCCCACTGTGTGACAAATATTGTTTTCTCCATGTCCTCAGGCGCCATTTTGATTTGGTTGTAACCTGAGAAACCGTCCATGAAGGAAAACACTTTGTGTTGTGCCGTATTGTCAACTAGGATGTCAATGTGGGGAAGTGGGAAACCATCCTTAGGGCTTTCCCTATTCAAATATTTGTAGTCCACGCACATTCGTACCTTGCCGTATTTCTTGGGTACGGGAACAACATTGGCAACCCATTGCGGATATGAGGTGACAGACAAGAATCCAACATTGAATAATTTCATGACCTCCGCTTTAATCTTTTCTGACATGTCCGGTCGCATGCGACAGACCTTTTGTTTTACTGGTGGGCAATCCTCTTTTGTAGGTAGACGATGTACCACAATATCTGCATCAAGTCCTGGCATGTCTTCATACGATCAGACAAAGACTTCAACATATTCGTGTAGCAATTGAATTAGACGCTTCTTGACACTGGGTTCCAGATTGGCACCCACCTTAACCTCTCTTTTATCTTCCTCAGTACCTAAGTTGATTGTATCCACGGGTTCCTCGTGGGGATGAATGGTCCTCTCTTCTTATTGTAGTAATCTGGAAAGTTCCCCTGGTACTTCACAATCTTCCTCACCTTCGTCTTCGGCTTGGTAGATTATATTTTTAGAGTCACAAAATTCCATAGCAGAACTGTTATCCATGGGATCCCGAATGGATGTAGACCTGCATTGTGAGTGTGAGTGTGTGTAAGGGTATAACTATCTTTGAAAGAAATGAAAGTGTAAAAAAAAAATTAGCACAAAGTTTGTATGCAAAACATCCATGATTCATTGATGTCATATGGAAATTAGATAATAGCCCTTACAAATGGACCATTGTGCCTCGGGTAAGACACAAGGTTTTAAGAGTCTGAATTGTTTTAATATTACAGATCCAACAAAATGTAAAGACAAATTACTGTGGGATAAAAGTGATCGGGACGAAATCTCTAGCCTTCTAGTTGCTGAGCCCTCCACTGACAGTTGGGAAGATCCAATCCTCCAGGTTGTATCCATCTTCATCATCCTCTACCGTGTTGACTTCGCAGTTGCTGATCTTCAGGGGTGGTCCTTCAGCACGAGCGCGGCGTACAGCCTTCTGAGCACCTAAAGTGAAACCCAGGCCAAACTTTTTGGACTTGTATGGGATATCTGAGAGTTTCCCCCAGATAGTGCACCCACCTTCTTCTATCACTACCTTTGCATCCTTCAAATATGACATCCTGAGTGGAGGCCTTGTGATCTTGGGAACAACCTTGGTCACTGCCACATCTTGTGGGACTTCTTCGAAGTGTTGGAATGGAGTTTCAATAAATTCACCATATAATTCCAAATATCTGAAGGAATTGAGATGGCTGATCATATACTCTTCTTCTCCATGAACGGTGATAATCTTCCCTTGAATTGGATACTTCAGCATTTGGTGCAAAGTAGAAGTAATAGCGCCAGCATTGTGGATCCATGGTCGGCCTAGTAAGCATGAGTATGAAGGGCGGATGTCCATTGCATAAAAAGATGAATCGAATGTTTGGGTTCCAACCTATATGGGGATATCCACTTCCCCATGCACATCCTTTTCGAGCCATTAAAATCCCTTACTACTATGTTGCTTGGCTTCAATGTCAATCCCTCACAGTCAAGCCTATCAAGAGATTTTTTAGGCAATACATTCAGATATGAGCCAGTGTCCACCAAAACATGAGTCATGGTTGTGCCCCTACATTCAACTGAGATATGCAATGCCTCATTATGCTTCCTTCCTCTTGGTGTTAAATCAGCATCTGAAAAACCTAGACCATTATCTGCAGTCAAGCTGGCTATGCAGTCTTGGAACTGATCGACAAATGTCTCTTGGGGTACATGGGCAGTTTTCATGAATTTTACCAAGGCTTTTGCATGTGCCTCAGAACATAGTAGTAAAGCCAACATGGAAATTTTAGATGGAGAGTTGCCCCAGTTGCTCAACTACATCGTAATCGCTTCTTTTTATGATTTTTAGAATTTACTCTATCTCTTTCCGGGAGGTCTCAAGGATAGCCAATGATTGTGTCTTCGTCTTGACAGAATCAACCATAACACCTTTTCCTCGAGTCTCGGTTGATTCGGCAGCAAGAGTGTCAGTAGGAATGATAACATGGATTGTAATAGCTTTGTCAGTTGAAGTAATAGTGGGGATGATTGTAGTACTGGGAACAACTTTTGGAGGAGTAACAACATGAATGATTACGGGTCTAGATACTGCTTTTGGGGGAGCAATTTCTGGAGAGAATATCCTTCCGCTTCGGGTAATCTTGCTAGTCCCTACAATATTACTGATATCGGAGTCGACTTTCTCAGAACTTGAATCTTCGGCCGCTGGCCAATCTTTCTTGATATCGTGGTAGTAGACATCCCCTCTATAATTCCATGGTATGGTTTTGTCTGACAAATACGGGACTGGTCCAGGCATTGTAATTATCAAAGGAGTTGCTTTTGGAACTGATGTAATTCTAACGGGTCTTTTGGTGGAGACCCTGGAAGAATTGGCAGAAATGGTAATGATAGAAACATCTTTAAAAGGAACAGGTGGAACAGAATTCTTTTCAAACAATTATTTTGGTCATCTATTAGGCACTGAACGCTTGCTTTCAACAAAGGACAGCTGGTTAGTGAGGACAAACAGAAATAATAGCCCTTATCACAGCCCGGGAACATGCCGGCATTCAACAAGTTCACTTTAATAGTCAGGAGTGGGGTCATAAGTTCATCAACTGAAGTAACAAACATTTCTTCTTCAATGACAGTCGTATTATGGCCATGTTTGGGCATAGGGGCAGAAATGACGTTTGGCATTTCGGGCGCATCGAATTCAATCTCTTTTGCTTCAATGAGGTCTTGTATTTTGTTCTTTAGAGCCCAACAATTATTAGTGTCGTGGCCGGGACTTTCAGAGTGGTATGCACAACGGGTATTGGGATAATAGTAAGGAGATGTTGTGTTAGGATTCTTTGGAGCTTCTTTCAAAGTTTCCAGGTTGGATCTTAACAGATGTGGCAATACTTGAGATAGAGTCATGTTAATTCTGGTGAATTGTCTAACTGGCCTTTCCATCCTTGGTTGGTTGTTTCTTTGTTGATCATGCGTAGGTTTAGGAATCATAATAACCCCCACCATTGGACGGCGTTCGGCCCTATCTTGATTTCTCTGAGGATAAACAACAACCACTTCTTTCTTTCTGATAAATGGCTTCCTTTTAGTAGTAGAGGATGTATCTTTCTGAATCTTTCCACTCTTTATCCCGGCTTCTACCATTTCTCTTGTCAATATCAGTTCAGTAAAACCCGCCGATGAACTTCCAATTAGGTTATTGAAGAAGGGACCAAACAAGGTGCCCAAAAACATGTCTACTAATTCTCTTTCAGATAGGGGAGGTTGAACTCTTCCAGCCAAGTCTCTCCATTTTGGCGCATAGTCCTTGAAACCTTCATTGGAAACCAAGGCCATACTCTGGAGTTGAGTACAGGTAGGCGCAAGATCAACATTGTATTGGTATTGTTTGTAGAAAGCTACAGCAAGATCTTCCCAGTTATGAATGTTGGCTCTTTCTAACTGATAAAACCAATCAAGTTGAGTTCCAGACAGACTGTCTTGGAAGAAGTGTACCCATAAGTCTTTGTCAGCGGTATGGGGCTGGATTTTCCTCACATAGGACTGGAGATGCATTTTAGGGCATGAAACTCTCATATTTGGAGAACACAGGTGCTTTGAATTTTGGAGGAATGAAAACCCCCGATACCAAACCCAATTCCTCAAATTCCAAGCCAGACACTTTTTGGATTTCCATTGCGCTTAACCTCTCCTCGAGATGTTTATACTTGTCATCAACTGGAGGGTATTTTTCTTCAGAATAGTCTTCTTCTTCCTCTTCCTCTTCTGATTATGACGGGACAATTGTTTCTTTGCCTTTCCGATCTTGATTGTCTCTCTCACCGGATGTCGTTGCAAAGTCTAAGGTCCTTCTCGTCTGCCCATAGAATATTCTTCCCATGTTTAGGACTCCGGTTACCTTTTTTGTCTTCTTTTTCTTTTCTTCATCCAGCAAAGTCTTCAACTCTTCTTGTCCTTTAGATATGGTCAAGAACAACTGTTGAAACTGTGCATGCTGAGCTTGGAGCTCCTTCACTGTTTGCTCGAGATCCATCTTACTGAAA
The DNA here is from genome assembly GCA_948472305.1 of Vicia faba. Classification (NCBI taxonomy): domain Eukaryota; kingdom Viridiplantae; phylum Streptophyta; class Magnoliopsida; order Fabales; family Fabaceae; genus Vicia; species Vicia faba. The sequence continues at coordinate 180,043,488 of OX451740.1, forward strand.
TAAACAATAGAGAGATGAGGAGACTTGTTGCAATAAACCTGCTTATGTTATGATGAATGGTGGATGCGTATGCAATGATTTCAAGGATTTTAAGATTCAAATTCATTTTAGACATAAAGGAAACACACGTTATAAATTAAAGCTTTTGAGTACATCAATGCCTTCTTGGGAAAAACAAATACAAGAAACTCTAAGATAAAAAGGTAGTGCGTATCCTCTTTGGTGCAAGGTAGGCATTCATAGTCTGCTCCTCATGAAGTAGCCTAGTGAGTTCCAAAACCTTCTTCTCGCTTGCATAGAATTTGACTTTGAAGGTATTTCTCTCCCCCTTGAGTTGTATCCAATTTCTTTGTAGGTCTTCAAGAGAGGTATGCATGTCAGGATGTAGGATAGTGTATGGAACATCTCCTTCCATGACAGGCTCAATGATTACCGGGAGAATGGAGGGGTAAGGCATCATAAGACTCTGAGCACGAGTTCGTACCCATTTGAGGTAAGGCTCAAGAGGGATGGAATTTTTATGCCCCAAAGTCTTGCTATCTACCTTTTTTAATATCCTCCAAGCTCAGATAAATCTCCGGCGAAGACCTTGATCGTCGTTATCGTAGTCAAATACCAAACCTTGAATCAGCATCTCGTGCGTGCCATCCCTTTGGGAGTAACCAAATTGTCTTAAGGATAAGAAGGGGTTGTAGGTGATACCTCCCCTAATTCCAAGTACAGGGACATTAGGAAATTCTCCACAACGGTCAACAATAGTAACATTCTCTATGGATCGGGAGCACCAATGAATGTCTTAATGTTTGAGTGTCATCAACCTTTGTGACCACCTTGAACCTTGCTTATTATTTAATACAGATTGGGGAAGATGCAAAATAAACAATCTTTCCAAGAGAGGAGTGAAACATATAAGGACACTTCTTTTCCTCATTGTGCAAGTGTGAAAAGAGTGTAGGATATCCCCTAGTAATGTAGGCACTGGGTTCCGAGATATGAAGATTTTGACGACGTTCACATCTATGAGTTGGTCAGGATTTGGAAACAACACCAACCCATAGATGAGGAGAGCCACAATTTCCTCAAAGACTTGCAGATCCAAAGAATTCCAACAACTTTAGGCTTTCTCAAACAAGAACTTTGCTAGGAAACATTTGACACCACTCTTTGTTTCCCAATGAGTTGTGACATCAGATGAGTGCAAGTGTAGAGCTTGAGTAATCTCTTCTGGCTTTGGGTCTCTTTCCGTACCGTTGAAAGGTAGTTGATTGAGAATGAGAATCCTCAAGAGTTGGGAGAGTTCTTCCAAAGTTGGCACAAGTTAATAGTCGGGAAATGTGAAGCAATGGTGTAAAGGATCAAAGAACTGAAAGAGCACCTTCATCATGTCCTCATTTGTGTTAGAGGTGACCAATTTGAGTAGGCGACCATGTCTCTCGGTGAATGGAGAGTTTTCAGGAATCCTTGAAGCTATCTCCTTAAGTTGTGGAGGGATCCTTACAAGGTTGACTTGAATAGTTTTCCTGCAAAGATAATCCATATCCTACAAAACAAGAACAAAGATGAATCCAAAAATCCTTGAAATGGTTAGTGAATGTGTATGATGTTATGATGTTCATGATGTTATGTACAAGTATGCATATACAAACAAAGAAAACAGATCCTTAGGTTTAGGCTTGCATGGAGTTTTATAGGTAAGTACCATCTTGAAGTTTAGTTGGCTCTAACCTGTCCTAGTAATAGTAACCGGGTTCTAAGGAGCTCAATATCACTGGTTTGTTTCCTTGGTCATTGTTTCAGCACAAGCCTCTTTAATGGCGACCGAAATATCCCAAGAAACCAAACCTCAATGAGTTTAGTATCGAGTATCTACCAACTTCAGACTGCACTAAAGTCGGTCATCTCACTACATCCTAAATGGCCAAGTTGGTCAAGTAAAGGTTCTAAAAGTTCATTAGTGCTTCATGACATCACTCAACGACCCCGTATTCCTTTTGATTAACTCAAAGGCTACCGGTACCCACAAATATGTCGCACTAACATAGCTATTGCTTAGACCATGTTGGTATACCCCGCACACTTTCCATAACGTATTGCTACTTACCTATAATGTATCCAAAATCTGGGTAGAGGATTCAAACCCAAACAAAGAACCATAATGTAAAGCATAGAAGTCAAACAATGTAAGCAAGTAAATGTGATATATCCCTAAGGTAACCCCACTTTTTAAGTAAACTCCCCAGCAGAGTCGCTAGTTCTGTGATACGGTGGGAGAAATGACTTGGGTGTTTTGCGTTTGATCGCAAATGTTGCGGTTAGCAAGAGTCGCCATCGACTTTTCTTTTATCCAAAAGGAAAGGTGAAAAAGCACAGGAAAGACCTTTGAGATTTTTTCTTGAGTTCGGGGGTAGATTATGAAAAGGGAAGGTATTAGCACCCTTTTCATCCATGGTTTTCCATGGGCTCTTAGTTACTTGCTAGATCACTTGCTTTTGTTTAAAATGGTGCTTAGTGTGGTTTTTGAAAGTATTTTGTAAAGAGGCCATTGTTTAGGCAATCTTTGTAATGATTCTCGTTCGTAAGAATGTATACAAATATGTTGGTCTTTTGAAATTGTTTTCAAGTTTGTAAGATGTTTTGAAATGTGTAGGTGTTGTTTTGAAAATAGCAAGGAGGTTTGTTTTGAAATGGAGCAAGTAATTTGGAGCAATCTACCTACTCAAATGTCTTTCTTTTTCATTTTCTTTTCCTTTGACATTGTTGTCTTACCAATGATGGTAAGCAACCCTATCTTTGGATGTAAACGGGACGAGCATGGGTCATCGTATAACCATGATTAGCAATGTTACAAGGTATCTTAGCATTCTTTTTGAGGGACTAAGATCATTTGTAAGGCAACTTAGATAGCATCATCGAGGGACTATGATCTTGTATTTGCTTGTTTTGGCTAAGATACCTCACATGTGTAATATGGCCATTTTGTATAAGGCAACCAAGTGGAATAACCCTAGGGATGCTTGTGTGCAAATGTGTTGTTTTCATGCTTGATTTAGTCTTGAATTAGGGCTTGCTATTTATTGGTTTTAAGTCTTTCCATACAAACCCTAATTACTAGCATGTTATATGAAAGCGATAAATTGCGAAATTTAAAGTTACTACGCTATTACAACATTTGTGGGGAGGGGGTGTACAATTTGTAAATGAGGATTGCAAGAATTTAAACCTAATTAGTCTATTACAACCATATTGAATTGGTATGAATATACAAGGAATTTAAATAAATACAAAGTATAAAAATGAATAAATGTACAAGGATGCAAAATGTAAAGAAAAATGAATTTTGTTTGGTTTTCATGAAAAAAAAAAGATTTTGTATTAACCTAATTCAAATAAAGAAAATAGTTAATTATATTTGAATTTATTAAGAAAAAGATTTTAAAAGAAAACCCTAATTATATTAATTAATCAAAAGAAAATAAGTTTAAGAGAAGTACTTTTAGTATTTTTATCTTTAAAAAATATTTATAGTATTATAAAATATGTTTAGTATTTTTTTATATATATAAAATGATGTATTTAAATTAATATGAAAGAAAATAACTAATAACCTAATTTTATTTATATTTGCAAGATAATAAGTGAAAAATAAATAGAATATGATTCATAAAAATATTTTTGTGAGAAAAATAAAATAAAATAAGTCAAAATATAAATATATCATTTTTTGTATTTAAAAATAAATATATTTAAGAAAAGATAAATGAAATAAATAAATAAATAAATAAATAAATTGGGCCAGGGGGTGCCAAGAGCCAGTATGGAGGTTAGTCAGCAAAAACAAAAAAAATGAGCCAGACCCAAAGGGCCCAGCGCCTGCTAAACAAAAAAAGAGTCAGAAATGTAAAAAATGTGAAAAAAAATGAAAAGGGTATCACTAGGGCTCGAATCCAAGTCCCATAGGTTACAGACGCACACTTCTACCACTGGGATGGCTATACATCTGCTAATACAAATGAAACAATAAATATGTAAGGCAAAACGTGTTCTGAAGACTTCATCTTCAACCTCCAGCCAGACCAACTGTAACTTGCTCATTTCTCATCAAAAATGAAAACTGTAAACATGAATTTTGTAGCAAATTTTCTCACGATTCCAGAAATGTAAAGTATTAAAACCGTAGATTAAAGATAAGCAAGAATTTTAATGGCCCTAATCTGAACCCTAAAAATTTCAGAGATTTCAGTTTCAAAATTCTCTAAGCTCAAGCAAAATTAATGGAAATTATGGACATGGTTAGCTTCAGGGAAATAATATCTACATGTTTTATTCACAAATAAACTATTGATGATGCCTGTATGAAGAGTTTCAATTTGAGAAAACTTACCTCAAAACTGGAAATCATGTTTGGAGTTTGAGCTTGTTTCAAGCGATGGTGATGATCAGGTTAGCTTCCTTGAGGTCCTAGGAAGCTAATGCAATGGTTTTCTTGAGTTGAGAGTGGCTGAAATGACTTGGAGAAGTCAATGTGAAATGCTCTATTTTTGGTTATAGAAGATGGGGTAAATGATGTTTCAGAAATGAAACAGGTACAAGGATGAGTTACACTTGATGTAAGGAAGCTTTAGAAACTAAAAGGACAAGAAACGCACGAGGGAAATGTAAGTTTGAGGTTCAAGGTCAGAAACTGTGCAACAAATTGAGTTTTGTGCAATTTCTGATTTCAGAGAGTTTTAGTGTATTTTAGGGTGTTCAAGCTCGTATCCTAGCTCATAAATAGTGACTATATTTATAAGCAAGAAGTTTGGAATGCTCTAATTGATCAGAATTCAAATTTGCATCCTTAAGCTAAACATGTGATTTTTTGACAAAACAAGTTTCAAAGTCTTTTGTACTTGCTAAGATAAAGTGGTTATGATTTAAAAAAGCTTGCTTCTGACTTTGTGGATGGAGTGTAATCAGAGGGAACAAGTTAGAGGCTCAATGTGAACTTTATGCAAAAAGCTTGCTTTACAAGAATGGCAATGTTACTTTGTTCCATTAATGGAAATGCAACTTGGATAATAGCTCAAATGCTTGGATCAAAGCTCTAACTGTTGTGTAAACATTTTATTATGGAGTGAAAAACAAGTTTTAGGCCTGTAAAGCAAGGATTATGCAGCCTAGCATGGATTTGGTTCATGTGTTCATCAAAAATGACTTGTAATTCAAGTGACAAAACTCTAACTTCATCTCTTCGATTCTCCCTACTCAAGAATGATCTCAAGGAGTTTTTGAAAATTTTAGAAAGTTTGCAATGTGCTTTACAACCCATATTTGAATTGATTTTGAAGATTACCCTTGGAACTATATGAAAAAGTGCCATGAAGTTGGGTCAAAATCCTGACCAAATTAGGGCAAAATTTCACTAAATGTTTAGTTTCATGATCCTATGTTCTTGAAATTATAACTTGAGATCCAAGCACTTTTGGAAAGAGTTGTGTAAAACAAAGTTGTAGATTTCATGGAGATATACAAATTTCATGTTGGAAGTTTCTCTTGAATCATCTTGTATCATGATGAAAATTTGGCTCAAACTTATGAAAAAAACATGAATTTTCAACACTTAGAAAAATTTCCAAGTTTAGAAATTTTGAATTTTCAAAATGAAATCTTGCCTTTTTGATTTCTTGATGAATAAGTTTCATATTTTGACATGTTTTGATGAATTATGATCTTTGGCACTTGAATTTTACCAAAAAGTCAAAGTTTGACTTTTCAGTATACAGTTGACTTTTGATCAGTTGACTGGAAAATTCATGTCAATCCAATGGACTTGCAATGTTTGAAACCATGTCCTTAGGTCAAAATGGTGAAATTGGACTCTTGAGATCATGCCTTAAAGCAATTTACCATTTGCTAGGTCAAAAACCAGAAATTGCGCTTTCCCAGTCAAAACCCTAATTTTGACCATTTTGCCCTTTTGGGGATTTGATCAAATCTCTTGAGGAATTATGGTCCAAACTTGATCAAATGATACATATGAGTCTAAAATGTTTATGTATATAAAAAAATTATGAAGTTTGACTGTAAATATGCCATGGTTGACTTTTTCCCCAATACAACTGATTTTTAGGTAAATTGTTCAATTGACTGAGCAAAAATGTGATCCAAGGCTTGACACTTGGTATGAGTAATCTTTGGGGTCCATAGTGACCCATGAAAGTCATATGAAGCATTGAAAGTTCAAATGTCCTTGTGCAAACTCAAATGTAGTCTTGAGTCAAGGAGATGTCTTGAGCTGACCAAACCCTAATGTAGTCTTGAGTCAAGGAGATCTTGTGAGAAAATTCTTGACAAGTGAGAGGGAAAATTTTGGGGTACAACACATATCATGCATCATATTGCACATATTTCTTGCATTTGTTATACAAATCCAGGTGTCTTACCAAGCTTCTTTACTTCGTTCAACAAGTTGACTCGCCACTACAACACTCAGGTTAATTTCAGAAGGAAGATGGACAACTTAGAACAAGAGAATCGCGAGCTGCACGAAGAAGTTTTTTCTTTGAAGGCCATCATGGCCAATCTTACTGCTCTGATGGAATCTCTGGTGGCTGCTCAGAATCAGCCACCGAGTGTTCAACCTCAACCAACAAGGGCGACTTTTGAAGCTCCGGTTGTTCCTGTGTCTGCTACCCCATATGTTATTCAGAATCGCATGCCTTAAGGTTATCCATGGGGAATGCCAGAGAACTTTGCGCCTGAAGGTTTCAATATTGGTCCTCAATATACTCCAGTTGTTCAGACTATTGTTACTCCTGCACCTCATGTGGTGCATGTTCCTGATGCACTTCCTTCGGTGAATATGGTTCCAATTATTAATGATGATATGTGTCGTCCTTTTACTCCACCAAGTGGAGACTTGGGTCTCTATGACAGAATGGATGATTTTCAAGAGCAGTTTGACAAAATGCAGAGGGATATGAAGGCCCTCAGGCAAAAAGAGTTATTCGGGAAGAATATGAATGAGTTATGCTTGGTCCTGAATGTTAAGATACCTGCAAAGTTTAAGGTCCCGGAGTTTGAGAAGTACAAGGGCAACACTTGCCCTCGTGCTCATCTAGTAATGCATGTAAGGAGAATGTCTACCCATACTGATGATCAGCGTCTGCTAATTCACTTTTTCAGGATAGTTTGACCGGTGCTGCGCTGAAGTGGTATATGAGTTTGGACAACGTCAATATCCATACTTTGAATTACTTGAGAGAAGCATTTATCAGACAATACAAATACAACATGGACATGGCGCCTGACTGTGATCAACTCAGGCCATGGTTCGGAAAGACAGGGAATCATTCAAAGAATATGCACAAAGATGGTGTGAGGTAGCTGCCCAAGTGATTCCTCCCATGGAAGAGAAGGAGATGACCAAGACTTTCCTGAAGACTCTGGGTGCTTTCTACTATGAAAGGATGGTAGCAAGTGCGCCAAGTGACTTTACTGAAATGGTAGGCATGGGTATCTATTTAGAGGAGGTTGTAAGAGAGGGCTGTTTAACGAAGAGTGAAGGATCTGGAGGTGCGAAGAAGCCATCTTATGGGTTTACCAAGAAGAAGGAAGGGGATGCAAATTTTGTTATGCAAGAGAGGAAGGTTAATCCTCCTAGAAGAAATTATCAGCGTCATCAGCAAGTCGCCTCAATTACTCCAGTTTTTGGTGTAGCTCCAACCATTGTTGCTTATCAGAGACCATCCCAGCAGGGGAATCAAGGGTATAATCAGATAAGGGAGGGTTATGACCCTATTCCTATGAGTTATAGGGAGTTACTACCGGGATTGATTTAGAAGAAGTTGGTTCAGACCCGACCACCTCCCGCTGTACTATCACCGTTGCCTTGGTATTACAAGGCAGACCAAACACGTGCTTTTCATCAGGGAGCACCAGGGCATAATGTTGAGAATTATTATCCTTTGAAGACTGAGGTGCAGAAATTGGTGAAGTATAGTATTCTATCTTTCAAGGATGTGGGTCCTAATGTGAAAGACAATCCTCTACCCAAGCATGAAGGAGAAAACATTGTCAATTTATATACTATACGCATGACAATGCTGGTTGTGCTATTTGTAGTATGAATATACTGGTTCGTGACAAGATAAAGTCTTATTTGCAGGAGATAATGGATGAGGGCCTCATCCACATAATCAGGCCTAGGGAAAAGTATGAAGAGGAAGTAAACCTAGTTTCTAGATGTCCTAGAGATTTCATAATTTTTAATGTGGAGTATGTGAATGAGGACCTTGTGCAATTGCATGCTACTTTCTGCCACACTGTGGTTTAGGTGGAACAACAATATGGATCTTGCCGAGTTTTCTGCCAGGACACCCGAGGATGTTAAATCATGAAGAAAGGTGTTCAGTTGTTGTTGGACAATGGAACTATCAAGGTTACAGGTCAAAGGGATGATTACCATGAAGTTGATATGATTGAGGTTTGTTTGGCTGAAGAAGAGCCGGATGATGAGTATGCCTCTGCAGATGAGTATTTCTGCTCATATGAGGGTTTGTCTTCCAGAGATGACTCAATAATGAATGATTGTGTTGAAGAAGGGGTAAACGTCATTGTGCTTTATTTTGGTGCACCTGCCCATTTTGAAGTTGAGTATTATAGCAAGCCAGTTGTTACCCCATTGGTGATTAGTTTGTCGGGTCCTGTCCCCTACAAGTCAGATAAGGCTGTACCTTACAAATATAACGCTACAATCTTAGAGGATGGTGTGGAAGTTCCCATCCAGCCAATTCCTGATGTTGGAAATATTGCTGAAACTAGCAGAGTGACTCGCATCAGTCATGTATTTACACCAGTTGTTCGAGGAGATGTTAACACTGGAAAGGAAATTGCTGAAAATGTTGAACCCAAGAAGGCAGTGGGTGAATCTAGTGGATCTACGTTAGAGAAAGAAGTGGATGATATTTTGAAGATAATCAAGATGAGCGACTACAGAATTGTTGATCAGCTACTGCAGACTCCTTCAAATATATCTATCTTGGCTTTATTGATGAACTCCTATGCTCACAGAGAATCTCTGATTAGGGTATTGGATCAAGCTTTTATGGAAAGTGACATGCCTATTGACTAATTCAGCAGTGTAGTAGGGAACATTACATCATGTAATAACTTAAGTTTCTGCAATGATGAGCTTATAAATGAAGGGAGGAATCACAACCTGGCCCTCTACATCTCTATGAACTGCAAGAATGATTCACTATCCAATGTGCTGATTGATAATGGATCCGCTTTGAACTTTATACCAAGGAGCACACTTATGATGTTGAAATATCAAGGAACTCCCATGCACCCAAGTGGAATTATTGTGAAAGCGTTTGATGGATCAAGGAAATCTATTATCGGTGAAGTGGACTTGCCTATACATATAGGCCCACATTTGTTTCAGATTACTTTCCAAGTCATGGATATCTACCCGCTTATAGCTTCTTGCTGGGAAGGCCGTGGATACATGAGGCAGGGGCTGTCACTTCAACTTTACACCAGAAACTGAAGTTTGTACATGAAGGAAAAGTGGTAATCATAAATGGAGAACATGCATTATTGATATCTCATTTGTCCTCTTTCACCATTGTGGAGGCGGATGAAGCTGCTATAGGAACCCAGTTCCAAGCCTTATCCATTGATAATATAAGAGGAAATGACAATTCCATGGTTTCACTTAAGGATGCGCAACAAGTTGTGCGTAAGGGTCATAGTGGAGTATGGGGACAGATTGTGGATCCACCTGTAAACAAGAACAGAGCCGGCTTGGGGTTCTCTCTGAAGAATGACAAAAGTAAGATCATGAAGCTGAAGTATGCTGCAGGCAAGTATCAAGACATCTTCCATAGCGGGGGTTATCTTCATCCAACTATTTCCGGGATTAATGCCATTGTATAAGATGAAGCAGAGCAGGAAATACCAAATTACGTGACGCACAGAGTTAGGGTTCAGAACTGGATCACCATTGATGTTCCCTCTTGCATACATGTTTCAAAGTAATTTGTTTTGTTAATCTTTTTGAAAATCTTTCACTCTGCCCAAGGTAGAAGTATTAATATTGTATGGGCTTATCTGTTTGCTGTGACTTTTAAAATCAATAATAAAAGTTGTCTTTGTTTCCCAAATTGTGTCTTTAATTTCTGCTTATTCTTGGAAAATGGTAATCAGAAAAAACCTTTCAAAATAAGTAATAACTGAAATTCAATCTGCATGATCACTTGTTATATGTGTTAGTTTCTAAATGCAATCATAAATCATATGTGCAGATTAATTAAAAAACCCATTGTATACAATGACCCTGCACCCTCTCCCAATTTTGAATGTCCTGTGTATGGGGCCGGAGAAGAAGACTATGATGAGATTCCAGAAGAGGTCTCACGGTTGCTTGAGCACGAGGAAAATGCCACTCAGCCATATAAAGAGCCATTGGAAGTAATCAATTTGGGTTCAGAAGAAGATCCGAAAGAAGTCAAGATTGGAGCATTGTTGTATCCTGATGTGAAGAGCAGGTTGATTGAGCTATTGAAATAGTATGTGGATATTTTCGCTTGGTCTTATCAAGATATGCCTGGTCTAGATACATATATTGTAGAGCATCGTTTGTCGTTGAAGCCAGAGTGTCCGCCAATCAAATAGAAGTTGAGAAGAACTTACTCAGACATGGACGTAAAGATCAAAGAGGAGGTTCTAAAGCAGATTAATGTCGGTTTTCTTGTGACGTCAGTGTACCCTTAATGGATTTCCAATATTTTCCCAATACTGAAGAAAGACGGAAAAGTCTGAATGTGGGTAGATTACAGAGATCTAAATAAAGCTAGTCCAAAAGATAATTTTCCATTTCCACACATTGATATGTTAGTGGATAGCATAACAAAATTCAAAGTATTCTCGTTCATAGACGGATTTTCTGGGTATAATTAAATAAGAATGGCTCTAGAGGACATGGATAAAACAACGTTTATCACACCCTGAGGAACATTCTATTATAGAGTGATGCCCTACGGGTTGAAGAACGCTGGTGCAACGTACCAGAGGGCCATGACAACCCTATTCCATGATCTGATGCACAAGGAAATTGAGGTATATGTTGATGATATGATTGCTAAATCCCAGACTGAAGAAGGGCATGTAGAAGATTTGTTGAAGTTGTTTTAGTGTTTGAGGAAGTATCGTCTCTGCTTGAATCCAAATAAATGTACCTTCGGTGTTCAATCAGAAAAATTGTTGGGCTTCATTGTTAGCCAAAAAGGAATTAAAGCTGACCCTGATAAAGTCAAAGAAATTCAAGAAATTCCAGCGCCGAGAACTAAAAAGCAAGTCAGAGGGTTCCTCTGGCATTTGAATTATATTTCCAGATTCATTTCCCACATGACTGTAACATGTGAACCGATCTTTAAGTTGTTAAAGAAAGATCAAGGTTGTGTGGACAGATGACTGCCAAAGGGAATTTGAAAGTATTAAAGAATATATTCTTGAACCTCCTATCTTGATCCCTCCCGTCGAAGGAAGACCGTTGATTATTTATCTGACAGTGTTAGATAATTCCATGGGTTGTATTGTGGGACAACAAGATGAAACAGGGAAGAAAGAGTACGTCATTTATTATCTCAGTAAAATTTTTACTGATTATGAGTCGCGGTATTCCATGCTGGAAAAGACATGTTGTGCTCTGGCCTGGACGGAAAAATGTTTGCGGCAGTATATGTTGAATCACACCACTTGGTTGATCTCCAAAATGGATCCAATCAAGTACATTTTTGAAAAGCCTTCTCTTACTGGGAGAATTTCCAGCTGGAAGATGTTGTTATCTGAATATGACATCGAATAGCGCACTCAAAAGGCTATTAAGAGCAGTGTGTTGGCATATTATCTTGCTCACCAACCAGTTGATGATCATGAGTCTGTGAAGTATGACTTCCCGATGATGATGTGATGTTTCTGAAAGTGAAATATTGTGATGAACCATTTCCCGAGGAAGGTTCTGATCCTGAATCTCGTTGGAGTATGATATTTGATGGAGCTGTGAATGCTTATGGTAAATGAATTGGTGCTGTGATTATCACTCCACATGGATCGCACATTCCTTTTACTGCAAGGTTGACATTTGATTGTACTAATAATATGGAACTATATGAGGCTTGCATCATGGGTCTCGAGGAAGCTATTGATCTCAGAATTAAAATTCTAGATGTGTATGGTGATTCAGCTTTGGTAATAAATCAAATTAAAGGAGAGTGGGATACTTGTTACCCTTCTTGATCCCTTACAAAGATTATGCTAGAAGATTGTTACCCTTAGTTAATAAAGTTGAATTCCATCACATTCCTAGAGATGAAAATCAAATGGCGGGCGCTCTGCCAACTCTGGCTTCTATGTATCAGGTGAATACTTGGAATGATACACCTCGGATTATGATTCGGCGACTAGATAGGCCCGCTCATGTGTTTACAACAGAGGAGGTAGCGGATGAGTAACCTTGGTATTATGATATCAAGTATTTTCTCCAAACTTAGGATTATCCAAATGGTGCATCGAATAAAGATAGAAAGAGATTGAGAAGACTGGCTGGCAGTTTCTTCCTCAGTAAAAATGTGTTGTACAAGAGAAATTATGACATGGTCCTGCTCAGATGCGTGGATAGACACGAAGCAGACATGTTGATGCATGAGGTTCATGAAGGTTCATTTGGTACTCATGCCAGTGGACATTCGATGGCTTAAAATATGCTACAGGCAGGTTACAATTGGATGACAATGGAATCTGATTGTTATAAATTTGCAAAGAAGTGCCATAAATTCCAGATTTATGCGGACAAGGTTTACGTGCCTCCGACACTTCTTAATATGATCTCTTCCCCATGGCCTTTCTCTATGTGGGGTATTGACATGATTGGGATGATAGAACCCAAAGCTTCTAATGGACACTGTTTCATCTTGGTAGCAATTGATTACTTCACCAAGTGAGTGGAGGTTGCTTTATATGATAATGTTACTAAGCAGGTGGTTGTGCGCTTTATTAAGAATAATATCATATGTCGGTATGGTGTGCCGAGCAGAATTATCACCGACAATGGCTTGAATCTGAACAACAAGATGATGACAGAACTGTGCGAAGAGTTCAAGATTGTCCATCACAATTCATCTCCGTACAGGCCAAAGATGAATGGGGCTGTTGAAGCTACTAATAAGAATATCAAGAAGATTATCTAGAAGATGGTTGTTACTTATAAGGATTGGCATGAAATACTCCCTTTTGCTTTGCATGGATATCGAACATCTGTCCTCACTTCAACAAGAGCAACCCCATTCTCCCTTGTGTATGGAATGGAAGCGGTACTCCCAATCGAGGTTGAGATTCCCTCTTTGCGTGTGATAATGGAAATTAAGCTGTCAGAGGCTAAATGGGTCCAGAACTAGTTTGACCAATTGAATTTGATCGAAGAGAAGAGAATGACGGATTTGTGTCATGGGTAGTTATACCAGAATAGAATGAAGAAAGATTTTGACAAGAAGGTCAAACCTCGTGAATTCAGAGAAGGTGACCTCGTGCTCAGGAAGATCGTGTCTTTTAATGCTGATTCTAGGGGCAAGTGAACTCCCAATTTTGAAGGCCCATATGTTGTCAAGAAAGCCTTCTCTAGCGGTGCATTAATTCTTGAAACTATGGATGGCGAGGAGTTCCCACGTCCCATGAATGCTGATGCAGTCAAGAAATACTTCGCCTAAAGAAATAAAAGAACAGCTCGCTAAGTTAAAAACCCGAAAGGGCGGCTTAGGCAAAAAAGAGTGACTCGGTAGGCTAAAAACACGAAATGGAAGTCTAGGCAAAAATTAGAGACATAAACAGAATAAATTTCCCGCTAAGTTGAAAACCCGCAAGGGCACCTTAGGCAAAAGTTAGGGACTTTCTTGGCAAGTAACTACATCAGACAAGACTTGATCATTGGAGCAACAATCTTCTCGGATCCTCATCATACTTCAACAGAAGATGCTGTTCAGGATTTCAAAAGTTGTTAGAGGGGATAATGGTCATTGTATCTCAATGTATCTTTTCCATTATATATTTCCATTTTCTGAACTTTGTAATCATCCATGGAGTCTCTCCATTCGCAGACTACCATTCTATTAATGAAATTTGAGCTTTTACCTAATTCTTTGTATTTCTTATTTTATTTAGCTTGCAAAGACTCCATTTATTAGTGATAATAACTTTCAAAGAAAACATATTAAATAACAAAATTGATTTTCAAAAAGAATTTACAATTTACTTTTACTTTAAAATTTGTGACGCAAGAAAAAAAAACAAAAGTGGTGATCCCAAGAATGGATGAACTCCAGTTGTTTTAAGAAGTTTTGTTTCCCGAGGAAGTTTTTCTCAAGATGTTTTTCGTGTATTTGGTTTGTGACTCTAGTGTACATGGTCAAGTTTTAATTCATTTCTCCTCTTTCCTGAGCTTGCATGATATGAAGATTCAATCCAATATTTCTCCAATGAAGGTTTCGTTTGTTTAGTAAAAGTTCTTTTTTCCCAGAGAAGTTGGTACAATATTTACTCTCGAAGAACACGCGCCTCTATTTTCCCCAGTGAAGAATGTATTTTGGTTTTCCCTTTGTGAATATGGTGTTGACCTCCCTAATGAAGTAGACACGAATCCCCCAACGAATGTTTTGATGATTTGATGTATGTCTGCTATACTTGAAATTGATTTTCCAAATCCCCAGTAGAAGCTTTACTTTTGAAAATATTTGATTCCCCGTTAAAGTCTGAGTTCTATTCCCTGGTAAAGCCTGGGAGAGGATGTTGTATCTTTGTATCTGTATTGTTTGGTCGCTATGTTTTGTTTACTTCCGAATTATGTTTCTCCCTAGTAAAGTTAAGCTGGGCAGTAGGTTTTGTTTCCTCAGTTGGCGCCTACTTTCTTCTTATAGAATGTTCATCTTGGATATAATTTAGTCGAGTGTTGATTATGCCCGAGTTCGTTTTGCCTGGTTACTCCCAGTGTTGTATATCTATTTTGTCAACATATGCACGATAACACTCATACATTCATACATCCTGCATAGCTAGAATTGGAAAATCATTGTTGATTCACATTTGTTAATATTTTGTTTACATATTACCCTGTTTTGCAGAGTTATGTTGTCCTCTCTCCAATAGAGTGTTGGCCTTAAGAAGAAAACGTATATTCTTTCAATTTCCCCACTGAGTTATCCCTCGTGGAAGTTTTTTGCTTTAGACTTCCTGTACAACTCTTTGTCTGGATAGATCGGGTTTCCCTCTTGAGTTTATTTCTCAAAGAATGTATTTTGGTAGACTGTTTTACTCCAGTTTATTTCTAGATTGAATCTTTGTTGCACAACAATATTATTACTTTGGATTTCCGCAAGCCTCGAGTTTTGGTTTGAGAATGTGCATTTATTTTACACGAGAAGACCTTTATCTCCTTAGCAGGAGTATATTGGCATTTCCCCAGGAAGTCATATTGCTTTCCCCGAAAATCATTTTTTTTACAATCCTTCCTATAACAGCAAGTGGCAGGTCTCTTTATTTGAGTAACTTGTACTTCCCTGTAAAAGTCGACGTAAATTTTTTGCTATCTTCTCTATGAGTGGATAGTTTTCAGTCCGTTGCCAAATTCCTCCAGTGGATGGCAAGACTTTCAATATCGTAGAGACAATTCATTGTGAAATATTTGTAAGTGGTAGTCTCTTTATTTGAGATAATTTATATATTACCCTTAAGAAGTTGAGACCCGTTCTAGGTGAAACGCCAAAATTTTGGGGAAAATGATATATTTTCTCTCTACCTCCAGTGAAAGTTAGTAGGTCACCTTCAGTGAAAGTTGATGCTTGTTATATTTTTGCTACCTTCAGTGAACGTTGGTAGTTCATCATCAGTGAACGATGATGCTATGATATATTTTCTCTCTACCTTCAGTGAAAGTTGGTAGGTCACCTTTAGTGAAAGTTGGTGCTTGTTATCTTTTTGCTACCTTCAGTGAATGTTGGTAGTTCATCGCCAGTGAACGGCGATGCTATGATATATTCTCCTTCTACCTTCAGTGAAAGTTGGTAGGTCACCTTCAGTGAAAGTTGGTGCTTGTTATCTTTTTTCTACCTTCAGTGAATGTTGGTAGTTCATCATCAGTGAACGACGATGCTATGATATATTCTCTTTCTACCCTCGGTGAAAGTTGGTAGATCACCTTCAGTGAAAGTTGGTGCTTGTTATCTTTTTGCTACCCTCAGTGAATGTTGGTAGTTCATCGCCAGTGAACAATGATGCTATGATATATTCTCTTTCTACCTTCAGTGAAAGTTGGTAGGTCACCTTCAGCGAAAGTTGGTGATTGTTATCTTTTTGCTACCTTCAGTGATCATTGGTAGTTCACTGTCAGTGAACGGAAGTGTTATGATATTTTATTTTCTCTCTACCTTCAGTGAAAGCTGGTAGTTCATCATCAATAAAAGTCGATGATTTTCTCTCTCTACCTTCAGTAACTGTTGGTAGCTCACCATTAGTGAACATCGATGTTTTTATTCTTTTCTCTTTCTACCTTCAGTGAACGTTGGTAGTTTTGCCTTCAGTAAAAGTTGGTGTATCTACTTTGGTATTTTACCATCCTAGGTAAGTCGGGTCTTTTGATCCACCAGTGATTTATTTTCCTGGTTAGGTTTCTCTCTTGTTTCTTTATTTTGTTACATCCCCATTGATGTTTTGCGTCCCTTTGAAGTTGTCCATGTGCACTCATATTCATAAGCATTGCATGGCATCTTAGGGCCAAAAATAGGGTTTGTTTTTATATTTAAGTATCTTTGATCGTGTCGACACAAAGATTTTTAACCTTCGTATCTCCGGATAGAAGAAACTTAAATAAGGGTAGCTGTTTTCCCGATTTTTACCCCTAAGATCCCTTCATCATACCATATTGATTCAATCACAACAAGATCACACCAGGGTTCTTGATTCTCCTCCATACCTTTAGCTTTGCTCTTTGAGGAATCAAGAAGCACCTTGACTTGTTTTCTTTTGTGGTCATGAATATTTTGTCTTAATTTTTTCTTTTAATTAATAAAATGCAATGTTGTTTTGTCTTGCTTGTTACTAATGTAGGTAAAGGCAATGAGATTTATCAAGTTGCTCCATGGGTTTATGAGTTTATTTCCATGCCCTAGGAAATAAAGCTTGAGAAGTTCAAACCTCACCATTGGAGTTGTTTTGGAATAAATGGCATGGAAAGGTTATTTTGGTTCGCCACATTTCAAGGTTATCAAATTTGATTCAAAAGTACAAGGGGTTGATTGAAGAAGTTGTCATGTTTGGACAAGGCTTTGTTCCCATTGGTCACAAGTGCATATTTCTCTCAATTCTCAAGATATGTAAGTGGTTTAGGTGGCTATGAGTTCTCATTTTCATCCTCAAAAACTTCTATTTATAAAGCATTTGTGTTGGTACAAGAAGTTTGTTCAAAATTGTCAAAGTTCCTTAAAGCATTTTCTTGATCTAGGAACTAGGGTTTTGAACTTCAAAGAAGCATATCTTGCTCATATTTTGGTATTTTTGAGTGATTACAAATACATCCTTATCTTCAAAGGATTATCAAAAAATCACTTCAAAAGTTTCAAGGAGTTTTCATGTGGAAGAAACTTGATGATGAAGAAAGATTACAAGTCCTCCAGATGAACCCCAATTTCCCCATGTGTGACTTCAAATGATCATAACTTGGTCAATTTTTATCCCCTTGAGCTCATTATTTTTCCATAATGATCTTGAGGATGTGATATTTATGCCTTCTTTTATGTGCAAAGTGAGAAAATGGATGGAAGATGCCCTAAGGATACAAAAGATTATAGGCCATTTCATGCTACTTTGCCAACTTCAACAATTCATAACTCTCTCAATTTTTGGAGATTTTGAATGGTTCAAGTTTCAAAATGTTGTTCAAAATGTCTATTTCATTCCATCTTTTTTGGTCAAGACAAATTCCAAGTGGAAGGCCATGTTTGGATGCAAAACATTATAGGTCACTTTTGAAGAAAAATTTGAAATATTTCTAAGTATGGAAAGTCAACCTTTTCCCCCAACTTTGACTCAATGCAACTTTCAGCTCAAGCATCCATTTAGTTCCATTCTTTTTCCATTGCAAAGCTTGTAACCTCATCTTTCTAAATCATCAAGAATCATGCCTTAAGACCCCTTGAGCTGAGAATTCCATTGGATTGAACTTGGTAACTTGGAACTGAAGTTTCTTCATAAGTCAGAATTTGAAATTCATGTTTTGGCTTCTAAACATCAAATTAGCACGCGTTTGTGATCTAAACATGTTTAACCAAGTTGCAAAAGTGGATTAGAGCCTTAAAATGCAAGGATTGGATGGGTTTTGATGGAAATCAGATCACACTTTGCTCGTGCATCAGGTTCACACGATTTCCCTCCAAACTTTATCATTTCAATCGCTTGAAAATTCCATTTGATTCCCTATAAATAGAGGGTCACCCCCCATTCATTTCCTCAAGCTTTGAGAGCCAAAAACACTTTGTCAAAACCTCACACAAACTTCAAGTTTTTAAAATCAGTTTCTGAGATTCCAGCCTTTTCTTCCAAAATTCTTTGCACATTCATCTTCCTTAAGCATCATACAAACTCTCCAGCACTTAAACCAAGCAAAACGATCTATAATCCAAGCTACATAAGTCTAGTTTCAGAGCTTCTTTCTTGAACTTCAAAAAGATAAAATTCTCCACCATTTGGATCCAAATAAATCACTAACCTCTTATACTCCTTCTCATGATTCTAGTGCTTCTTACAATTTTTAAATCCATTGAGAATCGAGAGAGAAATCTCAAATTGAAGGTGCTCGCTATTTTCTGGGTTTTTGATTCATATCTCTTTGTATACTTTATATAAATTTGGCGCAATGGTGGTGTTAGGACCGTCTTAAAAAGACGAATCCAATAATACTGGTCTGGGATCCTAATTTTACCGTTTGAAAGATCTCACAAAATCTCCATTGCAGGGTAGCTAGAGTTTGAAGACGATGACATGTCTCGCCTCAGCTAATGATAGCATGCCAAACGTTTTAATTTCATTGGTTGCCCTTTTCTGATTTCCTGCGCATCTTACTAAGGTCCATATCAAGCACATCGCGTCTGGTCCATTGGATTAGCTTACTAACGCGTTTTGACTATGATCTGATGACCCATATCTTTTTGGTTTTATTTTATTTTCCTAATTTTATATTTTAATTGATTTAATTTTCAAAAATTCATAAATCTTTTATTTTTTATCCAAAAATTATGAAAAAACTCACAAAAATACTTTGAATTATTTATGATCTCATGAATATTTTTTCATATTTTTATTTTGACAATTGATATTTTTTATATTTTTTTCATTGTTTGCTTTGTTTTAATTACCTTAAAAAAATACTTTCTGACATTTTTTAATTCTAAAAAAATTCCTAAATATCATTTTGCATATTTTGACTTTTTGAAAACTTTATGGAATTTTATATTCTTGTTTACTATTTTTGACCTATTTTCTATTTTTTTGAACAATTTTAATTAGTTTTAAAATAGTTTATGACTTTTAAAAACTGCCAAAAAATTTATAAAAATATTTGAGTCATTTTCTGATTTTCTGATTATAAAAATTCTAATTTGAATATAGTTGATATTTTTCTTTCTTATTTCCATTTTAAAACATTTTTAAAACCTTTTTTATGTATATATATTAAATGCAATATTATTTTGTGATTATTTTCTGGCTGAACTTGGGTTGAATTTTGATCATGAACTTTATTAACTTCATTAGATCCATGGTGTTTAGTCTAACTCCATAAAAAATGGATGAATGATTTTAATAATAGTTTGATTTAAATTTAATTCAAATATGGTTTGTATATTCTCTCCCACCCCTCTTCCTCTTGTCCCTTTCTCATTGCACTAAGTGTTATTGGAGCATGATCTCTATATCATGTCTCAAAACAAATAGTGCATAGATTGCTATTGACCGGCCTCAAAATAGATGCGACTTCTATATAAGTCCACTTACGATTACTTAACATAGTGCTAAATTTTGTCCCGATTCGAATAAATGATCATTCGTGGCCCAAACCTATGTTTGCAAGCCCAAGTATGTTAATTTTATCCCTTTGATCCAATAACCTTGAGATTCATTGCGTGAAGGCTTTGGTTCTACCAATCCTCTAATGGATCTACAACACTTTTGATCAATGCTGATCACTTAAACATCGTTGATCATTAAATGGTACTTTTGAGGATTCCAAATGGATGATATACTTGACAAAAAGAAAATGCAACTTATTGTATGGAGGCTTTGGTTCTACCAATCCTTTAATGAGTTCCAAATGCAAGTTTCAAGATGGCCATCCAACTAACCACTAATTATTAAATTGTTTTTACTTTATGCCCTTTTATTTTTTATGCTTTATGTACCATTTACTTTAAGTATTACATTTTATGTCATTTTTATTTTGCTCACTTGAGCCTTTTCTTTTCTCTTCTAAGACACCTAATAATCAACATGAACCATAAAAACACCTTTAAAATACTTGGACT
The DNA here is from genome assembly GCA_948472305.1 of Vicia faba. NCBI lineage: Eukaryota > Viridiplantae > Streptophyta > Magnoliopsida > Fabales > Fabaceae > Vicia > Vicia faba. The sequence goes on from OX451740.1 coordinate 180,064,091, forward strand.
ATTTGGTTACTATCCTTGGCATTATGGAGTATTGGACTTCTTGGACTTAGAATTAGAAACCTTGGCCTATATTGGAGACCTTGTGATCTTAATTGATATTTTGTCTGGAGTTCTTGAGGTTTACCTCAAGACATTGGGTCGTTTGTTTGTTTTGTGTGCAGGTTATTGTGATTGCGTTCTTTATTTGTAATATGGAATTCACCCGTATACAGCTGTTACTCTGCCCATTTTTTATGAAGACTTAATACACTTGAAGTTTAGTTCTCTCAAGAGGTCTAGTATCTTTGCTTTCTTGGTTTCAATCTAAAGAATGGGAATTCTATCTTGACTCATAATTTCAAGTATTGCTTCTTGTTGGTTAGTTGGTTCTTATCCTTAGTTTTTACCTTATGCTCTAGGATAGTCCCTTCTTCTCCTCCCATCTTCTTTAATTTCAAAAATCTTCTCCTCCTTTTGAAAATTCTTCTTGTTTTTAAACTTGAACCACTTTCATAATAAACTTGGACTTAGGTCCATGCATTTTCAAAAACATTTTCATAAATAAACTTAATAATACCTTGACATTTTTGTGAGAAGACTAAAAGTCAATCAATCTCATCCAAACCATTTTTCCATTTTGGCTCTTATCTTTAAAACTTTTCTCAAAAGATTAGACTCTTGTCAATCCTTGTAGTGATGCAAACAACTATACTTCTACAATATAAAGTGAAGTGAGATATATTACACTTGGGTGTTGAGTGAGGCATTGTTGATTTTAAAATCCAAGCCATATCCTTCACTTTTAGATGATGCAAATTCTCCTTTCTCATGATCGTGGGTAGTAAGTATGTTTTCCATATGGACAATGACGATGATGTCTTATCTCATAAAACTAACCAACACACTTGTGTTTTAAAAATCTTTAAAAGAGGAACTACGTGTACCCTGATCCCCTATTGCATGAAAGGTGGTACGTAAGCACTAAAGGTTCGCAACCGCGGAGGGTTCAAAAAACCGTAAAAATATATTTATTTTCTCACCTCCACCATCCATTTTTTATACAATATTTTTATAGCCAAAATATACAGATTTTACAAAGAGGTTCCTGCGGAGTACCGTAGATGTTTAGGGTGTTAATACCTTCCCTTTTCATAACCAACCCCCTTACCTTTAATCTTTCCCCCTCTTTTGGGTTACTCGCTCTTTTCCCATTCCTTTGGAAATAATAAAGCGTGGTGGCAATTTTTATTTTTGATCTGTATAAGTCTAGTCAATACAATGGATTAGTCTTAAACATTTCTACTGCTACAACCTCAAAAGAAGGCGTTTAGGATAAAATCCTCAAAAGTAGGTGTGATACGGTGGGAGAACTGACTGTGGTTTTGCGTTTGTATTCGCACTTGTTCGGTTGAGCAAGAGTCGCCACCGACTTTTTATTTTATCCTAAAGGAAAGGTTTAAAAAAGCACAGCAAAAACCTTTTGAGATATTTCGTGGGTTCGGGGGGTAGATTATGAAAAGGGAAGGTATTAGCACCCTCTTCATCCATGGTTATCCATGGGCTCTTAGTTACTTGGTTTTTTAGATCACTTGCCTTGATTTTCGATTGCTTGAAAATGGTGTGTGTGTATGTGTTTTTGAAAATGTTTTTGAAGAGATGCCTTGTCTTAGGCAACCAATGTATTTGACTCGTGTTTGAGTGTTTTACAAAAGTGTGGATCTTTTCAAAAAGATGTTTCAAATGTTTTTGAGAGTTTGTTTGAAAGTGTCGTGAATTGTGGTTTTTGAAAAGAAGGCAAGTGTTTTTTTTGCAAGTTGATCTCAAGTAACTAAGAGTTTTATCTACCCTATTATACTCAAAGGTTTTTGTTATGTTTTAACCCCTTTTTAACAATTTTGTTCCACCATTGAATTGGATGGGCAATCTTGCGTTTAGGAAGTTTGTTCGGGACGGGCGCGGGTCATCGTATGGACCATGAATGCAATGGTGCCAAGTGTCTTTGGCAATTTACTTTGAGGGGACTATGATCATTCCGTTTAGGCAACATTTTGAGGGACTTATGATCATTTTGATTTTGTTTTGCCAAAGATACTCGACGTGCAAGCATGGCCCATTTTGGAAGGCAACATGTGGGATTACCCTAGAGGGTGCAAGTGTGATTGTGTATTGATTTCATGTATTTGTCTTGTATTAGGTTATCTAGCGTTTAATTTTATGTACATGCCAACCCTAGGTCTAACCATGGTATAATTGAAAGCGGTAAATTGCGAAAATGTAAAGTCTACGCTATTACAAAATAGTATCCGAGAGTGGGGGTACAATATTCACAAATGGGGATGAGACTTATAGTATCCAATAAGTTACAACCAAATCGAATTTGCGATCAAATGTAAATAATGAATATCAATGTATAAGCAAATGTGTATAGGGGCAATGTGAATGTATTTGTATTGTGTAAATGTGAGATGTATTGTGTAAGTATGTGATTATTTACAAATGCGACAAGGTGAAATTAATGTGTATTAGGGTATTGTTGACCTAAATATGTGTTTAATGAGTCTTTGATTTGTATATTTTAATATGCATAAAATAAATGTTTTAATTGAATGTTCAAGCTCTAATTAAATTATGTATAAAAATGATGTTTTAAGAAAAGAAAATATTTCTAAGTTTTAATTATATATACAAAAAAAAGTATTTTTATTAAGTGTTTAAGAATTTAAATTAGAAAAAAAGGTATTTTTATTTGTTTATGTACAAATGGTATATTTTTATTAAAAGAAAAGAAAAAAATGCTTTCAATCTTAATTATATTGTGTAATAAAAAAGATATATTTTTATGTATTTGTGTTTTAATATGTATTCAAAAAAATGTTTTAAATTAATTGAATTAAGTATATAGAAAAGAAAGTTTAAATTAGATATTTTAAATAAAATGGTTTTATGTATTAGTATTAATGTGATATTGTAAAAATATATTAAGTTAGAAAAAATAATACATTGTTTTATGTATAAAAAGGGAACATATAGGTTTATTTAGGGATCAAAATATGTAAAAATATTGTTAGTAAAAAATAGGTTATATTAATTAATTTGTTTAGCAAAAGAAAATAAAAAGAGGTTGCATACTTAAAAGAAGTCAGGCTTTTTGAAATGGGCCTTGGAGAGGTTAAAACGGATTAGGCCCATTGTTCTGAAGCAAACGTTTTAGGGTTTATTGTTTTGGTATTCAGTTGGACGATACACTTTAGGGTTTGTGCAGCGGCGGCGTTCGCTTGCTTTGTCTTCTCCGTGCGTTCTTCTGAATATGACTCCTCCATCTAGCCACCGGCACTACCCCCACATCTCTCTTCCCTCCAGCTCGAGTTCAATGGTCTCATGACAACAAGGTTCGCTTTTGATGTTTTTTTTATACCTTTTTTACGAATTGCATGCTTATTTGCTTTGAGCTTTGACCTTAACCTTTTATTATTATGGAGGTGAAGGAGAAAAAGAGAGGGAGAAAAGCGTACTACCTTTGATCTTGGAGAAGGAGGAGAGATAGGGTAGGTGGCGCTCAGGAGGGCTCGACGGCGTGAGATGATGATGGACTTGTAGCAATTCCGGTTTGTCTTCTTTAATGCTCTTTAGGGTTTCAGGATGACATTTGAAAACCCTTTTGCATGATATCTTTTCTTCTTCTTCTTCTTGTATCGCCTGTCTTGCCTTATTTCTATGGCCTCTGAGCTTGGTATGCTTTAGAATATTTATTGCCTTGGTACTTTGCTTTGAGTGGCCTTCTGAGATTTGATGCCTGTGATGAGGGTTCCTCTGAGGCTTAGTAGGTTTGAGGGTTATGTGTTTGGCTGGAGGTTTTTAGTTATTGACAGGCATGGTGGTATTATCTGGTTTTCTGCTGTTTATGTTTAGGCCATATGATGCTGAGGTGAGCTTGAGCTTGTGATGTTCACAGGTTTTTAGTTTTCGTGAGGCTTTTTGGTAGTATGAGGCTTTGGCATTGAATGGTAAGTGTTTAGGCTTGATGCTTTAGGTTGGTTGGACTGGTTATGAGGCTTATGGCCTTAGCAGATATGCTGCTTCAGGCTTGACTAAAGCTTTTTTGCAGGGTTGAATTTGACAGTAGGTAATGGTTTATTGGTTTAAGGTGTTTGACAGGTGAAGCTTCAGGCTTGCTTCAGGCAGGCTTGGCATATGCAGGTGGTACTGGTTTTTGATCTTTTGTTTACTAGGCCATTGCAGGTTTTTGTTTATGCAGTAGTTTTTGCTTAAGGTTCTGGACAGCAGGTTGAACGCTTAGCAGTTTGTATCTCAGTTTTGTATTGGTTTCTCTTGAACTCTCTCTTACTGTGTTTTTGCTCTTTTTGTATCTCTTTTCTATCTATGCCTTATCCACTGTGTTTTGTTTTTGTCCTTCTGTCTTCCTGCCTAAAAGCCTAAAAAACCTGCTTACTTTCCTCTTCTTTTTCTCTCTCTGTACAGTTAAATATTAAACTATGTTTTACACTGTACTTTTAGTTCTGAAAGTGGCCATTTGTTGGGAAATGATGAAAAGAAAGTGTCTTGCTTGTTTAACAAATTTCCTCTGCATATTTTCTCTTTTCTTTTGACAGCCCTTGTACTTTTCTCCTTTTGATATCTTTGCCCAAATCCTCTTTTCTTTGACAGCTTGGGTAACCCTTGGCATTTTGACAGCAAGTTTGTACTTTTTGGATTTTGACAGAAAGTGGGAATTTGGATTTTTAGTTGGGTTTGAAATGTGCAGTTTGACATTTTGAACTTATGCATTTTTGACACTTTGCATAAAAATTCTTCCCTCTTTGTGAACCGGGAGAAGTCCCGTGATTTGCAGAGAGGGTTAACTGATCCCAATCAGTGGCCCTTAATGATGACTTTCTTTTATCTGTCTTTTCAATTTAACTGTTTTTTTGACTTTTCTCCTTTTCTTTTGCAGATGAATATTTGGATGGAGAGGAACAAAGTGAAGAATGAAGAATTAGAAAAAAAATAGGATAGTTTTTCTTTTTATTTAAATTTAAATCAATGTAAAACCATTGTTTGTAATTAAATTATAAACAATAATTGTACAGTTAATTTAAGAATAAATAAAAGTTTCCATTATCCAATTTAATTCTGTTTTCTCTTTATTGTTTATTTATTATTTAAAACTCTTTGAATAAAAATAATTGAAAAATAAATTTCAATCATTTAATTTAGAATAATAAATAATTAAAATAAATAATGCTTTAGCACATTGATCAATTAAACCTGGTATCTCCAAAGCAAATCAACAGTTAATCAAAACACTGATCAGGCGCATTCCCTTTTCACTGATTTTCAACAAACACTGTAAATCCAAACTGCGTATTTCTTTTGACTGGCTCAAACAAAACAACATGAATTCAAACCAACTGCCTCTTTTACTGATTAAATCAAAACAATGCGAATTCAACCCGAATCTTGGAATAACTTTCAAAGTGCTGTGGAATTTTAATCTTTCTGAGAATATGCCCATAAAACCTTAATTCCTGATTAAATGCCAAAGAACGTTCACCTGATCACAATTGAGTCAGAATCAACCAAAACCCTAAGCCAACTTGGGTGAAACATTCCGGAGCCCTGAAAATCAGTAAAACCCTAATTGTGTCCTGACTGACGAGAAAAATCTGTTTGACCGATTCTTGAGCCAGTTTGAAAAATCAGGAAACGCCTGAAGCTGAGATTTCTTGTGGAAAAATGCGAGGGAAAATTTTGGGGTACAACAGTTGCCCCTGTTCAATCTTCTTGGACCTGAAGAGTTAGATTGGCAAGCTTGCCTTTCGCGACTTGAAGGTAAAAGAAGATTGGACACTAAAGTACCCAGAAAATTTGCACTCGACGATGTGATGGTAGAGGTGAATGGGCTTAAAAAATGCCATTTGGAGACGGGCTTAAAGATGCCATCTGGTGCGATAGAATCTTGTCAGGGGATGGGCTTAGAGATGCCATCTGATAATGGGCTTAAAGATGCCATTTGGTGATGGGCTTAAAGATGCCATCTGGTGACTGCTGGTAGGAGGATGGGCTTAAAGATGCCATCTGGACATGTTGAACTGTATGTCAAAAGTGAGTGGGTAAGTATCAGAAGGGCATCCATGTTTTGGAACATCTCTGAATTCGGGGTCCGAATGGGCAATAGATTGACATCCATGTCTGGAGAATCTGTAAACTGTTTTCAGGAGTTAAGACGGAATAAGCAATAGAGCAGCATCCGTTGTTGGGAAGCGTCCGTAAACTGTTTTCAAAAGTTGAGAAGAGTCTGAACAAGTTGGTAGATTAACATCCGTTGTTGGGAAGAATCCGTAAACTGTTTTCAAAAATCGCATCTGGACAAGTTGGTAGATTGATATCCGTTGTTGGGAAGAATCCGTAAACTGTTTTCAGAAGTCTTGAAGAGGAACCGGTGTAGGGTTTCCTGATGATGCGCTCGTGTAAAGCTGCATTTGGTTTTTGAACACTTTTGACATTCGAATGCCCCAAGTTGTGATGTAGGTAAATTCCTGGCTAGATACAGGTGTTGGTCTACAATCGGTTGTTCACAGATGTTTTCCTGGCTTGTTACAGGTGTTGATCTGGAATCCTTCAGACATGCCCTGGCTGGATACAGGAATCGAATCCAGAAATGTGATAGTTAACAGATATGCCCTGGCTGGATACAGGAGTCGAATCTTCAAACTCTTCAGACGTGCCCTGGCTAGATACAGGAATCGAGTCTGGAAATATGGTCAACAGATATGCCCTGGCTGGATACAGGAGTCGAATCTAGAAATGTGATAGTTAACAGATATGCCCTGGCTGGATACAGGAGTCGAATCTTCAAACTCTTCAGACGTGCCCTGGCTAGATACAGGAATCGAGTCTGGAATTGTGACAGTTGAAGGTAGTTGTCTTTGGGATTGTCTTTTTCCCTGAAAAGGCAAAAACATAAGTTGTATGCAATGTCATGATGTATGATATGCATGATGTCATGATGTTCAACATGAGATAGTGTTATATGCACTTTATCATGTATGTAAGCAAGATGTATGAAAATGTGAAATGTTTATGAATGTATTTTCGTCTTTAGGAAAATAAATTCTCGACGACCGGGCGGGGAATTGCTCTGTGGAAGAGATATTTTGCCGAAGTTTTGATGAGAGGCCTGCTGAGGACTTTAATGATGGATTCCGTTGGGGATAATGATGGTAAACTCCGCTGGGGATTGAAAGAATTTCACCGAGGGCGATCTTTCGTGGCAATTCGCTGAGGATAACCCAGTTATAAGCCCTTGTGAGGAATAACTTTGAATAAAGCTCGGGAAAGACGTCTGTATTCCGCAGGGAACAAGCTTCCAGAATCTACTGGGGATAAGCTTTAAGACCTGCCGGGGAATGTTATGCCTTTTCAGGATTGACGGGGAATCAACTCCGTTTGGGGAAAGTATTGCTGAATCTTGTCTTATTCTGCGGGGCGTTGATATGATTTGGTCACATTCTTCAGTCGAATCTACCTTGGTACCTTGGCGGACAAAACAACCAGACTGCATCAGACAACTTTACATTGCCCCTGTTTCTGATGTCACCTGTAATTAATCTTTTGTTTCTTATGCAAATATTTATGAATCAGCAATTTAATGTCAAATGCATATATCAAAAATGAACATTGGACGTTCTTCGCAAGACAAAACAGAAAGAAGGAAAAAAAACAAATGGAAATTCGTATGGACAAATGAATTTGTGTTGATTTGAATTTTGCCTGTGAATAGGCGTTTTTGTACAAAGGGGCTGACATCCTAGTAAGAGGACGCCGCCGAATAAAATAGAATTTACAATTTTGAAAAGAAAACAAAACAGCTATGTGAACAATCCCACTGGGTTCCAACTCTGCTATCGCCTTTATGTCGTCAAGCGTCTCATCACTTTGCGGGCTAGTTGAAGATGAAGCTGATTGGTCGATGCCAAAGTCTGAGCCAGATAGTCGATGCCGAATTCTGGATGCGAAGTGATCCAATGAGACATAGTGTTACGCCTTATCCCTAACTTTTGCCTGGACCGCCCTTTCGGGTTTTCAGTCCACCGGGATACCCATTTTTGCCCAAGCCGCCTTTTCAGGTTTTCGACTTGCCGGGTGTACAGATTTTTTTCATTTCATCCCTTATTTTTGCCCGAACCCTTTTGGTTCGCCGGGAAGCCCTTATTTTTGCCTAGGTATGTCAACCTAGCGGGTCTTTTATTCATGCATAGTATTTTTTCACTATGTCTGCATTGGCGGGGTGAGGAAGGTCGTCACTATCCATGGTGGTTAGGATCATGGCTCCTCCTGAGAACACATGTTTAACCACAAATGGCCCTTCGTATGTAGGGGTCCATTTGCCCCGGGGATCACTTTAAGGAAGGATGATGCGTTTGATTACCAGGTCCCCAACTTGATACTCTTGTGGTCTGACTTTCTTGTTAAATGCCCTGATCATCCGTTTTTGATACGTCTGACCATGACAGATAGCGGTGAGTCTCTTTTCATCAATCAGATTTAATTGGTCAAGTCGAGTCTGGATCCAGTCATCTTCACTTAAGTCTGCATCCTTCATTATCCAGAGAGAGGGTATCTGGATTTCAATTGGCAAGACTGCCTCCATGCCATAGACCAAGGAGAAAGGAGTTGCCCCGGTTGACGTCCTTGCTGAGGTACGGTACCCATGAAGAGCGAACGGTAACATCTCGTGCCAATCTTTATAGGTCACTGTCATCTTCTGCACAATTTTCTTGATATTCTTATTAGCTGCCTCTACAGCCCCATTCATCTTCGGCCGGTAAGGAGAAGAGTTATGGTGCTGTATTTTGAATTGTTCGCAGAGTTCAGTGATCATCTTGTTATTGAGATTGGTACCATTGTCCGTAATGATCCTTTCCGGGACACCGTATCGACAGATCAGATTATGCCGGATGAAACGTGCCACGACGCTCTTGGTTACTGTTGCGTAGGAAGCTGCCTCAACCCACTTTGTGAAATAATCGATCGCCACTAAGATGAAGCGGTGCCCATTGGATGCCGTCGGTCGGATCTCACCGATCATATCAATGCCCCACATTGCAAAAGGCCAAGGTGCCGTCAGGACGTTCAGAGGAACCGGAGGGATATGCACCTTGTCAGCATAGATCTGGCATTTATGACAAGTTCGAGAGTGTTGGTAACAATCGGCTTCCATTGTGGACCAGAAATATCCTGCCCGAAGGATCTTCTTTGCCATGGTGTGTCCACTGGAATGTGTCCCGAATGTACCTTCATGCAGTTCTATCATGATCTTCTCTGCTTCAGCCTTATCCACACAACGTAGTAGAGTTGAATCATGATTCCGTTTGTAGAGGATGCCGTTGCTGAGGAAGAATTTTGCCGCAAACCTCCTCATGAATTTCTTGTCATTGACAGATGCACCTTCAGGGTATTCCTGAGCTTCCAAGTACCTCTTCACCTCATGATACCAGGGTTTTTCAGTCACCTTTTCAGCCTCAAGCTCGCAGCAGTATGCCGGTTCATCCAACTTCCAGATAATGATCCGGGGAGCCTCATTGTCCCATTTAACTTTGAACATTGAGGACATCGTAGCTAGTGCGTCCGCTAGCTGATTCTCCTCTCTTGGGAAGTGCTCAAAAGTTATTTCTTCAAAGTGGGGCAGCAAGGTTGACACATACTCCTTGTAAGGAATAAAATTTGGGTGTTTCGTATCCCACTCGCCTTTGATCTGATTGATCACGAGAGCGGAATCTCCGAAGACACTCAGAAACTTGATCCTTAAGTCGATTGCAGCTTGTAAACCCATGATACATGCCTCATATTCTGCCATGTTGTTGGTGCAGTTGAAACATAATCGGGCGGTGAGTGGAGTATGAGTTCCTTTGGGAGATATGATTACAGCGCCGACGCCGTTACCCAAAGCATTGGAGGCTCCGTCAAAATGCATAGACCATCGGGATCCTTCCTCAGGTCCTTCATCCGGTCCAGGTACTTCACAGTCAGTTACCACCATGATGTCTTCGTCCGGAAAATCAAAGTTCAATGATTGGTAATCGTCCACAGGTTGGTGTGCCAAATGATCTGCCAGTACACTTCCTTTAATTGCTTTCTGAGTCATATACTGGATGTCATATTCTGTCAAGATCATTTGCCATCTCGCTATTCTTCCAGATAGAGCGGGCTTTTCGAATATGTACTTGATGGGGTCCATCTTTGAAATCAACAAAGTGGTGTGAGTCAACATATACTGTCTCAGCCGGCGAGCAGCCCATACCAGAGCGCAGCAAGTTTTCTCAAGCAATGAGTAACGAGACTCACAGTCGGTAAACTTTTTGCTCAGGTAATAAATAGCGTGCTCTTTTCGGCCAGACTCGTCATGCTGCCCCAGCACACACCCCATTGAATTATCAAGTACTGTCAAGTATAGTATCAGAGTCTTCCTTCCACTGGTGGCATAAGAATGGGTGGCTCTTGGAGGTATTCCTTTATCTTTTCGAAAGCAACCTGACATTCATCGTTCCAGCGTACTACTTGATCTTTCTTCAGTAATTTGAAGATTGGCTCACAAGTAGCAGTCAGATGTGAGATGAATCGGGCAATGTAATTCAGTCGTCCCAGGAAGCCTCTGACTTCTTTCTCTGTCTTTGGAGTCGGCATCTCTTGTATGGCTTTTACCTTGGCAGGGTCCACCTGAATACCTTTATCACTTACAATAAAACCTAGCAATTTTCCGGACCTCACCCCAAAGGTGCATTGTTGGGATTCAACCTTAGCTTATATAACTTCAGTCGGTCGAATAGCTTCCTCAGATGATCAAGGTGCTCCTCCTCAGTTTGAGATCTTGTAATCATGTCATCAACGTACACCTCAATCTCATGATGGATCATGTCATGAAATAAAGCAACCATGGCACGTTGATAGGTTGCCCCAGCATTTTTTAACCCGAATGGCATGACCTTGTAGCAGAAGGTGCCCCACTGAGTCACAAAGGTAGTCTTTTCCATATCCTCCGGAGCCATCTTGATCTGATTATACCCTGAAAAACCATCCATGAAGGAGAACACCTTGTGTTGAGCGGTATTGTCGACAAGAACGTCGATGTGAGGTAAGGGGAAGTCATCCTTGGGGCTTGCCCTGTTCAAGTCCCTGTAGTCGACACACATTCTGACTTTACCGTCCTTCTTCGGCACTGGCACCACATTGGTAACCCACTGAGGGTAAGAAGTTACTTCTAGAAACCCGACATTGAACTGCTTCATAACCTCAGCCTTGATCTTTTCAGACATCTCTGGGCGCATACGGCGGACCTTTTGCTTTACCGGAGGGCAGTCTTCCTTGGTTGGCAGGTGATGAACTACAATGTCGGCATCCAAACCAGGCATGTCTTCATAGGACCAAGCAAATATCTCCATGTAATCACGTAGTATCTGGATCAATCGTTGTTTCACGCTGAGCTCTAGATTAGCCCCAATCTTGACCTCTTTCCTATCTGTCTCAGTACCCAGGTTAACTGTTTCCACTGGCTCTTCATGTGGTTGAATAGCCCTTTCTTCCTGGAGTAGCAGTCTTGCGAGCTCACCAGGAACTTCATAATCCTCTTCACCTTCGTCTTCGGCCAATTTGATCGGATTCTCGAAGTCATAACTGGCGGTAGCAGAGCTGTTACCAGTGAGATCCAGAGTGGATTGAAACCTGTATAAGTGAGTGTGTGTAAATATAGCTGTTTTGCAATATATAACACAAAAAGAAAAGAGCACAAGATTTGAAATACAACAAACGTCCAATGTTTTGATTGATGATATATGGAAATGTCATACAAAAAGCCCTCACAAATGGAGCTACGATGCCCCGGGTAGGACACCGAGCCAATAGAGTTTTAACACATTGTTTGTTACAAATTGAAAATCAAAAGAAATAATTACTGCGTGACAAATGTGATAGGTGTAAAATCCTTTGCCGTCCAGTTGCTTGGTCCGTTACTGGTATTTGGGTAGATCCAACTGTCAAACTCTGTTTCCTCTACATCCTCCTCAATAGCATTCACCCTTGGGTTGGAGATAAACACCGAAGCCTTTCTGATCATTTCCTTGCGCACAAACCTCTGAGCCTCTGCAGTAAAGCCCAGCCCAAACTTATCGTTCTTTTGAGTGAAGTCAGGAAGCTGACCCCAGTTTGCACAATTGCCTTTCTCGATTACAGCCCGGGCATCCTTCAAGGACGCCATCTTTAACGGAAAATCTTCTTCGACCACTGCCTCGGCTGATGCCAAAACTGGGGGTACTTCCTCAAAATGCTGAAAGGGGGTTTCACTAAACTCCCCGTCCATCTCGATATACCAGAATGAATTCAAGTGACTAACCATGTATTCCTCCTCACCCTGCACAATAACAATCTTCCCTTTGACAGGGTATTTGAGCTTTTGATGTAGAGTGGATGTTACTGCCCGAGCCTTGTGAATCCAGGGTCGACCCAACAAGCAGGAATAAGATGGACGAATATCCATTACATAGAACGTTGAGTCGAAAACTTGGGAACCCACACGAATAGGGATGTTCACTTCACCGTGCACCATCCACTTAGAACCGTCGAAGGCTCTAACAATGATGTTACTAGGTTTCAACTCCAGGTCCTCACAATCCAAGCGATCCAATTCTTTCTTGGGTAAAACATTCAGGGAAGAGCCGGTATCTACTAACACGTGTGCGAGAGTAGTGCCCCTGCATTCTATGGAAACATGCAGGGCATCATTGTGATTTTTTCCTTTGGCGGTAAGGTCAGCATCCGAGAACCCTAAGCCATTGTCAGCCGTCAAATTAGCCACACAGTCGGTGAATTGATCCGCAGAGGTCTCTTGCGGCACATGGGCCGTTTTCAGAAATGAAATCAGGGCTTTTGCATGGGCCTCTGAGCATAGCAGCAATGATAGCATAGAGATTTTGGAGGGAGTATGCCCCAACTGTTCAACAACATTAAAGTCACTCTTTTTGATAATTTTAAGGATTTCCTCCATTTCTTGTTGGGAGGCTTCCACAGCAGTCTTCTTTTTTGGTGCCTCCGTCCTGGCAGGCAAATCGGTAGCAACTTCTTTGCCCCGAGTATCAGAGGACTCAGCGGCAGTAGTAGACACAGGAACTTGAATTGGAACATGCACACTTGCGGGTGTGATGGTGATAGGTTTTCGGATAACTGGTGGTGCAATGTCAGGCGAGAAGAGCCTGCCACTGCGGGTAATCTTGGCGGGACCAGTGATGTTACTGATACTGGTATTGGTGTTGAACTCCTGCTTCACCCCAAGCACATACACGTCGGCCCCATAATGTCATGGAACAGCTTTATCAGACTCATAGGGGAGAGGCCCCGGGACAGTAATAGTGATGGGTGCAACAGACATAATTTGGACTGGTTTCTTTATGGGAGCTTTAGCAGGATTGTAAATTGTGACAACAGATATTTCTTCAACGGAAACAAACGGAACAACAGTTTTCTTGAACAGAATTTCCTTGCTATCCATCAGGCTTTGGATGCCTGATTTCAGCAGTGGGCAACCGGTCGGGATAACAGCACACAGGAGGCAGCCCTTGCTACAACCCGGAAATAAACCGGCTAGTAGTAAGTTCCTCTTAATAGTCAAAAGAGGGGTAACAACTTCATTCACCGAAACAACATACAACTCTTCCTCAATGGCATTTACTCTATGCTGGGGCATAGGAGTAGTTACAACATTTTGTCTCTCAGGCGCTTCAAACTGAATTTCCTTTGCGTCGATAAAATCTTGCACTTTGTTTCTCAAGGCCCAGCAATCATCAGTAGTGTGCCCGGGACTATCAGAATGATAAGCACACCGGGCATTTGGGTTATACTTAGGAGACGCAGTGTTGACGACCTTAGGAGCTTCTTTGAGGGTCACCAAGTTGGTTGACAATAGTTGGGGTAAAATTTGAGATAAGGTCATACTTAGCCGAGTATACTGCCTCTTGGGCCTTTCACCTCTTTGTTGATTGTACTGCTGAGGAGCAGCAACAGGTTTTGAAATGACCAAAGCATTGACGGCTTGGAGACTTTCTGGCCTGACTTGTCTTCTAGGACCATAGACGGCACTTGCTTCTTTTTTGAAAGGTCTCTTCTCGGTACTTGCGGAAACAGCTTTCTGAATCTTTCCTGACTTGATGCCAGCTTCTATTCTTTCGCTTGTTAAGATCAAATCGGTAAACCCCGCGGAAGAGTTACCAATCAGATGATTGAAAAATGGCCCAGATAGGGTCCCTAGAAACATATCAACCAGCTCACGATCAGTCAATGGAGGCTGCACCCTGCCAGCCAAATCCCTCCATTTTTGTGCGTACTCTTTGAATCCCTCGCTTGTTCCTAGCGACATACCCTGAAGTTGGGTACGAGTAGGGGCAAGGTCAGAATTGTATTGATATTGTTTGTAAAAAGCGGTGGCCAAGTCTTCCCAATTGCGGACGCTGGTTCCCTCTAGCTGATAAAACCACTCCAATTGAGCTCCAGAAAGACTATCTTGAAAGAAATGAATCCAAAGATTTTTATCTGCCGTATAGGGTTGAATCTTTCTCACGTAGGACCTGAGATGCATTTTTGGACAGGACAGCCCATCATACCTCACAAACACTGGCGCTTTGAACTTCGGGGGAATCACAATCCCGGCAACCAAACCCAAGTCTTCAAAATCCAAACCCGGTACTCTTTATAGCTCCATGGCGGCCAACCTGTCTTCTAAACCCTTGTATTTATCATCAACTGGAGGGTATTGTTGATCAGAATAGTCTTCATCCTCTTCGACCTCCTCCTCTTCTTCTGCATCGGACTCGGAAGGTACCGCAGCCCCACCCTTTTTACTGGTTCCTTCATCAGAAGTAAGAGGAAATTCAAGCACTCTCCGAGCTTCTCCGTCAAATCTTCTCCCCAAAGTAGCCACCCCGAGTCTCTTTTTCTTCCTCTTTACTGGGTCTTTGTTCCCTAGTTGGGTCTTGATATCCTCCTGACCCTTAGCCAAGGTCGTCAGGAGTTGCTGGAACTGTGCATTCTGAGCTTGTAGGTCTTTGATTGTTTGCTCGAGATCCATCCTACTGAAATAAACAACAGACAGATAAGGAAACCTGGTGTGAGACCTGCTTATGCACATGATGAATGGTATGCTTATGTATGCAATGCATTCAAGGATTTAGAACATTCAAAATTTGTTGTAGACAAAAAGGAACGCACATCATATTAATAAGAAGAAATTCGTTAGTACATAAATGCACCATGGGCCAAATATTACAAAATAACTCCTCAAGGCAAAAAGACATTGCGCATCCTCTTTGGTGCGATGTAGGTGTTGAGATTCCTCTCCTCGTGCAGTAGGCGGGTGAGCTCCAGGACCTTCTTTTCACTAGCATGTAGACTGGTCTCAAGAGAATTCCGTTCTTCCTTAAGCTGGACCCAGCTCTTCTGCATTTCTTCCCAGGATGTGGGCATGTCAGGATGTTGAATGGTGTAGGACACCTCTCCTTCCAATACTGGCTCTTTGATCACAGGGAGAACATGAGGATAAGGCATCTCTAACTTCTGGGAACGTGCGCGTACCCACTTGAGATAAGGTTCCAACGGGATGGAGTTCCTGTGCCCCAGTGTCTTGCTGTTTATCTTACTGGGCATCCTCCAAGCTCTGATAAATCTCTGGCGAAGTCCTTGTGCATCGTTGTCGAAGTCAAAGACTATGTCAGGAATTAACATGTCATGAGGGCCGTCCCTCCGGGCATAACCAAACTGTCTCCAAGCCAGACACGGGTTGTAAGTAATACCTCCTCTGATTCCAAGTAAAGGAACATTAGGGTACTCCCCGCAACGATCAAAGATAGTGACATCCTCTCTAGACCGAGAGCACCAATGTATATCAGCATGTGTAAGAGTCATCAATCGTTGCGACCATCTCAAACCCCGCTCGTTCTTCAAAACTGATTGTGGAAGGTGCAAAATAAACCACCTTCCCAGGAGAGGAGTGCAGCACATAAGAACACCTCTTTTTCTCATGGTTCGAGTGTAACATGAGTGAAGGATGTCCCCCAGCAACGTAGGTATAGGATTCCTGGATATGAAGATCTGGACAGCACTGATATCAATAAGCTGATCTGGATTAGGGAACAACACCAAACCATAGACAAGGAGGGCCACAACTTCTTCAAAAGCTTGTAGGTCAAGGGAGTTCCAACATTCTTGAGCCTTCTCGAACAGAAACCTGGCTAAGAACCCTTTGATACCACTTCTAACTTCCCAACGTCCCTTGAGGTCAGATGGTTGTAAGTGCAAGGCTTTAGCAATCTCTTCAAGCTTGGGTTCCTCTTCCGTACCGTTGTAGGGTAGTCGATCAAGGATAGGGATCTTCAGAAGCCGGGAGAACTCTTCCAATGTAGGCACCAATTGATAATCCGGGAAAGTGAAACAGTGATGCAGAGGGTCAAAGAACTGGAACAGGACCTTTATCATATCTTCCTCAATGTTGGTGTTGACCAAGCCGATGAGTCTTCCATGTCTCTCACTGAATGAAGAGCTCTCGAGAATCCTGGATATGAGTTCCTTAAGCTGAGTAGGGATCCTTACAAGGCTAATCTGAATTGTCTTTCTGCGAACAGTTTCCATGTCCTACAAAACAAGAACAAAGATGAAGATTCGAACCCTTGAAATGGTTAGCCAATGCGCATGATGTTGTATGATGTTATGATGCTATGATAACACACACCACAAATATTCACAAAATCAAACATGGTAAGGCACACAAGTCACACAAGACAAACCCTTAGAATTTAGGCCTACATGGGGTCTGGGTATTACCCTCTTGAAGTTGGTGGGCTCAACCTGTCCTATTAGAAGTAACCGGGTTCTAAGGGTCCCAATATCACTAGATTTCTTTCACTGTTCATCGTTTCGATTTAGCCACTGAACTGGAGACTAAAATATTCCAGGAAAGCAACCCTCAATTGGGTGTAGTATCGAGTATCAACCAACCTCGGACTGCACCAAAGTCAGTTATCTCACTACCCTAAAGAGGCCAAGATGGTTCAGTTAAGGTTCCTAAGGTCAGTTGATGCTTCACGACACCACGCGGCGGCCCCGTACTCTCCTTGACTGAACTCAAGGGTTACCGGTACACACCAAAGTGCCACATCAACGTAGAAGACTGTTTCAACCATGTCGGTATACCCCGCACAGTTCCCTCACAGCCTTGTTGCTACTTTCTAAGAAGGTATCCCCAAATCCGGGTTAGGATCTATGAAACTCTGATACAAAATCCCACAAATGTAAAAGCAAACAAAGCAATCAATTGAAAGTAAAAGTGATCTAAACCCTAAGGTAACCCCACTTTTAAATAAATCCCCAGCAGAGTCGCCAGTTCTGTGATACGATGGGAGAACTGACTGTGGTTTTGCGTTTGTATTCGCACTTGTTCGGTTGAGCAAGAGTCGCCACCGACTTTTTATTTTATCCTAAAGGAAAGGTTTAAAAAAGCACAGCAAAAACCTTTTGAGATATTTCGTGGGTTCGGGGGGTAGATTATGAAAAGGGAAGGTATTAGCACCCTCTTCATCCATGGTTATCCATGGGCTCTTAGTTACTTGGTTTTTTAGATCACTTGCCTTGATTTTCGATTGCTTGAAAATGGTGTGTGTGTATGTGTTTTTGAAAATGTTTTTAAAGAGATGCCTTGTCTTAGGCAACCAATGTATTTGACTCGTGTTTGAGTGTTTTACAAAAGTGTGGATCTTTTCTAAAAGATGTTTCAAATGTTTTTGAGAGTTTGTTTGAAAGTGTCGTGGATTGTGGTTTTTGAAAAGAAGGCAAGTGTTTTTTTTGCAAGTTGATCTCAAGTAACTAAGAGTTTTATCTACCCTATTGTACTCAAAGGTTTTTGTTATGTTTTAACCCCTTTTTAACAATTTTGTTCCACCATTGAATTGGATGGGCAATCTTGCGTTTAGGAAGTTTGTTCGGGACGGGCGCGGGTCATCGTATGGACCATGAATGCAATGGTGCCAAGTGTCTTTGGCAATTTGCTTTGAGGGGACTATGATCATTCCGTTTAGGCAACATTTTGAGGGACTTATGATCATTTTGATTTTGTTTTGCCAAAGATACTCGACGTGCAAGCATGGCCCATTTTGGAAGGCAACATGTGGGATTACCCTAGAGGGTGCAAGTGTGATTGTGTATTGATTTCATGTATTTGTCTTGTATTAGGTTATCTAGCGTTTGATTTTATGTACATGCCAACCCTAGGTCTAACCATGGTATAATTGAAAGCGGTAAATTGCGAAAATGTAAAGTCTACGCTATTACAAAATAGTATCCGGGAGTGGGGGTACAATATTCACAAATGGGGATGAGACTTATAGTATCCAATAAGTTACAACCAAATCGAATTTGCGATCAAATGTAAATAATGAATATCAATGTATAAGCAAATGTGTATAGGGGCAATGTGAATGTATTTGTATTGTGTAAATGTGAGATGTATTGTGTAAGTATGTGATTATTTACAAATGCGACAAGGTGAAATTAATGTGTATTAGGGTATTGTTGACCTAAATATGTGTTTAATGAATCTTTGATTTGTATATTTTAATATGCATAAAAGAAATGTTTTAATTGAATGTTCAAGCTCTAATTAAATTATGTATAAAAATGATGTTTTAAGAAAAGAAAATATTTCTAAGTTTTAATTATATATACAAAAAAAAGTATTTTTATTAAGTGTTTAAGAATTTAAATTATAAAAAAAGTTATTTTTATTTGTTTATGTACAAATGGTATATTTTTATTAAAAGAAAAGAAAAAAATGCTTTCAATATTAATTAAATTGTGTAATAAAAAAGATATATTTTTATGTATTTGTGTTTTAATATGTATTCAAAAAAATGTTTTAAATTAATTGAATTAAGTATATAGAAAAGAAAGTTTAAATTAGATATTTTAAATAAAATGGTTTTATGTATTAGTATTAATGTGATATTGTAAAAATATATTAAGTTAGAAAAAATAATACATTGTTTTATGTATAAAAAGGGAACATATAGGTTTATTTAGGGATCAAAATATGTAAAAATATTGTTAGTAAAAAATAGGTTATATTAATTAATTTGTTTAGCAAAAGAAAATAAAAAGAGGTTGCATACTTAAAAGAAGTCAGGCTTTTTGAAATGGGCCTTGGAGAGGTTAAAACGGATTAGGCCCATTGTTCTGAAGCAAACATTTTAGGGTTTATTGTTTTGGTATTCAGTTGGACGATACACTTTAGGGTTTGTGCAGCGGCGGCGTTCGCTTGCTTTGTCTTCTCCGTGCGTTCTTTTGAATATGACTCCTCCGTCTAGCCACCGGCACTACCCCCACATCTCTCTTCCCTCCAGCTCGAGTTCAATGGTCTCATGACAACAAGGTTCGCTTTTGATGTTTTTTTATACCTTTTTTACGAATTGCATGCTTATTTGCTTTGAGCTTTGACCTTAACCTTTTATTATTATGGAGGTGAAGGAGAAAAAGAGAGGGAGAAAAGCGTACTACCTTTGATCTTGGAGAAGGAGGAGAGATAAGGTAGGTGGCGCTCAGGAGGGCTCGACGGCGTGAGATGATGATGGACTTGTAGCAATTCCGGTTTGTCTTCTTTAATGCTCTTTAGGGTTTCAGGATGACATTTGAAAACCCTTTTGCATGATATCTTTTCTTCTTCTTCTTGTATCGCCTGTCTTGCCTTATTTCTATGGCCTCTGAGCTTGGTATGCTTTAGAATATTTATTGCCTTGGTACTTTGCTTTGAGTGGCCTTCTGAGATTTGATGCCTGTGATGAGGGTTCCTCTGAGGCTTAGTAGGTTTGAGGGTTATGTGTTTGGCTGGAGGTTTTTAGTTATTGACAGGCATGGTGGTATTATCTGGTTTTCTGCTGTTTATGTTTAGGCCATATGATGCTGAGGTGAGCTTGAGCTTGTGATGTTCACAGGTTTTTAGTTTTCGTGAGGCTTTTTGGTAGTATGAGGCTTTGGCATTGAATGGTAAGTGTTTAGGCTTGATGCTTTAGGTTGGTTGGACTGGTTATGAGGCTTATGGCCTTAGCAGATATGCTGCTTCAGGCTTGACTAAAGCTTTTTTGCAGGGTTGAATTTGACAGTAGGTAATGGTTTATTGGTTTAAGGTGTTTGACAGGTGAAGCTTCAGGCTTGCTTCAGGCAGGCTTGGCATATGCAGGTGGTACTGGTTTTTGATCTTTTGTTTACTAGGCCATTGCAGGTTTTTGTTTATGCAGTAGTTTTTGCTTAAGGTTTTGGACAGCAGGTTGAACGCTTAGCAGTTTGTATCTCAGTTTTGTATTGGTTTCTCTTGAACTCTCTCTTACTGTGTTTTTGCTCTTTTTGTATCTCTTTTCTATCTATGCCTTATCCACTGTGTTTTGTTTTTGTCCTTCTGTCTTCCTGCCTAAAAGCCTAAAAAACCTGCTTACTTTCCTCTTCTTTTTCTCTCTCTGTACAGTTAAATATTAAACTATGTTTTACACTGTACTTTTAGTTCTGAAAGTGGCCATTTGTTGGGAAATGATGAAAAGAAAGTGTCTTGCTTGTTTAACAAATTTCCTCTGCATATTTTCTCTTGTCTTTTGACAGCCCTTGTACTTTTCTCCTTTTGATATCTTTGCCCAAATCCTCTTTTCTTTGACAGCTTGGGTAACCCTTGGCATTTTGACAGCAAGTTTGTACTTTTTGGATTTTGACAGAAAGTGGGAATTTGGATTTTTAGTTGGGTTTGAAATGTGCAGTTTGACATTTTGAACTTATGCATTTTTGACACTTTGCATAAAAATTCTTCCCTCTTTGTGAACCGGGAGAAGTCCCGT
Source organism: Vicia faba (assembly GCA_948472305.1). NCBI lineage: Eukaryota > Viridiplantae > Streptophyta > Magnoliopsida > Fabales > Fabaceae > Vicia > Vicia faba. The sequence goes on from OX451740.1 coordinate 180,084,973, forward strand.
GATTTGCAGAGAGGGTTAACTGATCCCAATCAGTGGCCCTTAATGATGACTTTCTTTTATCTGTCTTTTCAATTTAACTGTTTTTTTGACTTTTCTCCTTTTCTTTTGCAGATGAATATTTGGATGGAGAGGAACAAAGTGAAGAATGAAGAATTAGAAAAAAAATAGGATAGTTTTTCTTTTTATTTAAATTTAAATCAATGTAAAACCATTGTTTGTAATTAAATTATAAACAATAATTGTACAGTTAATTTAAGAATAAATAAAAGTTTCCATTATCCAATTTAATTCTGTTTTCTCTTTATTGTTTATTTATTATTTAAAACTCTTTGAATAAAAATAATTGAAAAATAAATTTCAATCATTTAATTTAGAATAATAAATAATTAAAATAAATAATGCTTTAGCACATTGATCAATTAAACCTGGTATCTCCAAAGCAAATCAACAGTTAATCAAAACACTGATCAGGCGCATTCCCTTTTCACTGATTTTCAACAAACACTGTAAATCCAAACTGCGTATTTCTTTTGACTGGCTCAAACAAAACAACATGAATTCAAACCAACTGCCTCTTTTACTGATTAAATCAAAACAATGCGAATTCAACCCGAATCTTGGAATAACTTTCAAAGTGCTGTGGAATTTTAATCTTTCTGAGAATATGCCCATAAAACCTTAATTCCTGATTAAATGCCAAAGAACGTTCACCTGATCACAATTGAGTCAGAATCAACCAAAACCCTAAGCCAACTTGGGTGAAACATTCCGGAGCCCTGAAAATCAGTAAAACCCTAATTGTGTCCTGACTGACGAGAAAAATCTGTTTGACCGATTCTTGAGCCAGTTTGAAAAATCAGGAAACGCCTGAAGCTGAGATTTCTTGTGGAAAAATGCGAGGGAAAATTTTGGGGTACAACAGTTGCCCCTGTTCAATCTTCTTGGACCTGAAGAGTTAGATTGGCAAGCTTGCCTTTCGCGACTTGAAGGTAAAAGAAGATTGGACACTAAAGTACCCAGAAAATTTGCACTCGACGATGTGATGGTAGAGGTGAATGGGCTTAAAAAATGCCATTTGGAGACGGGCTTAAAGATGCCATCTGGTGCGATAGAATCTTGTCAGGGGATGGGCTTAGAGATGCCATCTGATAATGGGCTTAAAGATGCCATTTGGTGATGGGCTTAAAGATGCCATCTGGTGACTGCTGGTAGGAGGATGGGCTTAAAGATGCCATCTGGACATGTTGAACTGTATGTCAAAAGTGAGTGGGTAAGTATCAGAAGGGCATCCATGTTTTGGAACATCTCTGAATTCGGGGTCCGAATGGGCAATAGATTGACATCCATGTCTGGAGAATCTGTAAACTGTTTTCAGGAGTTAAGACGGAATAAGCAATAGAGCAGCATCCGTTGTTGGGAAGCGTCCGTAAACTGTTTTCAAAAGTTGAGAAGAGTCTGAACAAGTTGGTAGATTAACATCCGTTGTTGGGAAGAATCCGTAAACTGTTTTCAAAAATCGCATCTGGACAAGTTGGTAGATTGATATCCGTTGTTGGGAAGAATCCGTAAACTGTTTTCAGAAGTCTTGAAGAGGAACCGGTGTAGGGTTTCCTGATGATGCGCTCGTGTAAAGCTGCATTTGGTTTTTGAACACTTTTGACATTCGAATGCCCCAAGTTGTGATGTAGGTAAATTCCTGGCTAGATACAGGTGTTGGTCTACAATCGGTTGTTCACAGATGTTTTCCTGGCTTGTTACAGGTGTTGATCTGGAATCCTTCAGACATGCCCTGGCTGGATACAGGAATCGAATCCAGAAATGTGATAGTTAACAGATATGCCCTGGCTGGATACAGGAGTCGAATCTTCAAACTCTTCAGACGTGCCCTGGCTAGATACAGGAATCGAGTCTGGAAATATGGTCAACAGATATGCCCTGGCTGGATACAGGAGTCGAATCTAGAAATGTGATAGTTAACAGATATGCCCTGGCTGGATACAGGAGTCGAATCTTCAAACTCTTCAGACGTGCCCTGGCTAGATACAGGAATCGAGTCTGGAATTGTGACAGTTGAAGGTAGTTGTCTTTGGGATTGTCTTTTTCCCTGAAAAGGCAAAAACATAAGTTGTATGCAATGTCATGATGTATGATATGCATGATGTCATGATGTTCAACATGAGATAGTGTTATATGCACTTTATCATGTATGTAAGCAAGATGTATGAAAATGTGAAATGTTTATGAATGTATTTTCGTCTTTAGGAAAATAAATTCTCGACGACCGGGCGGGGAATTGCTCTGTGGAAGAGATATTTTGCCGAAGTTTTGATGAGAGGCCTGCTGAGGACTTTAATGATGGATTCCGTTGGGGATAATGATGGTAAACTCCGCTGGGGATTGAAAGAATTTCACCGAGGGCGATCTTTCGTGGCAATTCGCTGAGGATAACCCAGTTATAAGCCCTTGTGAGGAATAACTTTGAATAAAGCTCGGGAAAGACGTCTGTATTCCGCAGGGAACAAGCTTCCAGAATCTACTGGGGATAAGCTTTAAGACCTGCCGGGGAATGTTATGCCTTTTCAGGATTGACGGGGAATCAACTCCGTTTGGGGAAAGTATTGCTGAATCTTGTCTTATTCTGCGGGGCGTTGATATGATTTGGTCACATTCTTCAGTCGAATCTACCTTGGTACCTTGGCGGACAAAACAACCAGACTGCATCAGACAACTTTACATTGCCCCTGTTTCTGATGTCACCTGTAATTAATCTTTTGTTTCTTATGCAAATATTTATGAATCAGCAATTTAATGTCAAATGCATATATCAAAAATGAACATTGGACGTTCTTCGCAAGACAAAACAGAAAGAAGGAAAAAAAACAAATGGAAATTCGTATGGACAAATGAATTTGTGTTGATTTGAATTTTGCCTGTGAATAGGCGTTTTTGTACAAAGGGGCTGACATCCTAGTAAGAGGACGCCGCCGAATAAAATAGAATTTACAATTTTGAAAAGAAAACAAAACAGCTATGTGAACAATCCCACTGGGTTCCAACTCTGCTATCGCCTTTATGTCGTCAAGCGTCTCATCACTTTGCGGGCTAGTTGAAGATGAAGCTGATTGGTCGATGCCAAAGTCTGAGCCAGATAGTCGATGCCGAATTCTGGATGCGAAGTGATCCAATGAGACATAGTGTTACGCCTTATCCCTAACTTTTGCCTGGACCGCCCTTTCGGGTTTTCAGTCCACCGGGATACCCATTTTTGCCCAAGCCGCCTTTTCAGGTTTTCGACTTGCCGGGTGTACAGATTTTTTTCATTTCATCCCTTATTTTTGCCCGAACCCTTTTGGTTCGCCGGGAAGCCCTTATTTTTGCCTAGGTATGTCAACCTAGCGGGTCTTTTATTCATGCATAGTATTTTTTCACTATGTCTGCATTGGCGGGGTGAGGAAGGTCGTCACTATCCATGGTGGTTAGGATCATGGCTCCTCCTGAGAACACATGTTTAACCACAAATGGCCCTTCGTATGTAGGGGTCCATTTGCCCCGGGGATCACTTTAAGGAAGGATGATGCGTTTGATTACCAGGTCCCCAACTTGATACTCTTGTGGTCTGACTTTCTTGTTAAATGCCCTGATCATCCGTTTTTGATACGTCTGACCATGACAGATAGCGGTGAGTCTCTTTTCATCAATCAGATTTAATTGGTCAAGTCGAGTCTGGATCCAGTCATCTTCACTTAAGTCTGCATCCTTCATTATCCAGAGAGAGGGTATCTGGATTTCAATTGGCAAGACTGCCTCCATGCCATAGACCAAGGAGAAAGGAGTTGCCCCGGTTGACGTCCTTGCTGAGGTACGGTACCCATGAAGAGCGAACGGTAACATCTCGTGCCAATCTTTATAGGTCACTGTCATCTTCTGCACAATTTTCTTGATATTCTTATTAGCTGCCTCTACAGCCCCATTCATCTTCGGCCGGTAAGGAGAAGAGTTATGGTGCTGTATTTTGAATTGTTCGCAGAGTTCAGTGATCATCTTGTTATTGAGATTGGTACCATTGTCCGTAATGATCCTTTCCGGGACACCGTATCGACAGATCAGATTATGCCGGATGAAACGTGCCACGACGCTCTTGGTTACTGTTGCGTAGGAAGCTGCCTCAACCCACTTTGTGAAATAATCGATCGCCACTAAGATGAAGCGGTGCCCATTGGATGCCGTCGGTCGGATCTCACCGATCATATCAATGCCCCACATTGCAAAAGGCCAAGGTGCCGTCAGGACGTTCAGAGGAACCGGAGGGATATGCACCTTGTCAGCATAGATCTGGCATTTATGACAAGTTCGAGAGTGTTGGTAACAATCGGCTTCCATTGTGGACCAGAAATATCCTGCCCGAAGGATCTTCTTTGCCATGGTGTGTCCACTGGAATGTGTCCCGAATGTACCTTCATGCAGTTCTATCATGATCTTCTCTGCTTCAGCCTTATCCACACAACGTAGTAGAGTTGAATCATGATTCCGTTTGTAGAGGATGCCGTTGCTGAGGAAGAATTTTGCCGCAAACCTCCTCATGAATTTCTTGTCATTGACAGATGCACCTTCAGGGTATTCCTGAGCTTCCAAGTACCTCTTCACCTCATGATACCAGGGTTTTTCAGTCACCTTTTCAGCCTCAAGCTCGCAGCAGTATGCCGGTTCATCCAACTTCCAGATAATGATCCGGGGAGCCTCATTGTCCCATTTAACTTTGAACATTGAGGACATCGTAGCTAGTGCGTCCGCTAGCTGATTCTCCTCTCTTGGGAAGTGCTCAAAAGTTATTTCTTCAAAGTGGGGCAGCAAGGTTGACACATACTCCTTGTAAGGAATAAAATTTGGGTGTTTCGTATCCCACTCGCCTTTGATCTGATTGATCACGAGAGCGGAATCTCCGAAGACACTCAGAAACTTGATCCTTAAGTCGATTGCAGCTTGTAAACCCATGATACATGCCTCATATTCTGCCATGTTGTTGGTGCAGTTGAAACATAATCGGGCGGTGAGTGGAGTATGAGTTCCTTTGGGAGATATGATTACAGCGCCGACGCCGTTACCCAAAGCATTGGAGGCTCCGTCAAAATGCATAGACCATCGGGATCCTTCCTCAGGTCCTTCATCCGGTCCAGGTACTTCACAGTCAGTTACCACCATGATGTCTTCGTCCGGAAAATCAAAGTTCAATGATTGGTAATCGTCCACAGGTTGGTGTGCCAAATGATCTGCCAGTACACTTCCTTTAATTGCTTTCTGAGTCATATACTGGATGTCATATTCTGTCAAGATCATTTGCCATCTCGCTATTCTTCCAGATAGAGCGGGCTTTTCGAATATGTACTTGATGGGGTCCATCTTTGAAATCAACAAAGTGGTGTGAGTCAACATATACTGTCTCAGCCGGCGAGCAGCCCATACCAGAGCGCAGCAAGTTTTCTCAAGCAATGAGTAACGAGACTCACAGTCGGTAAACTTTTTGCTCAGGTAATAAATAGCGTGCTCTTTTCGGCCAGACTCGTCATGCTGCCCCAGCACACACCCCATTGAATTATCAAGTACTGTCAAGTATAGTATCAGAGTCTTCCTTCCACTGGTGGCATAAGAATGGGTGGCTCTTGGAGGTATTCCTTTATCTTTTCGAAAGCAACCTGACATTCATCGTTCCAGCGTACTACTTGATCTTTCTTCAGTAATTTGAAGATTGGCTCACAAGTAGCAGTCAGATGTGAGATGAATCGGGCAATGTAATTCAGTCGTCCCAGGAAGCCTCTGACTTCTTTCTCTGTCTTTGGAGTCGGCATCTCTTGTATGGCTTTTACCTTGGCAGGGTCCACCTGAATACCTTTATCACTTACAATAAAACCTAGCAATTTTCCGGACCTCACCCCAAAGGTGCATTTGTTGGGATTCAACCTTAGCTTATATAACTTCAGTCGGTCGAATAGCTTCCTCAGATGATCAAGGTGCTCCTCCTCAGTTTGAGATCTTGTAATCATGTCATCAACGTACACCTCAATCTCATGATGGATCATGTCATGAAATAAAGCAACCATGGCACGTTGATAGGTTGCCCCAGCATTTTTTAACCCGAATGGCATGACCTTGTAGCAGAAGGTGCCCCACTGAGTCACAAAGGTAGTCTTTTCCATATCCTCCGGAGCCATCTTGATCTGATTATACCCTGAAAAACCATCCATGAAGGAGAACACCTTGTGTTGAGCGGTATTGTCGACAAGAACGTCGATGTGAGGTAAGGGGAAGTCATCCTTGGGGCTTGCCCTGTTCAAGTCCCTGTAGTCGACACACATTCTGACTTTACCGTCCTTCTTCGGCACTGGCACCACATTGGTAACCCACTGAGGGTAAGAAGTTACTTCTAGAAACCCGACATTGAACTGCTTCATAACCTCAGCCTTGATCTTTTCAGACATCTCTGGGCGCATACGGCGGACCTTTTGCTTTACCGGAGGGCAGTCTTCCTTGGTTGGCAGGTGATGAACTACAATGTCGGCATCCAAACCAGGCATGTCTTCATAGGACCAAGCAAATATCTCCATGTAATCACGTAGTATCTGGATCAATCGTTGTTTCACGCTGAGCTCTAGATTAGCCCCAATCTTGACCTCTTTCCTATCTGTCTCAGTACCCAGGTTAACTGTTTCCACTGGCTCTTCATGTGGTTGAATAGCCCTTTCTTCCTGGAGTAGCAGTCTTGCGAGCTCACCAGGAACTTCATAATCCTCTTCACCTTCGTCTTCGGCCAATTTGATCGGATTCTCGAAGTCATAACTGGCGGTAGCAGAGCTGTTACCAGTGAGATCCAGAGTGGATTGAAACCTGTATAAGTGAGTGTGTGTAAATATAGCTGTTTTGCAATATATAACACAAAAAGAAAAGAGCACAAGATTTGAAATACAACAAACGTCCAATGTTTTGATTGATGATATATGGAAATGTCATACAAAAAGCCCTCACAAATGGAGCTACGATGCCCCGGGTAGGACACCGAGCCAATAGAGTTTTAACACATTGTTTGTTACAAATTGAAAATCAAAAGAAATAATTACTGCGTGACAAATGTGATAGGTGTAAAATCCTTTGCCGTCCAGTTGCTTGGTCCGTTACTGGTATTTGGGTAGATCCAACTGTCAAACTCTGTTTCCTCTACATCCTCCTCAATAGCATTCACCCTTGGGTTGGAGATAAACACCGAAGCCTTTCTGATCATTTCCTTGCGCACAAACCTCTGAGCCTCTGCAGTAAAGCCCAGCCCAAACTTATCGTTCTTTTGAGTGAAGTCAGGAAGCTGACCCCAGTTTGCACAATTGCCTTTCTCGATTACAGCCCGGGCATCCTTCAAGGACGCCATCTTTAACGGAAAATCTTCTTCGACCACTGCCTCGGCTGATGCCAAAACTGGGGGTACTTCCTCAAAATGCTGAAAGGGGGTTTCACTAAACTCCCCGTCCATCTCGATATACCAGAATGAATTCAAGTGACTAACCATGTATTCCTCCTCACCCTGCACAATAACAATCTTCCCTTTGACAGGGTATTTGAGCTTTTGATGTAGAGTGGATGTTACTGCCCGAGCCTTGTGAATCCAGGGTCGACCCAACAAGCAGGAATAAGATGGACGAATATCCATTACATAGAACGTTGAGTCGAAAACTTGGGAACCCACACGAATAGGGATGTTCACTTCACCGTGCACCATCCACTTAGAACCGTCGAAGGCTCTAACAATGATGTTACTAGGTTTCAACTCCAGGTCCTCACAATCCAAGCGATCCAATTCTTTCTTGGGTAAAACATTCAGGGAAGAGCCGGTATCTACTAACACGTGTGCGAGAGTAGTGCCCCTGCATTCTATGGAAACATGCAGGGCATCATTGTGATTTTTTCCTTTGGCGGTAAGGTCAGCATCCGAGAACCCTAAGCCATTGTCAGCCGTCAAATTAGCCACACAGTCGGTGAATTGATCCGCAGAGGTCTCTTGCGGCACATGGGCCGTTTTCAGAAATGAAATCAGGGCTTTTGCATGGGCCTCTGAGCATAGCAGCAATGATAGCATAGAGATTTTGGAGGGAGTATGCCCCAACTGTTCAACAACATTAAAGTCACTCTTTTTGATAATTTTAAGGATTTCCTCCATTTCTTGTTGGGAGGCTTCCACAGCAGTCTTCTTTTTTGGTGCCTCCGTCCTGGCAGGCAAATCGGTAGCAACTTCTTTGCCCCGAGTATCAGAGGACTCAGCGGCAGTAGTAGACACAGGAACTTGAATTGGAACATGCACACTTGCGGGTGTGATGGTGATAGGTTTTCGGATAACTGGTGGTGCAATGTCAGGCGAGAAGAGCCTGCCACTGCGGGTAATCTTGGCGGGACCAGTGATGTTACTGATACTGGTATTGGTGTTGAACTCCTGCTTCACCCCAAGCACATACACGTCGGCCCCATAATGTCATGGAACAGCTTTATCAGACTCATAGGGGAGAGGCCCCGGGACAGTAATAGTGATGGGTGCAACAGACATAATTTGGACTGGTTTCTTTATGGGAGCTTTAGCAGGATTGTAAATTGTGACAACAGATATTTCTTCAACGGAAACAAACGGAACAACAGTTTTCTTGAACAGAATTTCCTTGCTATCCATCAGGCTTTGGATGCCTGATTTCAGCAGTGGGCAACCGGTCGGGATAACAGCACACAGGAGGCAGCCCTTGCTACAACCCGGAAATAAACCGGCTAGTAGTAAGTTCCTCTTAATAGTCAAAAGAGGGGTAACAACTTCATTCACCGAAACAACATACAACTCTTCCTCAATGGCATTTACTCTATGCTGGGGCATAGGAGTAGTTACAACATTTTGTCTCTCAGGCGCTTCAAACTGAATTTCCTTTGCGTCGATAAAATCTTGCACTTTGTTTCTCAAGGCCCAGCAATCATCAGTAGTGTGCCCGGGACTATCAGAATGATAAGCACACCGGGCATTTGGGTTATACTTAGGAGACGCAGTGTTGACGACCTTAGGAGCTTCTTTGAGGGTCACCAAGTTGGTTGACAATAGTTGGGGTAAAATTTGAGATAAGGTCATACTTAGCCGAGTATACTGCCTCTTGGGCCTTTCACCTCTTTGTTGATTGTACTGCTGAGGAGCAGCAACAGGTTTTGAAATGACCAAAGCATTGACGGCTTGGAGACTTTCTGGCCTGACTTGTCTTCTAGGACCATAGACGGCACTTGCTTCTTTTTTGAAAGGTCTCTTCTCGGTACTTGCGGAAACAGCTTTCTGAATCTTTCCTGACTTGATGCCAGCTTCTATTCTTTCGCCTGTTAAGATCAAATCGGTAAACCCCGCGGAAGAGTTACCAATCAGATGATTGAAAAATGGCCCAGATAGGGTCCCTAGAAACATATCAACCAGCTCACGATCAGTCAATGGAGGCTGCACCCTGCCAGCCAAATCCCTCCATTTTTGTGCGTACTCTTTGAATCCCTCGCTTGTTCCTAGCGACATACCCTGAAGTTGGGTACGAGTAGGGGCAAGGTCAGAATTGTATTGATATTGTTTGTAAAAAGCGGTGGCCAAGTCTTCCCAATTGCGGACGCTGGTTCCCTCTAGCTGATAAAACCACTCCAATTGAGCTCCAGAAAGACTATCTTGAAAGAAATGAATCCAAAGATTTTTATCTGCCGTATAGGGTTGAATCTTTCTCACGTAGGACCTGAGATGCATTTTTGGACAGGACAGCCCATCATACCTCACAAACACTGGCGCTTTGAACTTCGGGGGAATCACAATCCCGGCAACCAAACCCAAGTCTTCAAAATCCAAACCCGGTACTCTTTATAGCTCCATGGCGGCCAACCTGTCTTCTAAACCCTTGTATTTATCATCAACTGGAGGGTATTGTTGATCAGAATAGTCTTCATCCTCTTCGACCTCCTCCTCTTCTTCTGCATCGGACTCGGAAGGTACCGCAGCCCCACCCTTTTTACTGGTTCCTTCATCAGAAGTAAGAGGAAATTCAAGCACTCTCCGAGCTTCTCCGTCAAATCTTCTCCCCAAAGTAGCCACCCCGAGTCTCTTTTTCTTCCTCTTTACTGGGTCTTTGTTCCCTAGTTGGGTCTTGATATCCTCCTGACCCTTAGCCAAGGTCGTCAGGAGTTGCTGGAACTGTGCATTCTGAGCTTGTAGGTCTTTGATTGTTTGCTCGAGATCCATCCTACTGAAATAAACAACAGACAGATAAGGAAACCTGGTGTGAGACCTGCTTATGCACATGATGAATGGTATGCTTATGTATGCAATGCATTCAAGGATTTAGAACATTCAAAATTTGTTGTAGACAAAAAGGAACGCACATCATATTAATAAGAAGAAATTCGTTAGTACATAAATGCACCATGGGCCAAATATTACAAAATAACTCCTCAAGGCAAAAAGACATTGCGCATCCTCTTTGGTGCGATGTAGGTGTTGAGATTCCTCTCCTCGTGCAGTAGGCGGGTGAGCTCCAGGACCTTCTTTTCACTAGCATGTAGACTGGTCTCAAGAGAATTCCGTTCTTCCTTAAGCTGGACCCAGCTCTTCTGCATTTCTTCCCAGGATGTGGGCATGTCAGGATGTTGAATGGTGTAGGACACCTCTCCTTCCAATACTGGCTCTTTGATCACAGGGAGAACATGAGGATAAGGCATCTCTAACTTCTGGGAACGTGCGCGTACCCACTTGAGATAAGGTTCCAACGGGATGGAGTTCCTGTGCCCCAGTGTCTTGCTGTTTATCTTACTGGGCATCCTCCAAGCTCTGATAAATCTCTGGCGAAGTCCTTGTGCATCGTTGTCGAAGTCAAAGACTATGTCAGGAATTAACATGTCATGAGGGCCGTCCCTCCGGGCATAACCAAACTGTCTCCAAGCCAGACACGGGTTGTAAGTAATACCTCCTCTGATTCCAAGTAAAGGAACATTAGGGTACTCCCCGCAACGATCAAAGATAGTGACATCCTCTCTAGACCGAGAGCACCAATGTATATCAGCATGTGTAAGAGTCATCAATCGTTGCGACCATCTCAAACCCCGCTCGTTCTTCAAAACTGATTGTGGAAGGTGCAAAATAAACCACCTTCCCAGGAGAGGAGTGCAGCACATAAGAACACCTCTTTTTCTCATGGTTCGAGTGTAACATGAGTGAAGGATGTCCCCCAGCAACGTAGGTATAGGATTCCTGGATATGAAGATCTGGACAGCACTGATATCAATAAGCTGATCTGGATTAGGGAACAACACCAAACCATAGACAAGGAGGGCCACAACTTCTTCAAAAGCTTGTAGGTCAAGGGAGTTCCAACATTCTTGAGCCTTCTCGAACAGAAACCTGGCTAAGAACCCTTTGATACCACTTCTAACTTCCCAACGTCCCTTGAGGTCAGATGGTTGTAAGTGCAAGGCTTTAGCAATCTCTTCAAGCTTGGGTTCCTCTTCCGTACCGTTGTAGGGTAGTCGATCAAGGATAGGGATCTTCAGAAGCCGGGAGAACTCTTCCAATGTAGGCACCAATTGATAATCCGGGAAAGTGAAACAGTGATGCAGAGGGTCAAAGAACTGGAACAGGACCTTTATCATATCTTCCTCAATGTTGGTGTTGACCAAGCCGATGAGTCTTCCATGTCTCTCACTGAATGAAGAGCTCTCGAGAATCCTGGATATGAGTTCCTTAAGCTGAGTAGGGATCCTTACAAGGCTAATCTGAATTGTCTTTCTGCGAACAGTTTCCATGTCCTACAAAACAAGAACAAAGATGAAGATTCGAACCCTTGAAATGGTTAGCCAATGCGCATGATGTTGTATGATGTTATGATGCTATGATAACACACACCACAAATATTCACAAAATCAAACATGGTAAGGCACACAAGTCACACAAGACAAACCCTTAGAATTTAGGCCTACATGGGGTCTGGGTATTACCCTCTTGAAGTTGGTGGGCTCAACCTGTCCTATTAGAAGTAATCGGGTTCTAAGGGTCCCAATATCACTAGATTTCTTTCACTGTTCATCGTTTCGATTTAGCCACTGAACTGGAGACTAAAATATTCCAGGAAAGCAACCCTCAATTGGGTGTAGTATCGAGTATCAACCAACCTCGGACTGCACCAAAGTCAGTTATCTCACTACCCTAAAGAGGCCAAGATGGTTCAGTTAAGGTTCATAAGGTCAGTTGATGCTTCACGACACCACGCGGCGGCCCCGTACTCTCCTTGACTGAACTCAAGGGTTACCGGTACACACCAAAGTGCCACATCAACGTAGAAGACTGTTTCAACCATGTCGGTATACCCCGCACAGTTCCCTCACAGCCTTGTTGCTACTTTCTAAGAAGGTATCCCCAAATCCGGGTTAGGATCTATGAAACTCTGATACAAAATCCCACAAATGTAAAAGCAAACAAAGCAATCAATTGAAAGTAAAAGTGATCTAAACCCTAAGGTAACCCCACTTTTAAATAAATCCCCAGCAGAGTCGCCAGTTCTGTGATACGATGGGAGAACTGACTGTGGTTTTGCGTTTGTATTCGCACTTGTTCGGTTGAGCAAGAGTCGCCACCGACTTTTTATTTTATCCTAAAGGAAAGGTTTAAAAAAGCACAGCAAAAACCTTTTGAGATATTTCGTGGGTTCGGGGGGTAGATTATGAAAAGGGAAGGTATTAGCACCCTCTTCATCCATGGTTATCCATGGGCTCTTAGTTACTTGGTTTTTTAGATCACTTGCCTTGATTTTCGATTGCTTGAAAATGGTGTGTGTGTATGTGTTTTTGAAAATGTTTTTAAAGAGATGCCTTGTCTTAGGCAACCAATGTATTTGACTCGTGTTTGAGTGTTTTACAAAAGTGTGGATCTTTTCTAAAAGATGTTTCAAATGTTTTTGAGAGTTTGTTTGAAAGTGTCGTGGATTGTGGTTTTTGAAAAGAAGGCAAGTGTTTTTTTTGCAAGTTGATCTCAAGTAACTAAGAGTTTTATCTACCCTATTGTACTCAAAGGTTTTTGTTATGTTTTAACCCCTTTTTAACAATTTTGTTCCACCATTGAATTGGATGGGTAATCTTGCGTTTAGGAAGTTTGTTCGGGACGGGCGCGGGTCATCGTATGGACCATGAATGCAATGGTGCCAAGTGTCTTTGGCAATTTGCTTTGAGGGGACTATGATCATTCCGTTTAGGCAACATTTTGAGGGACTTATGATCATTTTGATTTTGTTTTGCCAAAGATACTCGACGTGCAAGCATGGCCCATTTTGGAAGGCAACATGTGGGATTACCCTAGAGGGTGCAAGTGTGATTGTGTATTGATTTCATGTATTTGTCTTGTATTAGGTTATCTAGCGTTTGATTTTATGTACATGCCAACCCTAGGTCTAACCATGGTATAATTGAAAGCGGTAAATTGCGAAAATGTAAAGTCTACGCTATTACAAAATAGTATCCGGGAGTGGGGGTACAATATTCACAAATGGGGATGAGACTTATAGTATCCAATAAGTTACAACCAAATCGAATTTGCGATCAAATGTAAATAATGAATATCAATGTATAAGCAAATGTGTATAGGGGCAATGTGAATGTATTTGTATTGTGTAAATGTGAGATGTATTGTGTAAGTATGTGATTATTTACAAATGCGACAAGGTGAAATTAATGTGTATTAGGGTATTGTTGACCTAAATATGTGTTTAATGAATCTTTGATTTGTATATTTTAATATGCATAAAAGAAATGTTTTAATTGAATGTTCAAGCTCTAATTAAATTATGTATAAAAATGATGTTTTAAGAAAAGAAAATATTTCTAAGTTTTAATTATATATACAAAAAAAAGTATTTTTATTAAGTGTTTAAGAATTTAAATTATAAAAAAAGTTATTTTTATTTGTTTATGTACAAATGGTATATTTTTATTAAAAGAAAAGAAAAAAATGCTTTCAATATTAATTAAATTGTGTAATAAAAAAGATATATTTTTATGTATTTGTGTTTTAATATGTATTCAAAAAAATGTTTTAAATTAATTGAATTAAGTATATAGAAAAGAAAGTTTAAATTAGATATTTTAAATAAAATGGTTTTATGTATTAGTATTAATGTGATATTGTAAAAATATATTAAGTTAGAAAAAATAATACATTGTTTTATGTATAAAAAGGGAACATATAGGTTTATTTAGGGATCAAAATATGTAAAAATATTGTTAGTAAAAAATAGGTTATATTAATTAATTTGTTTAGCAAAAGAAAATAAAAAGAGGTTGCATACTTAAAAGAAGTCAGGCTTTTTGAAATGGGCCTTGGAGAGGTTAAAACGGATTAGGCCCATTGTTCTGAAGCAAACATTTTAGGGTTTATTGTTTTGGTATTCAGTTGGACGATACACTTTAGGGTTTGTGCAGCGGCGGCGTTCGCTTGCTTTGTCTTCTCCGTGCGTTCTTTTGAATATGACTCCTCCGTCTAGCCACCGGCACTACCCCCACATCTCTCTTCCCTCCAGCTCGAGTTCAATGGTCTCATGACAACAAGGTTCGCTTTTGATGTTTTTTTATACCTTTTTTACGAATTGCATGCTTATTTGCTTTGAGCTTTGACCTTAACCTTTTATTATTATGGAGGTGAAGGAGAAAAAGAGAGGGAGAAAAGCGTACTACCTTTGATCTTGGAGAAGGAGGAGAGATAAGGTAGGTGGCGCTCAGGAGGGCTCGACGGCGTGAGATGATGATGGACTTGTAGCAATTCCGGTTTGTCTTCTTTAATGCTCTTTAGGGTTTCAGGATGACATTTGAAAACCCTTTTGCATGATATCTTTTCTTCTTCTTCTTGTATCGCCTGTCTTGCCTTATTTCTATGGCCTCTGAGCTTGGTATGCTTTAGAATATTTATTGCCTTGGTACTTTGCTTTGAGTGGCCTTCTGAGATTTGATGCCTGTGATGAGGGTTCCTCTGAGGCTTAGTAGGTTTGAGGGTTATGTGTTTGGCTGGAGGTTTTTAGTTATTGACAGGCATGGTGGTATTATCTGGTTTTCTGCTGTTTATGTTTAGGCCATATGATGCTGAGGTGAGCTTGAGCTTGTGATGTTCACAGGTTTTTAGTTTTCGTGAGGCTTTTTGGTAGTATGAGGCTTTGGCATTGAATGGTAAGTGTTTAGGCTTGATGCTTTAGGTTGGTTGGACTGGTTATGAGGCTTATGGCCTTAGCAGATATGCTGCTTCAGGCTTGACTAAAGCTTTTTTGCAGGGTTGAATTTGACAGTAGGTAATGGTTTATTGGTTTAAGGTGTTTGACAGGTGAAGCTTCAGGCTTGCTTCAGGCAGGCTTGGCATATGCAGGTGGTACTGGTTTTTGATCTTTTGTTTACTAGGCCATTGCAGGTTTTTGTTTATGCAGTAGTTTTTGCTTAAGGTTCTGGACAGCAGGTTGAACGCTTAGCAGTTTGTATCTCAGTTTTGTATTGGTTTCTCTTGAACTCTCTCTTACTGTGTTTTTGCTCTTTTTGTATCTCTTTTCTATCTATGCCTTATCCACTGTGTTTTGTTTTTGTCCTTCTGTCTTCCTGCCTAAAAGCCTAAAAAACCTGCTTACTTTCCTCTTCTTTTTCTCTCTCTGTACAGTTAAATATTAAACTATGTTTTACACTGTACTTTTAGTTCTGAAAGTGGCCATTTGTTGGGAAATGATGAAAAGAAAGTGTCTTGCTTGTTTAACAAATTTCCTCTGCATATTTTCTCTTGTCTTTTGACAGCCCTTGTACTTTTCTCCTTTTGATATCTTTGCCCAAATCCTCTTTTCTTTGACAGCTTGGGTAACCCTTGGCATTTTGACAGCAAGTTTGTACTTTTTGGATTTTGACAGAAAGTGGGAATTTGGATTTTTAGTTGGGTTTGAACTGTGCAGTTTGACATTTTGAACTTATGCATTTTTGACACTTTGCATAAAAATTCTTCCCTCTTTGTGAACCGGGAGAAGTCCCGTGATTTGCAGAGAGGGTTAACTGATCCCAATCAGTGGCCCTTAATGATGACTTTCTTTTATCTGTCTTTTCAATTTAACTGTTATTTGACTTTTCTCCTTTTCTTTTGCAGATGAATATTTGGATGGAGAGGAACAAAGTGAAGAATGAAGAATTAGAAAAAAAAATAGGATAGTTTTTCTTTTTATTTAAATTTAAATCAATGTAAAACCATTGTTTGTAATTAAATTATAAACAATAATTGTACAGTTAATTTAAGAATAAATAAAAGTTTCCATTATCCAATTTAATTCTGTTTTCTCTTTATTGTTTATTTATTATTTAAAACTCTTTGAATAAAAATAATTGAAAAATAAATTTCAATCATTTAATTTAGAATAATAAATAATTAAAATAAACAATGCTTTAGCACATTGATCAATTAAACCTGGTATCTCCAAAGCAAATCAACAGTTAATCAAAACACTGATCAGGCGCATTCCCTTTTCACTGATTTTCAACAAACATTGTAAATCCAAACTGCGTATTTCTTTTGACTGGCTCAAACAAAACAACATGAATTCAAACCAACTGCCTCTTTTACTGATTAAATCAAAACAATGCGAATTCAACCCGAATCTTGGAATAACTTGCAAAGTGCTGTGGAATTTTAATCTTTCTGAGAATATGCCCATAAAACCTTAATTCCTGATTAAATGCCAAAGAACGTTCACCTGATCACAATTGAGTCAGAATCAACCAAAACCCTAAGCCAACTTGGGTGAAACATTCCGGAGCCCTGAAAATCAGTAAAACCCTAATTGTGTCCTGACTGGCGAGAAAAATCTATTTGACCGATTCTTGAGCCAGTTTGAAAAATCAGGAAACGCCTGAAGCTGAGATTTCTTGTGGAAAAATGCGAGGGAAAATTTTGGGGTACAACAGTAGGCAATTCACCTTCCCTTTTACATCGTGCTTTCTATCAAGTCAATAAAGTCGAAGATGGCTTGCAATCATCCCCCACACACTCTAGTTTGTGTCGTTCCTAGCTCGCGCCATGTGTCGATGCTCCGAACCGTGCCTATTTTTGTCTATTGAGTCGAATAAAGTGGATGAGGGTTCATAATCAACCCTACGTCTTGTCATTCGTTTCGACAATGTTTGCTCGCTTCTCTCAACATTGATGCTCCGAGTTGTTACTCGATGTCGGTGCTCGAGCAAATCAAGTAGGAAGAGTTTCTTACTCCCACTTTGAGATTCATTGGACTCATTTGTTTGTTATTAGTTTGCACTCGATGTTTGTTTTGGCTTCGGCTTGGCTTTATTTGTTTGCACTTGTGCTCATGATTTTTATTAGGTCGTAACCTTTGTATGCTCCCTTAGGATTTGCTTGTTTCGTTTCTGATGTAAGTTAGACATTAGGATCGTAATCTATGCATGCTAACATAGGTAGAGATTTCCCATTCAAAATTGAACTATAGGATCAACCATTGCATGATAACTTTAGTGATAAAGCTAGATAGTTTCCCTTAGATGTTTGCTTTTCTTTTTGCATCCTTAAAACTAAAACTTCTTTTTTTCTTTGAAAATTCTAAAACACTTAACAAAATAAGACGTGAATCGTATGCAGTTAAGTCTTATGAGGTAGAGCGAATCGGTTTAGACTGAGCCTCGCTCTATTTTCACTTTCGGACTTTATTACGGCTCAAGTCGCAAATCCTTTCACAATAAAAAGTACAAACCAATGCAAACCTTTTTCTGTCTTCAGACCATTTTTCCCTTTAAAACCTTTTCAATAAGGATGTGTTGTTTCAAATTTGAACAACTTGGAAATGCTAAGTGTGCGAGGGGCCGAGCATGAGTCTATTACAAGCTGCAACGCCGAACACAAATTGAAATCCTAACCATAAGGATGTGAATGCGACATTATCCATAAAAAACACAAAATAAACGGAAACTTTTAAACTGAACTACGACGCTTTGATTCCTTAAAATGGATACGTAGGCATTTGGTCATGGGGCCCAGGAGACCGAAACTTTGTAAATATTCCTTTTTTTCCTCGTATTTTCTTTTGTATGCATTCCCTCTTTGAATTTTTCTCCTTAGCTCATAATCTTTAGATTTGAAACACGTATTTTTATTAGAACAACAAGAGTAGATCCCATGGAGTACCACATACGTGAGAGGTGCTAATACCTTCCCCTTGCGTGATCGACTCCCTTACCCATATCTCTCAGTCATTTGACCTTGATTTCACCCTTCTCAGGTTTACTCGATGTTTACTTTTCCCTTCATTAATCTTATTGTTTGATTTTTCTCTAATTGATTCAGCTTGCGACTTCATTGGGGACAAGTTGACCAGATGTTGGTCCATCCTGGAGTCGCACCTAGCTCTTGTTTTATTTTCCTTGGATGTTTATTTTTTATGCTTTACAGTTATTCATTTGTATATGTTTATCTCAGCATATATTTTCATTTTATCTCTATTTCTTTCCATACACTAGTGTTGTGTTGTTTCCTTGTTGGGTGGGTGTTACTATTGAGGTCAAATGCCTCATACCCAGGCCAGAGTTGTAAACTCTTAGGAACACATAGGATTAGAGTGGAACATGACAACTAGGGGATGCAAATCTTTCTAGTGCGGTCATGTCGTCCATGCTCAGATGAAGTTTTAATGAGGTACTATCGTTATCACGTAGATGTAGGATGATAGTGTTTTCGAGCGAACCTAAGATTCTGAGTTACCATTAAACTTACCCAAACATAGTCTTGACCCGTGAGTAGGGTGGGAATAATCTTTACAGGTACTAATGGTGACTTTTTTTTTGATGGTGACCATATTTCTGTTGGTGACTATGGTTTTCTGGTTATGTTTCAGATTTATGGTTCTGGTTTTCTTGGCATGTTTAGAGACAGTACAACAACCAACAAATGTGGAAACCTTGATTCCATGAGTATTTCACTTGCATCATAGCATATTTATTTTTACAAAACAAATGTATAAAAAAATATGTATGAAATAAAAGTTAATCTGAGATCGTCATTTTCATCGGGGATGGATAACAACACAGATATAGGCAAAGGGCTGCTTAGGAAGACATCTTGTTACCATTTTCATGGCTTTGTTCTGGCTCTGCTAAAAGAAGTGAGGATTCTTGTGACCGGTCCTAATGAGAAGCTTTTTAGAGATAGTTATGGGAATCTGTTGCCATTGTTAAATGAAGGGTATGATAAGTGGGCTATGATGTCACTATTGCAATTCTATGATCCGCAACTGCGTTGTTTCACTTTACAGGAATATCAGCTAGCACCCACACTTGAGAAATATGCTTATATCCTTGATGCCGAGATCACAAGACGCGCTCCTTTCCTTTGTGTTCTCGAGGTTCCCTATTATGTGGCTATCACTAAGGCTCTTTATTTGAATCTTAACAATGTAAAAAGCAATTGGACAGAACAAAGTTGCACATCCAATTTTCATTTGAGATTTATGATAACCAAAGCTAAAGAGTTTATAGAAAACAAGGATTGGGTCGCGTTCAATGCACTTTTGGCCGCCATGATTTATGGTATTGTCATCTTTCCCAATGTTGAGAATTTCGTAGATTTCTCAGCAATCCGTGTTTTCATGAATGGAAACCTGATGCCAATGATTCTTTCCAACACTTATTATTCCATTCATTCCTGGCATGGCAAGAAGGTAAGTGTTGTTTGTTATATTCCTTTGTGGTATAATTGGTTTATGCTGCATATGCCTACCTGAGGTCCATTTGTCGACCTGCGGATACTCTTCTTTGGTCTCGATGAATAATGGCTCTTACTTATTATGAAATTGTCTGGAACAGTATAAGAGGTGTAAGAAAAACCATCACATGATGTGAAGGAATTTACAATGTTGCGCTCATGGGAATGAAGGGTTTTATCAATTATAATCCTATCTTAGCACGACATCAGCTAGGATACATATGACTAATCAACCCACTGATCATGAAGTGGAAAAAACTGTTTATTTTGGAAAAGGTGAAGATCCTATCTTGCTAGAAAAGATAAGAATGGCCTGGAGTCATGTTCATAGAAAAGGAACACCTTTCTTTGGTCAAAGGTGATGTCTAGCTCTCGATCCATATATGCAGTGGATTAAGAATCGAGTAAAGGTGAGGTTGATGCCTTTCAAGAAGGAAGCGTCGTTGTATCTGTGGCCTACTTTTGATTCGTCAGTAGATGTTTAGTCAACACCAGATGTAGTTGTTAGTCAATCATTTCCTCCTGAATCTTCTAGTCAATTGTCTATTCAAGATGTATCCAACTTTGTGCCTTTGGAATTATACAAGTAGGCTAAAGCTGATAGTCTCAAATTAGAATTGGAAAAGTAGGAGCAGAATAAAGAGCCTTCTTCTGCTGTGCAAGAGAGTAAGAAGATGCTTCATGAAGCTAGACTAAAAGACAAAGTGTTGGAAGAGCATGGTTTGCTTGAAAGACTGAAGAGGACAAGAGTTGAAAGTTCTCGAGCTTCAGTTCAGACAAAAGTTGTGGGAAAAGTTCACGTGAATCTCATAAAAATTCAGCAAAAGCTTGAAAGCCTTCGGTTGTCCAAAGACAAAATGCAAGCAAATCATAGAGAAGAAGTCAAAGATTTGAAGAAATGAATTCTAGAAGAGGAATCCAAATATCTAGAGGCTCGTAAAAAGCGAGAGAGTTTAGAAAAGAAGGTTCAAAGTTAGCAAGTGCAGCTTGACCAGTTTGCTAATTAAGTCGACCAACTCAAGATTCAGCTCAAGAAGAAAGACGATAAAAAGCTAGAAGCCAAAGCCTAGTTGAAATGGAGAGTTTCCCAGTTGGCCCAAGTGACTGAAGAATTGGAAAAGCTCAAAGCTCAGTTTGGAGTTTAATGTCAGTTCTCAATTTTTGTTGATCTCTTTGTACTTGTTAGGTTCACCGCCAGTTTAGTTGGATATGTTCCTTTTGATTTTTAACGGTATGAACTCTTTGTCGAGAAGGCTTTGTATGCACGATTATTTTACAATATGAGAAGTCCCTTTCTTTAATGATGATTTGTTTATATCTTGTTTCCCTTTGTTCTTGATGAAAAAATCTAGGATTTTCCTGGAAATGGTGAAACATTTCATGCATAATCTGTTAGAACAAGATTTGGTTCTGCAATTTAATCTCTGAGTTTTGCTGATAACAAAGAGTATGTTTGTAAGAACAATTTTGGTACTCTAATGTTTGTTATTTTGAGTATTTAACAAACATGTTCTGCTTCTGATGAAAGGCGTTGCAAAGACATTAGAAGAGACAAAGTTCCGCTTCTGCGCTACATAAGTTCTGATGAACAATAGCAAAACTCTTCAGAAGGTTCTGAGTGTCAAACCATCAAAAATAATGTATGAGACTCTGATTGTCAGACCAAAACCTCTTTCTAAACATTTCGTGCTGCTGGCATTGAACTGAAATGTCCAGAATAAGAAGGTTTGATTCCAATGAAACACAACCATATACACCAAAGGAAACTTCTAAGCTTAAATATCATGCATAAATTCCACTTGATTATCTTGCTTGTTGTACCCCAAAATTTTCGCTCCCGTTTTCTTAAAGACATTCTTCTAGGGTTCTCAAATGCTCAAGGATGCTCAAGAAGTGATCAGACAAATTATCCTCCTAAGCAATGGATCCACAACTAGGGTTTCATATTTCATAGGGAAATTTAGGTTTATAAGGTCTCAATTGGAATTCATGGTCTCTTATATTTCTGAAGGAATTCTCATATCAAGTTTCAATCCTTGCATCACAAGTTTGCTCAGTCAATAGTTTAGATGACTAAAAATTAACTGTATTAGGTAAAAAGTCAACTGTGGCCAACATACAGTCAAACTTCAAGATTTTTGGTCAACATCAAGATTTTGAAGTCATATTCATTATTTAATCAAGGGTTGATCATGATTCACCAAGAAAACTCTTAAATCATCAAAAGTCAAAAGTTGCCAAATTAGGGTTTTCTTAAGGAGAAGTCAACTGAACTTTGACCAAGCATAACTTTCACATGCTTTATTAGATTTTCCTTAAAAAAATATCATTGTGAGTGAAATTAAATTCTCTACAACTTTGTCTCTCTAAGCTCAAGTCCAAAAAATGCTTCATTTGAAATATATGAGCCAATACATTATAGGTCATTTCAAAAGTCAACAAAAAGACACTTTTTGTCAAGGCAACTTACATCGAGATAAAGTCTTCAAATGCAAAAATGGTAAACATAGAGATTGTACAGGATGTCTTGAACTTTCCAAAAAGTCCAATATCACCTTCAAATAATGAAAATTGAGAGAGTTATGACCAGTGCAAGTTGGGAAATGTTTAACAAATGCATGAAGTTCAAATTGAGAAAACTTAAAATTTTGGGCGATTGGGCTATTGTTTCAGAGTCTAAACGTGTGATACACTCCATATACACCTCCTACTTTTGCATACACCCCCTTTTGATTTATCTTATTTATTTTTGGTTTTTATTTATTTAAAAGTCAAAATAAAACAAAATAAAAAAAGGCTTACTACAAGAGTCCAAGCCCATATTATTTGACCTAATTTCCTCTCTATATATTATCCATTATTCAAACATGAAAGGCATGAACCCTTATACCAAGAAGCTTGCACAAAAATATCAAATTTCTCAAGAAACCTAAAGCAACTAGAAAACCTACTTACAACTTCCTTCACTACAAACTAACTATCCTATTCATTCCAAGGAAGATCTGAGGGTAAGATGAGATCATTTGCAACAATCTAAAGGGCTCGAAACACCCCTGCATGCAACACAATCTTATCATTATTTCACAAATTCATATTTTTATTTTCTTGCTATTTTGATTAAAGCTAACATTATTTATGTGTCCCTGAGGTTCATTAGTACAGGACTGGACCCTCGCAGACGTCCCATGTTGATTGAATCGTAAAACACCATAACTACATTGATCCCATATACTTTCGTCCTAGATCTCAAACCAGTCTATTTCATTCCAAAAGAACCACCCCATTAGATCCGTAGGGCCTGATTTAGGGGGCTAGGGTCCCCCTGGATCTCTAACGTGTGTTGTTTTGCAGAACAAGGAATTTACTCGTCGGAGAAGACGACCAGAGCTAGGGCTCCGACGTCTCTCCACTCCATGCATTTTGTTTAATAGTTGTTTTATTTGTTTCAAATAAGATAACAGATGTATTACCGCCCCAGCGGTCGAAGCACGCACGATAAGATATTATTATGCCAAGCCGTAGGTTCGATCCCATCCTTTTGGAATTTTGACATTTTTTATGATTTTTGTTTTGTTTTGCAGATTGTAAAAAGCATTGATGCCATTCCTTGTCACCAAGGCATGCCTAGCCTAGTGGTAAACATGTTGGTTGAAATTGCTGAGGGTGTGAGTTCAACATCCACCCCAGCCAATTTTGGTTTTTCCTCATAATTCTCTATTCTTTTACTCTTTTTCTCTTCCTTTTCTTCAACTTCACAAAAAACCTTTAACAAACCCTAATTTAGGTTTTTTAGGTATTTTTTTCACTAACCTTTTTTTAATCAACCCTAATTAATTATTTAGGTTTTTATTTAATCAATTAATTTAGGTTTCTTTTCACTAATTAATCTCTTTTCTAATTAAAATTGAATTAGGGTTTTTTAGGTTTTATTAACTTAATTAATCAAATTTTTTAATTAGTTAACATTAATTAGGTTATTAGGTTAATCATCAAATATTTTTATCAAGAAAATCGCCAAAAACAAAATTTCCTTCTCCTTTCCCTTTCCTATCTTATATTTTCGCGTAGTTTGTTATTCTCGCGCTTTTTTCCAATTATTGTAACTACCTATGGTTTGTAATAGTAATTAGAGCTTAAACTCTGCATTTCTATTATGTAACTCTCCCAAAGCCGTGGAATAGGTTTCGGTTTACATTTTCTGCTTTTACTTTCTGCACCTTACTTTTTATATTTGTTGTATTGCTGCTAAGTAATTAGGATTGTACGATAAGACTAACAATCAAACATAGATAACCCTAATCAAAGATAAACAATACTTGAAACACAAATCACTTTTCATACTCACACCTCTAGGATAACCTCCCTTGATGCCTCGATAAAAATAGTCATGTCCCTCGAACATGGGAACGCTTTAGCACCGTCCCTCGAAATAAAAGATCATAGTCCCTCGATGACCCTTTCGATGTTGCCTTCGGTAAACGATCTAGTCCCTTAATGATAAATTGCTAAAGCGCCCCTATGAGTTGCCTTTTATGACTGTACGACGACCCTCTCATGTTCCTTCACATCCAATGATAGGGCTACCTACTAACTAATGGTAGGATAACACTATATAAAGGAGGAGGAAAAGTACAACAAATACCTTAAGTAGGTAGACCATTGTTAATAGCTTGCTCACAAACATTTCAAAACAAAAACATTTCACAATAACACTCTTCGAAAATATTTTCAAACAAACACTTTGTATGCATTCTCGAGGACAGATGCGAGGATCATTACAAAGTTGCCTTACTATTGGAATTTTCAAAATATTTTCAAACACACATTCACAAATCATTTTCAAAATGTGAGCTAGCGATTATGAGCCCGTAGATAACTATGGATGAGAAGGGTGCTAACACCTTCCCTTTTCATAACCTACCCCCGAACTCAAAAATCTAGAAGGTCTTTCTTGTTTTTTTCACCCTTTCCTTATTGGGTAAAAGAAAAGATGGTGGTGACTCTTGCTATCTGCAACATTTGTGATAAAATATAAAATAATTCAGTTCTCCCACCGTATTACAGAACTGGCGACTCTGCTGGGGAACTACTAAAAAGAGGGGTTACCTTAGAGTTAGATCACTTTATTTGCGTTGTTTGATTTTCTTGCTTTATCTTTAAAGGATTATGTGATACGGTGGCAGAACCGACTGTTATACTGGTTTGCGTTTTTTGTTCGCAAATGTCGCAGCAAGCAAGAGTCGCCTTCGACTTTTATTTCATCCAACTAAGGAAAAGGAAAAAGAACAGAAAAAACCTTTTTCGAGAATGTTTCTGAGTACGGGGTAGATTATAGAAAGGGAAGGTATTAGCACCCTTTCTATCCGTGGTTTTCCACGGGCTCTTAGGTACTTGCTCATTTTTTAAATTGCTTGTGTGTGCTTGTTTTGAAAAGTTTTGTTTACTTCGTGATAACCCTTGTATCGGTCCTCAAGGGTGTGACGAAGTTGTTTTGAAAACTGTTTTGAAAAGTGTTTGTGTGAAAAAGTTTTGTTTGAGCAAGTACCGAGGAACTAATCTACCTACTCGAAAAAGTCTGTTCGTTTTCCTTTAGACAATGCTATCCTATTATTAAGGAATAGGTAGCACCATCGTTGGAATTTTAAAGGGAAATTTGAAGGGACGAAATGGTCTCTGAAGGCAACAAGTAGAGATACCTTAGCATTTTGAAGGGACTATGGTCATAAGATAAATTCGTAGGCAACTCGAGGGACAAATAGGGACTATGATCTTTATGACGATTTTGAATCGCGGGTCATTGCTAAGGTATCCCTATGTTCGAGGGACACGGCCATTATTTCCGAGGCAACCGAGTGGAGTAAACCCTAGGAGTGAACATGTGTAAGTGTATTTTTCAGTTAATTATCTTTGCACAATTAGGATTCTCTATTGTTTTAATTTCAATTATCTTTTGCATGCAAGCCTATTTTCCATACATCTAATAGTTAAATAGTTACGGAAATCAAAAGCGAGAAATTAAGATCCTAACTATTACATGGCTTTGAGCAAATACATAATTATTTTGACTGAAAGTAAAATGCGAAATTAAAATCCTATTTAAATCTATTACAAACTCGGAGCAGTTACAGATAATGAAAAAAGGAAAATTAAAAGCGCGTGGCAAATTAAATGCGAGAAATAATTAGACGACCTAAAAATCTAAATTGAAAAAAATATTTATGTTATTTTTAAGGAAAAAATTAGGTTAAGTATAAAATTAAACCCTAAATCTAATTATTTTTAATTATAGTAAAAAGATATTAAATTATCCTAATTTAATTACACTAATTAATTAATAAAATATTTTTTTATGAAAAAAAAGTTTTTTGATGTTTTTTGGTGATTTTTGATTAAATGAAAAAAATAATATTTTTGTGTTATTAAAAAAGGATATAATTAATAAGTAAAAGAATTAAAATAAAATAAAATAAAATAAAGTAAGAAATTTGGCCTGCATAAGCACCCAGGGGGTGTGTTTTGGAATTTTTGTCCAAGCCCATTATGCTGAGCCCATGTCTGCGTGAGATCCAGTGTGGAACAAGCTAGGAGGTCCATCATGTGGCTTCTTCCCAAGGCGTTAGATCTGGCGTTGTTTGATCTGATGGTAATGAATTTGAGGCGTATGGTGATCTCCTGGAGATGAAGTGCACTGAATCTATAATAGAATGTTAAGAAAATAACAAAAGCATACGCCTGGGATCAAACCCAGGACGTTTGCTTCATAGGAGCGCCCTCCCACCATCTGTGCTAGCTGTTCTATTTGTAAGTATAATGAAACAAATAAAATATAACTGAAATAAAAATGCATTGCCCAGAAATACGCGCCAATTTCAAATGGGCCAGTGGGACGCTGCCACGCCTTCATCTTCTTCCCAGAAGTGTCGTTTTTGCCAACAGACTTTTACCTACGGACATGTCTGTTGCTAAAAACCTGCATATTTCCAAAATTCACCACATGCAATATAAATTTGATGTAAATACATGGATCAACCGGGTTTGATCTCGTGAATACAATAGTATCCTTCTTTTGGCCTAATTTTGCCTATACTGAAAAACCCCAAAACGGACCTTGAAACCCTAACAACGGCAAGTGGTCAAACACGCATCAAAACAAAAAATTAATCATTCAAACATGCTCTAAATGGTCATATAAACATGAATGCATACTCAATTCATTTATAACACATATATTGGAAAAATTGATTTCAAGAACAAGAGCAAACCGTGATGCTGTAGATGCTTGATCTGGACATCTTGATGCGTGCAAATGATCCTATTAGCTTCCAAATGTTCCCAGGAATTGATTGCAAGTGTCAAAACTTCTTGAATCCCTCTGCAAAGGTCAAACCGATTGCCATTTTTTGTGAAACAAATTTGAAGTTCTTATGTCAATTTCGTGCGGCCAACCCCTGTCCTCTTGCCTTGTTTTTGTACATTATATGTAGTATAAATGATTAGGGTAACAAAAAGGAACAAAATCCTTTGGAATTATGGAGATTGAATGAGATTCTCTTGCCATATGATATCCTTCCATAACCATGCAAATCATGCTCTTTTTGCCTCAAATGGCCTTGATTTGTTTTGATTTGATTTGGCCAACATAATTAGATTTGATTTCCATCAAAATCAAATCTTCACAACAATTTTTGGTATTTTTTGTTATTTATTTCTTTTAATGTGATTTTAGTAAATAAATGGAGAAAATGAGATGTGGTTGCTTACTTGGGTCGTGGACCATGTCCTTAACAAGATACAATCCTAAAATGCTAGGCCCCTTTGGCAAAAAATGCATTTTTGAGCACATTTGACTTTTGGCAATTTTCCAAAAATGGTCAACTTTGACAATGCATAACTCTTCTAATTTTAATCCTAGAAAGGTTTTCTTGGACTTTTTAGAAATCTTAGGATGTCCCCTAAACAACCCTTTTGGTCTCATTTCAATTGGGTCCTCCATGTTTATGTAAGAAGCTTTGACCCAAAAAGTGTTTTTGTTGACTTTTCAAAAGGACCTATAATGTAGAAATTCATATCTTTTTATGGGTGCATTTTTTGAACTCGAGGGCTGAAGATGAGTTGTATGAAATTAAATTCCCTTCAAAATGAGCCTTGGATGTGAAATTTATTATGAAGTATGAGAAAGTTATGCTTGGTCAAAGTTTGGTTTACTTTTCCTGAGAAACCCTAATTTAGCAACTTTTGAGTTTTTATGAATTAAGAACATTCCTTGGGGAATCATGATCAACCCTTTATAAAATGATGAATATCACTTCAAAATGTTGATGTTGAAAAAAATCTTGAAGTTTGACTGTATGTGGGCCACAGTTGACCTTTGACCTAATAAAGTCGATTCTCAAACATCTGAGCAATTGACTGAGCAGACTTCTTGTGCAAAGTTTAAAATTTTACATGGAGGGTCTTGAGGACATACTAGGACCATGGAGAGAATATAAGGCCTTTGGAGCTCACCCTTCTTGACGAAAATGGAAACCATGGTTGGGAATTCATTGCTTTAAGAGAGAGTTTGTCTGGTCAACTTTTGAGCATCCTTGAGCAAGTTGAGGGTCTTAATGAGCATATATTGAGTAACATGGGAGGGAGAATTGTGGGGTACAACAGCTGCCCCTGTTCAATCTTCTTAAACCTGAGGATGTAGATTGGCCGGTCTGCCTTTCGTGATCTGAAGGTAGAAGAGGATTGAACACTAAAGTGCCCAGAAATGTGCACTTGCATGAAGTAATACTTGTTTGGTGATATCGGGAATGGGCTTACAAATACCATTTGGAAGTCGATAGAGAATTGTCGGAGATGGTATTAACGATGCCATCTAGAAAATATATTAGTTGCATGAAATATTCCTTTGCGAGAATTCCTATACCTGCCGTTGAGGAGGACTTTGATAGAGAATATTGATTCACGTCCTGGGAAATAAAGGCTAGGAGCTTCGTTGTCCATTACTCTACTAGGGAATTAACTCCTGATTGAGGAAGTGGTAGTGAACTGCATATCTGGTCAGGGTCCAGGCTGCACAGCGACTTACTGAGGAAGGGTGAAATCGATCATAACTGGTCGAGTCCAGGTCTTACCGTGTTGTAAATTGTCGTATGGAGATGAAAGAGAAGGAACTTGGATGGTAGGGTTACTTCAAAATGAAAGTCTGGATAGTAGGGCTATGATAAGGAACCTGGATAGTAGGGTTACTTCGAGATGAAAGCCTGGATATCAAGGCTGTGAGAAGGAACCTGGATAGTAGGGTTACTTCGAGATGAAAGCCTGGATAGCAAGGCTTTGAGAAGGAACCTGGATAGTATGGTTACTTCGGGTTGAGAGCCTGAATAGTAGGGCTGTGAGCAGGATCCTGGATAGTAGGGTTACTTCGAGATGAAAGCCTGGATAGTAGGGCTATAAGAAGGAACCTGGATAGTAGGGTTACTTCGGGTTGAGAGCCTGGGTAGTAGGGCTGTAAGAAGGAACCTGGATAGTAGGGTTACTTCGAGGTGAAAGCCTGGATGGTAGGGCTTATCGGAAGAAACCTGGATAGTAGGGTTACTTCAAAGCGAAAGCCTGGATGTAGGGCTTTTGGGAAGAAACCTGGATATTAGGGTTACTTCAAAGCGATAGTGTAGATTAGTTGACCCGTTTGGTTTCGGGAACTGAGTTTCCATTAATCGTTTGCAGACGTGACCTGTATAACTGCTGGGATTGTTGAAGATAATCATATTTTCCTGAAAATATAATAGGGTTAATTATGTGCGGTGCATGGAATGCATGGTGAGATGATGTTCCCAAAATAAGTGAGATTATGCTGTATACGATATGCATGCGCATGTCATGATGTATGTGCATGAAATGCTATCAGAGTATGTCTGAGTATGGGAAAATAAATCCCTGACTGCTGCTGGAGATTTATGAATATTCTGTCAGGAAGAGATTCGGCTTGAGAATAAACTCTACGGGGAAAAAACTTAGAAAGTGAATTTATGTAATTGAAGTAGTGAGCTCTGTCAGGGATTGAGCTTCTGCATCTAGAGAAATAAACTCTGCTTGGGGGATGAAGCTTACTGACTGGCTCGCGATTATGAAATTCGGCTGGGGGATATAGCTATTAGGTTTCTGAATGAGCATGGTTGGGGAGATTACGTCCTGTTTCGGGAAAGCCGACATTAATACTTTTGAATACTTTTACTCTGTAGGGAGTGTATGTATTGACGATTGTGCTCCAAATCTGACTCTATCCCGGTACCTACTGGGAAGAGTAACTGTCAGTTTGACACTTTTTGTTCTTTTCCCCTGTTTCTGGAATTACGAGTAATTGTCTTTTCATTTCTTATGTAAAAATTTATGAGCAGCGATCATATTCAAATGCATATGTCAAGAATAAATCATTGGACGTTTTTTTTGAAAAACAAAACAGGAAAAGAAAAACTCAAAGTTTCTTGTGAAAATGATTTTGTATCGATTTTTCAAAGTTGGCCTGTAATAGGCGTGTTTGTACAAGGAGGCTGACGCTCTGGTAAGAGAACGTCGCCGTAAAAATATAAGATATACAATTTGTGTAAAAAGAAAAACAGCTATGTGCAACAATCCCATTGGGTTCCAACTCTGCTATTGCCCTTATGTCTTCGAGCATCTCATCACTTTGCTACTTGGCCGAAAGTTGATCAGATTGATTGGTGCCATTTGAGCTTGATAGTCGATACCAAAGTCTGGTTGCAAGATGATCCAATGGGACATAGTGATACGCTTTATATCCCTAACTTTTTCCTGGACTGCCCTTTCGGGTTTTCAGTCCACCGGGATACCCTTTTTTGCCCAAACCGTCTTTTCAGGTTTTCGGCTTGCCGGGTGTAGAGACTTTTTTGTTTTCATCCCTTATTTTTTCTCGAACCCTTTTGGTTCTCCAGGAAGCCCTTATTTTTTCCTAGTCCAGTCAACCTAGAGGGTATTTTGATTAGGCGTAGTATCTTTTCACTATGTCTGCATTGACAGGGTGAGGAAAGTCGTCACCGTCCATGGTGGTTAGAATCATAGCTCCACCCGAGAAGATGTTCTTAACCACAAATAGCCATTCATATGTGGGGGTCCATTTTCCCCTGGATCACCTTGCGGCAGTATGATACGCTTGATCACTAGATCCCCGACTTGATATTCTTAACGTCTGACTTTCTTTTTAAAAGCCTTGATCATTCGCTTTTGATACGTCTGACCATGACAGATAGCAGTAAGTCTCTTTTCATCGATTAGATTTAACTGATCAAGTCGAGTTTGGATCTAGTCGTCTTTGTTCAAACCCACATCCTTCATATCCTGAGAGAAGTTATCTGGACTTCGATGGGTAGGACTGCCTCCATGCCATATACCAGAGAGTAGGGTGTTGCCCCTGTTGACGTCCGTGCTGAGGTACGGTATCCATGAAGAGCAAATGGTAACATCTCATGCCAGTCTTTATATGTCACTGACATCTTCTGTACAATCTTCTTGATGTTCTTGTTAGCCGCTTTGACAACACCATTCATCTTTGACCGGTAAGTAAAAGAGTTATGATGTTGTATCTTGAATTATTTACAGAGTTCAGTGATCATCGTGTTGTTGAGATTTGTACCAGTGTTAGTAATAATTCTCTCTGGCACACCATACCAACAGACCAGATTATGTCGGATAAAACGTGCCACAACGTTCTTGGTCACAGTAGCAAATGAGGTTGCCTCAACCCATTTCGTGAAGTAATCAATGGCCACTAAGATGAAGCAATGTCCATTGGAAGCAATAGGCCTGATTTCTCCGATCATGACAATGCCCCACATTGCAAAGGGCCACGGAGCTGTCAAGACGTTTAAGGGGACCGGAGGCACATGCACCTTATCAGCATAGATTTGGCACTTATGACATGTTCGAAAGTGCTGATAATAGTCGGCTTCCATAATGGACCAGTAATATCCTGCCCGTAGGATCTTCTTAGCCATCGTATGTCCACTATAATGGGTTCCAAAAGTTCCTTCATGTAGATCTGTCATAATCCTATCTGCTTCGCTCTTGTCTACACACTGCAGTAATGTGGAGTCATGATTTCGCTTGTAGAGGATTCCATTACTGAGGAAGAATTTCACAGCGAACCTTCTCAGAAACTTCTTATCATTGATAGATTCCCCTTCGGGATACTTTTGAGTCTCAAGATACCTCTTGACTTTGTGAAACCAGGGTTTGTCTGCCACCTCATCAGTATCAATCTCACATTAGTGTGCTGGTTCATCCAACCTCTCAAATGTGATTTGGGGAGCTTCATTGTCCCACCTAACATTGAACATAGAAGACATGGTAGCTAACGCGCCCGCTAACTGGTTCTCCTCTCATGGGAAATGTTCAAAAGTTACCTCCTCAAAGTGTGGGAGCAATGTCAACACGTACTCTTTGTATGGGATGAGATTTGAATGCTTCATATCCCATTCGCCTTTGATCTGACTTATTACCAAGGCTGAATCCCCGAAAACATCCAAGAACTTGATCCTGAGGTCAATAGCGGCCTTGAGACCCATGATACAAGCTTCATACTCCACCATGTTGTTAGTGCAGTTGAAACATAGTCGGGTAGTGAAAGGAGTATGACAGCCCTCAGGAGATATAATTACAGCACCAATGCCATTTCTCAATGTGTTCGAAGCTCCGTCAAAAACCATGGTCCATCGGGATCCCTCCCCGGGTCCTTCGTCCGATCCAGGTTCTTCATAGTCAGTCACCAACATAATATTCTCATCCGGGAACTCAAAATTCATGGACTGGTAGTCATCCACGGCCTGATGAGCCAAATGATCAGCCAATATACTCCCCTTGATTGCTTTTTGGGTTGTATATTGTATGTCGTACTCAGTTAAGATCATCTTCCATCTTGCTATTCTTCCGGAGAGAGCGGGTTTCTCGAAGATGTATTTGACCAGATCCATCTTGGATATCAACAACGTAGTGTGGGTCAGAATATATTGTCTTAGTCGGCGAGCAACCCATGCCAAAGCGCAATAAGTTTTCTCGAGCAGTGAGTATCTTGTCTCACAGTCGGTAAACTTTTTGCTAAGGTAGTATATCGCGTGCTCTTTTCGACCAGACTCGTCATGCTTCCTCATAACACACCCCATTGAATTGTCTAGCACTGTTAAGTACAATATCAAAGGTCTTCCTTCAACCGGAGGCATCAGAATTGGCGGTTCTTGAAGGTATTCTTTGATTCTTTTGAAAGCAATCTGGCATTCATCATTCCACTTTACCACTTGATCTTTCTTCAAAAGCTTGAAGATGGGCTCACAAGTAATAGTCATATGTGAAATAAACCTGGCGATGTAATTCAAGCATCCCAAGAAACCTCTAACTTCCTTCTCTGTACGGGGAGATGGCATTTCTTGTATGGCCTTTACCTTTGTAGGATCTACTTGGATGCCTTTGTCGCTGACAATGAAACCCAGGAATTTACCAGACCTTACCCCGAAGGTGCACTTGTTTGGATTCAACCTCAGCTTATATATCTTTAACCCGTCGAACAACTTTTGTAGATGATCAAGGTGTTCTTCCTCAGTTTGAGACCTGGCTATCATTTCATCAACATAAACTTCGATCTCGTGGTGAATCATATCGTGGAACAAAGTGACCATGGCGCGCTGATAAGTTGCCCCAACATTCTTCAACCCAAAAGGCATCACCTTGTAGTAGAAGGTGCCCCACTGCGTGACGAAGGTTGTCTTCTCCATGTCTTCAGGAGCCATCTCGATCTGGTTGTAGCCAGTGAAACCATCCATGAAGGAGAATATTTTGTGTTGCGCGGTGTTGTCAACCAGAATATCAATGTGAGGAAGAGGGAAGTCATACTTGGGGCTTGCCCTATTCAGATCTCTATAATCCACACACATCTGTACCTTACCATCTTTCTTAGGTACTAGAACGATGTTAGCAACCCATTATGGATAAGAAGTGATAGCTAAGAACCCTGCATCGAACTGCTTCATGATCTCTGCCTTGATCTTCTCTGACATTTCAGGGCGCATACGACAGACCTTCTGCTTAACCAGAGGACAGTCCTCTTTGGTCGGAAAATGATGAACCACAATATCAGTGTCTAAACCTGGCATGTATTCATATGACCAGGAAAAGATCTCAACGAAACAGGGTGGGGATGAGTTGTATATGATGTATGGAAGCTTTGTGATTGATTTAGAGTGAAAATGCACAAGTGGATTGTGAGTTTGAAGTTCAAGATCAGAATATGAAATAATGGAGGTTTTGAATGTGATTTCTGAGTTCAGAGTGTTTGAGGGGGTTAAAGGGCTCTTGAACTCGTGGTTTAGCTTGCAAATAACTTCTCTATTTATAGAGAAACGATTTTGAAGGCTCTAGCAATCAGGTTTCAAAAAATCACATGTTATGGTTATGTGACTTGATTTCGAAGCAAGCTTGAAACATATTGTTCCAATGCATAATACAAGGGCTTATAGGGTGGTTAGAGGCTTTAGATATCTTACTTCTGAGCATACATGTTGAGTGTATGCAGAGGGAGCAAGTGAGAGGCTCAAGAAGTTGACATTGTGATTAAAGTTGGCTTTTCTAAAATGGAAGTGTGAACTTTGTCCCATTAATGGCAAAATCACTTGGAAAATGACTCAAATACCTGGATAATGGCTCAATCAGTTTTGTAAACATTTAATTATTGAGTGATTTTCAAGTTTGAAGGCCTGAAAAGAAAGATTATGCAGCATCCTTGAAGATTGGATCATAAGGTTCATCATAAAATGACCTAAAATTCAAGTTTGTGATGCCATCTTCTTCTCTTTGAAACTTCTAGATCAAGCATGATCTCTTCAAATTATTGGACATTTTGGAAATCTTGAAACATTTTATACAACCTTCATGTTGACCACTTTTGCTAAATCAACTTGGAACTTGGTGAAAAATTGCCAAGAAGATGGGACAAAACTCTGACCAAAGTTGCTAAAATTTTGACTAAGTGTTTTGTAAAAATGTCATGACTTCATGAGCCTATATCTTCAAATCTAAGAATTTTTTGTACATTAACCCTCAGGGGAAAGGTTGTAGAATTCATCAATATCTATAACTTTCATGTTTAAGGTTTTCCTTGAATCATCTTGCATCTTGGTGAAAAATTGTCATAAAGTAGTGAAATTATCAAGGTCAAAAACACTTAGAATTTTTCTAAGTATTGAAAATCTTGACTTCTCTTGACTTTCTTGATTATTTTTTATCAAGTTTGATATTTTTGAATTTCTTGATGAATCTTGATCTTTGAAATTCAATGTTGACCAAAAAGTCAAAGTTTGACTTTTTGTGTGTTAGTTGACTTTTCATAAGTTGATCCAAATTTCCATTGTCAATCCCTTGATCTTGGAAAATTATTTGAGCCATGAAATTAAGTCAATATATTGTGTTTGAGTCCTTAAGATCATGATTCAAGTCATTAGGCCATGTATTAGGTCAAAATTCAATGATTAGTCATTCTCAGTCAAAACCCTAATTTTGACAATTTTGCCCCATTGATGATTTGAGTGTTTTTCTTGAGGAAATGTGATTAACCCTTGATCAATTGATGAATATGACTTCAAAATATTGATGTTGGCCA
Organism: Vicia faba; assembly: GCA_948472305.1. NCBI lineage: Eukaryota > Viridiplantae > Streptophyta > Magnoliopsida > Fabales > Fabaceae > Vicia > Vicia faba. The sequence continues at coordinate 180,120,408 of OX451740.1, forward strand.
AAAATCATGAATTTTGACTGTATGTTGACCACGGTTGACTTTTTATCCAATACATCTAATTTTCAGTCATCTGAGCTATTGACTGAGCAAATTTGTGGTGCAAGACTTAAAACTTGGTATGAGAATTCTTGAATACCTATAATGAACCATGAAAGTCACTTGGGGTATTAAAAGTCCAATTATCCTTGAGAAAACAAAAACCCTAATTTGGACTCAGTGCTTAGGAGGTGAGCTTGTCTGATCAACTCTTGAGGATCCTTGAGCATTTTAGAACTTTTTGTGAGAACTATCTTGAAGAAAAGGGAGAGAAAATTTTGGGGTACAACAGTTGAGTATCACAAAAAGGAAGTAAAAATTACAGTTAAAATATAGTGAAAACGAATGGATTAATTCAAGACAAACATATGTAATGCATTAATGGAAAGAAAACAAAGTTTTACATAAAGATAAGTGTTCGAACAAACAAAAGAAATTTCAACTGAAAATTCAAATTAACTAGACGCTCTCAATTTTAGTCATGATTTGGCATGGGAGCAATGATCACACTAGGAGTCTTGGGAGGGTCAAACTCAATCTCTTTGGAGTCAATCATATTTGAATCTTATTTTGCAAAGCTCAGCATTTATTTGTGTCGTACCCAGGACTATTGGAATGAGAGTCACATCTTACATTGCGATTGTATCAAGGAGAGAAAGTGTCGGGATTTTGAGGAGGATCTGTTAAAGTAATTATCTTTGCCTTCAATAGATATTGCAATTCCTGAGACAATGGCATGTTGATCTTGGTAAATTGTCTCCTGGGTGCGTTCGACCTATGTTGATGCCATTCATTGTGTACGAAGCGAAAGATTGCAACTGAATGCGCGTCTGAATTGACTGAGAAACTACTCTGCCCCAAGTTATGATTAGGGGTTTTAATTTGCGTGAAAAGAAAAACTCCTACTTCTTTGGATCAAAGGGGTTGACTAGGGATTATCTTCCTTATAACTCCACTATTTGAGATTTGAAACAACGCCTGTACATCGTCAGCAAGGTTTATTTAAAAGCACACTGTATGGATTGTGGTATTGTTTTTGTCATCCTCCCTCTAAAGGCTTAGATATTTTGATCGAGAGTTGAATATCACATAAAGGAAGTAAAACACAATTTAAGTATAGTGACAACGACTGAAATAATTCAAGATAAACATATGCAATGCATTGATGAAATAACTAAGTTTGACATAAATAAGTGTTCGAACAAATCAAAAGATAATTACAACTTGAAAATTCTAATGAATGAAAAGCCTTCTTGTCAGAACTTGTCACTTTAGATGATGTGCCTTTAAGGAATGGCCGAAGAATTCCAGTTGACCATCTTGTGCAAATTCTAGCGCTACTTCGTCAACCAGGTCTTGAATTTTATTTCTCAACATCCAACAACTATTGGTGTCATGTCCAGGACTATTGGAGTGGTACGCACATCTTACATTAAGATTGTACCTTGGGGAGGATGTGTTGGGATTCTGAGGAGGGTCCTTTAATGTAACTAGCTTGGCCTCCAACATGTGTTACAATGCTTGAGCCAATGACATGTTGATTTCGGTAAAGCGTCTTTCAAATGTATTCCGCTTACGCTGATTACCCTGTTGTTGTTGGCGAGGTCGTGGTTGGGCTTGTGACGTAGCAACAATTTGGAAAGGTCTACTCTTCAAGCCAACTTTTTGTCCCATCAAGGTTTGATGAATGACTTGACCCCCTGCCTTGACTGTTTGTTTCATACGGTTGCATCCGTCTTGATGAAGCTTGTTGACAATGGTCCTCAGCTCTTCTTGTCACCGGGCTAGGCTTTAGATAAGAGCCATCTTCCCCAACATTTGGATTCTCATTGCTTCCATCTCAACTTGTAGTTGTTTAACCTGGTCATCCTTGTTGTTAATAGGACGTTTCTTGGTCAGATTCCCAGCGAGGAGTGCTTTCAATTCTTCCTTCCCCTTGGATAGGTTTAGGAACATTTCCATGAATTGAGCCTCTTGAGTTTGAAGATATTTGTTGCCTTGTTGGAGAGCCATTGCTGTAATAAACAGCGAGAACATGAGAGACCTGTACAGGAGCATACATGTTATGCGATAACATGTATGATATGCAAATGTTTTCAAGGATATCGCGGGGGAAACAAGAAAAATGTTAGGCGTTAACCTTTACAGCTTTGATTGAGTCACTTTGTATCATTGAAGGTCCTACTACGAGAGTCAAGCTCACTATATCGAGTGGGTCATAGCCCCTGACTCAAGTTGTTGAGTTTTGATCTTGTAACAAAATTGGCTAGAGGAAAATAAATCCCCTTTCCCCTTTGTAGACGTCTGATTTATCATAACCTGCATCATAAACCCTTGAGATCCTTAAAATGGTTAAGGAAATGTTGTGGCATGATGTTATGATGTGTATGCTATGCATTAAGCAAAAGTGTAAGGTGATGAAAACAAGTGAACCCTACAAGAAATCCAAGTTATTGGATAATGACTGTAAACAAATCCTGCAAGGAAATCATGTTGTCAGATAATAAAACCCTGCAAGTAGTTCAAGTTGAAAGAAAACAAGTCACACAAATAGCCTTAGGTTTAGGCTTGCATGGGTTTTAAGGTAGTACCCTCTTGAAGTTGGATTATTCAACCTGTCCTATAATAGTAATCGGGTTCTAAGGGATCTCAATATCACCGATCTTTCCCACCAAATTTCGTTCCGATAGACAATTTACTTGCCACCAAAAAAAACTCAAGAGTCAAACCTCAATGATTGTAGCATCAAGTATCAACCGACTTTGAGATTACACCAAAGATAGCTATCTCACTACGTCCTAAAAAGCCAAGTTGGTCATTTAAGGTGCTAAGGTCAGTTGATGCTTTATGATACCACGTAGCGGCCCGTATTCTCTTGATTACTCAAGGGCTACTGGTACACACCAAAGTATTGCATCAACATAGCTACTATTTCAACCGTGTCGGTATACCCCGCACAACTCCCTCACAGTTTATTGCTACTTACCTAAAAGGAATTCCCCGATCCGGGTTTAAGATCTAAACAACCCAAATAGATACCCTTAAAAGTAAATCAAACAAGACAAGCTAAAGAAGCAATTAAAATGACCTAGATCCTAAGGTAAACCCTACTATAAATCATTCCCCATCAGAGTCGCCAGTTCTGTAATATGGTGGCAGAACCGACTGTTAGTACTGGTTTGCATTTTTTGTTTGCAAATGTCGCGGTAAGCAAGATTCGCCACCGTCTTTTATTTTATCCAACAAAGGAAAAGTAAAAAAAGAACATAAAGAAACCTTTTCCGAGAGTTTTCTGAGTAAGGGGGTAGATTATAGAAAGGTAAGATATTAACACCCTTTCTACCCGTGGTTTTCTACGGGCTCTTAAGCACTTTGCTCATTTTGAAATTTCTTTGTGCGTGTGTTTTGAAAAAAAAAATTGTTTTACTTCGTGATAACTTTGGTTTCTGTCCTCAAGAGTGTGACGAAGTTGTTTTTGAAAATTGTTTTGAAAGTGTTTGTGTGAAAAGATTTTTATATTTTTAAGCAAGTACCTAGGAACTATCTACCTACTCGAAAAAAAGGCTGTTCGTTTTTTCTCATTTCCTTTAGACATAGCTATCCTACTATTAAGGAGTAGGTAGCCCCATCGTTGGAGTTTAAGGGACAATCGAAAGTGACGTTTTTACGGTCACAAAGGCAATGGTTAGGAAACTTTAGTAATTACCCTAAAGTCCTAAAGATCTTTCCGAGGCAACTTTCGAATGGGTCATTTTTTATCTTTTTTGGACTGGAGGGTGACCACTAAAACTCCTTATACTTCATGATTGTTTACCGAAGGCAACCGAAGTGGTGATACCATAGGGGTGCGTATGTGAGAGTGTATTTGATTTCAGATATATTAGTCTTTGTGTTTAGTTTTCTAGCGATTGGTTTTATCTTGTCCATGCAATCCTATTAGCCATACATCTAACAGTTATTATATGTACAAAAATATAAAGTGCGGAAACGTATATTCCTACACTATTACATGGCTTCGGGGAGAGGGATTTAATTACAAGTCCAAAACCGGGAGAAATATAAAGGAAAACAATAAAAATGCCTTATAGTTTGGCTACATTGATATGTACAGGAATATAAAAGTGCGAAAGAAGAAAATGCGCGCGAAATAGGAAAATGCGTAAAGGAAAACTTTTTGATGTTTTTTGAATTAGTTTTAAGAAAAGAAAAGGCATGTTTTTTTGTTTGGTTTTTAATTTATGAAAATATTAAATTAAAGTCTAATTAATAACATAAAAACCTAATTAATATTTTTTTTATTTTTGAATATTAAAGAAAATAAGAATTATGAAATATAAAACCTAGTTCTACTTAATCATTACTTTAGGAAAATATTAACTAATTAATTAATTAATTAATGATCTATTTAAAAAAAGTTAATTATTATTTTTGTGATTTTTTGGTTTTAAGGTTAATTAATAAAAATAAAATCAAAAGAAGAAATAAAACATAAAGAATAGAATGAAAAAACAAAATAAATGGGCTTATATCCTGCGCTATGAGCACGAAATGCAGATCATGTCCTAGCTATGGCATGATTGGATTTCAGGATCAAACCTTATGATTCTCACGCCCAAACCTCATAGTTTTAGGTCCCGTGCAACATTCAAACAAACCAAGGCATTAAAATGTACAGATAAATGAAATTCAAATTAAATTTTTTACCAAATACACAGGTCCAGATATGTAGTGTTCTTGGTCGTGCAAGGGCCTAGGGATGGCCTGGATAAATTCCTGGGAATGCTGGGAGAATGACTATAGTGTTAGTTTTCCATGAAACAGCTTGTAAGTGCGGTTGCAAATTTTTGACGAAGTTATCAAAATGGAGAGTTTGAGAGAGGGCTTCTGTAGCGTGGTAAGTGTCTTTTTTTTTCTTTCTTTTTTTAATGCTTGCAAATGGTCCAATATATATAGGAGGGAATGAATGAATGGTCTTGAATGCAAAATCCATGCCATAATGCTTGTAATAATGTATTGATATAATATTCAAAAACTTGCCAAATTGATGTTTTAAAGAACCATAATGCAAAATTTGAAAACTTTCCCAAAATGACTTTTGCACCATTTCTTGAAGGGGATGAACCTGGACATCATTTTCTACGTGGCTTGGGCCCTTGTGAAAGACAATTCCAAGCCCATTTGTGATATTCTCCTCCCTTTGTTATTTAAACCACTTATTTCATGTTTTATTGAAAATAAATCCAAATAAATGGAAAATAAATGGATAAAAAGTAAGACCACAAGGGGAAGAGTTTATGGGTCCTATAATATGCCATGGAGAAGTTTAAAACTCAAAGAAATGAGTTAATTCCTTGAAAAACTAATTTTGCTCGATGTGGGATTTTTGAATTTTCCAAAATTTTCCCAACTCGGGAAAACCATAACTTGCTCAATTGTTATCCCAAATAGAGGATATTTGACTTTTTGGAAATCTCAAGATGTCTACTTAAATCCCTCTTTTGATCATTTTTTCATTTGAAAATGTTATCTTGATGTAAAAGGTCTGGACAAAAAGTGTCTTTTGTTGACTTTCTGAAAATGACATGTAATGTATGAGCTTGCATTTCAAATGGTGCACTTCTTGAACTTGAAGATAAAAGATGGATTGTATGGAATTGGATTCTCTTCAAGGTGGTCTTTGGTTGGGGATAAATGGACAAAGTATGAGAAGGTTATGCTCAGTCAAAGTTCAGTTGTTTTTTCCTATAGAAACCCTAATTTTGCAAATTTGACTTTTGATGAATTAGGAGAATTTCTTGAGGAATCACGGTCAACCCTTGACAAAATGATGATTATTACTTCAAAACTATGTTGTTGATAAAAAATCTTGAAGGTTGACTGTATATAGGCCACAATTGACTCTTAACCTAGTACAATTGATTTTCAGGCATTTGGGCAGTTGACTGTGCAAACTTGTTCTGCAAGGCATGCAATTTTTCATGGACATTCTTGGAGGCATAATAGGACCATGGAAAGCAATTTAAGTCTTCAGAGTTGACACATCCTGATTCAAATGGAAACCCTAGTTGGGGGTTCATTACCTTAGGAGGAGAATTTGTCTGATCAATTATTGGGCATCCTTGGGCAAGTTGAGGACCTCAATAGGCATGTGTTGAGTAAAATGAGAGGGCAAATTTTAGGGTACAATAGTTGCCCCTGTGAAATCTTCTTAAACCCGAGGATGTAGATTGGATTGTCTGCTGTTGTACCCCAAAATTTGCCCTCCCATATTTCTCAATACATTTCAAGCGAGATCCTCAAATTTCTCAAGGAAGTCCAAGGGTTGACCAGACAAACTCTCTCCTAAGGCAGTCTACCTCAAATTAGGGTTTCAGTTTGCATCAATGTACTTGAGTCCAAGGGATCCAAAATTCTCACCATTTTCATAATATGTTCTCAAGATCATCCATGTCAAGTTTCAAGCCTTGCAGAGGAAGTTTGCTCAGTCAATTGCTCAAAGGCCTGAAAATCGATTGTGATAGGGCAAAAGTCAACTGTGGCCCACATACAGTCAAACTTCAAGATTTTTGGTTAACATTATCATTTTGAAGTATTATTTCATCATTTGATCAAGGTTTTATCATGATTCCTCAATGATTGTTCACAATTCATCAAAACCCAAAAGTTGCTAAATTAGGGTTTTGCAGGAAAAGTCAACTTAACTTTGACCAAGCATAACTTTCTCACACTTTATCAAAAATGACCCATAAAAAGCTCATTTTTAAGAGGATGAAATTCTCTACATTTCATATTCATCTCCCAAGTTCAAAATATGCACTCACAAGAAGATACAAATTTTGACATTATAGGTCATTTTGAAAAGTCAACAAAAACACCATTTTTGTCAAAGCTTCATACATGATCATGGAAGAATCAATTGAGATGAGACAAAAAGGGTTGCTTAAAGAACGTCTCAAGATTTCTAAAAAATCAAAGAACACATCTCTGGGGTCAAAATTGAAGGAGTTATGCATTGGCAAAGTTGACCTTTTTTTTGCAAAATTGCCAAAAGTCAAAAGTGGCCAAAATTGCAATTTTTGTCAAATGGGCCCAACTTTTTGTGCTTGTATTGAGTTTGTAACACGGTCCACGACCTATGATCCTTCCCACTTGTCTTTATTTTATTTTTGATTTTTATTTCAACTAAATCAAATAAAATCAAAATAAAATCATGAAAATATCAAAACTAATCAAAGCTTGAGATTTTGTGCATGTTTAGGCCTCTTATACAGCTGGAAAGGAAATAAAATCGTGCAAGCTTCATTTGGACACAAAAAGATTAGATTTGGCTTGATTTGGAAAGATTTACATAAGAATCAAATCATGATTCAATCATCTTAATTGAGAAAGATTTGAAGCAAGTTTGTAACCTAATTCATTCTAGGGTACATATAGGACAAGTGCAGATCAAAAGCAAAGGGATTAGAGGCGTGAAAAGAGAAGAAAAAATCTCAAAATTTCAAAGGAAAGTTGCAATCGGATTTCTCAATTCCAGGCTTCTTCAAGCCATTCCAAGCACACCATTCGCTTGCTGGACATCTAAGGATTCTATCCCAATCATTAGCAAGCATTTTCGTGCCCAAAACTGCGGTGAACAATTGGCCCTAATGGAGGAGACCATTATGATCAGCGGGTCAAACCCAGTTGATCCATGGTCTTGAATCTTGTTTACATCGCATGTATGCAATTTCTAAAATGTACAGGGTTATAGCCATAACGCCATGTATGTAGGTAAAGGTTCAGAGTTTTAAACGACAGATCCAGAGAAGAAGACGATGGCGTGTCACAACTTTACTGGCCGGTTTAAATGCTGGCGTGTTTATTCTGGCCAGAAGCCTATAGTTCTGATCTATTTTTTTATTTCTATTGTATTGATAAACTAACACCCAGCGTAGTTGGTCAGAAGAAGGAAGTCAGAAGTTCATGATTCTGGATTCAATCCCAGGCGTGACCTTTTGGCATTTTTTCCCCTTTGTATTCACCAGATCCAGCGCCTACACTTTCTAAGGATCATCTTCTTGACTCATCAACCAGGACTAGATCAAGCACCCTCTGGTCATGATCTGTTGGGTCCACCATAAAGGAACATACCCAGTACCACATCCTCTGATCACCATCCTCTGGACCACCATCCTCTGGACCATCATCCTCTGGACCACCATCCTCTAGACCACCATCCTCTAGACCACCATCCTCTGGACCATCATCCTCTGATCAGAGCCGCTGACAGCAGGACCTTGGGTTATTTCTTATTTTTTTCTAATTTACCTTTCTTTAGTTATTCTGCTCTTTTTTATCAACACCAAAATTACTTTTATTACCCACAAAAAAAAATCATAAAATCATTTTCACAAATTTAGATTTAGGTTTTATTTTTATCAAATTTAATATAATAATTAGTTTAATTTAATTTTAGGGTAATTTTAACCTTTTTATAAATAATTTAAAATCAACTAGAAAATTAGGTTTTGTTCTTAATTATATTTTTTATTTCTTTTTCATAAAATAAGAAAATGCAAAAATAGGTCAAATTAATTATTTTTCTTAATTTAAATTAATTAGTAATTGGGTTTGTATTTATTCAATTAAAACCTTATTTTCTCGAAATAATAAAAAACAACAACGAAAAAAAGATTTTTTCAATTAGGGTTAGACGGGGTCAAAACCCTAATTTTTTCTCGTTCTTAATTTATCGCGCGCGTTTATTATTATTTTTTGCAAATATTAATGTAACTGCTCATGGGATGTAATAGTTTAATTAGGATTTTCCTTTTATTTATCGTTTTACGGGTTTTTGGCTATGTAATTAATCCCCCTCCCCGAAGCCTTGTAATAGCGTAGTTTTATTTCTCGCATTTTAAATTTCGCAAATATTAACTGTTAGATGTATGATAATTGGATTGCATGACAAGACCGTATGTTAATTTTAAAATGGTTAGCAAACCCTAAATATGCAAAGATAATAACTGAAATCAAATCACTCGCACATGCGCACTCCTAGGGTATACTCTCACTTCGGTTGCCTTCAGTAAATGATCATTAAGTATAGGGTGTCTTAGTGGTTGCCGTCTTGTCTAAACAAAGATCAAATGTCCCGTTCGGAAATGTTGCCTCGGAAATGTTGCCTCGAAAAGGTTGCCTCAGAAATGTTGCCTCAAATATGATCTTAAGACACTAGGGTTATTACTAAGACGTCCTAATGTTGCTTTAGTGATCGTACGTCCCTTTCGAATTGACCCTTACGACTCCAACGACGGTGCTTCCTATTTCTCATATAAGTAGGATAGCGCTGTCTAAAGGAAACAAAAACAGAAACATTCTTTTTTTCGAGTAGGTAGATGCTAGTAGGTACTTGCTCAAAATCAAACTTTTCCACACTTACACTCTTTTTCAAACAAAGTTTTCAAAACGACTTTGTAACACTCTTGAGGACTGATACAAGGGTTAAAACGAAGTAAAACAAAAACTTTTCAAAACACACAAACACGGAAGCAATTTTTAAAATGATGAGCAAGTACCTAAGAGCCTGTAGAAAACTACGGATATAAAGGGTGCTAATACCTTCCCTTTCTATAATCTACCCCCCGTACTCAAAATCTAGAAAAAAAGGAATTTTTCTGTGCTTTTTTCCTTTCCAGTTGGATAAAATAAAAGTCGGTGGCGACTCTTGCTTACCGCGACATTTTGCAAACACAAACGCAAAACGCAAACCAGCATTTTCTCAAAACAGTCTGGTTCTGATACCGTACACCAGAACTTGCGACTCTGCTGAGGATGAATAAGTGGGGTATACCTTAGGATTAGTTCATCATAATTTGCTTCTCTTGTTTGATTTGATTGCTTTACTTTTGAGGGTTTTGTATTTGGAGTTACTATAGATCCTAACCCGGATATGGGGGACACCTTTTAGGTAAGTAGCAATAAACTATGAAGGAACTGTACTGCGTAGACCGATACGGTTGAAGCAGTAGCTACATTGATGTGGCACATTGGTTGGTACCGGTATCCCTTGTGGAGAAACGAGGAGAATACGGGGTTGCTATGTGTGTCATTAAGCATCAACTGACCTTAGAACCTTTAATCAACCAACTTGGCCATTAAGAAGTAGTGAGATAGCCGGCCTCAGTGTAAAGCTGAGAACTGGTTGATACTCGATGCTTCACTCATTGAGACCATACTCTTGAGATAGTTCCGGCCGCAAGAAAATATTGTGTGATCTGAAACCATGACCGATGGAGGATGGTCAGTGATATTGAGAACCTCTAGAACCCGGTTACTATTATTAGGACAGGTTGAAACCAACTGAACTTCAAGAGGGTAATACCTAGACCCCATGCAAGCCTTAAACTTTAGGGCTTTTGTGTGACTTGTTTGCCTTTACCATGCCTGTTATCTGCTATACCTGTTGTTTATTTTATCATGACATCATGCATCATAACATAGCATGTATACTTCATTATACTAACCATTTCAAAGACCGAGGGGATTTATCTTTGTTCTGTTTTGCAGATTATGGCTTCCATACGCAGAAACACCATCCGAGTTAACTTTGTACAAATACTTACTCAACTCAAAGAATTAGCCTCAAAAGTTTCTAATACTTCTTCATTCATTAGAAGGCATGGTCAGCTTCTTAGCCTGGTTACCTCAAAGTTTGATGAGCAGATGATGAGTGTGCTTTTCCAGTTCTTCGATCTTGTGCATCATTGCTTCACTTTCCCGAATTATCAGCTAGTTCCTACTATGGAAGAGTTTTCTCAATTATTGGGCATATCCATCCTCGAACAGATGCCCTTCACAGGTTTGGAAGAGACTCCTAGACCAGAAGACATTGCTTCAGCTCTACATTTGAAACAGGCTGATGTAGTATCTAATTGGGAGACATAAAGCGGGGTTGAAGGTTTCTTAGCCAAGTTCCTGATGGATCAAGCTCAACTATTCTGGGATAACTTGGACTTTCAGGCTTTTGAAGATATCTTGGCTCTCCTTATCTATGGTTTGGTTATTTTCCCGAATCTAGATTCCTTCATATATGTGAATGCGGTTAAGATATTCTTGTCTTGCAATCCTGTACCTACTCTTCTCGGTGATATCTTGCATGCCCTCTATACTCGTACTGTGCGAAGAAGAGGGACTCTCATGTGTTGCATGCCACTGCTAGCGAGGTGGTTTATTTCGCACCTCCCCAAGTCCGTTTTGAAGAATGAGGAAGGTTTAGGACGGTCTTACAGGATAATGTCCCATGCCTATACAGACATTTTATGGAGTTCTAAGGCTATGGAAAGCATTGCTGTCATTGATCGATGTGGGAGATACCCTAATGTCTCGTTGCTTGGAATCCGAGGAGGAATAACCTACAGTCCTTGATTGGCTTTGCGACAATTTGGTCGTGCTCAGAGAGACGGTCCTCATGAGTTACTTCTTACAGATATAGCACTTGACTACAAGGAGGACGTTGACGAGCATCGCCGAAGGTTTATATGAGCTTGGGGCATGGTGAACAGATCTGACCCTCAAGAGCTAGGACCAAGGACTTCTCTCCCTATGCAGCCTTATCTCCAGTGGGTCCGAGCTCGTGCTCAGAAGCTTGGGATGCCTTATGAAGCTATGTTGCCAGTGTTTGTGGAGACCACCAATGAAGAGGGCATTCCTTATACAGTCCTTTATCCTTACATGCCCACTGATCTTGGGGCGTTGAAGAGATCCTAGATTCAGCTGAAGGAGGAGAGGGATACCTACCGGGAAAAGTACCATGAGCAAGAAAGGAAGATCCTGAAGCTCACCAGGTAACTTGAGAATGAAAGAACGATCAATGACTATGTCAGCACGAAGGGGAAGCGTCCATGGGATTTCTGATTTTTGCTTTTTCTAGTTTAGATTTGTTTTTCATTTACTTCTTTGTAAACGCCTTAAAAGCATTGTTGAACCTTTTTACAAGTTTAGTCTAATAAAGTTTGTTTCATTTTTTTGGTTTGCAAATTTAAATCTCCCAAAGTCTTTGAAATCATTACATACGCATCCCATTATCATGCACACCATTACAGGTACCCTTACAAGTTTCTCATCTTCTTCGCTGTTTATTTCAGCAGAAATGTCTTCCGATCAAGCAATCAAAGATCTTCAGGCACAAAATGCCCAATTCCAAGAGATGTTCTTAAGCTTGGCTAAAGGACAAGAAGACTTGAAAGCTCTCATTCTGAAAGAGAAAGAGAAGAAGAAGAAGAAGAAGGTTGTTCTGATGAGTATGGGCAAAAGGTTTGGGGATAGGTTGAAATAGCAAGCTGATCTGTCCTTTTCATCCAAGGGAGGGGAGGACCAAGAAGAAGAAAAGGGCCCCAATCCTGCAGTTTCTAATAATGATACAGATTATGATGAAGAGAAGTATCCTCCTGCTGAGGATAGGTACAAGCAACTTGAAGACCGTCTGAGTGCTATGGAGTGTCAGAAGATCACTAGTTTGGATTTCGAAGATTTGGGACTAGTATCTGGGGTGGTGATCCCTCATAAGTTTAAAGCTCCAGTTTTTGCTAAGTACGATGGAGTATCCTGTCCAAAACTCCATCTCCGCTCGTACGTCAGAAAAATCCAACCTTACACTGCTGATAGAAATTTGTGGGTGCATTTCTTTCAAGATAGTCTGTCAGGGACTCAGCTTGAATGGTTTTATCAATTGGAAGGAGCAAATGTCTGAAACTGAGAGGACCTTGCTGCTGCTTTCTACAGGCAGTATCAATATAACACTGACCTTGCTCCCACTCGTACTCAGCTTCAGGGTATGTCTATGGGTGCAAGTGAAGGTTTTAAGTACTATGCTCAGAAGTATAGAGATTTGGCTGGAAGAGTCCAACCCCCTTTGTCTGACAGGGAGTTGGTTGACATGTGTCTAGGGATGTTGTCTGGTCCATTTTTCAATCATCTGATCGGAAATTCGTCATCTGGGTTTACTGAGTTGATCTTGACCGGGGAGAGAGTAGAAGCCGGTATCTGAAGTGGTAAGATACAGAAGGATACGTCGTCAAGTGCAGTAAAGAAGCCTTTCACTGGTAAGAAAGAAGTTAGTGCAGTTTACGGCCCGAGGGGCTAAAGTAGACCTGAACACCGTCAAGCAGTGAATGCAGTAGTGATATCAAGACCCATAGTTGCTCCACAACGCAACAATCAACAAAGGGTGGAGAGACCATAAAGACAGTTCACTCGGCTCAATATGACCTTGTCTCAAATTCTACCACTATTATTGAAGACCAAACTGGTAACTCTGAGGGAGGCCCCGAAGAATCACAACACCATATCTCCACTGTATAACCCGAATACCCGCTGCGCCTATCACTCCGATGGCCCAAGTTATGATATAAACAACTATTGGGCCTTGAAGAATAAGGTGCAAGACTTGATTGAAGCTAAAATATTGAGTTTGATGCTCCGGAGAAGCCCAATGTCATAATTGCACCCATGCCCAAGCATGACTCGGGAATCAATGCTATTGACGTTGTCTCCGCCACAGAAGATGCTGATGATGAGAACCTGGATGTCGACAGCTGGATCTATCCTACAACCAACGGTGGATTGAACAACTGGACGGCGAAAGACTTCATACATGTTTCTTTTATTACATAGTATTTGACTTTTGTTTTAAAGTTTGTAATAAACAGTTTGAAACTTTACGGCCCGGTGCCTTGCCCAAGGCACCTTGGCTTTACTTGTGAGGGCTTATTATTTGTCATTTTCATATATCATCAATAAAGCATTGGATGTTTCTTGCATTACAAATTTTGCGCTCCTTGTTTTTCCTTTCTAACTCGCACTTTATCAAAACAGCTATTGTCTTACACACACTCACGTATCATAATGCAGATCCACATCCACTCTGGATCCCATTGATAACAACTCTGCTACTGCCAGTTATGACTTTGAAAATCCGATCAACCAAGCCGAGGACAAAGGTGAGGATGATTGTGAAGTGCCAGGGGAACTTGCTAGACTGTTACTACAGGAAGAGAGGGCCATACAGCCTTATGAAGAGCCAGTGGAATCAGTGAATTTGGGTACCGAGGAAGACAGGAAAAAGGTCAAGATAGGTGCAAATCTGGAACCTAGTGTCAAGCAGCGGTTGATACAGGTGCTACGCGACTATGTTGAGATCTTCGCTTGGTCTTATGAAGATATGCCTGGTTTGGACACTGATATTGTGGTTCATCGCTTATCGACCAGAGAAGACTGTTCTCCGATAAAGCAGAAGGTTCGCCGTATGTGCCCTGAGATGTCTGAGAAAATAAAAGCCGAGGTCATGAAACAGTTTGACGTCGGATTTCTAGCTGTTACTTCTTATCTATAATGGGTTTCCAATGTTTTTTCGGTGCCGAAGAAGGATGGTAAGGTACGGATGTGTGTAGACAATAGAGATCTGAACAGGGCGAGCCCCAAGGATGATTTCCCGCTTCCTCACATCGATGTTCTGGGCGACAACACCGCGCATCATAAAATCTTATCCTTTATGGATGGTTTTTCTGGGTACAATCAGATTAAGATGGCTCCCGAGGACATGGAGAAGACAACCTTTGTTACGCAGTAGGGCACTTTCTGTTACAAGGTAATGCCTTTCGGGTTTAAGAATGTTGGGGCAACTTATCAGCGCGCCATGGTCGCTTTGTTCCACGACATGATTCACCATGAGATTGAGGTTTACGTTGATGACATGATTGCAAGGTCCCAGACTGAGGAAGAGCACCTTGAACATCTCCAGAAACTGTTTGACAAGTTAAAGATGTATAAGCTGAGGTTAAACCCGAACAAGTTCACCTTGGGGTAAGGTCTGGTAGGCTGCTGGGTTTCGTTGTTAGTGATAAAGGTATTCAAGTGGATCTTGCAAAGGTGAAGGCTATACAGGAGATGCCAACTCCCCGAATGGAAAAGGAAGTTAGAGGCTTTTTGGCACGTCAGAAATACATCTCCCGATTCATTTCACATCTGACTGCTACTTGTGAACCAATCTTCAAGCTACTGAAGAAAGATCAAGTGGTAAAATGGAATGATGAATGCCAGACCGGTTTCGAAAGGATCAAAGAATATCTTTAAGAACCGCCAATTCTGATGCCTCCAGTTGAAGGAATACCTTTGATCCTATACTTGACAGTGTTGGACAATTCAATGGGGTGCGTGCTGGGGCAGCATGACGAGTCTGGCCGAAAAGAGCATGCTATTTACTACCTTAGCAAAAAGTTTACCGACTGCGAGACCTGATACTCGTTACTCGAGAAAACTTGTTGCGCTTTGGCATGGGCTTCTCGCCGGCTGAGACAGTATATGCTGACTCACACTACCCTATTGATATCTGTTGTACCCCAAAATTTTCCCTCCCATATTCCTCAAGATATGTCAAGAATCATCTCCAAATGGTTCAAGATTGCTCAAGAGTTAGACAGTCAAACCATCTCCTAAGCAGTAGACAATTGAAATTAGGGTTTTGGTTCTTTCAAGGAATTTGGGGTTTTCAATGGTTCAATCAAGTCTCATAGGCCTATATATATTCTCAAGCACCTACATGCCAAGTTTCAAGACTCACAGTGCCAGTTTGCACAGTCAAAAGCTCCATTTGATCTACAGTCAACTGCAAGGGCAAAATGGTCATTTTGCAGTCAAAAGTCAGAATTCTTGGTCAACATCTTATTTTGAGTTCACAATCATCATTTGGTCAAGTCTTGATCATGATCCCACAAGAATAGCTCAAAAATCATCAAGAGGCAAAAGTTACTATTTTTGGACAGCAGAAAAGTCAACTGTAATTTGACAAGGGCATAACTCTTTCATGGTTTATCAGAAAAATTCCATCCAAAGCTCATTTTTAAGAGGATACATGTTACCACAATCCATCTTCACACTCCAAGTTCAAGAAATTCTCTCACAAGAAGTTACAAATTTTTACATTATAGGTCAATTTTGAAAGTCAACTAAAGTACACTTTGAGTCAAAGGCCATAACTTGAGATTGGTAAATCCAAATGACATGGGACCAAAAGCATTGGTTAGAGGACTTCAAGGGCTTTCCAAAATGTCTAAGAACATGGTCATATGATCAAAATTGAGCAAGTTGTGCATTGGAGAAGTTGGGAAATTTTCATGAATTTGCAAAAGTCAACTTTGCTCAAAACACCTTCTTTTTGCTAATGGGCCTCAAATCTCTTTTTGAAACTTCACCCATGACCTATGCACGACCCACCAAGTTAAATTGGATTTATTTTCTTAAATTTATTGATTAAATGGATTTTTAATACATATTAATTCATTTAATTAATTTAAATTATAAGAAAATAGAAGATTTGATTTTTAAACCTACTTGTGAACCAAATATGATCCAAATATGCTGAACAATTCGTGCACAATCAAAAAGATACAAAAATATCCAATTTTGGCAACTTGTTCAATCATGAAAAATCAAGAATATTTGATTTATCAATCAAAGATTTAATCTTCAATGCACATGGGTATGGGTCCAAATTTTGACCTAAACTGATTCCCTTATATGCAAGCAAGCCAACCATAACCTAATTCACGAGAAAAAGCTGCAGAAACGGCCATATCAAATTCAAGAATTTTCAAGAAAACTCAAAACTTGTTCTTGCAACCTAGGCTAATTTAAGGTGTTTTGTCCATCCAAATACATTGCAGAAGGCACGAGGAGTGATTTGCAATCAAATTCAGGCACCAAAGCTCAAGGAATCACGAAATACAGTTCCACGGTTTGCACTTATAATTCAAAATCGTATCTCTTAATTCATACGCATTTGACATGTTTTTGTGATTGATTTGCATTGCTAGAGATCATACAAAGCTAATGGAATGATTAAATTGAACCCTAGTGCCCTGAATCGAGAGATGCCATGATTGAATTTTTAGAGTTTTCAAGCTTTCAACTAGGGATTTTCAATCCAGGAAAAATTAAGACCAATGGGATACATGGTTGAATTCGTGAGACCAAGACAATTGGAACACACACCTCGCGAAATATTTATGTTTGTTGTGTGCCTATTCGCTGTTTTTCGTGCAGGGAGGTAGTGGAGGTTAAAAACCCCCGCTATCTGATTCTCTTTGATGTAGAACCAAGGTTGAAGATGATGGCGTGTTGTCATCTGATTAGCGTGTTTGAATCTTAGCGTGTTTTTTTATAATTTTAGCATATTAAATGGTTTGCATATATTATATTTAGTGTTTATTCTAATAACAAAAAGATGCAGGTGGTTGAGTGGTTGGACGCTGGCCAATGAGTATTGGGACCTGGGTTCGAATCCCAGGTCCCCTAAATATTTGTTACAATTTTTCCTTATGTATTCATGTGCAGCACCCCACGTGTGGTATACCATATAGCATTGCTTGATCTGGTGCCAGATGGCCTCCTGGCCAAATCTGAAGGTCATGGATGAAGGACCACCATACTCCCTAGTCAACATACGCGTGGATAATCTGAAAAGTCAAACGAGGCTGGAATGTTAATGGGCTTCAGATTTGCTCTTGTCAATCCCAAATCAGGCCCAACACCCCCGTGGGTTTTCTTCTTCTTCTCTTTTATATTTTTTATTTAATTTATTTTTATTAATTCTTAATTAACTACTAACTAAAATAAGTAACATTTTCTCAATTAAAATTCAGAAAACAAAGAAAAATATAATATTTTTATTTATTAAATTTAATTGCATTATTTTATTTTGTAAATAAATATTGACATAATTTGTTTAGTTTTAATTAGGCATAACATTAATATTTTCACAATAAAATAAAATTGATGTAGAATTAGGTTTTTAATCCTTTTATTTTTATTTTTTATTTCCTGAAATATTCTAAAAAACCAAAAAATATCTTTTTTTATTTAATTAATTGATTAGTTTAGGTTTAAGTTAATTAAATGCAAAAAAATAAAAAAAAATCTCCTTCTTTCTTAAAAAAGGGTCAAAACCCTAAAAGCTCGCCGATTTAATTTTTCTAGCCCGTATGATTTTTTTGATTCATATTCTGATCCATATTATGCATTTGCTCAGAGGATGTAATAGCTTTAAATTAGGACCTTTTTATCGCTTTCATTTACTTTTCCGCATTTACTTTTTCAAGGGTTTGTTTTTGGCGATGTAAATACCTGACGCCTTGTAATAGCTTAGTTTTATTTTCCGCAACTATTAACTGCTAGATGTATGCTAACTAGGATATGCATGACAAGATCTATCTTAAATTAAAATCAATCGTAGCTCGCCATAATATGTACAAAGATAACATAATTGAAACCTGACACATCTGCACATGCCACTCCTAGGGTACGCCTCACTTGGTTGCCTCGACGTGGTCATTGAGTATAGGAAGTTTTAGAGGTCGCCCTCCTGTCTAAAGATCAAAGTTGCCTCGAAACGGTTGCCTCGATAAAAAATGATCTAAGACATTAGGGTTACCGCTAAGGCGTCCTAACGTTACTTTAGTGACCACATGTCCCTTAATCGAATTGACCCGAAAACTCCAACGACGGTGCTACCTACTCCTCAATAGTGGGATAGCACTGTCTAAAGGACATTTACACAGCTTAATTCCTTTTGAGTAGGTAGAGGTTCTCAGGTACTTGCTCTTTCAAAACAAACAAACTTTTCGCACTTACACTTTTTCAACAAAGTTTTCAACAACACTTCATACGCTCTTGAGGACAGAAACAAGAGTTAAATCGAAGTTTTCAAACAAAACTCTTTTCAAAACCCACGAACACAAGAAAAGCAAAACTTTTTGAAAATACAGTAAGCAAGTACCTAAGAGCCCGTGGATAACCACGGATAGAAAGGGTGCTAACACCTTCCCTTTCTATAATCTACCTCCCGAACCCGAGAAACATCTCGAAAAGGAATTTTGCTGTGCTTTTGTCCTTTCCTTGTTGGTTAAAATAAAAGACGGTGGCGACTCTTGCTTACCGCGACATTTTGCAAAAACAAACGCAAACGCGAACCAGCATTCCAAAACAGTCAATTCTATCTCCACCGATCACAGAACTGGCGACTCTGCTGGGGACTCTTATAAGTGAGGTGTACCTTAGGATTAGATCACTTGTGTTTTCAATTGTATGCTTTGTATGCTTTTAATTTTGTGGGCTTGTATCGGAGTTTTATAGATCCTAACCCGGATATGGAGGTACCCTTTTTTTAGGTAAGTAGCAATAAACTGTGAGGGATCTGTCCGGCGTAGACCGACACGGATGAGGCAGTAGCTACGTTAGTGTGACACCTTGGTCTGTACCGATATCCCTTGTGTTGGAACGAGGAGAATATGGGTCTTCTGAGGAGTCGTTAAGCACCAACTGACCTTAGAACCTTAAATTAACCAACTTGGCCATAGAACAGTAGTAGTATGCTACACTTATTGAGACTAAACTCTTGCGATGATTCTGGCCGCAAGAAAAGGTTGCCAAACTGGAATTATGACCGATTGAGGGTAGTCAGTGATATTGAGATCCTCTAGAACCCGATTACTATTTTTAGGACAGGTTTAAACCAACTGAACTGAAAGAGGGTAATGCCTAAACTCCATGCCAGCCTAAACTTAAGGTTATTCGTGTGACTTGTGTGCCTTCAAACTTGAACTACTTGCACATTCTTGTTACTGACAGCATGAGTTCCTTGCAGGTTTTGTTTACAGTCCTTATCCAACAAATTGGATTTATTGCAGGGCTTACTTACATAATCTCACACCTTTTGCTTAAACGCATAGCATACACATCATAACATCATGCCTTAACATTTCTTTAACCATTTCAAGGATCTCAAGGGTCTGTGATGCAGGTCATGATGAATCAAATGTCTAGCAAGCGGCAAAGGGGATTTATTTTCCTCTAGCCAAGGTTGTTTGGAGATCAAAACATGATAACTTGAGTCAGGGGCTACGACCCACTCGATATGGTGAGCCTGACTCTTGAAGAAGGACTCTCAGCAACATGAAGTTCCTTCAATCAAGCTGCAAAATTCAAATTCTAACAAGTTTCTTTGTTTACCCCACGAGATCCTTGAAAACATTGCATACATATATCATACATATCATTGCATTACAGGTACCATTACAGGGCTCTTATCTTCTTCGTTGTTTATTTCAGCAACCATCATGTCTACCGAACCTTCCACTGAGCAAGCTATCAAGGCCCTCCAGGCCCATAATGCCCAGTTTTAAGAGTTGGTCATGAGCCTAGCTAAGGGTCAGTAGGACCCGAAGACCCTGATTCTGAAAGAGAGGAAGAAGAAGAAGAAGAGAACTGTCCTGTTCAACACTGGACGCAGGTTTGGAAACAGACTGCAGAATGAGGTTGACCTGACCACCTCATCTGGAGGGAAGGATAGCCCACAAGAAAGGAGAGTTCCTAGCCCTATAGTCTCCGACAACGAGATAGACTATGATGAAGAACAGTATCCTCCTGCTGAGGATAAGTACAAACAGCTGGAGGACCGTTTGAGTGCTATGGAGATACAGAACGTGCCTGGGCTAGACTTCGGAGACCTAGGGCTATCCTCTGGGGTGGTGATTCCCCATAAGTTTAAGGCACCTGCCTTTGCCAAGTATGACGGAGCTTCTTGTCCAAAGCTGCACCTTCGGTCATATGTGAGGAGGATCCAACCTTACACTGCTGATAAGAATTTGTGGATCCATTTCTTTCAGGACAGTCTTTCAGGGACTCAACTTGAGTGGTTCTATCAGCTGGATGGAGCCAGTATCCGTAACTGGGAAGATTTGGCTATTGCGTTCTATAAGCAGTATCAATATAATTCCGACCTTGCTCCTACGCGTACCCAACTCCAGGGTATGTCAATAGGGACGGGTGAAGGATTTAAAGAGTATGCTCAGAAATGGAGAGACCTTGCCGGAAGGGTGCAGCCACCTTTAATTGATCGTGAACTGGTCGATATGTTTCTGGGGACCCTGTCTGGTCCATTCTTTAACCATTTGATTGGAAACTCTTTAGCCGGGTTTACAGACCTTATCTTGACTGGGGAGAGAATTGAAGCTGGCATCAAAAGTGGGAAGATTTAAGAAGCTACACATTCAGATGCTCAGAAAAGCCTTATAGTGGGAAGAAAGAGTCCAATGCTGTGTACAATCAAAAGAGTCATCGTGATCAACACGTAGGGGCAGTCTTGATCTCTGGTTCGGCGTCACAACGACAATAGTAAAAGGGAAATCAACGAAGGCCGAACGAGCCTAAAAGCCAGTTCACGAACATCAACATGCCATTGTCACAAGCATTGCAGCACATGTTGAAGATGAATCTGATTAAGGTGATAAACCCTCCTTCGAACCCTAAGACTTCTTCTCCTAACTACAACCCAGATGCAAGGTGTGCTTATCATTCCGGTAGTCCGGGGCACGATATTGACGATTGTTGGGCGCTGAAATACAAGATTCAGAATATGATTGACGCTAAGGAGATCGAATTCGAGCCTCCTGAGACGCCCAATGTGATCACTGCTCCCTTGCCAAAACATGGCTAGGATTGAGAGATTTTTGTTCATTTGAATTCTGAAGCTGTATTTTTCTTTGCTTATTCAAACAATTATCATGTCAAACTCTTTTATTTCATTAATGCATTACACGCGTCTGTTTTGAATTAATTGTTTTCACTATGCTTAAAATTGCTTCATATTTCCTTTTTGTGATGTTCAAACTCTCGATTAAAAAATTCTAAGCCTTTTGAGGGAGGATGACGAAAACGATACCACGATCTTTATAATATGCTTTTGAACAGACCCCGCTAACGATGTACATGCATTGTTTCAAATCCTAAACAGTGGAGTTATAAGGAAGATAATCCCTCGTCAACCCCTTTGAGCCAAAGAAGTTGGAGTTTTTCTTTTCACAAAAATTAAAACCCTTAATTATAACCTGGGGCAGGGTAGTTCTCTCAGTTGATCCAGGTGCACAATGAATGGCATCAAAGGAGCCCTTCCAAAACAAAAGACAGTGATGGTTCCCTATAATCTCCAGGACAGGCAGTCGTCATCCTTCAAAACAAAAGCCCAACAAGTCAAAACCTATGAAGGAGACTTACAAAACTGGGGCATCCCGCTGACTGTAATCACAAAAGAAATAGTTCAGGCAAAAAGACAGGGATAACGAAATCAAAAAGGGAAGAAATCCTGCAAACCCTCAACAACAAAAAATGACCGCCTGTTTAAAATAAACTGTCAGTATCCGAAACATCACTGGTATATCAGAGTAAAGACTCAAACAAGATCTAATGAACGATTAGCTGAGTTTAGGATCGAAGAACATCACGAAGAGCGGGTGGGTACAAATAAATTTTGAGCCTTTATCCTTTGTTTCTTAAACTGTGAACCAGACCACGTTATAACCCTTAAAAAGTCCTAGCTGAAGCATGGGTTAGTCCGAAAGCATACTGTTACAAAGGGTATCCTGACTCCTGTAGGGCTTGCTGTAAAATCCTGAGTTGATATCACATTTTACAAAAATTCGCTGGTTTTATTGAAAACTGCATTTTCAAAAACTTCAAGACAGACATAAGCTTTGCATTCTTAAAATAACATTGTTTTCATATGACTATTTGTTCAAACAGCAGAGAAATTTACACGACGAATATCCAGTGAACAAAAACCTTTTCAATAAAAAAGGATCACCTCAAGTGGAAAAACACTTCCAATCAAGGGGCACGGCATGATCATTGTCCATCATCTGGGGCAGTCAAGTCAAGATTCAAGGAATCTCTCAAAATACCAAATAGCCAGGGGCAGATCTCCATATGAATCAATTGGGGCATTGGACATGAATTCCAGCAACGAATCTTGCATGATCAAACATCTTCTGGTAGTATGGCAACATAACACTACTGACAGTGACAACTCCCTGCACTCTGAGAACGTGGACATAGTCAAAAAAATACTACGCATAATCGAAGACCCGCTAGGTCGACTGGCCTAGGCAAAAATAAGGGCTTCCCGGCGAACCAAAAGGGTTCAGGCAAAAATAAGGGATGAAAAAAAAAATCTGTACACCTGGCAAGTCGAAAACCTGAAAAGGCAGCTTGGGCAAAAAAGGATATCCCGGTGGACTGAAAACCCGAAAGGGCGGTCCAGGCAAAAATTAGGGATCAAAGCGTACGGCTGTGTCCCGTCATCTCGTCACTTGCCTACCAGAAGAAGATTTCTCAGTCGGCATTTATCAAACACCTCGTAGGCCTTCTTCTCCCACAGAAACTGGGGCAATAAGAATTGTCCGAACTGTACAAGCTGCTCTGTCCTCCAGATACAAGGTAGATTCAGTTGAAGAGTATGACCAAGATACCTTCACTACCCGCAGAGTAAGACAGTAATGGAAGCTCTCCCCACTGAGACCTGCAACCATGGACGAATCAGCAATACTCTCCCCCAAGCAGAGTTAGTCTACCCTCAGTCCCGAAAAGGCTCGGTATTCCCAGAAGGTCTTAATATTCCCCAGCGGAGTACAAAGATATTCCCCAACAAGCGTAGGAGTATCCCTGGCAGTCTTAATATTCCTCGACGAAATATAAGAATGTTCCCCGGAAGAATACAAGATACCCTCAGTGGAGCCATTTCCCCAGTGCAGTCTAAAAAAGGGCTTCCCCAATAGAGAGTTGAATCATCTTACCCAGTAGAATTCTGGAAGCTTGTCCCCTGCAGAATACAAATGCATCTCCTCAGCCAAATTCAGAGGTTATCCCCATAAGAGTCTAACTGGGTTATCCTCAGCAAGTTGCAACTGAAAGATCATCCCCAGCGAAGTTCTTTCTATCCCCAGCGGAGTTCATCATCAAAATCCCCAACAGAGCTTATCAACGGAATCCCCAACAGAGTTATCGTTAAAATCATCGGCAAAACATCTCTCCCCCACAGAGTATTTCCCCTCGGAGTAATCTCTTTCATCAAGTTTATTCCCCAACAGAGTTTCTTTTCTCCTGCAGGTTTATTCTCACAATCATCTTCGTTCATCATCCCCAGCGGAAACGAAGAATTCAACTCTTTTCTCCAGCAGCGATCCGAGATTTATTTCCCCAGCTAAAAACATCACATCTTCATACATCATGACATGCATACGCATCATACAACACAAATCTCATTTATTTTGAGAACATCATTGCCTGATGCATATCATGCATTGCATACAACTAACGTTTTACCTTTTTCAGAAAAAGGTCAATCAAAAGATGGCTACCATCAACCTTTTCAAGTTCCAGATTAATACCTGTAACAAGCCAGGAAGACTTTCTTTCTCAAGTCAGAGATTAATACCTGTAACCAGCCAGGACAACTATCTCATCGGCCAACCCTTTCAAGTTCCAGATTAATACCTGTAGCAAGCTAGGAAAAACATCTGTGGACGACTGATTGTAGGTTAATACCAGAAACCAGACAGGACAATTATCTAAATGACCATCACGAAGCAACCCGACACCAGTTCCTTCTCAATTTCAGATGAAGTTTCACACAGACTCATCATCAGGCAACCCTACACTGGTTCCTTCTCAATTTCAGATGAAGTTTTACACGGACTCATCATAAAGAAACCCTACACCGGTTCCTTCTCAATTTCAGATGAAGTTTCACACGGACTCATCATCAGGCAACCCTACACTGGTTCCTTCTCAATTTCAGATGAAGTTTCACACGGACTCATCATCAAGCAACCCTACACTGGTTCCTTCTCAATTTCAGATGAAGTTTTACATGGACTCATCATAAAGCAACCCTACATCGGTTCCTTCTCAATTTCAGATGAAGTTTTACACGGACTCATCATAAAGAAACCCTACACCGGTTCCTTCTCAATTTCAGATGAAGTTTTACACAGACTTATCACAAAGTAACCTCACCCAGGTTCCTCCAGAAGTTTTCCACCAACTTATCCCAAAGTAACTTCACCCAGGTTCCTCCAGAAGTTTCACACGAACTTAGCCCGAAATAACCTTACCCAGGTTCCTCCAGAAGTTTTACACGGACTCATCACCTCACCCAGATTCCTCCAGAAGTTTCACACAAACTTATCTCGAAGTAACCTTACCCAGGTTCCTCCTTACAATTTCCCGACGTAGTTTTACCAAAACTCCTCGCAAAGCAACCTTACTTAGGTTTATTCCTAGTTCAGATGCAGTTTCACACGGACTCATCATCAGTCAACCCTACACAGGTTTCCTTCCTTCCAAGATGAAGTTTCACACGGACTCATCATCAGGCAACCCTACACAGGTTCCTTCTTTCAACTTACAAAGTTACAATTCAACAAACAATCTCTAGATGGCATCTATAATCCCATCCTTCTACCAACAATCTCCAAATGGCATCTGTAAGCCCATTCCCGACATCCCATTGCTGATACTACACCATGCGAGTGCAAATTTCTGGGCACTTTAGTGTTCAATCATCTTCCATCTTCGGATCACGAAAGGCACGCAAGCCAATCTACATCCTCAGGTTTAAGAAGATTGAACAGGGGCAACTGTTGTACCCCAAAATTTGCCCTCCCATATTCCTCAAGATATGTCAAGAATCATCTCTAAATGGTTCAAGATTGCTCAAGAGTTAGACAGTCAAACCATCTCCTAAGCAGTAGACAGCTGAAATTAGGGTTTTGGTTCTTTCAAGGAATTTTGGGTTTTAAATGGTTCAATCAAGTCTCATAGGCCTATATACATTCTCAAGCACCTACATGCCAAGTTTCAAGACTCACAGTGCCAGTTTGCACAATCAAAAGCTCCATTTGATCTACAGTCAACTGCAAGGGAAAAATGGTCATTTTGCAGTCAAAAGTCAGAATTATTAGTCAACATCTTATTTTGAGTTCACAATAATCGTTTGGTTAAGTCTTGATCATGATCCCACAAGAATAGCTCAAAAATCATCAAGAGGCAAAAGTTACTATTTTTGGACAGCAGAAAAGTCAACTGTACTTTGACAAGGGCACAACTCTTTCATGGTTTATCATGAAAATTCCATCCAAAGCTCATTTTGAAGAGGATACAAGTCCCCACAATCCATCTTCACACTCCAAGTTCAATAAATGCTCTCACAAGAAGTTACAAATTTTTACATTATAGGTCAATTTTGAAAGTCAACAAAAGTACACTTTGAGTCAAAGGCCATAACTTGAGATTGGTAAATCCAAATGACATGGGACCAAAAGCATTGGTTAGAGGACTTCAAGGGCTTTCCAAAATGTCTAAGAACATGGTCATATGATCAAAATTGAGCAAGTTGTGCATTGGAGAAGTTGGGAAATTTTCATGAATTTGCAAAAGTCAACTTTGCTCAAAACACCTTCTTTTTGCTAATGGGCCTCAAATCTCTTTTTGAAACTTCACCCATGACCTATGCACGACCCACCAAGTTAAATTGGATTTATTTTCTTAAATTTATTGATTAAATGGATTTTTAATACATATTAATTCATTTAATTAATTTAAATTATAAGAAAACAGAAGATTTGATTTTTAAACCTACTTGTGAACCAAATATGATCCAAATATGCTGACCAATTCGTGCACAATCAAAAAGATACAAAAATATCCAATTTTGGCAACTTGTTCAATCATGAAAAATCAAGAATATTTTATTTATCAATCAAAGATTTAATCTTCAATGCACATGGGTATGGGTCCAAATTTTGACCTAAACTGATTCCCTTATATGCAAGCAAGCCAACCATAACCTAATTCACGAGAAAAAGCTGCAGAAACGGCCATATCAAATTCAAGAATTTTCAAGAAAACTCAAAACTTGTTCTTGCAACCTAGGCTAATTCAAGGTGTTTTGTCCATCCAAACACATTGCAGAAGGCACCAAGAGTGATTTGCAATCAAATTCAGGCACCAAAGCTCAAGGAATCACGAAATACAGTTCCACAGTTTGCACTTATAATTCAAAATCGTATCTCTTAACTCATATGCATTTGACATGTTTTTGTGATTGATTTGCATTGCTAGAGATCATACAAAGCTAATGGAATGATTGAATTGAACCCTAGCGCCCTGAATCGAGAGATGCCATGATTGAATTTTTAGGGTTTTCAAGCTTTCAACTAGGGCTTTTCAATCCAGGAAAAATTAAGACCAATGGGATACATGGTTGAATTCGTGAGACCAAGACGATTGGAACACACACCTCGCGAAATATTTATGTTTGCTGTGTGCCTATTCGCTATTTTTTGTGCAGGGAGGTAGTGGAGGTTAAAAACCCCCGCTATCTAATTCTCTTTGATGCAGAACCAAGGTTGAAGATGATGACGTGTTGTCATCTGATTAGCGTGTTTGAATCTTAGCGCGTTTTTTATAATTTTAGCATATTAAATGGTTTGCATATATTATATTTAGTGGTTATTCTAATAACAAAAAGATGCAGGTGGTTGAGTGGTTGGGACGCTGGCCAATGAGTATTGGGACCTGGGTTCGAATCCCAGGTCCCCCAAATATTTGTTACAATTTTTCCTTATGTATTCATGTGCAGCACCCCACGCGTGATATACCATATAGCATTGCTTGATCTCGTGCCAGATGGCCTCCTGGCCAAATCTGAAGGTCATGGATGAAGGACCACCATAATCCCTGGTCAACATATGCGTGGATAATCTGAAAAGTCAAACGAGGCTGGAATGTTAATGGGCTTCAAATTTGCTCTTGTCATTCCCAAATCAGGCCCAACACCCCCCTGGGTTTATTTCTTCTTCTCTTTTATATTTTTTATTTAATTTGTTTTTATTAATTCTTAATTAACTACTAACTAAAATAAGTAACATTTTCTCAATTAAAATTCAGAAAACAAAGAAAAATATAATATTTTTATTTATTAAATTTAATTACATTATTTTATTTTGTAAATAAATATTGACATAATTTGTTTAGTTTTAATTAGGCATAACATTAATATTTTCACAATAAAATAAAATTGATGTAGAATTAGGTTTTTAATCCTTTTATTTTTATTTTTTATTTCCTGAAATATTCTAAAAAACCAAAAAATATCTTTTTTTATTTAAGTAATTGATTAGTTTAGGTTTAAGTTAATTAAATGCAAAAAAAAATAAAAAAATCTCCTTCTTTCTTAAAAAAGGGTCAAAACCCTAAAAGCTCGCCGATTTAATTTTTCTCGCGCGTATGATTTTTTTGATTCATATTCTGATCCATATTATGTATTTGCTCCGAGGATGTAATAGCTTTAAATTAGGACATTTTTATCGCTTTCATTTACTTTTCCGCATTTACTTTTTCAAGGGTTTGTTTTTGGCGATGTAAATACCTGACGCCTTGTAATAGCTTAGTTTTATTTTCCTCAACTATTAACTGCTAGATGTATGCTAACTAGGCTATGCATGACAAGATCTATCTTAAATTAAAATCAATCGTAGCTCGCCATAACATGTACAAAGATAACATAACTGAAACCTGACACATCTGCACATGCCACTCCTAGGGTGCGCCTCACTTGGTTGCCTCGACGTGGTCATTGAGTATAGGAAGTTTTAGAGGTCGCCCTCCTGTCTAAAGATCAAAGTTGCCTAGAAACGGTTGCCTCGATAAAAAATGATCTAAGACATTAGGGTTACCGCTAAGGTGTCCTAACGTTACTTTAGTGACCACATGTCCCTTAATCGAATTGACCCGAAAACTCCAACGACGGTGCTACCTACTCCTCAATAGTGGGATAGCACTGTCTAAAGGAAATTTACACAACTTAATTCCTTTTGAGTAGGTAGAGGTTCTCAGGTACTTGCTCTTTCAAAACAAACAAACTTTTCGCACTTACACTTTTTGAACAAAGTTTTCAACAACACTTCATACGCTCTTGAGGATAGAAACAAGAGTTAAATCGAAGTTTTCAAACAATACTCTTTTCAAAACCCACGAACACAAGAAAAGCAAAACTTTTTGAAAATACAGTGAGCAAGTACCTAAGAGCCCGTGGATAACCACGGATAGAAAGGGTGCTAACACCTTCCCTTTCTATAATCTACCTCCCGAACCCGAGAAACATCTCGAAAAGGAATTTTTCTGTGCTTTTGTCCTTTCCTTGTTGGATAAAATAAAAGAGGGTGGCGACTCTTGCTTACCGCGACATTTTGAAAAAACAAACGCAAACGCGAACTAGCATTCCAAAACAGTCAGTTCTATCTCCACCGATCACAATATCAAAGATGGATCCAATCAAGTATATCTTCGAAAAGCCTGCCTTGTCTGGAAGAATAGCAAGATGGCAAATAATCTTAACTGAGTATGATATCCAATACACAACCCAAAAAGAAATCAAGGGGAGTGTATTGGCGGATCATTTGGCGCATCAGGCAGTGGATGACTACCAATCTATGAATTTTGAGTTCCCAGATGAGAACATCATGTTGGTGACCAACTGTGAAGAACCTGGACCGGATGAAGGACCCGAGTAGGGATCCCGATGGTCTATGTATTTTGATAGAGTAGAAAACATGATGGGTAATGGCATTGGCGATGTGATCATATCTCCTGAGGACTGTCATACTCCGTTCACCGCCCGATTATGTTTTAACTGCACCAACAACATGGTGGAGTATGAAGCATGCATCCTAGGTCTACGAGCTGCTATCGACTTGAGGATTAAGTTTTTGAGTGTATTTAGAGATTCCGCTCTAGTGATTAGTCAGATCAAAGGCGAGTGGGATACAAAGCACCCAAATCTTATTCCTTACAAAGAGTATGTACTGACGTTGCTCCCACACTTTGAGGAGATAACCTTTGAACACTTTCCAAGAGAGGAGAATCAGTTAGCGGACGCGCTAGCTACTATGTCTTCTATGTTCAAGGTCAGGTGGGACAATGAAGCTCCCCAGATTACCATTGAGAGGTTGGATGAACCCGCACATTGCTGTGACATTGAGACTGAAGAGGTAGCAGATAAACCCTGGTTTCATGAGGTAAAGAGGTATCTTGAGGCTCAAGAGTACCCCGAGGGTGCATCTGTTAATGATAAGAAGTTCTTGAGAAGGTTCACTGCGAAGTTCTTCATTAGTAATGGGATTCTTTATAAGCGTAGCCATGATTCAACCTTACTGCGATGTGTGGATAAAAGCAAGGCGGAAAGGATTATGGTAGAATTACATGAAGGCACCTTCAGAACTCATTCCAGTGGACATACCATGGCGAAGAAAATCCTACGGGCAGGATATTATTGGTCTACTATGGAAGCCGATTGTTATCAGCATTCTCAGACCTGTCATAAGTGCCAAGTCTATGCTGATAAGGTACGTGTACCTCCAGTTCCGTTGAATGTCTTGACAGCTCCTTGGACTTTTGCAATGTGGGGCATCGATATGATCGGCGAGATCAGACCTACTGCGTCCAACGGGCATCATTTCATTCTGGTGGCTATTGATTATTTCACGAAATGGGTTGAAGCAGCTTCCTTTTCTACAGTAACCAAGAACGTCGTGGCGCAGTTTAACCGACACAATCTAATTTGTCGATACAGTGTACCAGAGAGGATCATTACGAACAATGGTACAAATCTCAACAATACAATGATCACCACTCTGCAAACAGTTTAAGATACAACATCACAACTCTTCTCCCTACCGGCAGAAGATGAATGGAGTTGTTGAAGTAGCTAATAAGAACATCAAGAAGATTATGCAGAAGATGACAGTGACATACAAAGACTGGCATGAGATGTTACCATTCGCTCTTCATGGGTACCGTACCTCAACACAGACATCGACAGGGGCAACACCCTACTCTTTGGTGTATGGCATGGAGGCAGTCTTACCCATTGAAGTCCAGATACCCTCTCTCCGGATTATGAAGGATGCAGGTTTGAGCAAGGACGATTAGATCCATACCTGTCTTGATCAGCTGAACTTAATTGATGAAAAAAGACTTACTGCTATTTGTCATGGTCAGACGTATCAAAAGCGAATGATCAAGGCATTTAACAAGAAAGTTAGACGACAAGAATATCAAGTCGGGGATCTAGTGATCAAACGCATCATACTGCCGCAAGGTGATCCCAGGGGAAAATGGACCCCCACTTATGAAGGGCCATTTGTGGTTAAGAACATTTTCTTAGGAGGAGCTATGATTCTAACCACCATGGATGGTGATGATCTTCCTCACCCCGTCAATGCAGACATAGTGAAAAAATACTACGCATAATCAGAGACCCGCTAGGTTGACTGGCCTAGGAAAAAATAAGGGCTTCTCAGCGAACCAAAAGGATTCGGGAAAAATTAAGGGATGAAAATATTAAAAAAAACTGTACACCCGGCAAGTCGAAAACCTGAAAAGGTGGCTTGGGCAAAAAAGGGTATCCCGGTGGACTGAAAACCTGAAAGGGTGGTCCAGGAAAAAATTAGGGATTAAAGCGTAACACTAGGTCTCATTGGATCATCTTGTAACCAGACTTCGGTATCGACTATCAAGCTCGGACGACACCAATCAATCTGATTTACCTTCAACCAAGTAGCAAAGTGATGAGACGCTCGAAGATATAAGGGCAATAGCAGAGTTGGAACCCAGTGGGATTGTTCACATAGTTGTTTTTCTTTGTTTTTCACAAATTGTATAATTTCTATCTTTCGACATCGTTCTCTTACTAGGACGTCAGCCTCTTGTACAAAACGCCTATCACAGGCTAACTTCAAGAATCAATACAATTCTTTTTATAATAAATTTCAAAAAAATTGTTTTTCTTTTTCTGTTTTGTTTTGCAAGAACATCCAATGATTCATTTTTTATATATGCATTTGAAAATAATTATTGCTTATAAATATTTACATGCGAAACAAAAGACGATTACTGGTAATTTCAGGAACAGGGGCAAACAGAAGTGCCCAAACCTGATAGTTCCTCTACCCACCAGGTACAGAGACAGAGCCAGCCTGAGAATGTGACTAAAAGTACATACACTCCCCGCAGAGTAAGAAATACCCAAAAACGATGGTGTTAATTCTCCCCAAGCAGAGTTCATCTCTCACCAACAATGGAAGACTATCCCCATTGGAGTTTATTTCTTCCACAAGCAGAAACTCAATCCCCAACAGGGTTCATTATCTCCAGTAACGGTAATTCATCCCCAGCCGAGGTTATTTCTCCAAATCAGCAGATCTTCTGGCAGAGTATCTCTCTTCCCCACAAAGTCATTTTCTCGCCAGTTTATTCTCCAGCCGAGTTATTCTCCTGCCAATTTATTCTCAAATCATCTTCGGTCGTTATCCCCAGCGAGAACGAAGAACTCAACTCTTTATATTCTCCAACAATAGTCCAGGAATTATTCTCCCCAGCTAGAAAACATCACGAGAACATTGCATATCCATACATCATGGCATGCGCATACGCATCATACAGCACAATCTCATTTATTTTGAGAACATCATTACTCGATACATGTCATACATCATGACATTACATACAACAAACTCTTTACCTTTCAGGAAAAGATACAATCAAATTCTCACAAGTTTCTCTGGTTCAGTCAAACCGATGCTAAGATTTCTATTCTAATTCAAGCTATGAAGCCCGGATCCGACCGGATAATATCTTGATTTCTCCATCATACTGTGAAGCCCGGAGAACGACCGGATAACAGTACCAAGATACCATGAAGCCTGGAATCGGCCAGATAATGGTTTATCTTAAATTCAAGCTATGAAGCCCGGAAATCGACTGGAAAATAGTTGAATCCCCAACAAGGTATTGTGAAGCCTGGAAATCGACTAGATAGCAGTACAGGACACCATGAAGCCTGGATTCGACCAGATAATGGTATAAGACATCGTGAAGCCTAGATTACGACCAAATAGCGGCAAAAGACACCGAAGCCTGGGACAACGACCAAATAACAGTAAGGGACACTACGAAGCTTGGATTTTGACCAAATATCAGTCTACCCGGCCAATTACTAAGAAGCCCGGAATCGACCGAATATTAGTAGGCCTAAAAATCAAATGGAAGCCTGGATGCGACTGGATAACCACTTGATTTCTTTTGAAGTCTGGAACATGACCAGATAAGAAGTAAGAAGTTGTGAAGACTAGATTACAACCAAATAGCATCAAAGGATTAAAGCCTGGAATCGACCAGATAACAGTATGGGACACTACGAAGCTTGGGTTTCGACCAAATAGCAGTTTACCTGGAAATTACTAAGAAGCCCTGAATCGACTGGATATTAGTGTGCCCTAAATTCAAGTTGAATCCCGGATGCGACCGGATAACAACTTAATTCCTTCTGAAGCCTAGAGTACGACCAGATAAGAATTGAGAAATTGCGAAGCCTGGAGAACGACCGGATAGCAAGTTTAATCTCATCTCCCCGTTAAGTCACTGTAAATCCTGGAGCACGACCAGATAGCAGTCGATCTTATCACTATGAAGCCTGGATCACGACCAGATAGTAGTTCATTTTCACCTCTTCGACCAAGAGACGATTCCCCAGTAGAATAATGGACGATCGAAGCTCCTAAAATTCAACTTTTACCAAGACAGAGACCAACATTCCCTAGCGAAGTCCTCCTCAATAACAGGTATACAAGCTCTCGCAAAGGAATCTCTTATGTGATCGACACTCCTTCGGATTGCATCTTTAAGCCCATCCTTCGTCATCAATCTCCAAATGGCATCTATAAGCCCATTCCCGACATCACAAGACAAGTACCACTTCATGCGGGTGCAAATTTCTGGGCACTCTAGTGTTCAATCATCTTCCACCTTCGGATCACGAAAGGCAAGCAAGCCAATCTACATCCTCAGGTTTAACAAGATTGAACAGGGGCAGCTATTGTACCCCAAAATTTTCCCTCCAATATTTCTCAATACATTTCAAGTGAGATCCTCAAATTGCTCAAGGAAGTCCAAGGGTTGACCAGACAAACTCTCTCCTAAGGTAGTCTACCTCAAATTAGGGTTTCCATTTGCATCAAGGTGCTTGAGTCCAATGGATCCAAAATGATCACCATTGTCCTAATATGTTATCAAGATCATCCATGTTAAGTTTCAAGCCTTGCAGAGGAAGTTTGCTCAGTCAATTGCTCAAAGGCCTGAAAATCGACTATGATAGGGAAAAAGTCAACGGTGGCCCACATACAGTCAAACTTCAAGATTTTTGGTTAACATTATCATTTTTAAGTATTATTTCATCATTTGATCAAGGGTTGATCATGATTCCTCAATTATTTCTCACAATTCATCAGAACCCAAAAGTTGCTAAATTAGGGTTTTGTAGGAAAAGTCAACTCAACTTTGACCAAGCATAACTTTCTCATACTTTATCAAAAATGACCCATCCAAAGATCATTTGTAAGAGGATGAAATTATATACATTTCATCTTCATCTCCCAAGTTCAAAATATCCACTCACAAGAAGATACAAATTTGGACATTATATGTCATTTTGAAAAGTCAACAAAAACACCTTTTTTGTCAAAGCTTCATACATGAACATGGAAGACTCAATTGAGATGAGACCAAAAGGGTTGCTTATAGGACGTCTCAAGCTTTCTAAAAAGTCCAAGAACACATCTCTAGGGTCAAAATAGAAGGATTTATGCATTGGCAAAGTTGACCTTTTTTTGCAAAATTGCCAAAAGTCAAAAGTGGCCAAAATTGCAATTTTTGTCAAATGGGCCCAACTTTTTGGGCTTGTATTGAGTTTGTAACGTGGTCCACGACCTATGATCCTTACCACTTGTCTTTATTTTATTTTTGAAATTTATTTTTATTTTTATTTCAATTAAATCAAATAAAATCAAAATAAAATCATGAAAATATCAAAACTAATCAAAGCTTGAGATTTTGTGCATGTTTAGGCCTCTTATACAGCTGGAAAGGAAATAAAATCGTGCAAGCTTCATTTGGACACAAAAAGATTGGATTTGGCTTGATTTGGAAAGATTTACATAAGAATCAAATCATGATTCAATCATCTTAATTGAGAAATATTTGAAGCAAGTTTGTAACCTAATTCATTCTAGGTTACATATAGGACAAGTGCAAATCAAAAGCAAAGGGATTGGAGGCGTGAAAAGAGAAGAAAAAATCTCAAAATTTCATAGGAAAGTTGCAATCGAATTTCTAAATTCCAGGCTTCTTCAAGCCATTCCAAGCACACCATTCGCTTGCTAGACATCTAAGGATTCTATCCCAATCATTAGGAAGCATTTTCGTGCCCAGAAACGCGCTGAACAATTGGCCCTAATGGAGGAGACCATTGTGATCAGCGGGTCAAACCTAATTGATCCATGGTCTTGAATCTTATTTATTTCACTTGTATGGAATTTCTGAAATGCACAGGGTTATAGCCACAACACCATGTCTGTAGGTAAAGGTTCAGAGTTTTAAACGACAGATCCAGGGAAGAAGACGATGGCGTGTCACAACTTTACTGGCCGGTTTAAATGCTGGCGCGTTTATTCTGGCCAGAAGCCTATATTTCTGATCTATTTGTTTGTTTCTATTGTATTGATAAAATAACACCCAACACATTTGGTCAGAAGAAGGAAGTCAGAAGTTCATGATTCTGGATACAATCCCAGGCGTGACCTTTTGGAATTTTTCCCCTTTGTATTCACCAGATCCAGCGCCTGCACTTTCTAAGGATCAT
The DNA here is from genome assembly GCA_948472305.1 of Vicia faba. Taxonomy (NCBI): domain Eukaryota; kingdom Viridiplantae; phylum Streptophyta; class Magnoliopsida; order Fabales; family Fabaceae; genus Vicia; species Vicia faba. The sequence continues at coordinate 180,156,067 of OX451740.1, forward strand.
CTTCTGGACTCATCAACCAGGACCAGATCAAGCACCCTCTGGTCATGATCCGCTGGGTCCACCAGCCAGGAACAAGCCCAGTACCATCATCCTCTGATCACCATCCTCTGGACCACCATCCTCTGGACCATCATCCTCTAGACCACCATCCTCTAGACCACCATCCTTTGGACCATCATCCTCTGATCAGAGCCGCTGACAGCATGCCCTTGGATTATTTCTTATTTTTTCTAATTTACCTTTCTTTAGTTATTCTGCTCTTTTTTTATCAACACCAAAATTACTTTTTTTACCCACAAAAAAAAATCATAAAATCAATTTCACAAATTTAGATTTAGGTTTTATTTTTATCGAATTTAATTTAATAATTAGTTTAATTTAATTTTAGGGTTATTCTAACCATTTTATAAATAATTTAAAATCAATTAGAAAATTAGGTTTTGTTCTTGATTATATTTTTATTTCTTTTTCATAAATAACAAAATGCAAAAATAGGTCAAATTAATTATTTTTCTTAATTTAAATTAATTAGTAATTGGGTTTGTATTTATTCAATTAAAACCTTATTTTCCCGAAATAATCAAAAACAACAAAAAAAAAATTATTTTTTCAATTAGGGTTAGACGGGGTCAAAACCCTAATTTTTTTCTCGTTCTTAATTTATCGCACGCGTTTATTATTATTTTTTGCAAATATTAATGTAATTGCTCATGGGATGTAATAGTTTAATTAGGATTTTCCTTTTATTTATCGTTTTACGGGTTTTTGGCTATGTAATTAATCCCCCTCCCCGAAGCCTTGTAATAGCGTAGTTTTATTTCTCGCATTTTAAATTTCGCAAATATTAACTGTTAGATGTATGATAATAGGATTGCATGACAAGACCGTATGTTAATTTTAAAATGGTTAGCAAACCCTAAATATGCAAAGATAATAACTGAAATCAAATCACTCGCACATGCGCACTCCTAGGGTATACTCTCACTTCGGTTGCCTTCAGTAAACGATCATTAAGTATAGGGTGTCTTAGTGGTTGTCCTCTTGTCTAAACAAAGATCAAATGTCCCGTTCGAAAATGTTGCCTCGGAAATGTTGCCTCAGAAAGGTTGCCTCGGAAATGTTGCCTCGAATATGATCTTAAGACACTAGGGTTATTACTAAGACGTCCTAATGTTGCTTTAGTGATCGTACGTCCCTTTCGAATTGACCCTTACGACTCCAACGACGGTGCTTCCTATTTCTCAAATAATTAGGATAACGTTGTCTAAAGGAAACAAAAACATAAACATTCTTTTTTTCGAGTAGGTAGATGCTAGTAGGTACTTGCTCAAAATCAAACTTTTCCACACTTACACTCTTTTTCAAACAAAGTTTTCAAAACGACTTCGTAACACTCTTGAGGACTGATACAAGGGTTAAAACAAAGTAAAACAAAAACTTTTCAAAACACACAAACACGGAAGCAATTTTTAAAATGATGAGCAAGTACCTAAGAGCCCGTAGAAAACTACGGATATAAAGGGTGCTAATACCTTCCCTTTCTATAATCTACCTCCCGTACTCAAAATCTCGAAAAAAGGAATTTTTCTGTGTTTTTTTCCTTTCTAGTTGGATAAATAAAAGTTGGTTGCGACTCTTGCTTACCACGACATTTTGCAAACACAAACGCAAAATGCAAACCAGCATTTTCTCAAAATAGTCCAGTTCTGCCACCGTATCACATATGCCTTTCGTGATCTGAAGGTGGAAGATGATTGAACACTAGAGTGCCCAGAAATTTGCACTCGCATGAAGTGAATGTTGATCGATAATATCGGGAATAGGCTTACAAATTCCATTTGGAAGGCGAAGGAGAATCGTCGGAGATGGGCTTTAAGATGCCATCCAGAAAAGATATTGGTTGCACAAGAGATTCCTTTGTGAGAATTCTTGTACCTGCCGTTGAGGAGGACTTCGCCGAGGAATGTTGATTTATGTCTTAGGAAATAAAGTCTAGGAGCTTAGGTTGTCCATTACTCTATTGGGGAATTAACTCTTGATTGATGAGACAAAAGTGAGTTGTTATATGGTCGAGTCCGAGTTTTACGGCGACTTACTAGGGAATATGAAATCGACCATATCTGGTCAGGTCCAGGTTTTACAGTATTGTAAACTTTTGTTCAGAGATAAAAGAGAAGGAACATGTATAGGGCTTTCTCGGGACACATCCATGTAAAACTGCATCAGGTAATTCATGAAAAGAAGCCTGGATAGTAGGGCTATGAGAAGGAACCTGGGTAATATGGTTACTTCGAAATAAATTCTGGGTAGTAGGGTTATTTCAGAATAAAGCCTGAGTGGTAGGGCTATAAGAAGGAACCTGGGTCGTAGGGTTACTTCGAAATAAAGCCTGGGTAGTAGGGCTGCTTCAGAATAAAGCCTGGATGGTAGGACTGTGAGAAGGAACATGGGTAGTAGGGTTACTTCTAAATAAAGCCTGGGTAGTAGGGCTATGAGAAGGAACCTGGATAGTAGGGCTACTTTGAAATAAAGCCTGGGTAGTATGGCTTCTTCGGAATAAAGCCTGGGTGGTAGGGCTGTGAGAAGGAACCTGGGTAGTAGGGTTACTTCGAAATAAAGCCTGGGTAGTAGCGCAATGAGAAGGAACTTGGGTAGTAGGGTTACTTCGAAATAAAGCCTGGGTAGTAGGGCTGCTTCAGAATAATGCCTGGGTGGTAGGGCTGTAAGAAGGAACCTGGGTAGTAGGGTTACTTCAAAATAAAGCCTGGGTGGTAGGGCTGCCTCATTTGATCACGCAGGTTAGTTGACCCGTTTGGTTTCGGAAACTGATTTTCCATTAGTTGTCTGCAGATATGACATGTATAGCTTCATGGATTTAACCTTGAACTATTGGAATTGTTGATGATAACTATCTTTCCTGAAAAGTTACAAGATTAATTATATGCGGTGCATGCAATGCATTGTGTGATGATGTTTTCAAAATAAATGAGATTATGTTGTATGCAATATGTATGCGCACGTCATGATGTATGAACATGAAATGCTATTGTGACATATCGAGTCATGGAAAATAAATACCTGACAGCTGCTGGAGAGTACTGGAAATTGAATTCCTGACCGTTGTAGAAAAAATGGTTCTTCTACTTCCATTGGGGATGATGAGTAGAGAAGATTTATCGAGGATTTCCTCTTTCTATTTGAGGATGTTCTGTCGGAGATTGACTCTACTTGAGAATTGATTCTTCTTGAGAATAACTTTGTGGAGGGAGATGCTTGTTGGAAGATTCTGCTGATGTAGAGAAATAAACTCTGTTGGGGAATAAGCTTCCGCAGTTTGTGAAATATACTCTACCCGGGAGGAGGTTTTATGAACCGTTAAAACTGGGCTGGGGAAAACAGACTTCAGCTCTCTGAAGGAACTTTGATGGAGAAAGTAATTCCTACTTGGGGAATAAGAGACCAAAACTTTGGTTTTTTTACTCTGTGGGGAACATAGACGTCACTAGGGCGTATGCTGAGGATATAACGATGACTTCGCATCAGGACATTTATGCCTCTGGGCCTGCTAGAGATTTTATGGATGGATCTATGTTGTGATTGTTTTTGAACATGTATTGTATGAGTTTCAAAATGACATCCTTCTTTGGATTGTATCTTCACTGTACTTGAAACATGTTTTGAATGAGAGTCAGAATGACATCCGTCTCTGGATCGTATCTGCACTATATTTGAAACATGTGTTGGATGAGTGTCAAAATGACATCCGTCTCTGGATTGTATTTGCACTGTACTTGAAACATGTGTTGAATGAGTGTCATAATGACATCTGTCTCTGGATTGTATCTACACTGTACATGAAACATGTGTTGGATGAGTGTCATAATGACATCCGTCTATGGATCGTATCTGCATTGTACTTGAAACATGTGTTGAATGAGTGTCAGAATGACATCCGTCTCTGGATCGTATCTGCGTTGTACTTGAAACATGTGTTGAATGAGTTCATAATGACATTCTTCTCTGGATCGTATCTGCACTGTACTTGAATAGAATCTGGAGCAGGTGTCCGGATGACATCTGTTTTTGGATCATACCTGAACCATTTCTAGATAAGAATCTGGAGTAAGTGTCAGGATGACATCCATCCTTGGATCATACCTGAACCGTTCTAGATGAGAATCTAGAGTAAGTGTCAGGATGACATCCGTCTTTGGATCGTACCTGAACCATTTCTAGATGAGAATCTGGAGTAAGTGTCAGGATGACATTCGTTCTTGGATCGTACCTAAACCATTTCTAGATGAGAATCTTGAATAAGTGTCAGGATGACATCTGTCCTTGGATCGTACCTGAACCGTTTCTAGATGATGTGTTGAAATAAGTGTCAGAATGATATCCATCTCTGGATCGTATCTGCACTATACTAGTATAGAATCTGGAGTAGGTGTCAGGATGAGATCCATTTTTGGATCGTATTTGAACCGTTTCTAGATGATAATCTACTTTATTCAGAATGTTTCCGTTGGGAAATCTCGAGAAGCTTGGCGACTTCATTGGGAAATTTTCGTTGGAGCAGTAATTTGGATATTTTGCTATGCCGAGGGTATGATAACACCTGGCATCAATAGGATGCATGCTAATAACATGGCAGTGACCTTGTAGTAGAATGCCCCTATCTCGATACCTATTGTAGAAAATATCAACCGGGGATTTTGTAGATGGTTTGACTGTTATCCCAACACTTGGAGTCCTTGGTGAATGCAGGTCAGGGTAATAAACCTTCTATTGATTAGACAAGTGACAAGATGACGGGACATAGTCGTACGCTTTAATCCCTAACTTTTTCCTGGACTGCCTTTTCAGATTTTTAGTCCATCGGGATACCCTTTTTTCCGCAAGCCTCCTTTTCATGTTTTCGACTTGCGGGTGTACAAATTTTTTGTTTTTATCCCTAATTTTTGCCTATGCCATTCAACCTAGCGGGTCTTTGTTCATGCATAGTGTTTTTCGACTATGTCCATGTTCACCGAGTACGGAAATTTGTCATTGTCCATAGTAGTAAGTGTTGTCACACTGCCTGAAGGTGTTTGTTTGATCGTACAGGATTCATTGCTGGAATTCATGCCCAATGCCCCAAGTGATTCAGATGGAGATCTGCCCCTAGCTATTCGGCATCTTTAAGAGATTACTTGAATCTTGACTTTACTGCCCCAGGTGATGGACAATGATCATACTGTGTCCCTTGGTTGGAAGTGTTTTTCCACTTGAGGTGATCCTTTTCATTGAGAAGGTTTTTGTTCACTAGATATTCGTCATGCGAATTTCTCTACTGTTGAACAAATAGTCATATGAAAACAATGGTATTTTAAGAATGCAAAGCTTATGTCTGTCTTGATGTTTGAAAATTCATTTTTTAGTAAAACAAACAATTTTGTAAAAGTGTGATGTCAACTCAGGATTTATAGCAAGTCCTAAAGGAGTCAAGATACCTTTTGTAACAGTATGCTCTCGAACTAACCCATGCTTCAGCTAGGACTTTTAAGGGTCGTAACATGGCCTGGTTCACGGTTTAAGAAACAAAGGATAAAGGATCAAAATTTATTTGTACCCACCCGCTCTCTGTGATGTTCTTCAGTCCTATGCTCAATTAATTGTGCATTTTGAATCCCAATTGTGTCTGGCATCTTCTCCTTGATGTTTCGATGATGGTTCGGATACTGAAAGTTTATTTTGAAGAGGCAGTCATTTTTGTAATCTTCTTTTTGTCGAGGATTTGTAGTAACCTTTTTTTGGTTTTCGTTATCCCTTCTTTTGCCTGAACTGTTTCTTTTGCGATTACAGTCAGCGGGATGCCCCAGTTTTTTCTTAAGTCTCCTTCATAGGTTTTGACTTAACGGGCTTTTCTTTTGAAAAATAATGACTGCCTGCTTTGATGATTATGTGGAACCATCACCATCTTTTGATTTGGAAGGACGTCTTTGATGCCATTCATTGTGTACAAAGCGGAAGATTGCGACTGAATGCGCGTCTGAATTGACTGAGAAACTACCCTGCCCCAGGTTATGATTAAGGGTTTTAATTTACGTGAAAAGAAAAACTCCTACTTCTTTGGCTCAAAGGGGTTGACTAGGGATTATCTTCCTTATAACTCCACTGTTTGGGATTTGAAACAACTCCTGTACATCATCAGCAAGGTCTGTTCAAAAGCACATTGTGTGGATTATGGTATCGTTTTTGTCATCCTCCCTTTAAAGGCCTAGAGCTTTTGATCGAGAGTTGAATATCACAGAAAGGAAGTAAAACAGAATTTAAGTATAGTGACAACAACTGAAATAATTCAAGACAAACATATGCAATGCATTGATGAAATAATAAAGTTTGACATAAATAAGTGTTCGAACAAATCAAAATACAATTACAACTTGAAAATTCTAATGAACGAAAAGCCTTCTTGTCAGAACTTGTCACTTTATATGATGTGCCTTTGAGGAATGGCCGAAGAATTCCAGTTGACCATCTTGTGCGAATTCTAGCGCTCCTTCGTCAATCAGGTCTTGAATTTTATTTCTCAACATCCAACAGTTATTGGTGTCATGTCCAGGACCGTTGGAGTGGTACGCACATCTTGCATTTGGATTGTACCTTGGGGGGGCTGTGTTGGGATTACGAGGAGGGTCCTTTAACGTAACCAGCTTGGCCTCCAACATTTGTTGCAATTCTTGATCCAATGAACATGTTGATTTCGGTAAAGCGTCTTTCAGATGTATTCCGCTTACGCTGATTGCCCTGTTGTTGTTGGAGAGGTTGTGGTTGGGCTTGTGATGTAGCAGCAATTTGGAAAGATCTACTCTCCAAGCCAACTTTCTGTCCCATCAAGGGTTGATGAATGTCTTGACCCCCAGCCTCGACTGTTTGTTTCATACGGTTGCATCCATCTTGATGAAGCTTATTGACAATGGTCCTCAGCTCTTCTTGTCCCCGGGCTAGGATTTGGATAAGAGCCACCCGCCCTAACATTTGGATTCTCATTGCTTCCATCTCAACCTACAGCTGTTCAACCTAGTCATCCTTGTTGTTATCAGGAAGTTTCTTGGTCAGATTCCCAGCGAGGAGTGCTTTCAATTTTTCCATCCCCTTGAATAGGTTTAGGAACATTTCCATGAACTGAGCCTCTTAAGTTTGAAGATCTCTGTTGTCTTGTTAGAGAGTCATTACTGTAATAAACAGCGAGAACATGAGAGACATGTACAAGAGCCTACCTATTATTTGATGACATGTATGATATGCAAATGTTTTCAAGGATCTCGTGAGGGAAACAAGAAAAATGTTAGCGTTGAACTTTACAGCTTTGATTGAAGCACTTCATATCATTGAAGGTCCTGCTACGAGAGTCAAGCTCACCATATCGAGTGGGTCATAGCTCCTGACTCAAGCTGTTGAGTTTTGATCTTCTGACGGCATTGGCTAGAGGAAAATAAATCCCCTTGCCCCTTGCTAGACTTCTGATTTATCATAACCTGCATCACAAACCCTTGAGATCCTTGAAATGGTTAAGGAAATGTTGTGGCATGATGTTATGATGTGTATGTTATGCGTTAAGAAAAAGTGTAAGGTGACGAAAACAAGTGAACCTTGCAAGAAATCCAAGTTATTGGATAATGACTGTAAACAAATCCTGCAAGGAAAACATGTTGTCAGATAATAAAACCCTGCAAGTAGTTCAAGTTGAAAGCAAACAAGTCACACAAACAGCCTTAGGTTTAGGCTTGCATGGTAGTACCCTCTTGAAGTTGGATTAGTTCAACCTGTCCTATAATAGTAACCGGGTTCTAAGGGATCTCAATATCACCGATCTTTCCCCCCAAATTTCGTTCAGATAGACAATTGACTTGCCACCAAACAAAACTCAAGAGTCAAACCTCAATGAGTGTAGCATCGAGTATCAACCGACTTTGGGTTTACACCAAAGACGGCTATCTCACTACGTCCTAAAAAGCCAAGTTGGTAAATTAAGGTGCTAAGGTTAGTTGACGCTTTATGATACCACGTACTGGCCCCGTATTATCCTTGATTACTCAAGGGCTACCGGTACACACCAAAGTATCGCATCAATGTAGCTACTGTTTCAACTGTGTCGTTATACCCCGCACAACTCCCTCACATTTTATTGCTACTTACCTAAAAGTAATTCCCTAATCCGGGTTTAGGATCCAAACAACCCAAATAGACACCCTTAAAAGTAAATCAAACAAGACAATCCAAAGAAGCAATTAAAATGACCTAGATCCTAAGGTAAACCCCACTTTATAAATCATTCCCCAACAGAGTCGCCAGTTCTGTAATACGGTGGCAGAACCGACTGTTAATACTGGTCTGCATTTTTTGTTCGCAAATGTCGCGGTAAGCAAGAGTCGCCACCGTCTATTATTTTATCCAACAAAGGAAAGGTAAAAAAAGAACAGAAAAAAACCTTTTTCGAGAGTTTTTTGAGTAAGGGGGTAGATTATAGAAAGGGAAGGTATTAACACCCTTTTTACCCGTGGTTTTCTATGGGCTCTTAAGCACTTTGCTCATTTTGAAATTTATTTGTGCGTGTGTTTTGAAAAAAAATTGTTTTACTTCATGATAACTCTTGATTATGTCCTCAATAGTGTGACGAAGTTATTTTTGAAAACTGTTTTGAAAGTGTTTGTGTGAAAAGATTTTGAGATTTTTGAGTAAGTACCTAGGAACTATCTACCTACTCGAAAAAAAAGGTTGTTCATTTTTTCTCATTTCCTTTAGACAACGCTATCCTACTATTAAGGAGTAGGTAGCCCCATCGTTGGAGTTTAAGGACAATCGAAAGGGACGTTTTTACGGTCACAAAGGCAACGATTAGGAAACTTTAGTAATTACCCTAAAGTCCTAAAGATCTTTCCGAGGCAACATTCAAATGGGTCATTTTGATCTTTTTTGGACTGGAGGGTGACCACTAAAACTCCATATGCTTCATAACCATTTACCGAAGGCAACCGAAGTGGTGATACCCTAGGGGTGCATATGTGCGAGTGTATTCGATTTCAGACATATTCGTATTTGTGTTTAGTTTTCTAGCAATTGGTTTTATCTTGTTCATGCAATCCTATTAGCCATACATCTAACAGTTAATATACGTACAAAAATATAAAGTGCGGAAACATAAATTCCTACGCTATTACATGGCTTTAGGGAGAGTGATTTAATTACAAGTCCAAAACCGAGAGAAATATAAAGGAAAAGAATAAAAATTCCTTATAGTTTGGCTACATTGATAAGTACAGGAATATAAAAGTGCGAAAGAAGAAAATGCGCGCGAAATAGGAAAATGCGTAAAGGAAAACTTTTTGATGTTTTTTGAATTAGTTTTAAGAAAAGAAAAGGCTTGTTTTTTGTTTGGTTTTTAATTTACGAAAATATTAAATTAAATTCTAATTAATGACATAAAAACCTAATTAATATTTTTTGATTTTTGAATATTAAAGAAAATAAGAATTATGAAATATAAAACCTAGTTCTACTTAATCATTACTTTAGGAAAATATTAACTAATTAGTTAATTAATGATCTATTTAAAAAAATTTAATTATTATTTTTGTGATTTTTTTGTTTTAAGGTTAATTAATAAAAATAAAATCAAAAGAAGAAATAAAACATAAAGAATAGAACGAAAAACAAAATAAATGAGCCTGTATCCTACACTATGAGCACGAAATGCAGATTGTGTCCTAGCTATGACACAATTGGATTCCAGGCTCAAACCTTGTGATTCTCACACCCAAACCTCATAGTTTTAGGTCCTGTGCAACATTCAAACAAACCAAGGCATTAAAATGTACAGATAAATGAAATTTGAATTAATTTTTTTACCAAATACACAGGTTCGGATTTGTAGTGTTCTTGGTCGTGCAAGGGCCTAGGGATGGCCTGGATCAATTCCTGGGAATGCTGGGAGAATGACTATAGTGTTAGTTTGCCACGAAACATCTTGTAAGTGCGGTTGCAAATTTTTGACGAATTTATGAAAATGGAGAGTTTGAGAGGGCTTCTGTAGCGTGGTAAGTGTCTTTTTCTTAATGCTTGCAAATGGTCCAATATATATATAGGAGGGAAGGAATGGATGGTCTTGAATGCAAAATCCATTCCATAATGCCTTGTAATGAAGTATTGATATAATATTCAAAAACTTGTCAAATTGATGTTTTAAAGAACCATAATGCAAAATTTGAAAACTTGCCCAAAATGACTTTTGCGCCATTTCTTGAAGAGGATGAACTTGGACATCATTTTTTGGCGTGGCTTGGGACCTTGTGCACGATAATTCCAAGCCCATTTGTGCTATACACCTCCCTTTTTTATTTAAACCACTTATTTCATGTTTTATTGAAAATAAATCCAAATAAATGGAAAATAAATGTATAAAAAGTAATACCACAAGGGGAAGAGCTTATGGGTCCTATAATATGCCATGGAGAAGTTTAAAACTCAAAGAAATGAGTTAATGCCTGGAAAACTCAACTTTGCTCGATGTAGGATTTTTGAATTTTCCAAAAATTTCCCAACATCGGCAAACCATAACTTGCTCAATTTTTATCCCCAAGGAGATGATCTTTGAATTTTTGGAAATCTAAAGATGTCTAATTTAATCCCTATTTTGATCATTTTTGCATTTGAAGATGTTATCTTGATGTAAAAGGTCTGGACAAAAAGTGTCTTTTATTGACTTTCTGAAAATGACATGTAATGTATGAGCTTGCATCTTTCAAATGGTGCACTTCTTGAACTTGAAGATAAAATATGGATTGTATGGAATTGTATTCTCTTCAAGATGGGCTTTGGTTGGGGCCAAATGGACAAATTATGAGAAAGTTATGCCCAGTCATAGTTCAGTTGACTTTTCCTATAGAAACCCTAATTTTGCAAATTTGACTTTTGATGAATTAGGAGCATTTATTGAGGAATCATGGTCAACCCTTGATAAAATGATGATTATCACTTCAAAACGACGTTGTTGACAAAAAATCTTGAAGGTTGACTATATATAGGCCACAATTGACTTTTGACCTATTATAGTTGATTTTCAGGCATTTGGGCAGAATATTGTGCAAACTTGTTCTGCAAGGCATGAAATTTGTCATGGACATTCTTAGAGGCATAATAGGACCATTGAAAGCAATTGAAGTCTTCAGAGTTGACACATCCTAATTCAAATGGAAACCCTAGTTGGGGGTTTATTAACTTAGGAGGAGAATTTGTCTAATCAATTCTTGGACATCCTTGGGCAAGTTGAGGACCTCAATAGGCATGTGTTGAGTAAAATGAGAGGAAAACTTTTAGGGTACAACACCAGGAACTTTCTGGATTTCCATAGCATTAAGAAGATATTCCAGTTGTTTGTATCTGTCGTCAGTGGAAGGATACTATTCATCAGAATAGTCTTCTTCATCAGGAATTTTACCAGAACCAAGATTTCTCCCCCCCCCCCCCCCCCCCCCTTCAGTTTTCATACTTCTACCATCTTCCTCTTGATTGTTATCTTCATCTGATGGAATATCAACAACTTGAACTTGTTTGGTGGAACCTTTGAATCTTCTTCCCATGTTGTAGATACCAATCGGTTTCCTGGTCTTTTTCTTCTTGGTGATGAGTGCCATCATTTCTTACCACCCTTTGGCTAAGTTCAGGAGCGTCTCTTGGAATTGGGAATTTTGAGCTTGAAGGACTTTCACAGTTTTTTTGAGGGTTATCTTTTACTAAAATAAACAGCAAGAAGATTAAAAAACATGTATTGGGAAATATCTGTTATGTACTGACATGCATGATATGTGGATGCAATGTTTTCAAGGATCTCGTGGGGTAAACAAAAGGAAAAGTTAGAAGTTGAGTCTGGATGCAACTTTGATTGAAGTACTTTGCATCTTTGGACGTCCTTCTATGAGAATCAAGCTCACCATGTCGTGTGGGTCCTAGCCTTTGACTCAAAAGAGTGTACTTTAATCTTTGACGACACTAGAGGAAAATAAATCCCCTTGCCCCTTGCTAGCTGTCTGGTTCATGATAAACTTGCATCACAGGCCCTTGAGCTCCTTGAAATGATCAGTGAAAATGATATGGTATGATGTTATGATGTTATGATGTCATGTTTGAACAAATAACAAACACAAAGAAAGCACACAAGAGCCTTAAGTTTAAGGATTGCATGGGGTTCGTAGGTAAGTACCCTCTTGAAGTTTAAGTTGGCACAACCTGTCCTAAGAATAGTAACCGGGTTTTAGGAGCCTCATATCACGGATCTTTCTCGCAAGAATAGTTTCAGCAATGCAACAAACTTGCCATCAAAATATCCCGAGAGTCGAATCTCAATGAGTGTAGCATCGAGTATCAGCCAACTTTAGATTGCACCAAAGCCGACTATCTCACTACCTTCTAATGGCTAAGTTGGGTCAATTAAGGTTCTAAAAGTTATTTAGTGCTTATGATACCACGCGGAAGCCTAGTGTTCTCCTCGAATGACTCAAGGGACACCATCATAGACCAATGTGTCACACTAACGTAGCTATCACTTAAACTATATAGTTCTACATCGTACAGTTTCCATTATCTATAGCTACTTACCTAAGGTCCCCAGATCCGGGTATAGGATCTTTGCAAGAAAGTAAACCCAAGCAACCCAATTAAAGATAAAGCAGGAAAAGCAGACAATTTAAAGTAATTTAAAGGTGATCTAAACTCTAAGGTAACCCCTCTTTTTAGTAGTTCCCCGACAAAGTCGCCAGTTCTGTAATACGGTGGGAGAACTAACTAGGTTTTGTGTTTTATCACAAATATGCAGACAGAAAGAGTCGCCACTGACTTTTCTTTTATCCAATAAGGAATGGGTGAAAAGAACAGGAAAAACCTTTGATATTTTTTAGTTCATGGGGTAGGTTATGAAAAGGGAAGGTGTTAGCACCCTTTTCACCCGTAGTTATCTACGGGCTCTTAGTCGCTAGCTCACTTTGTTTTGAAAATTGCTTCGTGAATGTGTGTTTGAAAATATTTTGAAAATTCCAATTGTAAGGTAAGTTTTTGTAATGATTCTCGCATTTTTCTTTGAGAATGCGTACAAAGAGTTTGTTTTGAAAATATCTTTTGAAGAGTGTTTGTGAAAAAAGGTTTTTGTTTTGAAATGTTTGTGAGTAAGCGATTAACAGCGGTCTACCTACTCAAGGTCGTTCTTGTATTTTTCCTCCTCCTTTAGATAGTGCTATCCGTACCATTAGTTAGTAGGAAGCCCTATCGTTGGATGTGAAAGGACATGCGAGGGTTATCGTATAGTCATCGAAGGAAACTAGTAAAGACGCTTTAGCAATTATCATTTAGGGGACTAGATCATTTACCGAAGGCAACATCGAAAGGGTCATCGAGGGATTATGATCTTTTTATATGATGACTTGATTAAGGGTCTTTTCTAAGGCGTCCCCACGTTCGAGGGACATGACTGTTTTCCGAAGGCAACAAGAGAGGCTACCCTAGAGGTGCGCATGTGCAAGTGTTTTGTATTCAGTTATTTTATCTTTGCAGTTATGGTTTATAATGATTCGTTATTAGTATTTTCATGCAAACCTAATTACTAAGTGGTAATAGAAAGTATAAAAAGATAGTAAAGGTGCGGAAAGTAAAAGCATAAAAGATAAACCTAAACCTATTACACGGCTTTGGGACAGTTACTTAATAGAAAGCGAAAGGTAAAACCCGTAAGCTATTACAACCTGGAAAACAGTTACATAATAATGAAAAAGGAAAGCGAGAAATCTAAGTTGTTACAAATTGTGAATCCCATACACTTTATCTATGAAAATAAAATAAAATAAAAATAGAGAAAAAAATAAATGTTTTTGATGATTTTTTTATGGAAAAGGTTTTTTTAATGATGATTAAAATAAACCTAAAAAACTAATTAATTTTAATTAACAAAAATAGTTTATTAACTAAATTGATAAAAAGGTTAATGATGAATAAACCTCAAAACTAATTAATTTAAATTAATTAAATAATAGTTGATTAATTAAATTAATAAAAAAGGTTAATGATAAAAAAAATTAATTAATTTTAATTAACAAAATAATTTGATTAATTAAATTAATAAAAAAGGTTAATGATGAAAAACCTAAAAATTAATTAATTTTAATTAACAAAATAATTTATTAATTAAATTAATAAAAAATGTTAATGATAAAAAACCTAAAAATTAATTATTTTTAGGGTTTACAAAAAAAATTATTTTAGGTTTGCAAAAAAAAAGGTTTGTGGTTTTATGGTTAGGTGAATTTAGGGTTAAGTTTGCCAAAAGAATTATGGTTTATGGGAAGAGAATTAAGTAAAAAAATCACAAGTTGAAAGCAAAACCAAACAAATGTCAGGGGTGGGTGTTGAACCCACGCCCTTAGCCTTTCACACTGCATTAAGGGGGAAATAGGGAAAAAACAAGTTAGAAGAAAAATCACACAAAATGATAGGGGTGGGTGTTGAACCCATGCCCTTAGCCTTCCACACTGCATTAAGGGAAAAAATAGGGAAAAAGAACAAGTTAGAAGTAAAATCACACAAAATGTCTGGGGTGGGTGTTGAACCCACACCCTTAGCCTTTATCATTGCTTACCTTGCCACTGTGTCAGAGCTCACATATTATGCATCAAACCTGCTCTAATGATGTATATGAACACATGTAAACATATCAAATTAGTTAACAATGTATAAATCAAAGGTTTGAATTAAAAAAAAAAACTATCAAAATCGATGAGGATGAATGTGATATTCTGGGCACGAACTTGACTGCTTGAGGATTAAGATGGATTCCTAGGCACTTCAAGATAATAATGCAATGCTTGGTCTCAATTGAGAAAGACTGAAAACAAGGGTTTTGTGTTGCCCTAGTTTCTTAAATTTTTGGAGGTTTTGGAATATTTTTCTCTCCAAGGGTTTTCGTGTGATGTTATGTATGAATGAAGAGCAATATATAGAGAAGAATTAGGTTAAATCATTGTGGGCTTGAACCTTGTAAGAAAAGCCTTGACTTTATCTTATTTAATTTTGAATTTAAATAAATAAAATAAAAAATAAATAGAATAAAAATAAAATGGGTGTATGAATAGATTCAGAGGTTCACAATGAGGCCTAATACACGTTAGGACCTTGAAACACAAACCCATTAGCCCAAAAATTCGAGTTTGATCAATTTGGGTTTCATGCATTTTCTCGAAATTTCCCAACTTGCACCAATCATAACTCTATCAATTTTTATCATTTGAAGGTGATCTTGGACTTTTTGAAAATATAAAGATGTCCTCTACAATCTCTATTTTTATCGTTTTTGCATTTTAAGAATTTATATTGATGTAAGTTTCCTTGACAAAAAGTGTCTTTTTGTTGACTTTTGAAATGACCTATAATGTATTGGTCTATATCTCTTAAATGAAACATTTTTTGGACTGGATCTAAGAGGAAAAGTTGTAGATAATTGAATTTCCTTCCGAATTAGCTTTGGTTAAGGAAAATCTGATGAAGCATGTGAAAGTTATGCTTGGTCAAAGTTCAGTTGACTTATCCTTAAGAAAACCCTAATTTGGCAACTTTTGACTTTTGATGATTTGAGAGTTTTCCTTGATGCATCATGATCAACCCTTGATCAAATTATGAATATGAATTCAAAATTTTGATTTTAACCAAAAATCTTAAAGTTTGATTGTATGTTGACCATAATTGACTTTTTATCCAATACTGTTGATTTTTAGTCATCAGAGTCATTGACTGAGAAAACTTGTGATGCGAGGCATGAAACTTAGTATGAGAATCATTAGAGACATATAAGGAACCATGGAAACCACTTGAGGCCTTAGAAACCCAAACTTCCTTGACAAAAACGAAACCTTAGTTGTAAGTCCATTGCTTAGGAGGAGAATTTGTCTGGTCAATTCTTGAGCAACCTTGAGCATTTGAGAACCCTAGGAGAATGTCTTGAAGAAAATGGGAGAGAAAATTTTGGGGTACAATAGAATGGATAGACATGAAGCATACATGTTGATTCATGAGATCCATGAAGTCTCTTTTGGTACCCATGCCAATGGACATTCGATGGCAAAAAAGATGCTTATGGCAGGATACTATTGGCTGACAATAGAATCAGACTGTTACAAATTTGCAAAGAAATTCCATAAATGTCATATTTATGCTGACAAGATTCATGTGCCTCCAACGCTTCTCAATGTTATTTCTTCCCCATGCCTTTTTCTATGTCGAGTATTGATATGATTGGAATGATTAAACCCAAGGCATCGAATGGACATTGTTTTATCTTAGTGGAAATTGATTACTTCACCAAGTGGGTGTAAGCAGCTTCTTATGCTAATGTCACCAAACAGGTGGTAGTAAGTTTTATCAAGAATAACCTTATATGTCAGTATGGTGTTCGAATTAGGATTACCACCGATAACGGCTCAAATTTGAATAACAAGATGATGACAGAACTTTGTGAAGAATTCAAGATTTTCCATCACAATTCGTCTCCTTACAGGCCTAAGATGAATGGGGTTGTTGAAGCTGCTAATAAAAACATTAATAAGATTATCCAGAAGATGGTTGTTACCTATAAGTATTGGCATGAGATGATCCCTTTTGCTTTGCATGGGTATCGCACATATGTTCTCACTTCAGTAGGGGAAACCTCGTTCTCTCTTGTTTATGGCATGGAAGCAGTGCTCCCGGTCGAGGTTGAAATTCCCTCTTTGCGTGTGATAATGGAAACTAAGTTGTCAGAGGCTGAATGGGTCCAGATCAGGTTTGACCTGTTGAATTTAATTTAAGAAAAGAGAATGACAACCTTGTGTCATGGTCAGTTATATCATAAAAGAATGAAGAAATATTTTGATAAGAAGGCCAAGCCTCGTGAATTCAGAGAAGGCCCATATGTTTGTAAGAACAAGATTTGGTTCTGCAATATTATCTCTGAGTTTTGATGATAACAAATGAGTATGATTGTATGAAAATTTTTGTTATATTAATGTTTTTTATTGTTGAGTACTTAATAAACAGGTTCTACTTCTGATGGATGGCATGGCCAAGATATCAGAAGAGAAATGATTATGCTTTTATGCTACACAAGTTCTATTGAACAATAGCAAAATACTCCAGAAGGATCTGAAGTCTAAACTCTGATATTTGTCTGAAGAAACCAGTCAAAAGATCTGAAGACAGAAGTTGTTACTTATGTACAGATGATGAAGACTTAAGCTTCTAAAGACAACGTGTTCTAAGGAAACCAGTCAGAAGATCTGAAGACAAAAGTTGTTACTTCTATCCAGATGTTGAAGACTCACGTTTCTAAAAGACAATGTGTTTCACGAAACTAAGTTAGAAGATCTTAAGAAAAAGTTTCTACTTAAGTAAAAATGCTTAAAACTTAGTTTCTAAAAGACAACTTGTTCCAAAGAAGGCAAAGTTAAAAGATCTGAAGACAAAGTTTCTATTAAAGTCCAGATGTTGAAGGCTTGTGTTTCTATTTATGAAGTTCTAAAGATAAGGGTTCTGAAGACCAAGTGTTGAAGACTCTAAAAGACAAAAGTTCTAAATATTCTAAAGACTTGAAGTTCTAAAGACCCAAGGTTCGAAGAAAAGGTTCTCATAACCAAGTGTTGAAGACTCTAAAGACGCAGTTCTGATGATTCTGAAGACTTGAAATTCTGATGACCTGATGTTATGTTCTCGCTTCTAAACTCATGCTCGCAGATGTAACACCCTATTTCTACCCAACAAATTATATAAAATCAGAGTTACAAAATTTCCAACAAACAAATGGAATGCTACACTTTGAACTTGGAAACAATGACATTCGTTGCTATGCAGCGGATTCACAAATTCAAAGTGTAGCACTATAGGTTATCTTAATTGAATTAAGTTAACATTATGATTCATATATTATATATATAATACTTCATATGGTATAAATAATATATTATACTAATTATAATATTAGTAATAATAATAATAATTATATTAATGATTTAGTATTATTAATATAATGATTTTTAGGAGTTTTGAGTTAGAGATAATTATTTAGATTATTTAGCTAATTTAAGTTATTTTCAATTCTGATAGAGTTGTTATTGTCAATTAAGTAGTCATTAGGGTTGTTAGAGTTGTAAATAGTGTTGTTAAAGTTATCAATAGAGTTGTTTTGTGTCATTAAAATCATTTTTATTTGTTTTGCGTAATTCCGACATGTTTAGAGTTGTCAGTGGGGTAAGTTGGAGTTTCCAAATAATAATACATCCTTACTAATTTATGATTTATTATCAGTATGGAAATTTGTTTAATCAATTGTAGTAGTATACCATTAGAATAAATTAAGATAAGTAGAAGGAAACTCCATTCGATCACCATTCCTTCTACTTATCTTAATTTATTCTAGTGGTATACTACTACCATTCGATCACCAATTCCTTCTACCTATCTTAATTTATTCTAGTGGTATACTACTACAATTGATTAAACAAATTTCCATACTGATAATAAATCATAAATTAGTAAGGATGTATTATTATTTGGAAACTCCAACTTACCCTACTGACAACTCTAAACATGTCGGAATTATGCAAAACAAATAAAAATGATTTTAATGACACAAAAAAACTCTATTGATAACTTTAACAACACTATTTACAACTCTAACAACCCTAATGACTACTTAATTGACAATTGTAACAACTCTATCAGAATTGAAAATAACTTAAATTAGATAAATAATCTAAATAATTATCTCTAACTCAAAACTCCTAAAAATCATTATATTAATAATACTAAATCATTAATATAATAATTATTATTATTACTAATATTATAATTAGTATAATCTATTATTTATACCATATGAAGTATTATATATATAATATATGAATCAGTAATGTTAACTTAATTCAATTACTAAGTTTACCGCTACAGTATATTATCTTAACGTCTACTAGAACACATTCCTAAATTAGTATCTGTTGTACCCCAAAATTTGCTCTCTCATTTCTCAAGAAATCTCTTATAAGATCTCCATTGATTCAAGACTACATAAGGTCTGATCAGCTCAAGTCACTTCCTCAACACTGACAACTGAAAATTAGGGTTTGAGTTTTCACAAGGACAATTGGAATTTCAAGGCTCCATATGACTTTCATGGATCATTTTGGACCCTCAAGATTTCTCATGTCAAGTTTCAAGTCTTGGATCACATTTTTGCCCAGTCAATTGATCAAATGACCTACAATCACCTGTATTAGGGGAAAAGTCAATTGTGGTCAATTTGCAGTCAAACTTCATAATTTTTTATCCACATCAACATTATGAACTCATATATGTCAATTGATAAAGTTTGGAACACAATTCCTCAAGAAATTTGATCAGATCATCAAAAGGGCAAAATGGACAAAATTAGGGTTTTGACTGAGGAAGTTCAATTTTTTAATTTTGACCTAAAAAATGACTTATTGGTTTAAGGCATGATCTCAAGGATTAAAACACATTATTTTGACCTAATGGCATGGCTCAAAACATTTCTCAAGATCAATTGATTGATAATTGAATTTCAATCAACTGATGAAAAGTCAATTGTACACTGAAAAGTCAAACTTTGACTTTTTTTTATCAAATCAAGTTTCAAAGATTACAATTCATAAAGACATGTCAAAATATGAAACTTGTTCATCAACGAATTGAAAATTCAAATTTCATCTTTGAAAAGTCAAATTTCCAAGACTTAGAATTTTTTCTAAGTGTTGGAAAATTCACTTTTTTTCACAACTTTGTGCCAAATTTCCACCATGATGCAAGATGATTCAAAGGAAACTTTCAACATGAAAGTTGCAGATATCAATGAGATCTAAAAAATTGTAGTGAATAACTTTTCCTAGAAATGCTTAGATTTCAAGTTATGATTTTGTGAAGACATGTTCATGAAACTTAAAAGACTTAGTGAAATTTTGCCCTAGTTAGGCAGGATTCTGACCTAACTTCATGGCAATTTTTCACCTAGTTCCAAATTAAATTTTCAAAAATGTCCAACATGAAGGTTGTAGAGGATGTTACAAGCTTTAAAAAATTTCCAATAAGTCATTGAGTTCATACTTGAGCTAAGATAATCGAAGGCAAGAAGTTAGGGTTTCAAATTTGAATTACAAGTCATTTCTTCATGAAAAACCTTTTGATCCAATGTTAAACATGCTGCATAATCTTGTTCCATAAGTCTATTAACCCCTAATTCTACCTTTAGTCATATGATTACGCAAATTTTTATGCCCTGATCCAAGCATTCAATGCATTGTCCATGCTTAATACCATTTTAGGAAGAAAGGCAACATTGCCATTTTAGAAAAGTGGCTTTAATCACAAAGTCCACTCTTCTTGAGCCTCTAACTTGTTGTTCTGAACACACACAACATGTATGCTCAGAATATAAATGTTTAAAGTTTCTAAGCCACCCTATAAACCATGTAATTATGCATTAGAACCACATTTTTCAAGCTTTCTTCAAAAACAAACAAAAATCCACAAACATGTGATTCTTGATTTCTGACTTCTCCAAGCATCCAAAATTTTTGCTTATAAATAGAGACACTATTTGTGAGCTAACACACGAGCAAAAACACCCTTAAACTCTCCCAAACTCAGAGCTGTGCAAAAATCACCATTGTTGTCATTATTGGCCAAGAAACTTGAAACAAAAAATCCATTCGTGCGTTTCTTTTCCAAACCCTCCACAAAGCTTCTATACCTCAAATATAACTTAACCAAATACCTGTTACATTTCTGTAACAACATCTTCTCCATCTTCCATAATCAAAAAACAGAGGTTTGTATTTTGACTTCTCCATGCCATTTCAACCACTCTCAACTCAAGCTAAGTATTGCATTAGCTTTCTAAGGACTCACGGAAGCTAACCTGATCATTACAGCATCTTGAATCAAGCTCATTTGCAAAACACGAATTCCATTTTTGAGGTAAGTTTTCTGACTTTTGAAATCTTCATATAGGAATTGTTAGCTTTCTATTTTCAAAGACAAAATGTAGATATCATAGCCCTGAAGATGACCATGTCCTTAAAATCATTTATATTGCTTGAGTAGTGAGAATTTTAAGTTTGAACTTTATGAAAAAGTTAGGTCAGAATTTGGTACCATTATAAATTCTCATTCATCTTTGATTTAAAGCTTATGATATTTATATGGTTGGATTCGTATGGAAAAATGGAGCAACTTTCATGTTTACATTTTTCATTTTTGTTGAGAAATGAGTGAGTTACAGGAATCATGGCTGGAGGTTGAAGATGAAGCCATTTCTGGAACTTGTTTTGTGTTATGTATTTATTGTTTCATTTAAGTTAACGGATGTACAGCCACCCCAGTGGTAAAGGCAGCGCGCGTTTATGGTCAAGGTCATGGGTTCAAGTCTCAGCGCTGCCTTTTATCATTATTTTTCAGCATTTTCTCCTTTTTGTCACACAACAAGCGCGTTGGGCTTAATCACTGGGTCCTTCCTTTTTTGCTGCAACACACCCCCTGCTTGCTTACTACAACACAGGCCCAACCTTTTTATTTTAATTTTTTTCTAATTACAAAAAGACACCATTTGGGCCAAACTGAAAACTGTTTTTTCTAACAAACTCTGAAATCCCATTTCTAACCCCCCTGAATTTTATTTTTATATTTTTGTTTTATTTTATTTTTCTTTATTATTATTATTATTATTATTATTATTATTATTATTATTATTATTATTATTATTTTATTAATAAAAATCCAAAAATAAATTTTTATTTATTATTTACATGCTTATATTTTTATTTTCTTTATAAAACAAAAAGACAAAAAAAATTTCTTAAACAAATTTAATTATTTTTCTTAATAAATTAATAATTAGATTTAGGTTTAGTTATTTTCTTTTCTAATTAAAATCAACTTAGAACTTAGGTTTCTCTTAATTAATTAATTTCCATATTATTTTTATTAAACTAAAAATCCTTTTCTTAAAAAACCCTAAAAATGCTTTCTAACTTAATTTTCTTTGCTTATTTAGTTTAGGTTTAATTTTGTTTAGTCTTAATTAGTAATTTTCTTTTAGATAATTAGGTCAAAACAAAATCCTTTCCTCAAAAACCAAGCAAAATCATTTCCTTTCCATTTATATTCTTGTATATTATTTATTCATTTTTTATATAATATTCAATATGGTTGTAATATATAATTAGGTTTAATTTCTTGCAATCCCCATTTGTAAATTTGTATACCCCATCCCCTAATGATGTAATAGCGTAGTAATTTTACTTTCCTCAATTTATCGCTTTCATATAAATACTAGTAATTAGGGTTTGTATGGAAAGATAAAATCAATAAGTAGATAACCATAATCCAAGATTAAATGCATGCAAATCAAACACACTATTCACATATGCACCCTTAGGGTAATTCCACTTGTTGCCTTACAAAAATGATCATGTTACGCATGTGGGATATCTTAGCACAAACAAATAAAAAATACAAAGACCATAGTCCCTCGATGACGCTTCAAATGTTTCCTTTCAAATGATCTTAGTCCCTCAAAGAGAAATGCTAAGATATCTCACAACATTGCTATCATGACTATACGATGACCCACACCCGTCCCTTTACATCCAAAGATAAGGCTTCTTACCAATCAATGGTAAGATAGCAATATCAAAGGAAAGGAAAAAATGAACAAAAGACTTTTTGAGTAGGTAGATTATTCCTAGTTGTTTTCTCACTTTCAAAACAAACACCAAAAACTTTCAAAAACAAACTTTCAAATCATAAAATATTTTCAAAAGTCCAACACTTTGTATACGTTCTTACGAACGAGAACCATTACAAAGTTTGCCTAAATGAAGGCGCCTTCTCAAAAATACTTTCAAAAACCACCACAAAGCACATTTTTAAAAAAAAAGCAAGTGATCTAGAAAGAAACTAAGAGCCCATAGATAACTATGGATGAAAAGGGTGCTAACACCATCCTTTTTCATTATCTACCCCCCGAACTCAAGAAATAATTTCAAAGGTCTTTCCTGTTCTTTTCCACCTTTCCTTTTTGATAAAAGAAAAGTCGACGACGACTCTTGCTAATCGCAACAATTGCGATCAAACGCAAAACATCCCAAGTCAGTTCTCCCACCGTATTACAGTATCACTAAAGACACTAAATCTTTATCACTACAGTATATTCCAATATATCCTATGGAATTGTTAGATAGTAATTGCTAACTCTATTAACTATAGACAATGAAATATATACAGTAAGGGATTACGCTTCAAATATATATATATATATATATATATATATATATATATATATATATATATATATATATATATATATATATATATATATATATATATATATATATATATATATATATATATATATATATATATAACAATGAAAGCCAGTGTACTCATAACAATGAAATTAAGTTGCAGTATTCTAACGAAAGCAGGATATACATATACAGGACACCATAATAATACCAGTACCAAATCATATATATATATATATATATATATATATATATATATATATATATATATATATATATATATATATATATATATATATATATATATATATATATATATATATATATCAATTTTAAACACAAACAAAAATAATTTTACAACCTAATCCCACATGTCATTTATCGCATACCCTATTATAGAGTCAGAACTCCACTCTTACCTTGGGTTAAAGGTTGCTATAACTCTCCGATTGTATCTAAATTTTCCTCCTCTTTGCACTTCTATGTATCTCTTCCAAAACCCTTATTTCTTCTTCTGCCAAAACCTATTCTTCTTTCTCTCTACTGGTACTTATATTTTCTTATTAGTTCTAAACATCTATTATAATATAACTACTATACTATTATTCTTATTTTGTCTTATTGGACTTAAATTCCTACACCTCCCTTTCTACTACTTCTAACATTAAAATAGGCCCACATAGATAATAAAAGTATTATTAAATATTAATCCTACAACTTAATCAACTAATTAATTCAACTAGGAATGACACAACTTAAATCAACATTTTACAACTTTAAAATTTTATTCGGAAAAATATTCGAAAATATTTAATTAAATAATTAATTAAATATTGGGCGCTACAGCAGAAGCCTCTGAAGTGCAGAAGGGAAGGTAACATTAACATGGTACAAATAGTACATGGTACAATCAACGTTTCATTCCACTACCATGAAAGGACGGACGCGCCGCATGATCTCGTCCCCCACGTTACTGCTCAAGCTACCAATGTTTATGGAAATTCCAAGAGTACCCCTCAACTGATACACTATGTTAATGGCTATATAAAGGCTTGAAGACTAAGAAAGAAAACGACCAACTACTGAATATTCACGCGCAAATGATGTTCATTGTTTTCACATTCTTAAGTCACTGTTCATAAAATAGTTTACATTCTCAGCTTTTTAGAAGCAATACTCTTGTAAAAAAAACTAGTATTCAAACTGTTGTTTGATATTCCTTAAGGGATCGGGTAGTTCTAAATCCTTAAGAAGTCTAGAACTTAAGAGTTTTGGAAGTTGTTAGTCACTTGCGGGTAGCTTATGCATTGTAATAATCATGTTGATTATTAGTTGATATTCCTTAAGGGACCGGGTAGGTCTAAATCATTAAAAAGTCTAGGGCTTATGAGTCTAGAGTTTGTTAGTCACTTGCGAGTAGCTTGTGCATATTGTAATCAGTTTGGTTATAGTGAATTAATTCCTCGATTGAGTGAGGCGAAATCACCTTGGCGGATGGACTAGACTAGGTTGATAATTTTCAAGTGAACTAGTATAAATATACATTGTTCTTTACTTCCTATTCTTACTTATTGTTATTATCAAGAGTGAAGGAAAAAGCATTTTAACTTAAAGCGGAATATTTTTAAAAGAATATTTTTATTTTAAAAACCCAATTCACCCCCCCCCCTTTTCTTGTGTTTTTCACACCTTCAATTGGTATCAGAGCTCTGGTTCTGAGAAGATAAAAAGTTCGAATTTTTATCAACACTTAACAGTGTCCATTACTGATCCAGTGTGTGTGAAAAACCAATGTCTACATCTAATTCCATTGTTGATAATAGGGATAATGATAAAGATCTTTATAGTTCAAAACCTCCTATGTTTGATAGGGAGAAATTTCACTATTGGAAGGTTAGAATAGAAAGTTACTTTTTAGCATATGACTTGGATCTATGGGACTTGGTAGTTGATGGCTACACTCACCCAGTAGATGATAACGGTTATAAAAATGCAAGAAGTACAATGACTAAAGCATAGAAGAAAGTATGCAGAAATCACTACAAAGCAAGAACCATTCTTCTAAGTGTTATCACATATAATGAATATGAGAAAATCACAGATAGAGAGACTGCAAAGTCTATTTTTTATTTTCTTCAAATGACACATGAAGGAAATGCACAGGTAAAAGAAACAAAAGTTTTAAACTTAATTCAAAAGTATGAAGCCTTCAAGATAGAAGACGACAAATCTGTGGAAACAATGTTTTCAAGATTTCAGACTCTTGTGGCAGAACTTAAGTTTCTGAACAAAGGTTACTCCACTGCAGATCACGTTAAAAAGATTATCAGAAGTCTTCCTATTAAATGGAGACCAATTGTAACTTCCTTAAAATTGGCAAAGGATCTGAACAACACTTTTCTTGAGGAGTTGGTTAGCTCTTTAAGAAGTCATGAAATAGAGATGGAACAAAATGAACCTCAGAAGAGAGTAAAATCAGTTGCTTTAAAGTCTAATTCTGGGAAAACCAAGGCTTATAAAGCCAAGGAAGAATCAGAAGAATCTGAAGAAGATTCAAATGATGATGAACTTTCCTTAATATCTATAAGAATAAGTCAAATCTGGAAGCACAAACAAAGCAAGTTTAGAGGTCAAAGAAGGATATATGAAAGAGGTGAATCCACTTCTGGTTAGAGAAATGATTCTGGAAAAGAAGTCACTTGTCTTGAATGCAACGAGCCTCGACATTACAAAAATGATTTTCCAAAGCTTAAGAAAGACAAAAAGCCTAAAAAGGCTTACAAAGCCAAGAAGGGTCTCATGGCAACATGGGATGATTCAGAATCAAAAGATGAAGATTTTGATGAAGAATAGGCAAACATGGCATCCATGGCCAGGACTAGCAAGGGAGAACCAGCATCAGAAGACGAACTGAAAATTAATTATGAGTCAGAATCTGATGACGACAAATAGATCTCCTTGATGGCGCCATTGAAACACCGATCATGGTACCTGGACAGTGGATGCTCGCGACACATGACAGGCAAAAGGCATATGTTCCAAGATTTGGAACTTAAATCTGGAAACATGACCAGTGTTAGAAGCAACTAGAAAAGAAAAATTATTGACTCAGAAAGTTGTATAATCCAAGATGATAATGTCAGAACAAGACCAAACCTTAAATCTTCTAAAGAAACGCTTCTGAGCTTCAATGATTTTGCTTATGCCAACTCATCTTCCGAATAAAGTCTGGATTCTGAAGATTATCTATCAGACTTCTATGAGTAATGTTTCTACCTTCTTTAAATCCTATTACTGCTAATTCTTTCAGAATCTCAGTAATTATAAGATGTTTCGGTCAGAAATATCTTTGATTAGATGGAAATATTTTGGTTTTCCAAAACTTTGAGGATATTAAACGTGTCACTTAGTTAGATGCTTTGATTAACATGTGTAACCCTTGGTTATTCTTATTCATCATACGCTTCCTGAGCTATGCATTGAGAAGTGTGTGTATTTCTTAGAATTTGATTGATATCATAATCATTACTTTCATTTAATGCTCCTAATTATTATTTCTAATTAAAATTCAGTTTTATTTTATATTCTTTCACTTCTCAAACACTATAAATCACACACTTTCACTTCACTTCCATACTTTAGAAACCTTAAATCCTCTTTTTCTCTCAACCGTTCAACAAGTTCTCTGTGCTTAGCATATTCATCAAAGCTCTTCACTAAAAATCATCACCCTCATTAATAACCTTCATCATCTTCAACATGATGAATGCTCAACAACAAGAAGCTGTTCAGTTTTCCCAAGAAATAGAACAAGCCCTAACTCCTTTTGGGTCTTCTTCTTCAACTATTCCAACCAGTTCTTCTTCCCCTATGATAACTAGTTCATCTTCTCTATCAATTGTTGATAAATACCACATAACACGAAAATCTGTTCAAATTCACTGTAATCAAAAACCACATGAGTTTAATGTTCTTTGTGAATATATGGTGGACTTAAATAACCTTTCTACAAATAGAAAACCTAATTGACGCCTTAAATACTCAAGGATGGGAGCACTATTTCATGCGTCTTCATGGTCATGTTTATGATTCTTTGGTTAAGGATTTCTAGATTCAAGCGGATTGTGACAATCTTCATGTAGTTGCTCATGTGTTGGGTCTGAAAATTATCATTACTGAAAATCTATTACCGATCTTCTGGGCATATGACATCTTGAACGAAAACAAATTTATAAGATGAATAGAAAATCCACATTTGTAAAAGAGACGATTAATATAGCCCTCTTTAAGAACTACTCTCCTGAGAAAATTGAGTATAAAAGTAAATATCTATATGACAAACTTAGAATCTAGCAACAAATCATTCTAAATTGTATCAACTTCAGATCTCCGTCCAGTTCTTCTGACTACTTCAACGTCAATCAGAAGTTCATGTTGTACTATTTGATGATCCATCAGAATATGTGTCTTCCAGTTCTTCTGTTTCATTATTTGAGAGATTCTATTTCAAAAACCAGAACCACTGATTATCCCAAAAAGAGGGTTTCTAACTATATTCCTTTTGGACATCCCATCACTGACATCCTGGTATAAAGTGGCTTGGTGAAAACTCTGGTAGAAGAAGCTAAGTTTACAGAGGATCTGGCTTCTAGTCTTGGAGATTCCTTCAATGGACAGACTCTGAACAATATAAGGCTGATAGAGGAAGTCGTTTCTAAACATCTACTTGTTCCCTATGAAAGTATCAAAATCACAAGAATTCATGTGAATGACTACCCTTTGTTTACCAAGGGAGATAACATGTCTAGCATTGTTATCTACATCAAAATGATGGAAGCAGAATGACATGATATGTCTAGTTTCAACTATTCTGATTTACCTCCTGCTCAAGAGTATGTTGACTCTTCCAAAGGTTAAAAAAATAAGAGTTCAAAATCTTCTGAACCCAGAAAGAAGAAGAAGAAGAAGAAGGCCAGAACTTCTAAGACTGAAACCCTAGCTGCTTATTCTGAAACAACAAGTAAGTATGTTACTGCTACATTGTACCTATTTCTTTGTCCACATCTAATTTTGTTAATGAATGCTCATCCACAACCTCTACTGCACAAATTATTCCTCTTCCACCATCTACCACAATTATTCCTATTTCTGATCTTGTTCCCTTAACTATTGAAATTTTTGTTTCCAAAACTATATCTGCAACTGTACCTGAAATAACAATTGCTTCTACTTAAAACATCACAACCACTTCCAACCTTGCAGCCTCATCAAACACACATGTTTCTAACTTACTTTCATTCATCTCTACACCCATACTGTCTCAACCCATCTCTACCTTATCCTCCCACATGTCTCAGCGTTACCTAAAAATGTCTCATCTCAACCTTCAACGGAGATTCCAATTGCTTCAAATCCTATTCCATCTCTCACTACCTTCATTCCATCAGAACCAATACACACCTCTATGTCTACATTAACCTCGTATCAATTAATTACACATACTTCTCATTTATCAACTTTTGACACCAATCTTCACTTCACCTTCTTTAATAAAGAAAACACTCTTCATGACTCACCCATTGTCCATCCTGATCAAATTTCTCCCTCTGTTCCTGAAATATCTGAGTGAACAATCTCTAATTATTTTGAAAACTTTTCGAACCCAACAATTGAATCTCGCTCTATGTATGATCTTTTCGATCTAACTGAACAACTCAATTAAACTGGATCTATCACTTCTGAAGTTATTCCTTACGAAAAAGACCTAGCTATAGTTGTCTATGAAAAATCTGTTCCAAAAACCTTGGATGAATGCATTAACATATTTAGAATGAAGGCTAAGAAAAGGATTGCTAAGTTAAAAGCAGAGGCAAGTACAAGTACTGAGTCTCAAGACATGAATGGTTCTTGGAATAAATTTTAGAAGTGGATGTCTTCTAAAGTTGAAAGAATAAATTATTTTGTTGAAACATCCAAAATTGGGGATGTTGAAATGGTTATGGAAAGAAAAGAAACAAGAGAAAAATCTAGATATATAGAACTAAGTGCTGCAAAAAAAAAAGAGAAGCAGAAGCTAGAGCGCTAAAAGAGGCTGAAGAAGCTAGAAAAGCCGAGGAAGCCAGATTGGTTGCAGAATCTGCAAAGGCTGCTGAAGAAAAGGGTAAGCAACAAGTTTTGACGGTTTCCAACTCTGAGTCTGACTGTGATCTGAAGACATCCATTAATGAAATAAGGGAAGAGCGGAAAATTTTCAGGAAAAACTTCAAAGCTCAAGCCAAAGTCAATGAATTTGTTCAAACTATGCTCAAGATGATTTTGGAAAATATATATGAACCCTCATCATCTGCTACTGCAACTTCTGAACCTTAGGCTCTAGTATTTTTCATGTTTGTTTCAAAAACCATAGGACTATACTTATTTGATAACTGTAAGACTTTTCTTTTTGGATTTTGGTTTGTTCTACTTCTTTTGACTTACATATCATGTGGCCACTTAAATTTGATGAAGTTTTTCTTTGACACATCAATGAAACTTCTTATCTTTTCTTGATTGTTTCTTCTGGTTTTTATGTTTTTCACACATAATTACCTTTTTGATTATGACAAAAAAAGGGGAGTAATTTAAATGAACATAATTTTGATTTCAGTAATCAAGTTCTGGAAAATATTCTCTGAAAAGAACTGCTTACATTCTAACCTAGTTAAACTTCTATTTCTGTTAGAATTGTTTTATGTTTCAAGAAATTAGAACTCTAATTAAAAGACAAAGATCTAAAAGCACTATTCAAAGCTTATGCCTAACCTGTTGGCTTCAAAATCTGAAGATGTTTTTCAATTCATAATCATACTTCAAGAAGTGAAACCTGGAATCAAACTCCAAAATTGAGAATCTATTGAGAATCTAGAAGATGTCTTAGTAACATTAAAGTTAAAATATTCAATAAATAAGTTGTGTGTAATAAAGATCTCAATTTTTCTATTGGTATCCAAAGTCAAGACTCTCAAGATCTCGATATCTGATCTATTGAAACTTGGGGATTTTTTTACTCAAATGGTTCAGAGTCAAGATATTCAATCTTCATCAAGTCATTGACTCAGGGGGAGTATCAGAAAAAGGATATGTATTTCTTACCCTTCTAATTTCTTTGATTATGATTAAATGTACAAAATTATGTCATCAAAGTACATAGTTTTGTCATCATCAAAATGGGGAGATTGTAAGAACAAGATTTGGTTCTACAATATTATCTCTGATTTTTATGATAATAAATGATTATGATTGTATGAACAATTTTGTTATACTAACGTTTGTTATTGTTGAGTACTTAACAAACAGGTTCATCTTCTTATGGATGGCATGGCCAAGACATTAGAAGAGAAATGATTCTGCTTATATGCTACACAAGTTTTGTTGAACAGTAGAAAATCAATCCAGAAGGCTCTGAAGTGTAAACCATGATATTTGTCTGAAGAAACCAATCAAAAGATCTAAAGACAAAAGTTTTTACTTATGTCCAGATGCTGAAGACTCAAGCTTCTAAAGACAACATGTTCTAAGGAAACCAGTCAGAAGATCTGAAGACAAGTTGTTACTTACATCCAGATGCTGAAGACTCACGTTTCTAAAAGACTGTGTGTTTCACGAAAAAAAGTTAGAAGATATAAATACAAAGTTTCTACTGAAGTCCATATGCTAAAAACTTAGTTTCTAAAATACAACTTGTTCCAAAGAAGACAAAGTTAAAAGATCTGAAGACAAAGTTTCTACTGAAGTCCAGATGCTGAAGGCTTGTGTTTTTATTTATGAAGTTCTAAAGTTAAGAGTTTTGTAGACCAAGTGTTGAAGACTATAAAAGACAAATGGTCTAAAGATTCTAAATACTTGAAGTTCTAAATACCCAAGGTTTGAAGGAAAGGTTCTCATATCCAAGTGCTGAAGACTTTAAAGACGCAGTTCTGAAGACTATGAAGAATTCAAGTTCTGATGACCGGATGTTATGTTCTCACTTTAAAACTCATGCTTACAGAAGCCTCTGAAGTGTAGAAGGAAATAAGATAATGTTAACTTGGTACAAATAGTACATGGTACAATCAAAGTTTCATTCCACTACCATGAAGGATGGGCGCGTCGCACGATCTTATCCGTCACATCATTGTTCAAGCTACCAATGTTTCTGGAAATTCCAATAGTATCTCTCAATGGATACATTATGTTAACGGCTAAATAAAGGCTTGAAGACTAATAAAGAAAGCGGCCAACTACTAAATATTCAACTGCAAACAATGTTCACTGCTTTCACATTCTTAAGTCATTGTTCATAAAATAGTTTACATACTCAGCTTTTTAGAAGCAATACTCTTGTAAACAAAAATTGTATTCAAACTGGTGTTTAATATTCCTTAAGGGACCGGGTAGGTATGGATCCTTAAGAAGTCTAGAGCTTGTGAGTTTTAGAAGTTGTTAGTCACTTGCAGGTAGCTTGTGTATTGTAATAATCAGGTTGATTATTAGTTAATATTTCTTAAGGGACCGGATAGGTCTGAATCCTTAAGAAGTCTAGGGATTGCGAATCTAGAGGTTGTTAGTCACTTGCAGGTAGCTTGTGCAAATTGTAATCAGTTTGGTTATAGTGAATTAAGTCCTCGATTGAGTGAGTCGAAATCACCTTGTCGGGTGGACTAGACTAGCTTTATAATTTTCAAGTGAACTAGTATAAACATACATTGTTCTTTACTTCCTGTTCTTACTTATTTTTATTATCAAGAGTGAAGGAAAAATAATTTTAACTTAAAGGGAAATAATTTTAAAAGAATAGTTTTTTTTTGAAAACCCAATTCAAACCCCCCCTTTCTTGTGTTTTTCACACCTTCAATGTTATCAAGAAAGCCTTCTATGGAAGTGCATTGATTCTTATAACTATGGATGGTGAGGAGTTCTCACGTCCCATGAATGTTGAAGCAGTCAAGAAATACTTCGCCTAAATAAATAAAAGAACAACTCGCTAAGTTGAAAATCTGAAAGGGTTGCTTAGGCAGAAAAGAGCGTCTCGGTAGGATGAAAACACCAAAGGGCGGTCTAGGAAAAAGTTAGAGACACAAACAAAATAAATTTTCCCGATAGGTTGAAAACCCGCAAGGGCAACTTAGGCTAAAGGTAAGGATTTCCTGGAAAGTAACTGCGTCAGACAAGACTTGATCATTGACGCAACAATCTTCTCGAATTCTCACTATACTTCAAATGAAGCCTATGCTCAGGAGTTGAAAGTTGTTTGGGAGAATAGTGG
Organism: Vicia faba; assembly: GCA_948472305.1. NCBI lineage: Eukaryota > Viridiplantae > Streptophyta > Magnoliopsida > Fabales > Fabaceae > Vicia > Vicia faba. The sequence continues at coordinate 180,188,713 of OX451740.1, forward strand.
TTATTGTATTTCAATGTATCTTTTCCATGTATTTACCATTTTCTAAAACTTTGTAATCATCTATGGAGTCTCGCCATTCGTGGACTACCATTCTATTAATAAAGTTTGAGCCTTTATCCAATTCTTTGTAGTTCTTATTTTATTCTATTTACAAATATTTCATTTATTATTGATAGTAATTTTCAAAACAAAAAAGACTTAATAATAAAAACATATTTTTGAAAAGAATTTACAAATTACTTTTTACCTCAATTATGTGATTCAAGTGGGAAAAAAGTAGAGGTTCCAAGGATGGACGGACTCTGAAGTTTCATAATTTCTCCCTAAGAAGTATCCCGTATTACTCTCGCTAATATGCGCGTAGTCTACTTGTGATTTCCTCCTCGGATTGATGGATTTCATACCAGATGATTAATGGTGTGATGTTGTGTTGGTAATCCCATATTCCCCAGCTAAGTCTTGATTCAGGTTTCTCTAGCTGTGTGTAATTCTTTCCCCAGCCAGGTTATGATCAAGTGGAGATTGTAAGGTTATGAAGCCTTTTATCATTTGATGGAGTTATTCCTTTGTATGTTGATAATTGATGTGGAATATGTTGTAAGAGCATCATTCTCTCCGGTGATGACATTGTTGTTGTTGTGCTCCCTGAGTAGTTGAACAAGGGCAGTATCTTTTCAAAGAAGTGTTGAAACAACTGTCAACTTTTTGGGTTTTCTCTCACCAAGTGTTGAGTTTGATTTAAAATCCCCATAATTTTGAATCCTTGTTGTGATGTTAACTTCTTAATTCCCTAGATGAGTCAATGATGATGTTTCCCTCTAAAGTTGTTATCCCTGTGAAGTTTCATAAATTCTCCCCAGAGAAGTTTATGCAACCACTATCCTTGATATTGAAGATTACTTTTTGGCTCCCCTTGGCGTGCGTGGTTTCATTTTCCCTAGTGAAGTCAGTACGGAATCCCCAGTTGGAGACTAGATGATGTGGCATTATCTTCCCTAGCGAAGTCTGTATGATATTCTCTGGTGAATCCTAAAGGAGGATGTTATATCCATGCATTTGTTTTGGTTTATTGCTATCAGATTTCACTTTGATTATTTTTCAAATTGTGTTTATTCCTAGTGAAGTTAAGCCATGAAGTAGGACTTTGTTTCCTCAGTTGATTCTAACTCTCTTATGGAATCTTCATCCTAGGTGTGATTTAGCCGACTGTTGTCCTTACCCGAGTTGGACTTGTATGATTATCCCCAGTGCAGTATATAAGTTTTGTCAGCATATACATGATAACCTTCATACATTCATACATCATCCATAGTTGAATTAAAATCCATTGCTCACATGCATTCATTGATGTTTTTGTTGGCATATTATCCTCTTTGCAGAGTTATGTTATCCTCTCTCCAATAGAGTGTCAACCTTAAGCAAAAAGTGTATACCTTTTCAATTTCCCCATTGAGTTATCCCTCGTGGAAGAATTTTTCTATAGCCTTCTTACATAGCTCACTATCTGGATGGAATTTGATCCCCATTTGAGTTTACTCCTTATTGGATGGTGTCTTGGTTGATCGTTTCACTATGAATTGTTCCTGGTTTGAATTTGTGGTCCCCGACAACAATATTATTTTGATCCCTATAGGCTGTGAGCCCTAGATTGAGAATGTGCATTTATTTTGCACATGAAGACTTTACCACCTCAGTAGGAATGTATTGGTATTTCCCCAAGAAGTCGAAATTCATTTCCCAACAGTATTATTGCAATGCTTCTCATGACAACAATTGTCGATCTCTTTATTTGAGCAACATGTACTTTCCCAGTAAGTCTGTTAATGTCTGAGATTTTTTTACTCTGATGGATGGTAGTCTCTTCATTATGGGATATACTTTGTTGTTGAGATGTTACTCCGATGGATGATAGTCTCTTTGTTATGGGAGATAGTTTGTTGTTGAGATTCACTTTACTCTAATAGAGATTATTTGTTCCCATCTATAAGTGTTGATGTCAACCCTTTATTCCCAGCCCTGAATGTTTATGTCAACCTTTGTTCCCAGCTATAAGTGTTGATGTCAAACCTTTGTTCCCAACCATAAGTGTTGATGTCAATCTTTGTTCCCAACCATAAGTGCTGATGTCAGACCTTTGTTCCCAACCATAAGTGCTGATGTCAATCTTTGTTCCCAGCCATAAGTGTTGATGTCAATCTTTGTTCCCATCCATAAGTGTGGATGTCAAACCTTTGTTCCCAACCATAAGTGTTATATCAATCTTTGTTCCCAACCATAAGCGTTAATGTCAATCATTTGTTTCCAATCATAAGTATTGATGTCAATCATTCATTTACTAATCTCGATGTTGATGTTTACCGTCATATTTGAGCCGGTATTATCTTACAGTTTCTATTTGCATCCTGTGGGTGGTTAATTCATGATCCACTGTGAGTTGATGTAATCTCTTTTTGTTATTTCCTCTCTGAGTGGATAGTTCACAGTTATCTATTGGTCATTGTTGTCCATTTTTTTCCTCATTTATTAAGTTGATGATACTCTGTCTCCTCTTTGGGATTTACCCCAGTAGAGTTGAGTTTTCTTTTCTCCAGTGGAGTTGATTTCCCTCTAATGGAGTTGATTTCCCTCCAATGGAGTTGGTAAATCTTCATTTGGGTCACCTACTTGATGTTTGTTTCTTGCGTTGTTAAAAGTTTCCGTTGTTGAAATCCTACTATGCATTTGGATTCTTTAATCATGATATTGGCTTTACCTGTTTATAGCCATCCCAAGAGACGTGTTTGTTCCCCAACGATTTATTTTTCTGGTCAAACTCTCTTTTGGTCCGTTGTTTTTACTTTTTGACTTTCCCAGTAATGTCTTGTTTCCCCTGTGGAGTTCGTCTTGTACATTCATAATCATAAGCATTGCATGGCATCTTAGGGCCAAAAATAGGGTTTGTTTTATATTTAAGTATCTTCGATCGTGTCGAGAAGGATGTTTTGACCTTTGTATCTCCGGATATAAGACACTTAAATAAGGGAAATTGTTATACCCCAATTTTTTCCCTAAGATCCATCATCATCTCATATTATCAATACATCAAGATCAAACATTAGGGTTGGTTCTCCATTTCTACTTTATCCTATCTTAAAGTTTGATCTTGAGGGATCACCAAGCACCTTGAATTGTGTATCTTATACAGCTTTTCTTTTAACTAACATCAAAACATGTATATATTTCTCTTTGAATGTTCATATTGTATGTGATGACACAATTGCATTCATTTCACCACCTAACCTAGGGTTTAAAGGATGGTCCTCAGTCAAATGGTTCTTCAATGGACTGCAAGAGTTCAAGCTTCAAGATTATGTCTATGACATCAAAAATTTGTAGTTCAAAGATCTCCCTCACTTTATTTAGGTCAAACTTTCCTTAAAGTTGGTGGTGGAATTCATCAAGAAGATTCATAGGTTCATGTGTTTATTTTCATGCCTTCTTCAACAAATTTCATTGAGACTTTAGCTCCATCTTTGAGTATGCTTCAAGACAACATCATTTTAAGGCCTATTGTGATCCAATATGCTTTATTTTTCCAAGAAAATTCAAAAAGATTCAAGGTTGGTTCAACAAGTTAGACTTAATTAAGCAAGTGCTTGATTCATTGATCACATGTGCATAACTCTCTCAATTTTCAACATTTTGAGTTGGTTCTTTTTCCTATGGATTCTTATCATCATCTACAACAACCTCTGTTCACATTACAAGATCCAACTGTGCAAGAAAAATCATCAAAAAATGAAAGGGGTTTCAAGTCATTTTGGTACTCTCGGAGATAGGGTTTGTTGACTTCTAAGGACCATATCTTGTTCATTTTTTTAGGTTTTTGATTGACTCCAAATCCATGATTCTCTTTAAATGGTCCTTAAAAATATCTCTTCGGGAATCTAAGGCTTATTTTGAATGGAAAATCACTAATGGTTGAGAAAGATTACAAGTCTCCTTGAAAAGCCTTTGAATTTTAGGGTTTGACTTCAAACGATCATAACTTGGTCAATTTTTATCTCCTTGAGCCCATTATTTTTTCACAAAAATCTTTTAGATGTCTACTACAACGGTTACAATGTTTAAGACTTGAATATACTTGGAAAGTGGTTGAAGAGTTGAAAAGATTATAGGTCTTTTGTGAATTTCCCCAAAATTATTCATCATCTTCCAAAGACCATAAATCTTTCAATTTTTGTGATTTTTGAGTGATCTCAATTCCACAATTTAATTCAAGAGGTCTACTTGATCTCATCTTCAGATATCAAGATCAAATTTTGAGTGGAAAGTCATGTAATTTTAAAGAACATTATAGGTCACTTTGGAGTTCTATACTTGGAAATTATTCTAAAGTACAAAAATCAATTTGTTTTTCACGATTTCAAGAGGACATAAATTCCAGCTTAATTATCCAAATAGGGCCTTTATTGGCCCATTGTAAATATTGTGACCTTGTCTTTTAAATGCTTCAAAAATCATCCCATAAAGGTCCCTGGGTAGTGAGTTATACATTGTTGAAGTTTGCTCCATGGAATTTGATTTTGCTTCGAGTCATAATTTTTACCATGAGTAAACTTGGATTACAGCTTGAATTACTCAAAGTTTAGTTGCTAAACATGTTTAACTAATTGCCCAGATGCATTTTGATAAGAATTACACCATGTATGGGGTCGTTTTGATGCATTTCAAGTCACACATTTGCCATGTTTACAGCTGGTTTGGTTTGCACGATTTGCTCACAATTCCTCTCATTTCTCATCATCATTCACTTCTCTATAAATAGAGGATGATATTTAATTCATTGGACAAGCTTTAAAGAGCCAAAAAACCTCTGTCAAACTTCCTCCACATCTCTCAATTATGTAACTTCGAATTGGTTTTAAATCATTTTTCAATCTAATTTCTTTGATGATACTTCATCCTTGAACTTCACTGAAGCTAACAGAAGAAGAGCCGAGCCTTGGAGTGTCCTAAATCATGCTAGCAAAGTCAATTTTCAAAAAACATTCCTCATACTTTGTTCAGGTAGTTTAAGGCATCAATTCTTTTAACTCAAATGACTGGAATAGTCTATAATGTTCATTGATGCTTACTGATGGTTTAGCTTTGATCAATCGATGCATTTGATGCATCTGTTTTCGATTTCAAATTTTTTCAAAACTCTCTGGTATTTCTCAAATCGACTGAGCTACATTTTAAATAAATTTTTTGTGAGGGTACCATTGAAATCGTCTTGAAGAGACAAAGGGAATGGCACCCATCTGAGCTCCTGATTTTACAGATTGAAGGACCTGCAATTTGCACGTGGCTGGAGGTTGAAGATAATCAGCATGTCATCTCTAAACTAATGACACGGTGCCATGCATTTTTTTCAAAATATATTTTAAATAATTGATCTGGTGGTTTATTCACTAGTGTGTTTTGACATTGATCCAATGGTCTACATCTTTTTGCCTTTATTTTTATTTTCTGATTTTATATTTTAATTGTTTTAAACTTCAAAAATTCATAAAAAATTCATTTCAACTTCTAAAATTCTCAAAAATACTTTTGATTTTTCTCTTTCTAATTTTTATTTTTTCATAATTTTATTTTTTGATTTAATATTTTTTATGATTTTTCACTTTATTTGACTTGTTTTAATTGTTTAAAAATATTTTTCTTAATTTTTAAATTCTGAAGAAAGAAATATGGAAGAATTCAATGACCTCTTGACAAATATTAGTAACCTCATTTTATTTTTATTTTTTATTTTACTATTTTCCACAAATTTTGGCTTGTTTTACTTATTTCTTTAAAATTTAAAAATAGTTTCTGACTATAAAAAATTATTAAAAAAATGGTCAACACTCATTGACCCGTGTTCGACTTCTGATGTTTTTTTTTTGAATGGTTTTTTAACATAATTTGTGTATTTTACCAATTATCTCCCTTTTATTAATCATTTAAATATTGTTTTATTAAATATATTTTTATTATTTTAGTTTGGTCCTGATTTGGGTGTTATTTTGGTACAAGTTCCTCAACCTCATTAGATCTTGGGTGTTGATAGGTTGAATGGATTAATGATAAAAATGGATTAATGATGTTGATGATATTTGAAACCCTAATTTCATTTGATACATTCATCCCTCTTCATCTTATCCCTTTCTTGTTTTTACTTGTGCTACGTGTTTTTTTGGAGAATGATCTACATACCATTTCTCTAACATGTTGGGTACATAGATTTCTATTGACCGGCCTCAAAATAGGCGTGACTTCTACATAAGTCTACTTACGATTGCTTAACATAGCGCTAAATTTGTCCTGATTCCAAAAATGATCATTTGTGGCCCAAACCTATGTTTGCAAACCCATGTATGTTTAATTTGAAACCTTTGATCTAATAACTTTGAAGTTCATTGTTATGGGGCTTTGATTCTATCAATCCTCTAATGAACTTCACAAACTTTGGTCTAAGTGAATCAGTTGAACATCGTTGATCATATGTGGTTGTCTTAAGTACTTAAAATGAAAGATATACTTGACAAAAAGAAAATGAGAATTGTTGTTGAGAAGCTTTGATTTTATCAGTCTTCTAATGAGTTCTCAAATGCAAACTTCAAGATGGCCATTCAACTAACCTTCTAACTTCTAATTCACTAACAATTAACTTTACTTTGTGTTTTTACTTTACACCTTTATTTTATGCCTTTATTTTTATGTACCATTTATTTTAGAATTTACATTCCATGCCATTTTTCTTTTGCTCACTTGAGCATTTATCTTTATGCCATTTTATCTTTGCTCATTTAAGCATTTATCTTTATGTCATTTTTATCTTTGCTCACTTGAGCCTTATTTTCTTTTGAAAAAAATTAATAATCAACTTGAACATTAAAATCCTTAAGGTTATTTGGATTACTTGGTTACTATCCTTAGCATTGTGGAGTTGTGGATCTCTCAGACTTAGGATTAAAAGCCTTGATACTTTGGGACCTTGTGGCTCTGTTGTTATTTTGTCTGAAATCCTTCGGGTTTACACCAAGACATTGGGTTGATTTTCTTTGTGTGTAGGTTATTCTGGTTATATGATTTGTCTGTGATTGAGAATTCCTCTGTATACAGTTGTTACTCTGCCTAATTTTTGTGAAGACTTAATTCATCTGAAGCTTGGTATTTCTCAGAGGTTTAGTATTTTTGCTTGCTTGGTTTCAATCCAAAGAATGGAAATTCTACATTGACTTGATATGTCAAGTGTTGGCTTCTTGTTGGTTAGATCGTTCTTTTCCTTAGCTTTTACCTTATGCTTTAGGATAGTCCCTTCATCTTCTTCCATCTTCTTTAATTTCAAAAATCTTCTCCCTTATTTTCAAAACTCTTGTTTTCTAACTTGAACCGCTTTCATAATAAACTTGGACTTAGGTCCATGCATTTTCAAAAAATCTTTTCTTAATCAAATTTTAATCAATTTAACCATACTTTGACATCTTTCTCAAGACTAAAATTCAACTAACCTCATTCAAACTATTTTCCCACTTTGTCTTTTTATTTTAAAACTTTTCTCAAAAGATTATACTCTTATCAATTCTTGTAGTGATGGGAGCTACTATACTTCTACGATATGTAGTGAAGTGAGATGTTCTCCACTTGGGTGTTGAGTGAGGCTTTGTTGATTTTAAAATCCAAGCTATATCCACCTGTTGTACCCCAAAATTTTCTCTCTCATGTTTTTCCAAGACTCCCACTTGCCTAGGTGGTTACAAACCTTTGCCTAAAGAAAAGGAAATTTTTTGAATGATGGTTAAGTATCCTTCGATTGGCATCTACAAAGTGCCCTTCGATTGACATCTACAAAAGGTCCTTTGATTGGTATCTGCAAAAGGTATTTCGATTGGCATCTACAAAGTGTCCTTCGATTAGCATGTATAAAAGGTCCTTCGATTGGCATCTGCAAAAGGTCTTTCAATTGGCATCTGCAAAAGGTCCTTCGATTGGCATCTGCAAAAAGGTCCTTCGATTGGCATATGCAAAAGATCCTTTGATTGGCATCTGCAAAAGGTCCTTCGATTGGCTTTTGTAAAAGGTCATTCGATTGGTATAGGGCCTTTCGATGGGCATCTCCAACAAGGCAGCTTCGACGGGCATCTTAAATAAGGTTATTTTTCGTTAGAGCATATAAAGTGCCTTTCGACAGGCATGTTAACCAAGTGATGCTTCGATGTCATATCAACAGGGTGATATTCTAATTGTCCAACTTAGAGAAAGGGAGATCTAAGAGAGCAAGAACTGAGAGAGTTCCAGAAGCTCTGATGATAGGCCATTCGAATTCATGCATATTGGAGAGGACAACATTGAGCCTTTCTGCATACTATGGTTCAAACGTAGAAGCTCTGATGCTGAGAATATGAGCAATTCAAATCAGGATGCAGAGCCATCGAAGGGAGCAAGGATTAAGATTTAATCGAAGGAGCCATGATAACGAAGTTGGTGCAATTCGAATTCAGAGCCTTAGAAGGAAAACAAATGTTCTGATGAGGGAAGTTCTGGGAAATTTGAATCAGGACTTAGAGCCATCGAGGAGAGTAGAACAACACTTCACTAGTCAATAAGATAATGTTTCGATTGGACCAAGTTCAAAGCCATCTAAGAGAGCAAAGCTTGAGACTTAATCGAAGGAATCATGATGAAAGCCTCAAGACAAATTCGAACAAAACACCTATCATAAACTGTCCAGGTTCACCCAAAGTTCAAAATGGCATGTTTTCCTTGCAAATATGGAAAGAATTCAATTTTGATCGTGGATTCAATTCTTGAGTTAAAGGCCAGATTTTTTCCTTGTTTGTTCCTAACTCCACAAGAGCTGATTCGACCAGGGTGATTTTCTTCAAATTAAGCAATCAAAGCAGAGAGTGGCTCAATCGAAGAATCCATGATCATGAAACTGGTGCAATTAGAAATAGAATTCAGAGCCTTCGAAGGAAACAATGCTCTGATGAGGAAAGCTCTGAATAATTTGAATTGGAGCTTTGAGCCTTCAAAGAGAATAAATTCGAAGGGAAATGGATCTGCAGGGGCATGTCAGCTTTCGATTTCCATCATATTGGAGGTCCAAACAACTCATAACAGGCTGGCAGTAACGCATGAAAACAGATTGGCACCTGATTGAATCAAATATAGCAAGTTTTTATGAAGGAATCAAATTAAATCTCTTCATTATAATAGACCAAGATTTGATACACAAATGTTGACCTAAAATCCCTTGTCTATATAAACCTCATAATCTCAGAGAAAAAGGACACATATACTGCCTCACAAAAGCACAGCCTGCCTCCAAGAAGCCTTAGAAAGTTGCACAAAATTTCCAAAGATTGTCAAACTCAAAGCTGATTTTGCAAGCAGCCTCCGTCTAAACTACCACCTAAATCGTGTTCCTGGGATTCATGCAGAAGCATCCCTTATACAATCCCTCTGTTGGTAATTTCGCCTTTGATCTCAAACTTGTTAAACATGATTTAAATTCATGTCAAACATATATACATATTGCTGCTAATGTTCATGTTTGTTTGAGTGTGTTACATGTGAGCAAAGATGCAGGATTGAGATCGTGCCATTGTTGGGGCACGATCTGAGCTTACCTTCGATTCTTACAGCTTTAGTTTATCTTCGATGAGTAAATACCATAGGGGTCCACAGAGCGCGCAGACTCGATATTTAAGTAAATACCTTATTTTTGTTTCTAACGTAATATTGTTGTTTCGTTTATACCAATGAATGGAAATCTTTCGACCAGGTTGGTGAGAAAGATGTGCTGCAATGAAAAGGACCTGGGTTCGATAACCATGTCATATATTTTATTTTTCTAAGCATGTTTCTTGCATATCCAATACCCCGGGTCCAAGCGTGTACACCATGTGTCACCAGATCATCACCATCAACGCGTCACAACATCAGATCAAATATCCCAGATTTGAGCGCCCACACTAGACCCTCAAGGAGCCACCAACACTGAAGCACGTAGAGGTTTAGGCTTGTTTTAGTTGGGCCTAGCAAATTTCTAGCGTGCACCCCCCAGTCTGCTTCATAACACCAGGCCCCTTTTCTTTTTTTTCTTTATTTTAGATTTATTTATTTAATATTTTTATTATTTTTTTTAAACCAATTTTATTTTTTATGATAAAATCAGAAAATCACAAAAAATAGACGTAGGTTTTTTCTAATTAAATTTAACTTTTTGGGCAAATTAATTTATTTATTCATTTTGATTAATTTAAAACCAATTAGAATTAGGGTTAATCACTTCACATCCTTTTCTCAATAAAAATACAAAAATATTTTTAAATCAATTAGATTTTTAGGTTTTTAAACTTAATCTTGTTTTAATCTCTGCGCACTCATCATTTTCTATTTTATTATTGTCCAATTTATTGTATCTGTATACAGTTTGTAATAGTTTAACTTAGGATTTATTACTGCTTTTAAATTTCCGCACTCCCCAGTTTTGGTTATGTATCCCCTTCCCCGAGGCCTTGTAATAGCTAGGTTTGATTTATGTCTTTTAAATTCTTGCACTATTATTAACTGTTTAGATTAATACGATTGCATGAAAAAGACTGTAAATTAAAACGATTAGATCACCCTAAAATTGCAAGATAAATGGACTGAATCAATACACTTGCACATACTCACCCCTGGGGTATTTCCCATTTCGGTTGCCTTCGAAAACGGTCACAATTCTCGAAACGTGAGAATTTTAGTGACTGTCCTTGAGTTCAAGAGATCACAAGTTCCTCGATGACCCTTTCGACTATTGCCTCGGTTAAAAAAGTGATCTTAGAACTTTAGGACAATTACTAAGAGTTCTTGCCCAGTTTCCTTAGTGACCGTACATGTCCCTTCGATAGTCCCTCAAAATCTAACGATAGGGCTACCTACTCACTAACAGTAGGACATAACTATCTAAAGGAAAGGAGTAAAAGAACAGCCTTTTTCGAGTAGGTAGATAGCTGTTAAGTACTTGCTCAAAACAATCTTTTCCACACCACACTTTCAAACTTTTTTTCAAAAACGCTTTATCAACACTCTTGAGGACTGATACAAGAGTTATCATAAATAAAGCAAACAATTTTCAAAAACACACAAACACTAAAACAATTTTCAAAATGAGCAAGTACCTAAGAGCCCGTGGAAAACCACAGATGGAAAGGGTGCTAACACCTTCCCTTTCCATAATCTACCCCCTTACTCAGAAAATCTCGAAAAAGGTCTTTTTCTATTCTTTTCACCCTTTCCTTTGTTGGATAAAAGAAAAGTTGGTGGAGCCTCTTGCTTACCACATATTTGCGAATACAAAATGCAAACCAGTATAACTGTCATTTCTGCCACCGTATCACACCACCACTTTGAGATGATGCAAATTCTCATTTCTCATAATTGTGGATAGTAAGTATGTTCTTCCACTCGGATATGATGATGATGTCTCTTCTCTTAAAATTAACCAACACACATGTGTTTTGAAATTTTTGAGGTAAACTACGAGTACCCTGATCCCCTATAGCAAGGAAGGTGGTACATTGGCATTAAAGGTTCGCAATCGTGGCAGATGAAAAATTGTAAGAAAATACTTCTTTTCTCATCACCACCATCTATTTTTGTATAAACGTTTTATATAGCTAAAATACACATATTTTCAAAGAGGTTTCTGCGGAGTACCGTAGATGTTTAGGATGCTAATACCTCCCATTTGCATAACCAACCCTCATACCTAGATTATCTCCCCTTTTTTGGGTTTATTCACTTTTTTCTCATTTCCTTTGGAAACAATAAAGCATCGTGGGGATTTTTATTTGATTTATGCAAGTTAAGTCAATCCAATGGATTAGTCTCAACATTTCTACCGCTACATGTGGCGCACGGAGTAACACGCCATTTCAGTTTTAAAAAATCTCACGCGTGGAATCACGCGCTAACACCATTTTAAGTCTTCATAGTCGAACATGTGCCTGACATCATGGCACACTCTTTCGTCTAAGAGCAATAACTTAGGGGCTCCTGTTCTGGGCTGGGATGGAACTTGGCCCACTGTTGAGTAGGCCCAATCAAACTCCTCTGAGACCTAATGGCATCAAGCCCAAGTCAATAACTGTTAGGTATTTCCTCGCGTGCCTCTTAGGCGAACGTGGCCAACGGCTATCTATAACCACCACCATCTAGCCCACTGAAAATAACGGGACCAACTTCCCTATTATCTCGGTGCAGTTGACCATGGAGAATGCCACGTGATAGACTCTGCTACACATGTAACCCTAGGAGTCTTCATTATTGGGCCTAATTGCTTGGCCCAATGCATGGATCTTAGCCCAACACTGGGAGCTATAAATACCCTCCCACATGAGAGGGTCAAGTATTCATTCATTTCACACACTTTCATTACTTGCATTTACTCTAAACCTTACTTTGGCATCAGAGTATTTTGCAGGTACCCCCCCCCCCCACTTTACTTCAACAACCATCTAGTTTCAACTTGCAGGCCATCGATGATCCTTTTCGATCAGCTACGATCAGATAGGATATGTTTAAATTTTACTATCTAAACGATCTAGAAGAAATCATTTTAAAAGTTCATAGGGTTTGAGATAAATATATAAAATGTAATGGATAACTTTAATAGGACTAATAAAAAACCTCATCTTAAATTTCAAATTAGGCATGAGTAAGTGTTGAATCAAGAGTTAGTGATGCTTCCATCTACCACACTGAAAAAACATGCACGATATAATTTCAAGTTGCCCGTACATTTTCAGCATTAATAACCAAAGTACTATGAGTGTGTTATATAGGAAATAATGATTGATAGTATATTTTATAATTTTGATAAATATTTGAATGAATTGGAGTATTAAGACTCTTTCTTTATAAAAAAACTAGCTTATTGTTATGAACTATTTGTTAAAATTCTTTTATAAGCAAAATGAATATTATAATGGAGTACAAGGGATAATCAAGCTCATTACAACAAAAGTTACTTAATAAAGTTCAAAGGACATTTAAGCCAGTCATAAAAATACAATTTTTGAGGCCTTTGAGCCAATAATTAACCATTGCCATTGTTGTGACATAAATTTAAGGTTAAAAGTAACTTCAGCCTCTACAACCATGCTAAAGCTTCATTCCAAATCAAGATAGAAAATGAACAGGTAAACTGTAGATGCCAAGCATTTTCCTCCTGCAAATTACAAAGTGGGCACAAGTTTTCTACAATATCAAGAATAATTTTCCTTCTGATCAATTATGCTTTAGTAGTATAACAATAATCTCCAATAGAAAATCTTAATTTTTGAAGGGACTTTCACTACTACAAATAAAACATTTCATGACGAAACTTTCACCTCATCCAAAAAAAAAACGAGGTATAATACCAAAGCGTGTAACATCTGAGGCCGAAGAAGGTGGAGAGTAGTTACATATAACATCTGAGGGCGAGAGAGTAGTTTTCCATGCACAAGGCATGACAATGAGACACTCCTAGCAGCTTCTAGGGAAACCCCAAACTCACATTGGTTGAGAGGGATCTTGAGGCTGTGCAGGGGGGACTGCATGGTTGAAGGAAGGCTTATAAGGAATACTTGGTACTACCTATATCAACAAGATGCATCTTATTTTCGGTAGTCCATTCCATAAGAACTTCATAGTTAAGATTTCTTGACTTGAAGTAATTTTGGGATGGGTGACCTTCTGGAAAGTTTCCCAGAAAACGCGTGAGTGAGGACAAGATATGTTGAAAAGTCCTGTGTTTCTTTATGGGGTCATTTGGTAATACTGAGAGCAATTTAGGGTGTTACAAATTATATCAGAGCCAGACCTCTCCCAGTAAGATGTGGTTCAGGGAAGAACCAAGCGGAAGCTGATGAGCATGTAACACTTGAGGCCGAAGAGGGAAGAGAGTTGTTACATGTAACATCCGAGGGCGGGATATTGGTTGTCAGTGCATGAGGCATGATAATGAGACACTCCTAGCATCTTCTAGGGAAAAAACGAATTCATATCGGAATGAGAGGGATCATGAGGCTGTGAAGGGGGGACTGCATGGTTGAAGGAATGCTTATAAGGATTAATTGGTACTACCTATATCAACAAGATGCATCTTCTTTTCAGTAGCCCGTTCCATAAGAAATCCATAATTAAGTGTGCTTAACTTAGATAAATTTTGGGATGGGTGACCTTCTGTAAGTTTACTAGAAAGCGCGTGAATGAGGACAAAACATGTTAAAAAGTTATGTGTCGGTTTGTAAGGTCGTTCGGTAATCCTGAAAGCAGTTTGGGGCGTTACAAGGCGTGCCATGATGAAGATTTCCCTTGATTTTTAATAAAACCGAGGAGAAAAATAACTCATGACGCGTTTCAAATCCCAAATGTTGCAGTTTATATTTTTATTTGTTTATAAGTTTAAACTAAATTATCATTTCGATTCACGGCTATTGCAGTTTATGTTTTTATTTTTTTATAAGTTTAGACAAAATGATCTACCCCTTCAGTTTCCTTAATAACTGATGGATAAAATAATTAGATTTTACTATAAAAATAATCGTTAAAAATATTTTACCCTTATCCTAATTTATATGTTGCCACTCCAAACTCATACGCATCATTCTTTAGGATGGACTGCCAGACATAAAAAATATTCAATGTTCTTCTATTCTTGAACAAAACATTTTTCTTCCCTTGCAATCTATGTCACATAATGGTGTTGATATTGCTTTTGTTGTATTTTTCGAACAACGCTCAGTTAAAGAAGATTGGAAAATTTCTCTATGATAGATTGCATGTGCCAGAAAATGATTTTTAGATTTAAGTTAAACAAAGAAGGTGGCTCAATCTTTGAAAAGATATATGCAACAAATAATCTGGAATTGCAGCGACGATAATGAATCTGGATTTTTTTAACAATGTAAATAATGATGAATATTTGTAAATAATGTAATGTGAAAAAAAAAATTATTCACCTCGATTTTCTTCTAAAACTGAGGGGTAAACATATTTTACCTCGATTTTTATTACAACTGAGTGAATAATTTTGGAGTGATTATTTAGGATATTATTCAGCATCCTTAATCAAATATTTTCTATCTATTTCATGACTATCAACGCTCAAGACACTACCACTAGTGATCCACATGAAATATAAAAAAACTTCTATTATAAAAGCATCTTGAATATCAAAATGAGCATTCTGAATACCATTAAGCATCATAAAGCGCTTGAAACTATCTACAACCACCACACTAAGGTTTGCTATGAAAAGATCTCTACGATGGATGGCAAGAGCAGAAAATTATTTGGGTTTAAGTTTTGTGTTCTTATATATTTATTTGAGTAGAAAATCATTTATTTATCTAACACTTTTTGTTTTATTTTAGAAAAAATGCAAGCAAAAACCATAGAGAATATTCTACACCCAACATTTGATCTACCCCAATATTATATGTTTTGAAAATCAAAAATCTAAATCTTTAGGAAATTAATTTTTTATGTGTAAATAATATAATATTATGGATAAACAAAGTAGTTTGTAAGCAAATTAATTTATTAATATTTCTTGTAAACAATGAAATTAGTTTTAAAAAAATCTATCTTACCCCTCGATTTTATTGAAAAACCAAGAGGTATGATACAATAGTTTTAAAAATAATTAAAATACAGATGTTGGGGTTCTAACCCATGTGCATATAACTTAAGCCCTCGATTTTATATTAACTGAGGGGTAAAGTGTAAGCTTTTCATGACGCATTTTGTTATCTCGTTTCTTAAGTCGAGACTAAATTCATTTTGCGTCTGAGGTTAAATGTGTTATTTGTAGTAGTATTTAGACCCCCAAAGTATGTTAACTACCCGCTGTAAGTTAGCTTCCAGTCCTCCACCTGAGTGATTATGCATAATCTTACATTATCAAGAATTAACTGAAAACGTCTTCCCTTGGCAACCTGTCCATCTATACTCATCAGATTTTGCAGTATCTAGTTTTACCTCCTATAAATTGTTAACAGTTCAGCCAATGCCTCTCTGGTTGAGGTAACTGTTGTACCCCAAAATTTGCCCTCCCATTTCCTCAACATTTTCTCATCACAAGACCTTTGAAGATCAAGATACAGTTAGGGTTTCCTCTGCTCAAGACTTCCCCTTTGCACTGTGGACTCAAATTAGGGTTTGTGTTTGCCTAAGGATGTTTTGACCTAAAATGCCTAAGATGACTTTCATGCTTCATGTTGGACTCCCAAGTTTACCTATACCAAGTTTCAAGTCTTGATTCCAAGTTTTACCCAGTCAATTGGACAGTTGACCTAGAAATCAGCTGTATTGGGGAAAAAGTCAACTGTGGCCAATTGACAGTCAAAACTCATGAAATTTGATCCACATCAACATTATGAACTCACATGGACCATTTGATCAAGTTTGGATCACAATTCCACAAGAAATTTGACCAGATCATCAAAAGGGCAAAATGGTCATTTTTAGGGTTTTGACTGCACCAAGGCAATTTTTGACTGTTTGACCTAGCCAATGGCAAACCAAGCTCCCATATGGCCTCAAGGACCCCATGGAATTATCTTGACATGTTCATCAAGCTCAAAATATCCCAAGTACACAAGATTGATAATTGAATTTCCCAGTCAATTGATCAATTTTGACTGTATACTGAAAAGTCAAACTTTGACTTTTTGGTCAAAATCAAGAGTCAAGATTCATTTTTCATCAAAACATGCCAAATCATGAAACTTGTTCACCAAGAAATCACAAAATGCAAATTAGGGTTTGAAAATGGAATTTTTCATAACTTAGAATTTTTCTAAGTTATGAAAAACCCTAATTTTTTCCCAACTTTGCCCCATCTTTTCACCATGATCCATTTGGATTCAAACAAAAGTAAAAACATGAAAGTTGTAGCTTGTTGCATAATCTACAACTTTGATTCACAAAGTTTTCTCATTTGAAGCTTGTATCTCAAGTTATAATTTTTTGAATAAGGGCACTAAACCATCTTTTAACTTAGTGAAATTTAACCTATTTTGACAAGGTTTTCTACCCCACTTCAAGGCCACTTTTCATACCCTTCCACTTGGAATTTTGATTTGCATTTCAAAGATGGATTGTAGTACACATTCCAAGATTTCCAAAATGTCCAAGAACTCATCAAACAACCTCATAACTTGAGAGATTCGAATTTCACAAGTTGGCAAAAATTCACTTTTGTTCTTCATCCAAACATGTTCATAAACTTGGCAAATTTGAACTCAGCATAGTTTGTGCTACTTTGCAGGTCCTTAAACCACATTACACTCCTTAATTTAATGCTTGTTCATTGTGTCTAAGTGTTGTTCCATGAATTCAAGCATTATACACAAGATTGATCCATTTTTGGATAAAGTGAACTTTCCATTTTTACAAAAGTTTGCTTTATGTCAATTGGTAAATCAAACAAGTACATAGAAGATCTGCTTAGCACAAGATTATGGGCATAACACACTGATCAAGAGGTGTTGATGCAGCACATTAGGGGGTCCTATACTGACCTAGAACACCAATTTGCTTTTGTTGCTTAGAAAAGAAGAAAAGTCCATAACTTGTGACAACTTGAATCTCAGCTTACAAACACAACACAAAAGATATCAAACACATTCAACACCACCCAACCAAGCTTTTGCACGAGCCATTTGCCTTTCAAACACTCACCATCTCAGAAACACCACAAAACTGCTCAAACAGAGCAAGCCCTGCAGATTGAGTGCTATCTCTCAATCCCTTCGAGCATTTTGATCAAAACCTGTTCCTCTACCTTCCTTACAACCTATGCAAGCTATCCAGAAGCTAAGGCACGATCTGTAGTTGCTCTAACCACTTCCACCATTTTCACATCTTTGACTTGCAGGTGAAGTTCTACAGCTTGATACAAGAAGGTTCAAGACAAAGTAAGCATTGAAAAAGCATCCCTGGACCTCAAGGAAGCTTTTCCAATCATTACATTGCACTGAAAGTCTCTCATTCTCCACATAGAAGTTCAACTGCACAGGTAAAAGTTTGAATTTGTATCTCTCTTATTATGCATCTTTAGTCTTAAGTTTGTGAAGAAACAAGGTCCTACTCATAGCCCTGAACATGCTCATATGTTTAGATTTCATTTATATTTCGTGTGCTTAGAGAATTTCATGTCTGAACATTGATGAAAAGTTAGGTCAGAAAAGAGGGGGAGAGAAATTCTCCCTCATCTTAGAGAGATAGGTCATGTTCTTTATATGGTTGAAACCGTCTCTTAATGCTCTACACTTTTCATGTTATGAGTTTTGCTTAAAAGTCCAGGAATCCAGAGATAAAAAACGCGTGTTTTAGCTTGAAGAAGGCTGTACAGAGGTTGAAGAAGGAGTGGTCTGGGCTGGGCCTGGATTTGTTTTCTTTTCACACCCCATTTTCATGTTTACACCCCACTGAGCCCATTTGTTCATTTCTTAACATTTTTGACTTTTTTCTTTTTGGTTGACTTTGTTTATTTTTTTTCATGACATTAAAATTTTTAAAATATTTTTTTCATCATTTTTTGCATTTATTGCATATTTATTTGTTTATTTTCTTTGTTTGTATATAATATATATATATGTATTATTATTAGAATAAATAAGAAATAATGTAAATACAATTTTTTTATTTTTATTTACTTTCTGAAAATATTTCACACAAAAAAATACTCTTTTATTTATTTTATTAAAATATTAAATAAATATTTATTTTTTGTATAATACATATTTAGGGTTTAATATATATATATGTGATTATTAATATATTTAAGACAAAATATAAAAATACTTGACTTTTCATTTTATTTAATATTTGATATAAAAATACCTTTTTCCATAATATACTTCATTTTATTTTATTTTTGAAAATAATAAATAAATAGTTGTATTAAAATAGATAATAATACATTTTCTTTCAAATTAGGGTTTTTACCCTAAGTTCAAAATACTCAAAAAAATAATACATTTCTTATTTTCTTTTTCCTTTTACATAAATAATATTTTCCCATACACATAAAAACTTTCTTTTTGCATTTCACATATTTATTTAATTTACATTTAATTATGCAATTTATTCACTATGCAAATATCCAATTGATGTAATAATTTAGATTTAAATTCTTGTCAATATCCCCATTTGAACATTTGTACCCCCCTTCCCATATTTGGTTTTGTAATAGCTTAGTAATTTTAATTTCGCACTTTATTGTTTTCTAATGATAACATGTTAGAATTAGGGTTTGTATGTGAAAAACGATAAAAAATAGTTTGACCTAATACAAGATAAAACAAGCATGAAAATGGACACACAAATCACACTTGCACCCCCTAGGGTATTCCACTTGTTGCCTTCAAATAAATGGGCCATATTGCATGTTAAACTTCTTTGGGCAAAGCAAACAATTTGAATGATCATAGTCCCCCGATAAAACTTTTCAAAAACAAACAAAAACAAATGATCAAGTCCCTTAGAGAAATTGCCCAAAGACATTTAACGTCGTTGCAATTATGGTCTAAAACGATGACCCACGCCTGTCCCTTTCACATCCTAACACAAGGTTGCCCACCAAATACAATGGTGGTGCAAACTTGTTAAAAGGGTTAAAATATAGCAATAATCTTTTGAGAAATTTAGGAGTAGATAACCTCTTAGTTACTTGAATCAACTTGCAAAACAAAACACTTGCCTAATTTCAAAATCACACATCACTACACTTTCAAAACAACTTTCAAAAACAAATGAAAACTTTTTCAAAAGACATACATCTTTGTATACATCCCCACATGGATCATTATAAAGGTTGCCACCACATTGGCCTCTTTTCAAAAACATTTTCAAACCCACACACTCAAGCACCATTTAAAACAATTGAAAACAAAAAGGCAAGAGATCTAAGCAAGTAACTAAGAGCCCATGGATAACCATGGATAGAAAGGGTGCTAATACCTTCCCTTTCTATAATCTACTCCCCGAACCCAAGAAAACATCTCAAAAGGTTTTTGCTGTGCTTTTTAACCTTTCCTTAGGATAAAATAAAAAGTCGGTGGCGACTCTTGCTAACCGCAACATTTGCGAATACAAACGCAAACCTCAAGTCAGTTCTCCCACCGTATCACAGTATCCATCACTTCTTATTCTTATTTTAAAGGTATAAGCCACTTCCACTACCCTTCAACCCACCTTCTCATATATACCACTGATCTATTCTGGTTAGAAGTTATCTTATATAGCTTAGGAAATTGACTCTCTAATACATGACGTCCAAGCCATCTTGCTTTCCAAAATTCTGCTAAAACACAATCACCTAACTTGCATGATATGTATTTAGAAAAGCAGTCAACCCGTTGATCAATCCTCTTCCATCCCTTCTATATGTCTTTCCACCAAAGTGATGCTTTAGATATGGTTCCTTTGTTATGAATATTGAAAATCCCCATAACTATACTTCATTATCCCAACCCATATGGCATTATGATCCTACAAAAGCCTCCACTACCACTTACATAATAGAGCAATATTAAGAACTCCTACATCTTTGACACTCAAATCACCTTCTTTCTTTTCTCTGAAAATGTCATTTCAGCTGATCCAGCACACCCCTTTTGGCTTTCATCTCCTTCCACATAAAATTTCTTTGAATCTTTATGAGCTCTTGAATCACTTTTACTGGAGCTTTATAAAAAAAATGGTTGAAAATAGGCAAATTATTCAACACTGCATTTATGAGGGTCAATCTTCCACCAATTGATAAATGTATATTTCTCTATGAGGGGCTTCAATTAACCAAATCATACATACTACTATCAAACACTTCTGCCTCTATCCAATTTAATCACATAGATCCAAAACCAAGTCTCCAAAGAATATGTCTCAAAAGTCCCAAATAACACAACCGCATGCCTTAGCAAAGTCCACCTTAACCAGTAGACACTCCTTTCTATCTTTTTTGCCATATCAAGTATCTCATTAATAACTAATACCCCATCCAAAATATGTCTACCTGGAATGAGTGTTGTTTGATTTGTAGATATCACATTACATATGACTCTCCACAATCGTATGGCTAGTGTTTTAGATATTAACTTATACATACAACCAACCAAACAAATTGGCATGTATTCCTACAAAAATTGAGGGATAAAATTTTAAGGAATTAAAGAAATTGTTGTACCCCAAAATTTGCTCTCTCATTTTACTCAATACATACTCCTAAAGGTCTTCAATTTGCTCAAGTTTGCCCATGAGTTGACCAGACAAACTCTCTCCTAAGGCAGTGTGTCTCAAATTAGGGTTTCCACTTTCATCAAGATGTGTGGATCACAAAGACCCAAAATTATTTCCAAGGTCCTAATATGTTCCCAAGATTCTCCATGTCAAATTTCAAGCCTTGCACAAGAAGTTTGCTCAGTCAACTGCTCAGATGCTTGAGAATCAATTGAACTAGGTCAAAAGTCAACTGTGGCCCACATATAGTCAAACTTCAATATTTTTGGTCAACATCAAAATCTTGAAGTGATATCCATCATTTGATAAAGGTTTGATCATGATTCCTCAAGGAATTCCCAAAATTCATCAAAACCCAAAAGGTGTTAAATTAGGGTTTCTCAAGAAAAGTCAACCAAACTTTGACCAAGCATAACTTCTTCACACTTTATCAAACATTTTCCATCCAAGGCTCATTTTGAAGAGGATGCAATTCCCTACCACTTATCTTCATCCCACAATTTCAAAATATGCACTCATAAAAAGATATGAATTTCTACATTATAGGTCCTTTTGAAACGTCAACAAAAACATCTTTTGGGTCAAAGCTTCTTACATGAACATGGAAGACCCAATTGAGATTAGACCAAAATGGTTGTTTAGGGGACATCCTAAGCTTTCTAAAAAGTCCAAGAACACCCTCTTAGGGTTAAAATTGAGGGAGATATGTATTGTCAAAATTGACCAATTTTTGGAAATGTGCATGAAATCAATATTGATCAAAATGACTTTGTTTCTAAATGGGCCCATGTTTTCTTGTTTGAAACTTGTTCCTAAGATGGTCCACGATCCCTGGGCTTATCCACCTATTATTTTATTATTTTTATTATTTATTTTTGATGTTTTATCCATTTAAATGAAAATAAATCAATTTAAATAGTAGAATAATCAAATAAAATCAAAGATTTAATTTTATGAGTATATTATGAGTCCATGAACAGCTAGCAAATCAAAAAATTCGTGAAAGATCCAATTGATTGGAAAAGATCTTAATTTGGTCTATTTTGGAAACAAATCATACAAGGAAAAGAATGAAATCAAATCTCCATAATTTGCAAAGATATAATCAGTTTTTGTTGACCTAAATCATTCTATCATATATACCTAACGTCTCTAAAGCATAAAATAGGTTTTCGGGTCGTGAAAACAAGAGGAATAAATTGCAAATTTTGGAAGAAAAAGTGCAGACTGTATTCTCTTCCATAGGCCGTTTCAAGTAATTCCAAAGACAACAATATGTTCCTGGACGTGTTCTGAAGCCATTCCAATCATCCTCAAGCCTTAAAACCTTCAGAAATCACGCCTCATAGTGCCACAGTTTGCATCTTTTTTTCAAGATTCATTTTCAATGATTTATCAATCATAAATATGTTTTGATCATATATCCATGTTTGCTATCATATTTGTAATGTTTTTGATTGGTTTGATAGAAGTTTAAGTGCAGGAATGGCACGATGCCATTGTTAGGGTTTTGAGGTCCCAAATTGGAAATTCTATATAAAGGAAAAATTGGACATAATTAGGGGTATTATCATGCTCAGGAGATGATTTACAGTTGATCCATGTCTTTGGTTTGAATTTATTCTGCTTGTGCTACGTTTTTTTGAATTTTACAGGTTTATGGCTACGAACAAAATTCGTCACTATAGCCTTTAGTGACGGAAACGACTGTAGGTAAAAGTGTGGCCAAAATAACAGTTATGGGGAAGAAGACAATTAGGTGGCAGAATCCTATTGGGTGATTTGAATCACGCGCGCGTTTGGGAAAGACCATTTTATTTCCTTTATATTTTATTTATGTTATTATATATACAACTAACCAACCCAGCAAATTTTGTTTTCTTACTTTATTTCTATAGATTCAATGCATCATCATCCAAAACGCCTACCATGCGCTACCACTATCTGGCCATTAGATGTATCAATAATTCAGATCCAATGCCTCAAACAATGAAGGACTATGGTGCACTCTCAGGCTGGCACAACACAGGCCCATTCTTTTCTTTTCTATTTTATTTTTTTTAATTGTTTTTACTAATTATTTTCCTTTATTAAAATAACACCAAAAAATCATTATTTTTTATTTAGTAAAAAAATCACCAAAAAAACATTAAAAAAACATTTTTTTCATAAAAATTTTTTATTTCCTTAATTAATTAGTTTAATTTAATTTAGGGGAAATTTAATTCCTTTTTTATAATTTAAATTAATTAGAAATTAGGGTTTTAATTTGTACATAACCTAATTAATTTTTCTAAAAAAAAACTAACCTAAATTTTTTTTCAATTAGATTTTTTAGATTTCTTAAATTATTCTCGCATTTAATTCGCCGCGTGAATTTTTTAATTTCCTTTTATTATTATTGTAACTGTTTCGAGGTTGTAATAGTTATTAGGGTTTAAATTCCGCATTTTTATTTTCAGTCCAAAATAATTATGTATCTGCAAAAGCCTTGTAATAGCTAGGACTTTAAACTTTTTTGCTTTTAATTCCGCAAACTATAAACTGCTTAGATGTATGTTAATAGGATTGTATGGAAAGACAAACTGAAAATTAATACGGTAGAAAACCCTAAATGTGCAAAGATAAATTAACTGAAAATTACACTAGCACATGCTCACTCCTAGGGTTTGCCTCGGAAATAATGGTCGTGTCCCTCGAACGTAGGGATATCTTAGCAAAAGACCCTCAATCTAAAAGTCATCATAAAGATCATAGTCTCTTAACGTCCCTCAAGTTTCCTACGAGAAAAGATCTTGTCCCTCAATGTTGCCTACGAATATATGATGACAGCCCCTTCGAACTGCTAAGGTATCCTTACATGTTGCCTTCAATGACCATTTCGTCCCTTTTCCTTAATAATGGGATAGCGCTGTCTAAAAGGAAAACGAACAGAGCTTTTTTCGAGTAGGTAGAAAATCTTAAGTACTTGCTCAAAACAATAAAAATTCTTTTACACAAACACTTTCAAAATAGTTTTCAAAAACAACTTCGTCACACTCTTGAGGACAAAAACAAGGTTTAAAACGAAGTAAAACAAAAATTTTCAAAGCAAAGCACACACAAGCAATTTCAAAATGAGAAAGTACCTAAGAGCCAGTGGAAAACCACGGATGGAAAGGGTGCTAACACCTTCCCTTTCTATAATCTACCCCCCGTACTCAGAAACATCTCGAAAAAGGTTTTTTATGTTCTTTTTCCTTTTCCTTTGTTGGATGAAATAAAAGTCTGTGGCGACTCTTGCTTACCGCGACATTTTGCGAACAAAAAACGCAAATCAGTATTAAACAGTCGGTTCTGCCACCGTATCAGAGAACTGGCAACTCTGTTGGGGAAAATTAATAAAGTGGGGTTTACCTTAGGATCTAGGCCATTTTTAAATTGCTTTCTTGTTTGTTTTGCCTGCTTTATCTTTAAGGGTTTTTTCTTTGGTATTGTTGAAGATCCTACACTCGGATCTAGGGACACTTATTAGGTAAACAACAATAGATCGTGGAGACTGTACGGCGTAGACCGTTATGGTTTAAGCGATGGCTATGTTATTGTGGCACTTTGGTTGGTACCGGTATCCTTCGTGGGGAAAGGAGGAGAATACGGGGCCGCCGCGTGGTGTCGTGAAGCACTAATGGACCTTAGAACCTTAGTTGAACAAACTTGGCCATTAGAAAGTAGTGAGATAGTCGGCCTCGGTGTAGAGCTGAGGATTGGTTGATACTCGATGCTACACTCATTAAGATCAGACTTTTGGGATACTTCGGCCGCAAGAAAATATTGCTTGAGCTGAGACAATGCCCGATAAAGGATGGTCAGTGATATTGAGATCCTTTAGAACCCGGTTACTATTTATAGGACAAGTTAAACCAATCCAACTTCAAGAGGGTACTACCTTAAACTCAAGCAAGCCTTAAACCTAAGGACTTGGTGTGATTTGTTTGTGCTTGTTTTACTTGTGATTTCTCAACATAATCATGACATCATGACATCATAAACATGGCATATCATACTAACCATTTAAAGGATCTCAAGGGTCTGTGATGTAGGTCATGGCGAACCAGACGTCTAGCAAGGGGAAAGGGGATTTATTTTCCTCTAGCCAATGTTGTCAAAGGATCTTGAGTCAGGGGCTATGACCCATCGATATGGTGAGCTTGACTCTTGAAGAAGGACTCTCAACGACACGAATTTTCTTCAATCAAGCTACAATCAAATTCTAATAGTTTCTTGTTTACCCCGCGAGATCCTTGAAAAAATTGCATGCATATCATACACATCATTACAGGTACCATTACAGGTTTCTCATCTTCTTCACTGTTTATTTCAGCAAAAATGTCTTCCGAACAAAGCATCAGGGACCTTCAGGAACAAAACGTCCAATTCCAGCAAATGTTCATAAATTTGGCAAAAGGGCAGAAGGATCTGAAAACCCTCATCCTGAAAGAGAAAAAGAAAAAGAAGAAGGTTGCCGGTATTCTGAATATAGGCAGAAGGTTTAGAGGACCGTTGAAGCGACAAGTCGATATGACCTCTTCATCTAAGGAAGGGGAGAATCAAGAAGAAGAGACAAGGGAGAAAGATCCTAGTCCTGAAGTTTCTGACAATGATACCGACTAAAATGATGAGCAGTATCCTCCCACTGAGGATAGATACAAGCAGTTGGAAGATCGCTTGAATGCTATGGAGGTCTAGAGGATACCTGGGTTGGATTTCGAAGAATTTGGATTGGTGTCGGGAGTGGTCATCCCGCAGAAGTTCAAAGCTCCAATTTTTGCAAAGTATGATGGGGTGTCCTGCCCAAAACTCTATCTCCGTTCTTATGTTAGGAAGATTCAGCCTCACACCGCTGATAGGAACTTATGGGTCCATTTCTTTCAGGACAGTCTGTCTGGGACTCAGCTTGAATGGTTCTATCAACTAGAGGGAACCAATGTACGTAACTGGGAAGATCTGGCTGCTTCTTTTTACAAGCAGTATCAATATAACACTGACCTTGCCCCTACCCGTACTCAACTCCAGAGTATGTCCATGGGTGCAAGCGAAGGTTTCAAGAATTATGCGCATAAATGGAGAGATCTGGAAGGGAGAGTCCAAACCCCTTTGTCTGATAGGGAGTTGGTGGATATGTTCCTTGGTACGTTGTCTGGTCCTTTCTTCAATCACTTGATTGGTAGCTCCTCAGCTGGTTTCATCGAGCTGATATTTACTTGAGAAAGAGTAGAAGCTGGAATTCGGAGTGGGAAGATCCAGAAAAATACCTCTTCGAGTACAGAGAAGAAGTAATTTGGTGGCAAGAGGGAAGCCAATTCTGTGCACGGCCAGAAGGGGCGTAGCAAGGCAGACTACCACCAATCTGTGGGGGAAGTACTGATCTCTGATTCGGCACGCGCACAACGACCACAACAATGAAACAATCAGCCAATGGTGGAAACACCTTAAAGGCAGTTCACCCAAATCAACATGCCATTGTCACAAGCATTGCAACACATGTTGAAGATGAATCTGATTACGGTGATAAACCCTCATCCGAACCCTAAGACTTCTTCTCCTAACTACAACCCAGATGCAAGGTGTGCTTATCATTCTGGTAGCCCGGGGCACGATACTAACGATTGTTGGGCGCTGAAATACAAGACTCAGAATATGATTGATGCCAAGGAGATCGAATTCTACACTCCTGAGACTCCCAATGTGATCAATGCTCCCTTGCCAAAACATGGCTAGGATTGAAAGCATTTTTGTTCATTTAAATTCTGAAGTTGTATTTTCTTTGCTTATTCGAACAATTATTGTCATGTCAAACTCTATTATTTCATTAATGCATTACACATGTCTGTCTTGAATTAATTTATTTTCATTATGATTAAACTTCTTTATACTTCCTTTTCGTGATATTCAACTCTCGACTAAAAAATTGTAAGCCTTTAGAGGGAGGATGACGAAAATGATACCACAATCTCTACAGTATGCTTTTGAACAGACCCTGCTGATAATGTACAGGCTTTGTTTCAAATCCTAAATAGTGGAGTTATAAGGAAGATAATCCCTAGTCAACCCCTTCGATCCAAAGAAGCAGGAGTTTTTCTTTTCACACAAATTAAAACCCTTAATCATAACCTGGGGCAGGGTAGTTTTCTCAGTTAATTTAGAGGCGCATTCTGTTACAATCTTCCGCTTCGTACACAATGAATGGCATCAAAGACGTCCTTTTGAAACAAAAGACGGTGATGGTTCCCTATAATCATCAAGGCATGCAGTCATTATCTCTCGAAATAAAATCCAATTAAGTCAAAACTTATGAAGGAGACTTAAGGAAAAAAAACAGGGGCATCCCACTGACTGTAATCACAAAAAGAAATAGTTCAGGCAAAAGACAGGGATAATAAAATCAAAAAGAAAGAGGTCCTACAAACCCTCGACAAAAAAGAAATGACTGCCTATTCAAAATAAACTATCAGTATCCGAACCATCACTGGAATATCAGAGCAAAGACTCAAACGGGATCTAAATGTATAATTAGCTGAGTTTAGGATCGAAGAACATCACGAAGAACGGGTGGGTACAAATAAAATTTTAGCCTTTATCCTTTGTTTCTTAAACCGTGAACCAGGCCACGTTATAACCCTTAAAAGTCCTAGCTGAAGCATGGGTTAGTTCGAAAGAATACTGTTATAAAAGGTATCCTGACTCCTGAAGGTCCGTTACAAATCCTGAGTTGATATCACATCTTCGCAAAATTCTATTTTTTCTATAAAAAAAACCGCATTTTCAAAACTTCAGGACAGACGTAAGCTTTGCATTCTTAAAATAACATTGTTTGCATATGACTATTTGTTCAACAACAGAGAAATTCGCATGACGAATATCTAGTGAACAAAAACCTTCTCAATAAAAAGGATCCACTCAAGTGGAAAAACAGTTCCAACCAAGGGGCACGACATGAACATTATCCACCATCTGGGGCAGTCAAGTCAAGATTGAAGGAATCTCTCAAAGATGCCAAATATCCAGGGGCAGATCTCCATCTGAATCACTTGGGGGCATTGGGCATGAATTCCAGCAATGAATCCTATACGATCAAACAAACATCTCCTGGTAGTGTGGCAACACAACACTACCGACAATGACAACTCCCTACACCCTGAGAGCGTGGACATAGTCAAAAAATATTGCGCATGAACAAAGACCCACTAGGTTGACTGGCCTAGGAAAAAATAAGGGTATCCCGGCGAACCAAAAGGGTTCGGGCAAAAGTAGGGATAAAAACAAAAAAGATATGTACACCCGCAAGCCGAAAACCTGAAAAGGCGGCTTGGGAAAAAAAGGGTATCCCGGTGGACTGAAAATCTGAAAAGACGGTCCATGCAAAAGTTAGGGATTAAAGCGTATGACTATGTCCCGTCATCTCGTCACTTGCCTATCAGTAGAAGACTTATCATTTCGATCAGAAGTTACCAAGCACCTCATAAGTTGGGATAACACTCAATCCACAAGGCCTACGTATGCACTTTCTCCAGCAGGTACAGGGGCAGAAAAGTCTTGATATGAAGTCATCGTCATATCCTTAGCATGCGTCCCAGTAACATCTACACTCCCCACAGAGTAGAGGAAACCAAAGTTTTGATCTCTGCCTCCCCAAACAGGAGTTACTTTCCCCATCCAAGATCTTTCAGAGAGACGACGTCTATATTCCCCAGCCGAATTTTGTAATCGCAAGTGGTTCATAAAGTTTTATCCCGA
Organism: Vicia faba; assembly: GCA_948472305.1. Classification (NCBI taxonomy): domain Eukaryota; kingdom Viridiplantae; phylum Streptophyta; class Magnoliopsida; order Fabales; family Fabaceae; genus Vicia; species Vicia faba. The sequence goes on from OX451740.1 coordinate 180,217,777, forward strand.
ACAGAGTTTATTTCTCTGAATACAGAAGCTCAATCCCCGACAGAGTTTATCCCTTCAGCTATGGAAGCTTCTCTCTCCAACAAAATTATTCCCCCGCATAGTTGTTCTTAAGCAGAGTCTCTCCTCGGAAGAATATCCGTAAATAAGGGGAAAATCCCCAGCATAGTCATCTCTGGTTCACCATCTCCAGCGAAAGTAGAAGAACCACTTTTTCTACGACAGTCAGGAACTCAATTTCCATTACTCTCCAACAGCAGTCAGAGATTTATTTTCCCAAACTCGGACGTGCCATAATATCATTTCATGTTCATATATCATGACGTGCGCATACATATTGCATACGGCATAATCTCATTTATTTTGAGAACATCGTCATACAATGCATGTCATGCATCGTATACGATTAATCATGTACCTTTTCAGGAAAGATGGTTATCATCAACAACTTCCAGCAAGTTCAAGATTAGCTCTTGAAACTAAACAGAGTAATTATCTACACGATCAAATGCAGCTTTACACGGGTTCGTCACGAAGCAATCTTACACGGGTTTCTCCTAAATGCAGCTTCACACGGGTTTATCCTGAAAAATATTACACGGTTCTTTTCTCATACATTTCCAAATAAAGTTGTACACGAACTTATCACAAAGTAACCTTACCCAGGTTCCTTCTTAAGTTTTACACGAACTTATCATAAAGTAACCTTACCCAGGTTCCTTCTGAAGTTTTTATACGAACTTATCCCGAAATAACCTTACCCAGTTCCTCCTGAAGTTTTACACAAACTTATCACAAAATAACCTTACCCAGGTTCCCCCTGAAGTTTCACACAAACTTATCACAAAGTAACCTTACCCAGGTTCCTCCTGAAGTTTTACACGAACTTATCCTAAAGTAACCTTACCCAGGTTCCTCCTGAAGTTTTACACGAACTTATCCTAAAGTAACCTTACCCAGGTACCTTATGAAGTTTTACACGAACTTATCACAAAGTAACCTTACCCAGTTCCTCTAGAAGTTTTACACGAACTTATCCCAAAGTAACCTTACCCAGGTCCCTTCTGAAGTTTTACACGAACTTATCACAAAGTAACCTTACCCAGGTTCCTCTTGAAGTTTTACACAGACTTAGCCCAAAGTAACCTTACCCAGGTTCCTGCCGAAGTTTTACACGGACTTATCCCGAAGTAGCCCTACCCAGGTTCCTCCTAAACCTCTACACAGACTCATCACGAGAAACCTTACCCAGGTTCCTTCTGAAGTTTCACTCAGACTTATCCTGAAGCAACCTTACCTTGGTTCCTTCTTGGTTCAGATGCAGTTTTACCCAAACTCCTCACAAAGCAACCTTACCCAGGTTCCTTCTCAGTTCAGATGCAGTTTTACCCAAACTCCTCACAAAGCAACCTTACTCAGGTTCCTTCTCAGTTCAGATGTAGTTTTACCCAAACTCCTCACAAAGTAACCTTACCCAGGGTCCTTCTCGGTTCAGATGCAGTTTTACCCAAACTCCTCACGAAGCAACCTTACCCAGGTTCCTTCCCATAAGCCCTACTATCCAAGTTCCTTCTCATAACCTTACCATCCAGGTTTCTTTTCTCTTATCTCCAGACAGCAGTCCACAACAGTATAATACCTAGACCTGATCAAACACGGTCAGTTTCACCTTTCCCCAGTAGGTCACGATGCAGCCTATACACTGACCAGATATGCAGTTCACCTCCGGAGTTAATTCCCCAGTAGAGTAAGGGACAACTGAAGCTCCTAAAATTCTATTTCTCCCAAGACAGATACCAACATTCCTCAACAGATTCCTCCTCAATGATAGGATAAGGGATTCTCATCAAAGGAATATCTCAGGAAACCAACATCCTCTAGATGGCATCTTTAAGCCCATCTCCGACGGTAACGTCTTAGATGGCACCTTTAAGACCATCTTCGACAATTCTCTAGCAACTTCCAAATGGAATCTATAAGCCCATTCCCGATATCACAAATCAAGTATCACTTCACGCGAGTGCAAATTTCTGGGCACTCTAGTGTTCAATCATCTTCTACCTTCAGATTACGAAAGGCAGACGAGCCAATCTACATCCTCAGGTTTAAGAAGATTGAACAGGGGAAACTGTTGTACCCCAAAATTGTCTCTCTCATTTTACTCAATACATACTCCTAAATGTCCTCAATTTGCTCAAGTTTGGCTAAGAGTTGACCAGACAAACTCTCTCCTAAGGCAGTGTGTCTCAAATTAGGGTTTCCACTTTCATCAAGATGTGTGGATCACAAAGGCCCCAAATTATTTCCAAGGTCCTAATATGTTCCCAAGATTCTCCATGTCAAATTTCAAGCCTTGCACAAGAAGTTTTCTCAGTCAACTGCTCAGATGCTTGAGAATCAACTAAACTAGGTCAAAAGTCAACTGTGGCCCACATACAGTCAAACTTCAAGATTTTTGGTCAACATCAAAATTTTGAAGTGATATCCATCATTTGATCAAGGGTTGATCATGATTCCTCAAGGAATGCTCCTAATTCATCAAAACTCAAGAGTTGCTAAATTAAGGTTTCTCAAGAAAAGTCAACCAAACTTTGACCAAGCATAACTTTCTCATACTTTATCAGATATTTCCCATCCAAGACTCATTTAGAAGAGAATCCAATTCCCTACAACTCATCTTCATCCCTCAAGTCCAAAAAATGCACTCATAAAAAGATATGAATTTCTACATTATAGGTCCTTTTGAAAAGTCAACAAAACACCTTTTGGGTCAAAGCTTCTTACATGAACATGGAAGAACCAATTAAGATTAGACAAAAAGGGTTGTTTAGGGGACATCCTAAGCTTTCTAAAAAGTCCAAGAACACCCTCTTAGGGTTAAAATTGAGGGAGATATGTATTGTCAAAATTGACCAATTTTTGGAAATGTGCATGAAGTCAATATTGATCAAAATGACTTTGTTTCCAAATGGGCCCATGTTTTCTTGTTTGAAACTTGTTCCTAAGATGGCCCACGACCCCTGAGCTTATCCACCTATTATTTTATTATTTATTTAGATTTTTTATCCATTTAAATCAAAATAAATCAATTTAAATAGTAGAATAATCAAATAAAATCAAAGATTTGATTTTATGAGCAGATTATGAGTCCATGAACAGCTAGCAAATCAAAAAATTCGTGAAAGAGTCAATTGATTGGAAAAGATCTTAATTTGGTCTATTTTGGAAACAAATCATACAAGGAAATGAATGAAATCAAATCTCCATAATTTTCAAAGATATAATCAGTTTTTGTTGACCTAAATCATTCTATCATATATACCTAACATCTCTAAAGCATAAAATAGGTTTTGGGGTCGTGAAAACAAGAGGAAGAAATTGCAAATTTTGGAAGAAAAAGTGCAGACTGTATTCTCTTCCATAGACCGTTTCAAGTAATTCCAAGGCCAATAATCTGTTCCTAGACGTGTTCTGAAGCCATTCCAATCATCCCCAAGCCTTAAAACCTTCAGAAATCACGCCTCACAGTGCCACGGTTTGCATCTTTTTTTCAATATTCGTTTTTAATGATTTATCCATCATAAACATGTTTTGATCATATATCTATGCTTGTTATCATATTTGAAATGATTTTGCTTGGTTTGATTGAAGTTTAAGTGCAGGAATAGCATGATGCCATCGTTAGGGTTTTGAGGTCCCAAATTGGGAATTCTATATAAAGGCAAAATTGGACAAAATTAGGGGTATTATCATGCTCAGGAGATGATTTGCAGTTGATCCATCTCTTTGGTTTGAATTTATTCTGCTTGTGCTGCGTTTTTTTGAATTTTACAGGTTTATGGCTACGAACAAAATCTGTCACTATAGCCTTTAGTGACGGAAACGACTGTAGGTAAAAGTGTGGCCAAAAACAATAGTTATGGGGAAGAAGACAATTAGGTGGAAGAATCCTATTGGGTGATATGAATCACGTGCGCATTTGGGAAAGACCACTTTATTTCCTTTATATTTTATTTATGTTATTATATATACAACTAACCATCCCAGCAAATTTTGTTTTCTTACTTTGTTTCTACAGATTCAATGCATCATCATCCAAAACGCCTACCATGCGCTACCACCATTTGGCCATTGGATGTATCAATAATTCAGATCCAATGCCTCAAACAATGAAGGACTATGGGGCACTCTCATGCTGGCACAACACAGGCCCATTCTTTTCTTTTCTATTTTATTTTTTTAATTGTTTTTACTAATTATTTTCCTTTATTAAAATAACACCAAAAAATCATTATTTTTTATTTAATAACAAAATCATCAAAAAAACATTAAAAAAATCATTTTTTTCCATAAAAATATTTTATTTCATTAATTAATTAGCTTAATTTAATTTAGGGAAAATTTAATTATTTTTTTATAATTTAAATTAATTAGAAATTAGGGTTTTAATTTGTACATAACCTAATTATTTTTTCTAAAAAAAAACTAACCTAAATTTTTTTTTCAATTAGATTTTTTAGGTTTCCTAAATTATTCTCGCATTTAATTCGCCGCGTGCATTTTTTAATTTCCTTTTATTATTATTGTAACTATTTCGTGGTTGTAATAGTAAATAGGGTTTAAATTCCGCATTTTTATTTTCAGTACAAAATAATTATGTATCTGCAAAAGCCTTGTAATAGCTAGGACATTAAACTTTCTTGCTTTTAATTTCGCAAACTATAAACTGCTTAGATGTATGTTAATAGGATTGTATGGAAAGATAAACTGAAAATTAATACGGTAGAAAACCCTAAATGTGAAAAGATAAATTAACTAAAAATTACACTGCAAAGATAATCCTAGGGTTTGCCTCACTTGGTTGCCTCGAAAATAATGATCGTGTCCCTCGAACATAGGGATATCTTAGCAAAAGACCCTCAATATAAAAGTCATCATAAAGATCATAGTCCCTTAACGTCCCTCGAGTTTCCTACGAGAAATGATCTTGTCCCTCGATGTTGCCTACGAATATATGATGGCAGTCCCTTCGAACTGCTAAGGTATCCTTACATGTTTCCTTCAATGACCATTTCATCCCTTTCGATAGTCCCTCAAACTCCAACGAGGGTGCTACCTATTCCTAAATAATGGGATAGCGTTGTCTAAAAGGAAAACGAACAGAGCTTTTTTCGAGTAGGTAGAAAATCTTAAGTACTTGCTCAAAATAATAAAAACTCTTTTACACAAACACTTTCAAAATAGTTTTTAAAAACAACTTCGTCACACTCTTGAGGACAGAAACAAGGGTTAAAATGAAGTAAAACAAAACTTTTCAAAGCAAACACAAGCAATTTCAAAATGAGCAAGTACCTAAGAGCCCGTGGAAAACCAAGAATGGAAAGGGTGCTAACACCTTCCCTTTCTATAATCTACCCCCCGTACTCAGAAACATCTCGAAAAAGGTTTTTTCTATTATTTTTCCTTTTCCTTTGTTGGATGAAATAAAAGTCGATGGCGACTCTTTCTTACCGCGACATTTTGCGAACAAAAAACTCAAACAAGTATTAAACAGTCGGTTCTTCCACCGTATCACAACAATGAAAGATGCAGTCATGGATTTTGGGATCTTAGCATTCTTGTGAAATTCCTTAAGAAAACCCATTAAATCATCTTCTAAAATGTGCCAACATTTCTTTAGAAATGCAAAGTTAAAGCCATCTGGTCCAGGACTTCTGTCTCCTTCACATTCCCAAGTAACACTTTTGATCTCTTCCTTGGTAAAATATTCTTCAAGATTAAGCCTTTCTACAATAATAAGTTGTTTAAAGTCAACAACATCTAGCACTGGTCTAGAAAAAGAGGGTTCCTTAAACTTATTTTCAAAAAACTTTGCCACCTCACTCTTGATTTCATCAACACCCTTAACTCTACCATCACTAGTTAATAGTGACAAGATTTCATTTCTCCTAGACCTTTCTTTCATTATTGAGAGAAAATATTTGGAGTTAAGATCCTCTTATGTAATCCACCATTGTCTAGACTTCTTCCTAAGTAAACTCTCCTACAATTGAATACTATTCCACACGTACTCTGAGGCTTTCCTCCTCTTATCCCTCCAAACTTCATTATTATTTTGGTCAACCTCTAACATCTGGATATCTATATGGTTAAGGTCCTTAACAACCTCCTCTACCCTAAAATTAACCCATATAAACACCTCTTTATTCCACCAACTTATCCTACCCCTTATTAGTTTTAACTTCATTTTAACCAAAAAAAAAAGCACCCAACCCCACCACCTCAAAAGAATCCCATTATGTTTTTACAAAGTTCAAGAATTCAAGGTGATTCACCCAACAGATGTGTACCTTGAATGGCTTAAGCCCCCAATTTAGGTCATTAGGTTTGATCCACACTGGACTGTTATCAGAATTTTCTTTGGCCCCTATGGTTTTCGCCTTAACCTTCCACCTCTCCACTAGATATTTAGAAACTACGATTATATCTACTCTGCTTCAAGAACTCCCCTCCATATTATTCCATGTAAATAAGTTCCCTATAGTAGGGACATCCACCAGATCCATAGCCACTATAAATTCATTACTTTATGCATTTCTTTAGACCTACCTCTCGACCCCTTCCTTTCCTCCAGACACTTAATTATGTTGAATCACCCTCAATATCCAACCCTTAGGTTCTAACTTACTTTTCATATTTAACAAAGCATTCCCCAAATATCTTTTCTTAACTAAATAATAAGAAGAATAAACATTTATAAAGTAGAAAATATTACCTTTGAATTTTGCACCAATTCTTAAAAATCATTCACCATTGAAATTGAACAAAGGACTGATTATGACTGATTTCCACATTGTAATATCACCACCAGAAAGACCTTGAGAATCTATTTTTGGACATTAAATATATTTAAGATCCCACAATTTTTTTGCTATATGTTCACTCATCTTCTTCACTTTTGTCTCCTGAATGAAGCAAATATTTGCATCCCCTTTGATTAATAGTTGCCTAAGTCTTATTTTCTTTAATAAAATATCGCTCCCTCTGATGTTGAAAGTCACTATATTTATAATGACTTCAACTATTTCACCTTATTTTTACTCTTATCTTTCTGATTCTGATCCTATAATAATATCTGCATACCCCCCCCCCCCCCATCTTTATCTTTTCCAGATACACCCATAACTTTGATTGAGACCCAAACTTTGGACGCCATATTCTTGTCAGAATCACTCCAGAATCTTCTATTTCCTCGTCTAACATCTGAATCATTTATGGTGTCACAACATAAAATAGATATGTTGTACCCCAAAAGTTTCCCTCTTTTTTACTCAAGACATTCTCCTAGGGTTCTCAAATGCTTAAGGTTTCTCAAGAATTGACCAGACAAACCCTTCTCCTAAGCAATGGACTTACAACTAGGGTTTCATATTTCACAAGGAAGTTTGGGTTTCAAAGACCTCAAGCGGATTCCATGGTCCCTTATATGTCTCCAAGAATGTTCATACCAAGTTTCATGCTTTGCATCACAAGTTTGCTCAGTCAATGGCTCAAATGGCTGAAGATTAACTATATTGGGTAAAAAGTTAATTGTGGTAAACATACAGTCAAACTTCAAGATTTTTAGTCAACATCAAGATTTTGAAGTCAAGTTCATCATTTGATCAAGGTTTTTTCATGATTCATCAAGAAAAACTCTCAAATCATCAAAAGTCAAAAATTACCAAATTAGGGTTTCTTAAGGAGAAGTCAACTGAACTTTGACTAGGCATAACTCTCACATGCTTCATCAGATTTTACTCAACCAAAACTCATTTTCAAGGAAATTAAATTATATAAAACTTTTTATCTAAGCTCAAGTCCAAAAAATGCTTCATTTGAGAGATATAAGCCAATACATTATAGTTCATTTCAAAAGTCAACAAAAAGACACTTTTTGTCAAGGCAACTTATATCAAGATGAATTCTTCAAATGAAAAAATGGTCAACATAGAGATTGTAGGTGACATCTTTAGCATTCCAGAAAGTCCAAGATCACCTTCAAATGATGAAAATTGAGAGTTATGACTAGTGCAAGTTGGGAAATTTTAAGCAAATGCATAAAGTTCAAATTGAGCAAACTTGATTTTTTGGGCTATTGGGCTGTTGTTTCAGAGTCTAAACGTGTTCTACACTCCATATGCACCTCAAGACTTGTTCATACACCTCCCTTTAGTTTATTATATTTTATTTTTGATTTTTATTAATTTTAAAAGTCAAAATAAGATAAAATAAGACAAGCCTTACTACACAATTCCAAGCCCATATTATTTGACCTAAAATGAAAGCTATATATTCTCCATTATTCAGACAAACGAGCCACGAAAAACTTGTCCCAGAAACCTCCAAAAAATCACAAAATTTTCAAATCTAGGCCAACTTGCAAAACCTATTTGCATCCATTTTCAATAGATACTAACCATCCTATTCATTTCCAGGAAGATCAGAGGGTAAGATGAGATTGTTTGCAACGATCTAAAGGGCTCGAAACACCCATGCATGCATCATCGTCCTATCATTATTTCATAAATTCATATTTAATTTTCTTACTGTTTTGATTGAAGCTAACGTTATTGATGCGTTTCTGAGGTTCATTAGTGCAGGACTAGACCATCGCATGTGTCCCATGCTACCGGAATTGTGCATCACCATGATTGCACTGATTCCATGAATTTTTGTCATAGCTCTTAAACCAGTCCGTTTTAGCCTAAAATAACCACTCCATTGGATTCATAGGGCCTGATTTAGGGGGGTATGGTCCCCCTGGTTTGTGAATATCTCTTATTTTGCAGGTTGAATGAAAGGGAGCTACTGGAGAAGACAACTGAAGTTAGGGCTCAAGCGTCTCTCTGGTATATGCATTTTTGTTTAATATGTATTTTAACTATTTCAGTTTTATAAACGGATGTATCACCACCCCAGTGGTTAAAACATGTGCGCTAAGGCATTACCCTATCAAGGTGCGGGTTCGATCCCTGCATTTTTCTATTTTTCCATAATTTCTGATTTTTTGCAGGATTGTATACAAAACACGCTGGTTCTCCTTTCCTAACACAGGCGTGGGTCTGGCCTGGTGGTGAAAGTGTTGGCTGAAAAGGTACAGGGCGTGGGTTCAACACCCAGCCCTGGTAAATATTTTTTAAAACCTTGTTTTCTTTATTTTTACACTTACAAACCGTAAATTCACCAAACTAAAACTTTTTTAAAAAAAAAAAACTAATTAGATTTTTATTTAATTAATCAATTTAGATTTTAGGTTTTAATTTAATTGATAAACTCTTTTTTTTATTAATTAAAATCAATTTAGTTTTTTTAGGGTTAATCATCATTAAAACTTTTTACCAAAAAATCACCAAAAACAATTTCCTTTTTCTTTTTCTTAGTCTTACAATTAGCATAGTTTTCTTTTCTCGCGCGTTTTACGATTATTGTAACTGCTCAGAGTTTGTAATAGTAATTAGGGTTTTATTTCTTGCACTATTATTATTTTTGTACTTCTCCGAAAGCCATGTAATAGTCTAGGGTTTATTTTCTGTTTTTACTTTCCGCACATTTATCACTTTTCTATTTTTGTTACTGTTACTGTTAGTAATAAGGTCATGTATGGAAAGATAAAATATAACGGTAGCTAACCCTAATTTCAAAGATAAGCATAAGTGAAAATAATCACTTCGCACACACGCACCTCTAGGGTAACTTCCCTTGACGCCTTTCGATAAAAATAGACATGTCCCTCGAACATGGGGACACTTTAGCACTGTCCTTCGAAATCAAAGATCGTAGTCCCTCGATGACCCTTTTGATATTGCCTTCTGTAAATGATCTAGTCCCTTATGAAATTGCTAAAGCGCCCCTACGAGTTGCCTCCTATGACTGAACAATGACCCACGCATGTCCCTTTACATCCAACGGTATGACTCCCTACTAACTAATGGTAGGACAACACTATCTAAAGGAGGAGGAAATTACAATAAAGACCTTGAGTAAGGTTAGATACGCATAATCTCTTGCTCTCAAAAATTTCAAAACAAAACATTTTTTTACACAATTAAACACTTTCTTTAAAATATTTTTGAACAAATGCTTTGTACGCATTCTCGAGGACAGATACGAGAGTCATTAAAAAGTTCAACTTTTCAAAATATTTTATAAAACTCACATTCACAAAGAATTTTTAAAGCAAAGTGAGCTAGCGATTAAGAGCCCGTAGATAACTACAGATGAAAAGGGTTCTAACACCTTCCCTTTTCATAATCTATCCCCTGAACTCAATAATCTCAATGTGTTTCCTGTTCTTTTCACCCTTTTCTTATTGGATAAAAGAAAAGTCGATGGCGACTCTTACTACCCACAACATTTGCGATAGAACGCAAACCAAGTCAGTTCTCCCACTGTATTACAGAACTGGAGACTCTGCTGGGGATTACTTAAAAAATAGGGGTTACCTTAGAGTCTTAGATCACCTTTACTTGATTTTACTTGTCTACTTTGTTTGATTTAAAAATGAGGGTTGCTTGGGTTTAACACTTTGCAAAGATCCTACACCCGGATCTGGGGGTACCCTTAGGTAAGTAGCTATAGATCATGGTAACTGTACGGCATAGACCGATATGGTTGAAGTGATGGCTATGTTAGTGCGACACATTAGTTGGTACTGGTGCCCCACGAGTCAGTCGGGGATAATACTAGGCTGTCGCGTGGTGTCATAAGCACTAACTGACCTTTATTACCTTAGTTGACCCAACTTAGCCATTAGAAGGTAGTGAGATAGCCGGCTTTGGTGCAGTCCGATGTTGGTTGATACTCGATGCTACGCTCATTAAGATTCGACTCTCGGGTTTGTTTGGTGGAAATTCAGTTGTCGTGCTAAACAAAACTTGTGGGAAAAATCAGTGATATTGAGATCCCTAGAATCTGGTTACTATTCTTAGGACAGGTTGAGCCAACTAAACTTCAAGAGAGTACTTGCCTACGAACCCCATGCAAGCCTTAAATATAAGGCTCTTGTATGCTTTGTTTATGTTTATGTTTATGTTTATGTTTGTTCTTTGTTGGAGGGTCATGACTTCCAATCGCAGAAATACTATCTGAATCAACTTTGTAAAGGTACCTTCCAAGCTTGAGGAATTAGTCTCAAAATTTCCTGACAATTCTCAATTCACCAAGAGACATGGTAATCTACTTAGTTTGGTTACTACTGGTTTCAAAGAAGACATGATGAGTGTTCTGTTCTAGTTCTTTGATCCTAAACATCACTGTTTCACCTTCCTGGATTATCAGTTGGTGCCCACAATGTAAGAGTTCTCTAAGTTACTCGGAGTCCCTATTCTTGATCAAATACCTTTCACCGGCCTAGAGTAAGTTCCAAAACCTGAAGACATTGCAGCAGCCTTACATCTGAAACGATTGAACATTGTATCTAATTGGGAAATAAGAAATAGTGTCACGGGGTTTCCTCCTAAATTTCTGATAGAGAAGGCTCAGTGGTTTCTAGGTGCCATGAGTTTTCGTGCTTTTGTGGATATTTTGGCTTTGCTGATCTATGGTTTGGTGCTTTTCCCTAACCCAGACCAACTCATAGATGTAAACACCATTAAAACATTTCTTACCCATAACCTGATGCCTACTTTGCTTGGAGATATTATGCATTCTCTTAACACTCGTACTATGAGGAAGCGAGGGACTCTCATATATTGCATACCTCTACTGTCTAGGTGGTTTATTTCGCACCATCCTTGATCAGTAATGAAGAATGAACAAGGCTTGAGGTGGTCTCAAAGGCTGATGTCACTCACCCATTCAGATATCCATTGGTGTTCCCAATCTCAGGAGGAAATAATTATTATTGATCGTTGTGGGGAATCATCTAATGTGTTGCTCCTTGGCATAAGGGTAGGTATCACTTACAACCCTTCCCTAGCTCTACGCCAGTTTGGTTATGCTCTAAGAGATGGTCCTCATGATATGCTCATTCAGGGTATTATGTTCGACTATGAGAACGATCCTCAAAGTTATCATCAAAGGTTTATACGTGCTTGTGCATGGTCAACAAGATTGATAGTAAGACTTTGGGGCATACAATTTCCATTCCTCTAGAGCCTTACCTCATATGGGTGCGATTCCTTGCTCAAAATCTTATGATGCCATATCCTGATATCCTACCAATAACCGTAGAACCTGTCGTTGAAGGGGATGTTCCTCATGCTGTTTTTCATCCTGATATGCCTACTGACTTTGAGGAACTGTAAAAATCTTAGATTTAGCTCAAGGAAGAAAGGGATACCTTTGAGACTCAGTTCTATGCTAGTGAGAAGAAAGTACTGGAGTTGACGAAATGACTCCATGAAGAGGAAGCGCCCATGGGAGACTTGAGTTCATATTTTTCTTCTTTGCAATTCTTTTTGTTGTCATTATAAGCCTAGAAGGCAATTATAATTTGAACTTGTTACTAAAACTTCTTTGTTTCCTTTTGTTTAACAAATTTAAATCTCACAAAGATCCTTGAAAACATTTCACTTGCATTTACATATCATGCATATCATCACATAACAGGTACTTTCTAGACAGGTTTTCTCATCTTCTTACTGTTTATTTCAGTAAAAGATGGCTCTCGAATAAACTGTGAAAGAACTTCAAGCTCAGAATGCTCAGTTTCAGCAAATGTTCTTGGATTTATGTAAGGGAGAAGACGAGTTGAAGACCCTCATTATAAAATGGAATAATAAGAAGACTAAAAAGCCAGCAGATTTTCTTAATATGGGCAGAAGATTCAAAGATCCCGTCAGAAGGGATCTAGATTTTGAGGTCCCCCTAAATGAAGATGATAACCAAGAAGAAGATGACAAGAGTGTGAAAGCTAAAGAGAATAACAACCTTGGTTCTGGCCAAGATTCCGATGAAGACTATTCTGCTGAACAGTATCCTCCTGGTGATGACAGATACAAATAGTTGGAAGATCACCTTAATGCCATGGAAATCCAGAAAGTGACTGGACTGAATTTTGAAGAATTAGGTCTCATTTCTGGGGTGGTTATCCCTCACAAGTTCAAAGTCCCCGTCTTTGCCAAATATGATGGTGTTTCTTATCCCAAGCTTCATCTATAGTCTTATGTTCGGAAGATCCAGCCCCATACTACTGACAGAAAGTTATGGGTTCACTTCTTTCAAGAAAGTTTATCTGGGACACAACTGGAATGGTTCTATCAGCTGAAAGGAACCAACATTCGCACTTGGGAAGACCTGGTTTCAGCTTTTTACAAGCAGTATCAATACAATACTGACCTTGCACCAACTCATGTGCAACTACAGAGTATGACTATGGGCTCGCATGAAGGGTTTAAGGAGTATGCCCAAAAGTGGAGAGATTTGGCTGGAAGAGTGCAACCTCCCTTATCTGATAGGGAGCTGGATGATATGTTTATGGGAACTCTGACATGTCCTTTCTTTAATCATCTGATCGGAAGTTCTTCATCTCGTTTTATTGATTTGATTCTAACTGGGGAATGTGTCAAAGGGGTTATCAAAAGTTGAAAGATTCAAGTGGCCGCGTCTTCGAGTGCTGTAAAGAAGGCGTTCAATGGTAAGAAGGAAACAAATGTTGTTTATGTCCATAAGGGTCGTACTAGAGGTGATCACAATCCATCTGTAGAAGTTGTGCTAATTTCCAATCCTGCATTTGTACAACAACAACAGGGCAGCCAGCGTAGGTCAGATATGCTTAGAAGGCAGTTTACCAAGATCAGTATGCCACTGTCTCAGGCATTACAGCACTTACTGAAATCAGAGGTAATAGCCTTAAGGGATCCTTCTTAAATCCCAACACCTCCTCTCCTTGTTACAATACAAATGTGAAGTGTGCTTACCATTCCAATAGCCCTGGGCACGACACCAATAGCTATTGGGCTTGGAAAAACAAAATTCAGGACATGATTGACAATAAAGAGATTGAGTTTGATTCACCCGAGACTCCCAATGTGATTACTGCAGCAATTTCGAAGCACTAAAAATACATAAGTGCTATTGATGATGTTCTTTATGTTTCTACTGTAAGCAATTTGGATACTCCCCTCTTAATTATCAAGAAGAATATGTTGCAGGCCAGTTTATTTTCGGGTTGTATTGAAAAATGTTACTGTTGTGCAGCCTAACCCAACGGCTGAACGTTACTGAAAGAAGGTATTCAGAGCCTAATGGACAATCACATAATTTTGGTTGAGAATATTTCGTTTGTTGAGAATTTGTTGCAAGACTTGGAGCTGGAAAAGGTATTTGTAATTTCTGGCACTCTTATCAGGATCACTTCGAAGGTTCCTGTAAGGATTACTTCCCAACCCAAAGTTTCTCCTCTAATAATCATCGCACCTGGACCAATTCTGTATTCCTTGAATAAAGTTATCCCATGGAACTATGGAGCCGACGTCTACTACCATGGCATCAAGCAAGAACTATCGGCTGTTGAATATGTAGATGTTGAAGTTGTTGATCCTAACATTGACAATATTGATGGGACCAGTAAGGTTACTAGAAGCAGATGGGTTTTCTCTCCAGAAATCTATCCAATGACTGTCACCACACCAACTCGAGTTACCACTACCAAGTCAACTACTGAGACTCGGGGAAAAGAACGAATAACAAAACCTGCCCAGACGGAGGCACTTAAGGAAGCTACATCTGAAGATTCCTCCAGGCAAGAGTTGGAGGAGGTGTTAAAAATTATCCACAAAAGTGACTACAAGATTGTTGAATAGCTGGGGTAGACCCCATCTAAGATCTCCATGTTATCCCTGTTACTATGTTCTGAAGTCCATCCACAGGCTTTGGTGAAATTCTTGAAGTCCGCTTACGTGCCACAGGAGATTTCTGCCGATCAATTTGGAAGATATGTTGCTAGCCTAACCACTGATAATGGGTTAGGTTTTTATGATGTCGACTTGACCCTGAAAGAAGGAACCACAACAAGGCCTTATATGTCTCAACTGAATGTAGGGGAACTACTCTAGCTCATGTATTGGTTGACACTGGTTCCTCGCTAAATGTTTTACCAAAAGGTGCTCTTGACAAACTTGATTGCGAAGGGGTTATACTGAAACCTAGTGATATTGTGGTGAGAGCCTTTGATGGTTCGAAGAGGATGGTACATAGAAGTGGATATTTTGATCAAGGTAGGTTCGCATGTCTTTGAATCTACCTTCTATGTGATGGATATTCGGCCAGTGTATTCTTGTTTACTCGGACACCCTTGGATCCATGGGGCAGGTGATGTCACCTCAACCCTACACCATAAGTTGAAGTATCCTGTGAAAGGAAAGGTTGTTATAGTCTGCGGTAAAGAAGAGTATACGGTGAGTCATTTGAACTCATTCAGATATGTAGATATGGATGGCGAATTCATCGAGACACCCTGTCCGACTTTTAGAGTTATCCCTCCTACCGCTACTGAAGGTGTTTCTTCTATTCCCAAGATTACCAGGGTTCCTCCTAGAATGGCTTCTTTGAAGGATGCTATATATGTCGTAGAAGAAGGTGTTTGTACTACTTGGGGTCACCTTCCTGACATTCCGTGTAAATCTGAAAATTTTGGTTTGGGTTTCACTGCAGAGGCTCAGAGGGTTGTTTGTCGCGCTCGTACTGGAAGACCACCATTCCATGTTAGCAACAATGGAGTCAATGCTATAGAAGATGCTGACAATGACTATGACCTTGACAGCTGGACCTCTCCGACTATCGGCAACGGGCTCAGCAACTGGAATACTCAAGACATTATCTCAATCTCCTTTAGTTAGGAGTAATAGCTACTTTCTGTTTTATTGCTTTCAAAGTTTTGGTTATGTAATTTGTTTTAAACAATGACTTTAAGCCTTGTGCCTTACCCGAGGCACAATGGCCCATTTGTTAAGGGTTATCATTTCATAAACATATCTTCATTTAATAAAGCATTGGACGTTTTGCATTCAAATCTTGTTCTCTTTGTCTTTCTTTCTTTTATTTTTATCACTTTCAAATAGCTATGTATTGTTACACACACCATACAATAAATTGCAGATCTTCATCCACTTTGGATCCCGTTGATAACAATTCTACTATTGCCACTTATGACTTTGAAAATACGATCTACCAAGCTGAGGACGAAGGTGAGGAAGATTGTTAAATACCTGGAGAACTTGCCAGACATTTAGTGTAAGAGGGAAAGGATATACAACCGCATGAAGAGAGAGTCGAGGTTGTGAACTTGGGTACGTGAACATACAAGAAAGAAGTCAAAATAGGTGCCAACCTAGAGGAAGGTGTCAAGAACATGTTAATCTAGATGTTGCATGATTATGTTGAGATCTTTTCTTGGTCATACAAAGACATGCCAGGGCTCGATACTGATATTGTGGTTCACCGTTTGCCGATGAAAGATGGTTGTTCTCCAATAAAGTAGAATGTTTGTCGCATGCGTACCAAGATGTCGGAGAAGATCAAGGCTGAGTTTATGAAGCAATTCAACACAGGTTTCTTGGCTGTTACATCATATCCTCAATGTGTTGCAAATGTGGTTCTGGTACCAAAGAAATATGGAAAAGTGTGTATGTGTGTAGATTACAAGGATCTGAACAGGGAAAGCCCCAAGGATCACTTTCCGCTTCCACATATTGATGTTCTGGTCGACAACACCACTCAACACAAGGTATTCTCCTTCATGGATGGTTTATCAGGTTATAATCAGATCAAGATGGCACCTGAAGACATGAAGAAAACAACCTTCGTCACACAGTGGAGCACTTTCTGTTACAAGGTTATGTCTTTCGATTTGAAGAACGTCGATGAAACATATCAGTGTGTCATGGTAGCCTTATTCCATGACCTGATTCATCACAAGATAGAGGTTTACGTCGACAACATGATATCCAGATCTCAGACTGAAGAAGAACATCATGACCATCTACACAAGTTGTTTGAGAGGCTGAAGAAGTACAAGTTGAGGTTGAATCCTAACAAGTGCGTCTTCGAAGTAAGATCCGGTAAACTCCTGGGTTTCGTTGTTAGAGGTAAAGGTATTAAAGTTCATCCCTCCAAGGTCAAAGCCATCCAAGAAATTTCATCTCCCTGTACGGATAAGAAAGTCAGAGGCTTCTTGGGACGACTGAATTACATTGCTCGATTTATTTCCCATCTTCCAGCTACTTGTGAGTCGATCTTCAAGTTAATGAAGAAATATCAGGTAGTGAAGTGGAACAATGATTGCTAGATATCCTTTGACAAAATCAAGGAGTACCTCCAAGAACCTCCAATTCTGATGCCACCAGTTGAAGGAAGACCTCTGATCATGTACCTCACAGTGTTAGGGAACTCAATGGGGTGGGTACTGCGCCAGCATGATGAGTCTGGTCAAAAAGAGCATGCAATATACTACCTTAGCAAAATGTTTACCGACTGTGAAACAAGATACCCACTGCTCTAGAAAACTTGTCGTGCTTTGGAATGGGCTACTCGCTGACTAAGAAAGTATATGTTGACCCATACTACTTTGTTGATCTCTAAAATGGACCCTATAAAGTATATATTCGAGAAGCCCGTTCTCTCCGGAAGAATAGCCAGATGGAAAATGGTCTTAACAGAATACAACATTCAGTACACCACTCAGAAGGCAATCAAAGGAAGTGTACCGGCAGATCATTTGGCTCATCAAGCTGTGGACGACTACCAATCTCTGAATTTAGATTTCCCGGACGAGAATATCATGCTAGTTACAGATTGTGAAGAACCTGGACTGTATGAAGAACCTGAGCCAGGATCCCGATGGACTATGGTTTTCGATAGAGCTTCCAACGTGCTTTCTAATAGAATCAGGGTTGTAATTATCTCTCCCCAGGGTTTCCATACGCCTTTCACCGCTAGATTATGTTTTGATTGTACCAAAAACATGGCCAAATATAAAGCGTGCATCATGGGTATCAAAGTTTCTATTGACATGAGGAACAAGTTCTTAGATGTGTATGGGGATTCAGCCCTAGTCATCAGTCAGATCAAGGAAGAATGGGATACGAAGCACATGAATTTCATTCCTTATTGAGAGCATGTGTTGACCTTAATCCCATACTTCGAGGAAATCACTTTTGAGCACATCCAAGAGAAGAGAATCAGTTGGCAGACGCGTTAGCTACCATGTCATCCATGTTCAAAGTTAGATGGGACAACGAGGATCCTCGAATTACTATTGAGAGACTAGATGAATCAGCACATTGATACGAAATTGATATTGATTGAGTAGAGGAAAAGCCTTGGTTTCACGAGGTAAAAAGATATTTTGAGGATCAAGAGTACACTGAGGGGGCATCTATAAATGACAAGAGATTCCTACGAAGGTTCTCTTCTAAGTTCTTCCTGAGCAACGAAATTTTGTACAAGCGCAACCATGATTCGACTCTGCTTCGTTGTATGGACAAGAAGGAAGCTGAGAAAATTATGGAAGATATGCATGAAGGTATCTTCGGTACTGACTCCAGCGGACATACGATGGCTAAAAAGATTCTGAGAGTGGGTTACTATCGGTCGACCATGGAAACTGACTGCCATCACCATTCCAGAACTTGTCACAAATGTCAGATTTATGTTGACAAAGTACAGGTGCCTCCAGTTCCTCTGAATGTCTTGACTTCTCCTTGGTCATTTGCAATGTGGGACATTGATATGATTGGAGATGTTAAACCCACTACTTCTAATGGACATCTCTTCATTCTCGTCGATATTGATTACTTCATAAAGTGGGTTTTGAATTCGCTTCTTTTGCCTCCGTCACCAAGAATGTTGTTGCCCGATTCATTACATAATCTTATATGTTGGTATGGCATCCCAAAAAGGATTATCACGGACAACGGTGCTAATCTTAATAATACTATGATCATGAAACTCTGCATGCAGTTCAAGATCAAACACCACAACTCTTCTCCATATCAACCAAAGATGAATGGTGCAGTGGAAGCCGCCAATAAGAACATCAAAAATATTATACAGAAGATGACGGTGACGTATAAAGACTGGAATGAGATGGTACCATTTTCTCTTCATGGCTACCGCACTTCAGTATGAACATCAATTGAGACAACCCCACACTTCGGTATGGAAGTTATCCTTCCTGTCGAAGTTCAAATACCTTCTTTAAGGATTATGAAAGACGCGGATTTAGATGAAGACGAGTGGCTTCAGACTAGGCTGGACCAATTAAATTTGGTTGACGAGAAGAGGCTTGCGGCTGTTTGTCATGGTCAAATGTGTCAAAAGCGTATGATTAAAGCCTT
Source organism: Vicia faba (assembly GCA_948472305.1). Lineage (NCBI taxonomy): Eukaryota > Viridiplantae > Streptophyta > Magnoliopsida > Fabales > Fabaceae > Vicia > Vicia faba. The sequence goes on from OX451740.1 coordinate 180,237,093, forward strand.
CAACAAGAAAGTCAAGCATCGGGTATATCAGGCTGGTGACTTGGTAATAAAGCGCATCATCCTACCACCAGGTGATCCCATGGGAAAATGGACTCCCAGTTTTTAAGGGCCATTTTTAATCAAGAAAATATTTTCTGGCGGTGCTATGATACTTACCAACATGGAGGGTGAACATTTTCCGCATCCTGTGAACACGGATATATTTAAAAGATATTACGCATGAAAAGACCCGCTAGGTTTACTGACCTAGGAAAAAATAAGGGCATCCCAGCGAACCAAAATGGTTTGGGAAAAATTAGGGATATATATACAAAGATTGTACACCCGGTAAGTCGAAAACCTGAAAAGGCGGCTTGGGCAAAAAAGGGTATCCCGGTGGACTGAAAACCCGAAAGGGAGGTCCAGGAAAAAGTTAAGGGTTAAAGCGTACGACTATGTCTTGTTAGATCATCTACTTACAACAAGCTTTATTACCAACGTCAAGTTTAAATAGTACAGATCAATTCAGTAAACTTCTTCTGACAGCGAGGAATGATATGCTCGAAGACATAGAGGCAATAGCAGAGTTGAAACCCGACAGGATCATTTAAACATAGCTATATGTTTTGCTTTACTTTTCATTTATTACGACGATTTCCTCTTACTAGGATTTCTGTCTCTTTGTACAAAATTCCCTGTTTATAGGAAAATTATACAAATCAATTTCAAAATTCAAATTTGTTTCACTTTTTCTATTTTGTTTGCAAAAATGTCCAATGACTAATTTGAATGAACATATGCATATGAATATGATTACTATATGCATAAAAACAAGAAAAAGCAGTTACTAAAGACTCTAGGAGTTGGGATAACTTCCAAGTCATCCACAAATCCCCACAGAGAAAATCTCCATGGGATTATCCCCACGTGTTACCTTCATAAGCTCATCCCAGATGGAGATGTATGCCTCTCGCATGTCTAATACGCCTTCAGACAGGAATTAGGATATTTTCCAGCCATTAGTATAATCATACTCCCTAGCTAATCCCCCTAGCGGATAAAGGAGTCTGGTCATTTCTCCAACATACGGCGGTGTAATACGGTGGGAGAATTGACTTGGTGTTTTGTATTTTATCGCAAATGTTGCAGATACTAAGAGTCGTCACTGACTTTTCTTTTATCCAATAAAGGAAAGGGTGAAAGAACAGAAAAGACCTTTTGAGAATTTTCTTGAGTTCGGGGGGTAGGTTATGAGAAGAAAAGGTGTTAGCACCATTTTCATCCGTAGTTATCTACGGGCTCTTAATTGCTAGCTCACTTTAAAAATGCCTTGTGTAAGTTGAAAGATGTTTTGGAGATGTTTTGAAAGTGGTGATTTTGTAATGATTCTCGTATCGTTGAGAATGTATACAAAATATTTGTTTTGGAAATATTTTGAAAATTCCTTAGTACGGTAAACTTTGTAATCATTCTCATATCATTAAGAACGCATATAAAGTGTTTGTTTTGAAAATATTTGTTTGAAAAGAGAATGTTTTGAAAAGATGTTTGTTTTTGAAAGTGTGAGGTGTGAAAACGGTTTTAGTTAGTGAGTAAGCAATTACCAGCAATCTACCTACTCAAAAAGTCTTTGTTCTTTTCCTTTCTCCTTTAGATAATGCTACTTTAACATTGGTTGGTAGGGAGCCATATCATTGGATGTAAGGGATAGGCTTGGGTCATTGTACATTCATAGAAGGAAACTTATAAGATACTTTAGAAATTTGTCGTAAGGGACTGAGATCGTTTATTGAAGGCAACATCGAAGGGTCATCGAGGGACTATGATCTTTTAACCGAGGGTTTTTGCTAAAGCATCCCACGTTCGAAAGACGTGACTATTTTTATCCGAGGCAATAAGTGTGGGTTACCCTAGAGGTGCATGTGTGTAAAGTGTGTTTGATTCAATTATTTGTCTTGGATTAGGTTTTTCTAATTTTTGCTTTTAAATCTTATCATGCAAACCCTAATTACTAACAATAATAAGGAAAGTGATAAATTAGGGAATTTAAATATCCTACGCGATTACAACGCTTTGGGAATGAGGGGTACAAGTTTGTGAACAGGGGAGGAAATCAATAAACCCTAATTATCTATTACAAACCCTTGAATAGTTAATAATGCGACATAAAATGCGCGAGAATGTAAAGTAGGGAAAAAAGAAAAGGAAATTATTTTTGATGATTTTTTATGAAAAAAAGGTTTGATGACTAATTTAATTAAAAGGAAAATTAATTTGATTGAAGAAAAACATAGGTCTAAGTTAACTTAAAAAGAAAACTAATCATTTAGAAAAATATTTTTTAATGTTTTATTTAGAAAAATGTTTTGTGAAATAAATGATAAAAAGCCTAATTCTAATCATTTTTATTAGTTAAAGAAAAAATAATTGATTAAAAACTAAACTTAATTTTTTATGATTTTTATGATTTAATGTATTTTATTAAATAAAGTAAATAAATAAAAGAAGAAAATATAAAAAAGAAATAAAAATTATTGGGCCATGAGTCAGAAGTAAAAAAGGGGTGATGAAAAGAAAATAAGAAAAGTTTGGCCCAAACAGATTTTTTTGTTTGTTTGAATCAGGAAAAAAAGAAATGGGCTACGTTGAAAAGCAATTAGGGGGTGAGGAAATAGCAAAAACAAAAAAATAAAAGGGCCCAAAACAAAGGATCCCAGCGCCTGTATTGATCCAGTGTGGCTGGCCCTTTGAGATGCATCATGGGGTATGCGTGTGGAACATTGGATCTTGGTTGCTTGCATATCTAATGGAATTAATATGAAGCTCACGGTAGACGCGTGTGGCTTGTATGTACTTGATTGACAAATAAAACTTTGAAAAATAAAATTCCAGAGGCAGGGATCGAACCCCTGGCCTGGCACATTAACACTCTACACATACACAGGGGCGCGCCTGGCCTGGTGGTGAAAGTGTTTGCTGAAAGGGTAGAGGGCGTGGGTTCAACACCCAGCCCTGGTAAATATTTTTTTAAAACCTTGTTTTATTTATTTTTACACTTACAAACCCTAAATTCACCAAACCAGAACTTTTAAAAAAAAACCTAATTAGATTTTAGGTTTTATTTAATTAATCTATTTAGATTTTAGGTTTTAATTTAATTAATCAACTCTTTTTTTAATTAATAAAATCAATTTATTCTTTTTTTAGGGTTAATCATCATTAAAACCTTTTATCAAAAGATCACCAAAACAATTTCCTTTTTCTTTTTCTTAGTCTTACAATTAGCATAGTTTTCTTTTCTCACGCGGTTTACGATTATTGTAACTGCTCACAATTAATAATAGTAATTAGGGTTTTATTTCCTGCACTATTATTATTTTTGTACTTCTCCCAAAAGCCATGTAATAGTCTAGGGTTTTATTTTCTATTTTTACTTTCCGCACATTTATCACTTTCCTATTTTGTTGCTGTTACTGTTAGTAATTAGGTCATGTATGGCAAGATAAAATAAAACGGTAGCTAACCCTAATTTCAAAGATAAGCATAACTGAAAACAATCACTTCACACATGCGCACCTCTAGGGTAACCTCCCTTGATTCCTTTCGAAAAAAACAGTCATGTCCCTCGAACGTGGGGACGCTTTAACATTATCCCTCGAAATCAAAGACCATAGTCCCTCGTTGAACTTTTCGATGTTGCCTTCGGTAAATGATCTAGTCCCTTATGAAATTGCTAAAGCACTCGTACGAGTTGCCTTCTATGACTGAACAATGACCCACACATGTCCCTTTACATCTAACGATAGGGCTCCCTTCTAACTAATGGTAGGATAGCACTATCTAAAGGAGAAGTAAATTACAAGAAAGACCTTGAGTAAGGGTATATACTCATAATCGCTTGCTCACAAACATTTTAAAACAAAACATTTTTACACAATTAAACACTTTCTAAAATATTTCCCAAAAAACGCTTTGTACGTATTCTCGAGGACAGATACGAGAGTCATTACAAAGTTTGAATTTTAAAAATATTTTCTTAAACTCACATTCACAAAGCATTTTTAAAACAAAGTGAGTTGGCGATTAAGATCCCGTAGATAACTACAGATGAAAAGGGTGCTAACACCTTCCTTTTTTATAATCTACCCCCCAAACTCAATAATCTCAAGGTCTTTCCAGTTCTCTTCACCCTTTCCTTATTGGATAAAAGAAAAGTTGGTGGCGACTCTTGTTATCCGCAACATTTGCGATAGAACGCAAACCAAGTCAGTTCTCCCAACGTATTATAAGATCCACCAGGGAATTAAGAAATAATATCTTCATGTACTTCAATGGATTGAGAGAAAGTAGTGATGGGGAAAGGTTTTGGTCTAGGAGGTAAACGAGCTGAAAAGGGGATTGGTTTATTTACATCCTAATGACACCCTCTTGAGAGATACAATTTGGTTTTCTTAAGATTAATGGGCCACCAATGTTTATTGGGCTTGAGGTAATTGGGTCAGATTCATCTTGTTGGGACAACATACCTTTGAGTCCCTGGTTAATAAACTCCCACATAACTCTACCTCCAGGAGCTTACCCACCTTGAGTATTAACAACAAATGTTGGATTAACACGTGTTACAACAAGGGGTCCATATTATGCTGACTTTCTCCAATTTCTTCACAATAATCTTCCAGGATTTTTTGAAATTGACTTTTACTCTTTCTTACTACTTAAAGTATCTTTGAGGGCGTGCAGACTTCATTGGAATTTAATGTTCACTGATCATAATCGAATGAATTGACAACCTCCTCATGATTACCTTCTTGTTTTATACACCTAAGGCTTTTCTAATGCAGTTATTACTTACTTGCAATTCCCACTCACATCATGGTTAAGAATTTTTTCCCCAATAAACTGCAATTATTGATAAGAATTAGACCAAATAAAATCTCTCTCTCTCCACTTACATCACGGGTAAGAAAGAAAACTTAACAAAATCTTCTCAATTCGTTTAAGTTCTCTCATCTCTCTCACGCTCATCTTCTCTCTTTGAAAATCAATCACGCCTCTCACAATATTCGTTTCTCTTCACCTCTCTCACGATCTCTGTTTCTATTTTTCTATTCCTCTACCCAAAACAAGTACTCATTTTATCAGATACAAAAATAAGCTAACAATCTACGATTAAAAAAATCAGAAACCCTAGGTTGTAAACTGCAAAATCATACAACAATCATCTCGAGATAGAAAAAAGAGTTAAGGATTCAACCTTTTGAAGTTAAGCGAGAGTGAACAGCGGCGGCCCTGGTGTGCGATGGTGGTGGATCTGGTGTGCAATGAAGGAAGGCATGGATCCTGGTGACGATAGCAAACTTCTTTCGACTGAAACATGTATCTCCTCTCTTTATTCTTCTCTTTGCTTGAATTCTGCACTATGTTATGTTGTTATTGTTTATACGTGTGCTGCATTCTTGATGTTGCTTTTGTATGCGTGTGTGTTGAATGAGAGTGAATCAATGGTGTTGTTGTGGTTTCAGGGAGAGTATGAGAAGGTAGATTGAAGTTTTTTGGTGTAATATTTTAAGCTTAGGAGTATGGGCTAGAGTTTGGTTTTGAGTTGAATAGGGAGTATGCGGTCTTGGTAGGTTGAGGGGTCCTGAGTTGATGAGCTTATAAAGTGTAGTAATGAGCAATTATACGGGAGAGGAGTAGAGTGTTTGAAAGTGAAGAGTGAGGTCTTCCTTTACTGATTTCTCTCTGCCTGCTTTATAGTGAAATAAAACCATATTTTTGGGAGGGAAAACTTGGTGATTTTGAAAACTTTGTTATACTATTTTTTGTTGTTTTTCTAATGCAAGAATTATTTTGCTAATTTGATGCAATATTTGGATGTTTATGACAAGTTTTGGAGCAGCAACACTAGATCTAGTTTTACAGGTTATCTAGGTACATCATGACCAAGGTTTTTGACTGTGTGATGGGCATGTTTTTTTTGCAGCAATAGCAGGGTTGTTTTTGTGCAATTGTTGGACTATTTTTGACAGTTTTTCCTCTGATTTTTTTGCAGGCTGTTTTGTAGCAGGTCTTGGGCTATGGTGTATTGATTTTTCTGTGGACATGGCGCGTTTCTTGTAGCATAGGCCAACAAACTGCTTTTTTAACTGGTTTCTTTGGTGTTTTATGGGCATCAAGTTTGGACACATTGAAACTAAGTTTTGGATGAATTTTGGGAGATTGGTGTCATTTAGATACAAGACTTGGTCATCTTGAATTTTGTAAATTGAATATGTAACTTTGTTATGACATGGAATATTTGAATGAAAAATGAGAACTTTTGGTGAAACGTGGCTTAGATTTTATTACATTTGAAACATGGTGTAGCATGGAAAGTTAGAGACTTGCTGCAGCATGAGAAAAGTTAGAGACTTGCTGCAGCATGATAAAACTAGTAAAGATATCCTTAGACATCAACCTTTAGAAATGTTGTAATTTTTTTATTTAAGATGACATCTAAAATTAGTATTGTGAATTGTGGGAAGTGTGAATATAGATGTATCTCCTATTTTGGTATAACGACCTTGGATTAAAAGGAATTTGTATAAAATGAATGAAAGGTGAATCTTAGAACTTCAATTAATCGAATCTTGGCGAACAAACCAATGCCTTAAGAACTTTAATCAGAATCCAACTTTGATCCAATAATCACAAACACTCAAACACGTACTAATTGAATTATAAGCAAACGACCAATCAAAGAATCTTCAAACTCAAAAATCTAGTTTCATGAATGGTCTCATCATAAGAATCAAAGTATTTGAAGAAACGATTATGGCATGAATTGGAATTAGAAGTTAAGAACATTCTAAGTCAAGAAATGACCTATAACGATTCAATAACTTCCATGGTATTTGCAATCACAATTTGCCTTCGATCCTTGAAGAAAACTTGTAGAAGACATCTCTTATGACAACATGCAAAAATAATCGTCCCAAAATGCTGAATATTGTAGAAGTTACAATCCCAATACAGTTGATTTTTAGTCATCCGAGCAATTGACTGAGCGAACTTGTGATGCAAGGCACGAAATTTGATATGAGCATTCTTGAATACATATGAAGGACCATGAAAGCCACTTGAGACCTTGGAAACCCAATCTTGGTTGAGAAATACCAAACCCTAGTTGTTGACCCATTGCTTAGGAGGAGAATTTATATGATCAATTCTTGAGCCAACTTGAGCATTTGAGAACCCTAGGAGAATATCTTGAATGAAAAATGGGAGGGAAATTTTTTGGGTACAACAGTATGCATATTCTATGATGTATGAATGTGAAATGTTATTGAAGTGTATTTGTAAACCCGTGTAGTATCTTCGTCTAGGAAAATAAATCCCTGAATATTGTTGGGGATAAAGAATATGTGCATTTTCGATCTTGTCTAGAATGCTTCCGCTGGGGATTCTTGTTTACTTGTTTGAGGAAACTCTATAGGGGATGTTGAATTCCTACTTGGGGAGTAGAATTTAGGAACATTAGTCGTTCATGGCTCTACTGGGGGATTTATTTCTTATATACCCTGACTGGGGATAAAAGAGATGGATAACCTTCCGACTTGTCTGGGGAGGATAAAGTTAACTTGGTACCTGGTCCTATTCTAGGTTTTGCAGTAACTTTTTGGGGATTGTGGTGACTTCACTAGGGAGAGGAATTTTGTCAGTGATTTGTGGTAGTCTGAGGAATAGACTTAAGTTGGGGAAACCGTAGTCTGTTGGGGAAATAAACCCTATTGACAGAGAAGTTCTCTACTGAGGAAACAAGCTCTCCTGGGGAAATTGAATTTGGTAGAGGGAAGAACTCTGTAGGTGTTTTACAGTTTTCAAACTCAGGGTGGGAAGAGAATTTACATGGATTATACTGACTGGGACATCGTAGGGAAACTGCAGGGAATGTATCCTTTATTGAGGATGAATTTGTGAAGATTACTCTGCGGGGATAACCTCATAGAAGAGACTCTAGGGATTTATGGACAAGTTAAATGCCATCCCAGCTCTTAAAATCTTGAGTAGATGCTTATTCCTGTTCTTATGCATATATTTGTTAACAGTTAATCATGTTCATATGCATACGTTCATTCAATTTTAGTCATTGAACGTTTTTGCAAGCAAAATAGAAAAAACAGAAAGTTTGAACTTTAAGGTGTATTTGTATTGATGATTTGCCTATAAACAGACAATTTTGTACAAAGGGACATAAATCCTAGTAAGAGGAAATTTTCGTGAAATGAAAGGAATACAAAGTGAAAACAAAACATATAGTTATGTGGAAATTATCTCGTTGGGTTCCAACCCTGTTATTGCCCCTATGTCTTCGGACATCTCATCCCTTGCTATCATAAGAAGTTGATTGAACTGATCTTGTACCATTTGAACTTTTGACTTTGGTAAAGTTGGCTGTAAGTGATCCAACGGGACATAGTCGTACGCTTCAATCCCTAATTTTTTCCTGGACCGCCCTTTCGGGTTTTTATTCCACCTGGATACCCTTTTTTGTGCCTAAGCCGCCCTTTCAGGTTTTTGAATTGCCGGGTGTACAATATTTTGTATATAACCCTAATTTGTCTCGAACTTTTTGGTTCGCAGGGATGCCCTTACTTTTTCCTAGGCTAGTCAACCTAACGAGTTATTTTTATACGTAGTATTTTTTTACTATGTTTGCATTTATAGGGTGCGGGAAGTCTTCACCGTCCATGGTGGTTAGCATCATAGCACCGCCCGAAAATACTTTCTTGACAACAAATCGCCCTTCGTAGGTGGGAGTCCATTTTCCCCTGGGATCACCTTGTTGTAGAATGATGGGCTTTATTACCAAGTCACCATCCTGATATGCCTGAAGCTTGATCTTCTTGTTGAAAGCCTTGATTATACTTTTCTGGTACATCTGACCGTGACAGACAGCCGCGAGCCTCTTATCATCAATCAAATTTAACTGATCCAACCTAGTCTAAATCCACTCGTCTTCGTCTAAGTCCGAATCTTTCATAATCCTCAGAGAAGGAATATGAACTTTGATAGGCATGGCAGCTTCCATGCCATAGACCAAAGAGAATGGGGTTGCCCCAGTTGATGTTCGCACCAAGTACGATAGCCATGAAGAGCAAATGATAACATTTTGTGCCAGTATTTATAGGTCACAACTATCTTTTTCATAATCTTATTTATATTCTTGTTGGCGCACGCCATTCATATTTGGATGATACGAAGAAGAGTTGTGGTGCTTGATCTTGAACTGCGTGCAGAGTTCAGTAATCATGGCGTTGTTGAGGTTGGTACCATTGTCAGTGGTGATTCTATCAGGGATACCATACCGACAGATGAGGCTATTCTTAATGAAATGAGCCATAACACTCTTGGTAACTGAGGTAAATGAAGCTGATTCAACCCATTTGCTAAAGTAGTCAATGGTGACAAGGACAAAATGATGTCCATTAGAGGCAGTAGGCTTGATTTCTCTGATCATATCAATGCCCCACATTGCAAATGGCCAAGGAGAAGTCATGACATTAAAAGGAACTGGAGGTACATGAACTTTACCAGTATAGATCTGGCACTTATGGCAAGTCCTCGAGTGGTGATGACAGTCGGTTTCCATGGTCGACCAATAGTAACCAGCTCTCATAATCTTCTTGGCCATAGTATGTCCACTGGAGTGAGTACCAAATTTGCCTTTATGCATATCCTCCAAAATTTTCTCTACTTCCTTCTTGTCCATACAACGAAGCAGGGTTAAATCATGGTTGCGCTTGTACAAAATCTCATTGCTCAAGAAGAAATTAGTTGAGAACCTCTGTAGAAATTTCTTATCATTGATAGATTCTCCTTCAGGGTATTCTTGAGCCTCAAGATATCTTTTACTTCATGATACCAAGGCTTCTCTTCTACTCCATCAGTGTCAAGTTCATAACAGTGTGTCGGTTCGTTGAACCTTTCAATGGTAATTTTGGGAGCCTCGTTGTCCCATCTGAGCTCGAACATGGATGACATGGTGGCCAAAGCATCCGCCAACCAATTTTCTTCCCTTGGGATGTGCTCAAAGGTAATCTCTTTGAAGTACAAAATCAAGGTTACCACATGTTCTCAGTAAGGAATAAGATTCAGATGTTTCGTGTCCCAATCTCCCTTGACCTGAATGATTACCAATGTTGAATCCTCGTATACGCTAAGGAATTTGATTCTTAAGTCAATAGCTGCTTTAATACCCAAGATGCACGCTTCGTACTCAGCCATGTTGTTGGTACAGTCAAAGTAAATCCTGGAGGTGAAAGGCGTATGGAAACCTTCGGGGGGAAATGATCACAACACCAATCCTGTTACCCAGTGCGTTGGAAGCTACATCAAAAACCATATTCCATTAGGATCCTTGCTAAGGTCCTTTATACAGTCTAGGATTTTCACAATCTGTAATCAGCATGATATTCTCATCCAAGAATTCAAAGTGCATAGACTGATATTCATCTATAGCTTGATGCGCCAAATGATATGTCAGTACACTTCCTTTGATTTCTTTTTGTATGGTGTACTAGATGTCATATCCAGTTAAAATCATTTTCCGTCGAGTTATTCTTCCAGAGAGAGTTGGCTTTTCAAATATGTACTTGATAGGATCCATTTTAGAAATCAATAGAGTCGTATGGGTCAGCATATACTGTCTTAGTCGGCGAGCAGTCCATGCCAAAGCGTAACAAGTTTTTTCGAGTAGTGAATATCTTGTTTCACAGTCGGTAAACTTTTTTCCAAGGTAGTATATTGCATGCTCTTTTCGACCAGACTCGTCATGCTACCCCAACACACACCCCATTGAATTCTCTAACACGGTCAGGTACATGATCAGAGGTCTTCCTTCAACTGGTGGCATCAAAATTGGAGGTTCTTGTAAGTATTCCATGATTTTATCAAAAGCCATTTGACAGTCTTCGTTCCATCTGACTACTTGATCTTTCTTTAGCAGCTTGAAAATTGGTTCACAAGTAGCAGTCAAATGAGAGATGAATCGGGAAATGTAATTGAGTTATCCCAAGAAACCTCTGACCTCCTTCCCAGTAAGTGGAGCTGGATTTTCTTGGATAGTGTTATACCCTAAAATTTTCCCTCTCACTTATCAAGAATTTCCTCACAAGATCTCTTGGACTCAAGACTGCATTAGGGTTTGACCAGCTCAAGACATCTCCTCATGCACTGATGACAAAAATTAGGGTTTGAGTTTGCACAAGGATTTTTGGACTATCAATGCTTAATATGACTTTAAAGGATCATTATGGACTCCTAATATTTCTCATGTCAAGTTTCAAGTCCTAAATCACACTTTTGATCAATCAATTGAACAGTTGACCAAAAAATCAGGTGTATTAGGGAAAAAGTCAACCATGGCCAATTTACAGTCAAACTTCATAATTTTTTATCCATATCAACATCTTAGACTCATATGTATCATTTGATCAAGTTTGGACAATAATTCTTCAAGAAATTTGATCAAATCATCAAAAGGGCAAAATGGTCAAAATGAGGGTTTTGATTGAGAAAGGACAATTTCTGATTTTTGACCTAGAAAATGATCAATTGGTTTGAAGTATGATTTCAAGAGTTCAATTTCATCATCTTGACCTAATAACATGATTCAAAACATTACAAATTCATTGGATTGACAGATGAATTTTTCAGTCAGCTGATCAAAAGTCAACTGTACACTGAAAAGTCAAACTTTAACTTTTTGGTCAAATTCAAGTGCCAAAGGTCATAATCCATCAAAAAATGTCAAAATATGAAACTTTTTCATCAAGAATTCAAGATTTTATTTTGAAAAGATGAAATTTCTTAACTTAGAAATTTTTCTAAGTATATAAAATTTCTTATTTTTTCACAACTTTGAGCCAAGTTTTCATCATGATGCAAGATGATTCAAAGGAAACTTCCAAAATGAAAGTTGTAGAACTCCACGAAATCTACAACTTTGATTCACACAATTTCTCCCAAAAATGCTTGGATCTCAAGATATGATTTTGTGAATACATGCTCATGAACTAAAATAACTTAGTGAAATTTTGTCCTAGTTAGGCAGATTTTTGACCTAACTTCATGCCAATTTTTCACATAGTTCCAAATGGAATTTTCAAAAACAATTCCAAGATGATTTGTAGAGCACATTGCAAGCTTTCCAAAATGTCTAAGAACTCCTTAAGATCATTCATGAGTAGGGAGAATTGAAGAGATGAAGTTGGTGATTTATCACTTTGATTTCAAGTCATTTTGTGAAGCACATTGGATCCAATCCTCAAGCATGCTGAACAAATCCTACTTTGCAGGCTTCTAACTTGACTTTCACTCCATAATTAAATGTTTTCACAGTTGTTGGAAGCTTTAAGCCAAGCATTGAATGCATTGTACGAGAATAATTCCATTTTTGGGAGAAAGGCAACATTGCCATTTTGGAAAAGCAAGCTTTATGCAAAGTCAGCTTGCATTGAGCCTTGCACTTGTTTTTTCTGCACAAACACACTCCACTCAATTAGAACAAGCATGATAAAAGGACTCAGCCCCCCTACTAGCTTGGTACTGCACCTTGGAACCATGCTTGCTAGCTTTGCTTCACAAACAAGAAACCAAGCAAACAGGTGAATTTTTGAAATCTAAATTGTTACAAGACTTAAGACCTTTTGCTTATAAGTATATACACTATTTGAAAGTTGACACACGAAGGCTAAGACTCCAAAACACTCCAAAAAACTTTGTAACTGAAAATATGCCATAGCTTGACAGTTTTGAACCTTACACATCCATCTCCAAATCCACTCGTGCGTATTGAGTTCTAACCACCCAAACACTTAATATACCTCATATCTAAGTGATCCAGACCCTTGTTCCCTCAATGTAACTCCTCCTCCACAATCCACCATTTTCAAATATCAAGCTTGCAGGTTGACTTGAGTAGGGAGATTCAGGGACTTTTAGGACAAAGTAAGGATTGGAATACACTCAGGGAGGTCCATGCAAGCTAAACAGATCCTCAGGCCTTCTCAAAACTTGCTCAAACTCCATTCAAGATCTCAGCTACAAGAGGTAAAATCTTAAACTTCTATCTCTTCATACAAGCATCATTTGGTCCTGATTTATGAAAGAAAAATGTAGATATCCTCGCCCTAAAGCTAACCATCTTCATAGTTTTTATTTATATTAGTTGTGTATAGAGAATTTTGGATTTGAAATTTCTGCAAAAATTAGGTTTCAGATTAGGGCCAGTAAAATTAGATCTTATCTTTGACTTTTAGTTTACATAAATTATATGGTTGAACTCGTGGGAAGAAACACTATAACTTTCATGGTTAAAATTTCCATTTTTATGGAGAAATGAAGAAGATTCAGGTGATCCGGCCATGGCTCAAGGTTGAAGATGAAGTTGCCTTCAGGAGGCGTTTTCTAATATATATTTATGCTTTTTTTTATATAAACGGATGTACAGCCACCCCAGTGGTAAGGCAACGCGCCTAAATGCTAGAGGTCATGGGTTCGAGCCTCAACGCGCTGCCTTTTGCAATTTTCTCACATTTTTCCATCTTTTTTGTCCCTTTGCAGCGTTGGGCTTCCTGCTTCATGGGCCTTGGATTTTTTCTAACATTTACACCATGTCTGCTTATGACACCCCTGGCCCATTTCATTTTATTTATTTATTTTAGTTTTATTTTATTTTATTAAATATATTTTTTTTAATATTAAAAAATCATAAAAATATAAAAAAAATGTTAGATTTATATTTTGGTTTGTTTTATTTTATTTTTCTCACATAAAATATTTTTATTTAGTTATATATTATCTATTTTTATTAAATAACTTTGTAAATTAAATTAGAACTAGCTTAATAGTTATTTTCTTTATATCCATTAAATATTTATTTTAATATAAAAAAGGACCAAAAATATTTCATAATGCCATATATTATTTTCAAGATAACAAAATACAAAAAAAAATACTTTTTTTTCATAAAGAAACTTATTTTTTTTAATCAAATAGAATTATGGTTTATTCAACAATCTTTTCTTAAATAATTCCTTTCCTTAATTAATTTAAGTTAATCTTGATTTACTTATTTTTCTAATTAGGTTTTAGTTTAAAGCTTTTCCATATAAAAACCAAACAAAAATCTCCTTTGCATTTACACATCTTTGCATATTTAGTTCATCTTGTATATTATTTATTCAAATATTTGTACATATTCAATTTGGTTGTAATAGATTAATTAGGTTTATATTATTGCAATCCCCATTCATAAATTGTATACCCCCTCTCACAAATGTTGTAAAAGCGTAGTAACTTCAAATTTCACAATTTATCGCTTTTACATAACATGCTAGTAATTAAGGTTTGTATGGCAAGATAAAACCAATCAAATAGAAAACCCTAATTCAAGACAAAATCTAGCATGAAAATGACACACTTGCACACAAACATCCCTAGGGTTGTCCCACTTTGTTGGCTTATACAAAAAATGGCCATATTACGCATGTAAGGTATCTTAGCAAAACAAACAAATACAAGATCATAGACCCTCGATGATGCTATTCAAAGTTGCCTTACAAAAATGATCTTAGTCCCTCAAAAATGCTAAGATGCCTTGCAATATTTCTAATCATTGTTATACGATGACCCACGCCCGTCCCGTTTACATCCAAAGATAGGGTTGCTTACCAAATCAATGGTAAGACAACAATGTCAAAGGAAAAGGAAATGAACAAGAAAGACATTTGAGTAGATAGATTGCTCTTAATTACTTTCTCCATTTCAAAATAAATATCCTTGCAATTTTCCAAACAAACACATACACATTTCCAAACATCTTACAAAATTGAAAACATTTTCAAAAAGATCAACATCTTTGTATACATTCTTACGAACGCGAATCATTACAAAGATTACCTAAACAATGGCCTCTTTTACAAAATACTTTCAAAACCACATAAAGCACAATTTCAAACAAAAGCAAGTGATCTAGCAAGTAACTAAGAGTCCATGGAAAACCATGGATGAAAAGGGTGATAATACCTTCCCTTTTCATAATCTACCCCCCGAACTCAAGAATAATCTCAAAGGTATTTCCTGTGCTTTTTCACCTTTCCTTTTGGATAAAAGAAAAGTCGGTGGCGACTCTTGCTAACCACAACATTTGCGATAAAACGCAAAACAATCAAGTCAGTTCTCCCACCGTATCACAGAACTGGCGACTCTACTGGGGAGAATTCTAAAAGTGGGGTTACCTTAGGGATTAGATCACATTTACTTTCTTACATTGTTTGACTTGTATGCTTTACATTATGGTTCTTTGTTTGGGTTTGAATCCTCTACCCGAATTTGGGATACATTATAGGTAAGTAGCAATACGTTGTGGAAACTGTGTGGGGTATACCGACATGGTCTAAGCAGTAGCTATGTTAGTGCGACATATGTGTGAGTACCGGTAGCCTTTGAGTTAATCAAAGATAATACTGGGCCGCTGAGTGTTGTCATGAAGCACTAATGAACTTTTATAACATTTACTTGACCAACTTGCCTTTAGGATGTAGTGAGATGGCCGGCTTTGGTGCAGTTCGAAGTTGGTATATACTCGATACTACACTCATTGAGGTTTGGTTTCTTGGGATATTTCGGTCGCCATTAAAGAGGCTTGTGCTGAAACAATGACCAAGGAAACAAACCAGTGATATTGAGTTCCTTAGAACTCGGTTACTATTACTAGGATAGGTTTGAGCCAACTAAACTTCAAGAGGGTACTTACCTATAAAACTCCATGCAATCCTAAACTAAGGACTTGTTTGCTTCGTTTGTATATGCATATTTATACATAACATCATGAACATCATATATATCCACTAACCATTTCAAGGATTTTGGGATTCATCTTGGTTTTTGTTTTGTAGGATATGGAATCACTTCGCAGGAAAACTATTCAAGTCAACCTTGTGAGAATCCCTCTACAACTAAAGGAGCTAGCTTCAAGGATTCCTGAAAACTCTCCATTCACCGAGAGGCATGGTCATCTACTGAACTTGGTCACCTCCAACACAGATGAGGACATGTTGAAGGTGCTCTTTCAGTTCTTTGATCCTTTGCACCATTTCTTTACATTCCCCGACTATCAACTTGTGCCTACTTTGGAAGAATTCTCCCAACTCTTGAGGATTTCCATTCTCAATCAACTACCTTTCAACGGTACGGAAAGAGATCCAAAGCCAGAAGAGATTGCTCAAGATCTACACTTGCACTCATCTGATATCACAACTCATTGGGAAACAAGGAGTGGTGTCAAAGGCTTCCTAGCAAAGTTTCTGTTTGAGAAAGCCCAAAGTTGTTGGAATTCCTTAGACTTGCAAGCCTTTGAGGAAATTGTGGCTCTCCTCATCTATGGGATGGTTTTGTTTCCAAATCCTGACCAACTCATAGATGTGAACACCGTCAAAATCTTCATATCACGCAACCTGGTGCCTACATTGCTAGGGGATATCCTACACTCTTTTCACACTCGCACAATAAGGAAAAGAGGTGTCCTTATGTGTTGCACTCCTCTCTTGGAAAGATGGTTTATTTCTCATTTTCCCCAATCAGTATTAAAGAATGAGAAAGGGTCAAGGTGGTCACAAAGGTTGATGACGCTCAAGCATTCATACATTCATTGGGGCTCCCGATCCAAAGAGAATGTTATCATTGTTGACCGTTGTGGAGAATTTCCTAATGTCCCTTTACTTGGTATTAGGGGAGGAATCACCTACAACCCTTGCTTAGCCTTAAGACAGTTTGGTTATGCTCGAAGGGATGGCTCGCACGAGATGCTGATTCAAGGTTTGGTATTTGACTACGACAACAACAATCAAGGTCTTCGCCAAAGATTTATCCGAGCTTGGAGGATGTTGAACAAGGTGGATATCAAGACTTTGGGGCACAAGAATTCCATCCTTCTTGAGCCTTACCTCAAATGGGTACGAACTCGCGCTCAGAGTCTTATGATGCCTTACCCCTTCATTCTCCCGGTAATCATTGAGCCTGTTAAGGAAGGAGATGTTCCATACACTATCCTACATCCTGACATGCCCACATCTCTTGAAGACCTCCAAAGGTATTGGATACAACTCAAAGGAGAGCGAGATACTTTTGAAGCCCAATTCTACGCAAGCGAGAAGAAGGTTTTGGAACTCACTAGGCTACTTCATGAGGAGCAAACTCTGAATGCCTACATTGCACCAAAGAGGATGCGCACTACTTTTCTATCTTAGAGTTTGTATTATTTTGCCCAAGAGGAATTGATGTACTCAAACTTTATCTTATTAATATAACGTGTGTTTCTTTTTTGTCTAAAACAAATCTGAATCTTTGAAATCCTTGAAAACATTGCATATGCATATACCATTCATCATAACATAAGTAGGTCTTTTGCAATAAGTCTCCTTATCTCTCCATTGTTTATTTCAGTAAGATGGATCTCGAGCAAACAGTGAAAGATCTCCAAACTCAGAATATGCAGTTTGAACAGTTGCTCATGACCCTAGCCAAGGGGAAAGAAGAGTTGAAGACTCTGCTGGCTGAAGAGAGGAAAAAGAAAACAAAGAGGGTAACCGGAGTCTTAAACATGGGAAGAAGATTTCAGGGGCAGACAAGGAGGACTTTGGACTTTGCAACAACATCCGGTGAAGGAGAGGGGAAAGGCAAGGAAACAGTTATCCCATCAGAATCAGAAGAGGAAGAAGAAGAAAAGGACTACTCTGAAGAACAATACCCTCTGGCTAATGACAAGTATAAACATCTTGAAGAGTGGTTGAGCGCGATGGAAATCCAAAAGGTGCCAGGCTTGGACTTTGAGGAATTGTGACTAGTGTCGGGGATTGTAATTCCTCCAAAATTCAAAGTGCCTACATTTTCCAAATATGACAGAGTGTCATGCCCTAAAATGCATCTCCAGTCATATGTGAGAAAAATTCAACCCCACACTGGTACTCAACTTGACTGGTTCTACCAACTAGAAAGAGACAACGTTCACAATTGGGAAGATCTTGCCACAACTTTCTACAAGAAATATCAATACAATGCTGATTTGGCGCCTACCCGTACTCAACTCTAGAGTATGTCCATGGCTTCCAATGAAGGTTTCAAGGACTATGCGCAAAAATGGAGATATTTGGCTGGAAGAGTTCAACCCCCTCTATCTGAAAGAGAATTGGTAGACATGTTCTTAGGCACCTTATTTGGTCCCTTCTTCAATCATTTAATCGGAAGTTCATCTGCAGGCTTTACTGAACTAATATTAACCGGAGAGAGGATAGAAGACGGTATAAAGAATGGAAAAATTCAGAAAGACACATCCTCTTCTACAGATGTAAGGAAGCCCTTCATCAAAAATAAAGAGGTAGTTGTTGTATATCCGCAAAGAAACCAAGATAGGGCCGAACGCCGACCAATGGTGGGGGCCGTTATGATTCCTAAGCCTACGACTGATCAACAAAGAAGTAATCAACCAAGGGTGGAAAGGCCAGTCAGGAAATTCACTAGAATCAACATGACCTTGTCTCAAGTACTACCGCATCTTCTGAGATCCAATTTGGTAACCTTGAAAGAAGCTCCGAAAAACCCCAATACAACATCCCCTCATTATCATCCCAATGCCCATTGCGCATATCACTCTGAAAGTCCTGGTCACGATACTAACAACTGTTGGGCTCTAAAGAACAAAATACAAGACCTCATTGAAGCAAAAGAAATTGAGTTCGACGCACCTGAAAAGCCAAATGTTATTTCTTCCCCTATGTCCAAACATGGCCACAATACCAATGCCATTGAAGAAGGATTGTTTGTTACTTCGGTTAATGAACTTATGACCCTACTTCTGACTGTTAAAATGAACTTGTTGAAAGCCGGTGTGTTCCCGGGCTGTAATGAAGTTTTCCATCTCTGCTTGTCCTCACCAACTGGCTGTCCTTTGTTGAAAGTAGGCATTCAGTGCTTGATAGATAACAGAGATTTTGTTTGAAAAGACTCCTGTTTCACCTATTCCTGTTGAAGATGTTTCTATCATTACCATTTCCGCCAATTCTTCCAGGGTCTCCACCAAAAGACCCGTTAGAATTACATCAGTTCTGAAAGAAGCTCCTTTAATAATCACAATGCATGGGCTAGTCCCATATACGTCAGACAAAACCATACCATGGAATTATGGAAGGGATGTCTACTACCATGGTATCAAACAGGACTGGTCAGCCGTCGAAGATTCAAAATCCGATAAAGAAGACTCCGACGTCAGTAATATTTCCGGAACTAGCAAAATTACCCGAAGTGGTAGGATCTTTTCTCCAGAAATTGCTCCCCCAAAAGCAGTTTCTGGACCCGTAACTAACCCTGTGGCTGCTCCAAAGGTTACTCCTACACCCATAATCATATCTGCAAGTACTCCAATTGACAAAGCCATTTCAACCCCTGTAATCATTCTTACTGATACTCCTCCTTCCAAGTTAACTGAGGCTCGAGGAGAAGGTGTTATGGTTGAGCCTGTCCGGACGAAGGCTCAGTCATTGACTATCCCTGAGACCTCCAAGAAGGAAATGGAGGAGATCTTAAAAATCATAAAGATAAGCGACTATGATGTAGTTGAACAACTGGGGAAAACTCCCTCTAAGATCTCCATGCTGGCATTACTACTATGTTCTGAGGCGCATGCGAAAGCCTTGGTAAAGTTCTTAAAAACAACCCATGTACCTCAAGAGACATCTGCTGATCAATTTCAAGACTGCGTAGCCAGCCTAACTGCGGATAATGGTTTAGGTTTTTCAGATGTTGATCTAACACCGAGGGGAAGAAATTATAATGAGGCATTGCATGTCTTAGTGGAATATAGGGGCACCACTCTGGCGCATGTTTTGGTGGACACTGGCTCATCTTTGAATGTATTATCCAAAAAAGCTCTTGACAGACTTGACTGTGAGGGGTTGACTTTGAAGCCAAGCAACATAGTGGTAAGGGCTTTTGACAGTTCGAAGAGGATGGTACATGGGGAGGTAGACATTCCCATAAAAGTTGGAACCCAAACCTTCAATTCAACTTTTTATGTGATGGACATCCGCCCTTCATACTCCTGCTTGCTAGGCCGACCATGGATCCAAAATGTTGGCACTGTTACTTCTACGATGCACCAAATGTTGAAGTATCCAGTTCAAGGAAAGATTATCACCGAACATGGAGAGGAAGAATACATGATCATCCATCTAAATTCCTTCAGATATGTGGAATTAGATGGTGAATTCATTGAAACTCCATTTCAACACTTTGAAGAGGTCCCTCAAGAGGTGGCAGTGACTAAGGCTGTTCCCAAGATTACCAGGCCTCCACTCTGGATGTCGTCACTAAAGGATGCCAAAGCAGTGGTAGAAGAAGGAGGATGCACTATCTGGGGACAACTCCCAGATATCCCATATAAGTCTGACATGTTTTGCCTAGGTTTCACTTCAAGTGCTCAAAAGGTTGTGTGTCATGCCCGTGCTGGAGGGCCACCCTTGAAGATCAGCAACCGTGAAGTCAACGCAGTAGAAGATGGTGAAGATGGTTGCAATTGGGAGGAATGGATCTTCCCGACTGTCAATGGAGGGCTCAACAATTGGGAGGCTAGAGACTTCGTTCCGATCACTTTCATCCTTCAGTAATTTGTCTTTAAATTTTATTGGATCTGTAATATTCAAAACAATTCGCACTCTTAAAACCTTGTGTTTTACCCGAGACACAATGGTCCATTTGTAAGGGTTATTATCTCATTTTTCATATGACATCAACGAATCATGGACGTTTTCATATATAAACTTTTGTACTCATGTTTTTTTTCTTTTACATTTTACTTTCTTTCAAAGATAGTTATATCCTTACACACACCCACACTCACAATGCAGGTATACATCCATTATGGATCCCATGGATAACGATACTGTTGTGGCCTTTCGTGACTCTGAGAATCTAATCTACCAAGCCAAAGACGAAGGTGAGGAAGATTATGAAGAACCAGGGGAACTTGCCGGACTATTACAACAAGAAGAGAGAACCATTCAGCCTTATGAGGAACCCGTGGATATGATCAACCTAGGTACCGAAGAAGACAAAAAAGAGGTCAAAGTGGGTGCCAATCTGGAGCCTAGTGTCAAGAAGCGTCTGATTCAGTTATTGCATGATTATGTCGAAGTCTTTGCCTGGTCATATGAAGACATGCCAGGACTTGATGAAGATATTGTGGTACATCGTCTGCCTACAAGAGAGGATTGTCCGCCAGTAAAGCAAAAACTTCGCCGCATGAGGCCTGATATGTCAGAAAAGATTAAAGCAGAAGTCATGAAGCAATTTAATGCTGGATTTTTGGCTGTCACCTCTTACCCCCAATGGGTTTCCAATGTTGTTCCCGTGCCCAAAAAGGACGGCAAAGTGCAAATGTGTTTGGACTACAGAGATTTGAATAGGGCAAGCCCTACGGATGACTTTCCACTCCCCCACATTGATATCCTAGTTGACAATACAGCACAACACAAAGTGTTTTCCTTCATGGACGAATTCTCAGGTTACAACCAAATCAAAATGGCACCTGAGGACATGGAGAAAACAACATTTGTCACACAGTGGGGCACATTTTGTTACAAGGTGATGCCATTCCGACTGAAGAACACTGAGGCAACCTATCAGCTTACCATGGTAGCTCTATTTCACGACATGATACATCACGAAATAGAAGTCTACGTGGACGATATGATAGCCAGATCTCAAACAGAAGAAGAGCATCTTGATCACTTACAAAAACTGTTTGAGAGACTGAAGAAGTACAAGTTGAGGTTGAATCCAAACAAGTTTACATTCGGGGTACGGTCTGGTAAACTCCTAGGCTTTATCGTCAGCAACAAAGGTATCGAGGTAGATTCTGCCAAATTTAAAGCGATACAAGAGATGCCTACTCCTAGAATTGAAAAGGAAGTCAGAGGATTCTTGGGACGTTTGAACTATATTGCCAGATTCATTTCTCACCTGACAGCTACTTGTGAACCAATCTTCAAACTATTGAAGAAAGATCAAGTAGCCAAATGGAATGACGAGTGCCAAGTTTCTTTCGACAAAATCAAAGAATACTTACAAGAGCCTCCTGTGTTGATGCCACCAGTCGAGGGAAGACCATTGATCATGTATCTGACTATTTTAGAAAACTCAGTGGGGTGTGTATTAGGGCAGCATAACGAGTCTAGCCGAAAAGAGCACGCTATTTACTACCTAAGCAAAAAGTTTACCGACTGTGAAACTAGATATTCACTGCTCGAGAAAACTTGATGCGCTCTAGCATGGGATGCTCGACAGCTAAGATAGTATATTCTGACTCATACTACCTTGTTGATATCTAAAATGGATCCGATAAAATATATCTTCGAGAAGCCTACTCTTTCTGGGAGAATAGCGAGACGGCAGATGATCCTGACAGAATATGACATACAATATACTACCCAGAAAGCTATAAAGGGCAGTGTATTAGCCGATCATCTTGCTCACCAAGCTGTAGAAGACTATCAGTCCCAAAAGTTCAAATTTCCGGATGAAGACACATGATATTAGACAACTGTAAAGAATTCATGCCATATGATAGACCTGAACAAGGATCCCGATGAACCTTATTCTTTGATGGAGCCTCCAATGCACTCGGCAATGGTATTGGTGTTGTACTCATATCTCCAGAATGGTGTCATGCTCCCTTTACCGCAAGACTTTGCTTCAATTGTACAAACAACATGATAGAATACGAAGCGCGCATCTTTGATCTCAGAGCTTCCATAGACTTGGGAATCAAATCCTTAGATGTATTCGGAGACCCTAACATTATTCCTTACAAAGAACATGTTTTGACATTGCTACCACATTTTGGGAAGATTACCTTTGAGCATTTCCCGCGAGAAGAAAATCAGCTAGCAGACGCACTAGCCACAATGTCATCTATGTTTAAACTTAATTGGGATAATGAGGCTCCCCATATCACCATCAAACGAATGGATGAACCAGCACATTGTCACGAGATTAATACTGAAGAAGTAGTGGACCAACCTTGGTTTCACAAAGTCAAGAGGTATCTCGAGGCTCAATAATATCCAGAAGGAGCTTCAATCAATGACAAAAAGTTCTTAAGGAGATTCTCTACTAAGTTCTTCCTTAGTAACGACATCATGTATAAACGCAAACATGACTCTGTGTTACTTCAGTGCGTAGATAAGGTTGAAGCTGAAAGGATCATGGCTGAATTGCATGAAGGCACTTTTGGTACCCATTCCAGTGGGCATACAATGGCAAAGAAAATCCTACAGGCAGGCTATTATTGGTCTACCATGGAAGCAGATTGTTATCAACACTCTCGAACCTGCCATAAGTGTCAAATTTATGCTGACAAGGTGCATGTACCTCCGGTTCCTATGAATTTCTTAACAACTCCTTGGCCCTTTGATATGTGGGGGATTGATATGATTGGGGAAATCAAGCCGACAACCTCCAATGGACACCTCTTCATCCTAGTGGCCATTGATTATTTTACAAAGTGGGTCAAAGCAGCTTCCTTCACCTCCGTTACCAAGAATGTTGTTGCCCGTTTCATCATGAAAAATCTCATTTGCCGGTACAGTATCCCAGAAAGGATCATCACTTACAACGGTACAAATCTCAACAACACTATGATCACCGCATTGTGCGAGCAATTCAAGATTCAACATCATAATTCTTCTCCCTATCGGCCGAAGATGAATGGTGTTGTCGAAGCTGCAAATAAGAACATTAAAAAGATCATACAGAAAATGAAAGTCACATACAAAGACTGGAATGAGATGTTACCATTCGCTCTCCACAGATATCGTACCACGGCTCGCACATCAATCGGGGAAACACCCAATTCTTTGGTTTATGGCATGGAAGTTTTCTTGCCTGTCGAGGTCTAGATCCCCTCTCTAAGGATTATAAAGGATGCAGGACTGAACAAAGACGACTGGATCCAGACTTGACTTGATCAACTGAACTTGATTGATGAAAAGAGACTTGCTGTTGTTTGCCATGGTCAAATGTATCAAAAACGGATGATCAAAGCTTTCAACAAGAAAGTCAGGCGCCAAGTGTATCAAGTTGGAGATCTGGTGATCAAAAGCATCATTTTGCCGCAAGGTGATCCCAGGGGAAAATGGACTCCTACCTATAAAGGACCATTTGTAATCAAAAACATATTCTCTGGTGGGGCAATGATCTTGGCCACCATGGATGGTGACGACCTGCCACATCCTGCAAACGCGGACAAACTCAAAAGATACTACGCATAAGAGACCCACTAGGTTGACATACCTAGGAAAAACAAGGGCATCCCGGCGAACCAAAAAGGTTCGGGAAAAAATTAGGGATAAAACAAAAAAAAATTATACACCCGACAAGTTGAAAACCCGAAAGGGCGACTTGGACAAAAAAGGGGTTTCCCGATGGACTGAAAACCCGAAAGGGCGGTCCAGGCAAAAATTAGGGAATGTAAAGCGTATGACTATGACCCGTTGGATCACCCCACAGACAACCTTTGGCCTCAGAGTTTCTGATCAATTCAATCAGCTTCGGACAAGGCAACAAATTGACAAGATGCTCAGAGATACGCAGGCTATAGCAGAATGGGAACCCAACAGGATTTTTTACACATAGCTATCTTTTCTTTGTATCAAAAATTTTCTTTTTTATGACAGGGTTCTCCTACTAGAATGTTTGTCCCCTTGTACAAAAAAACTTACTCAAAGTCAATACAAAGATGTCCCTTTGAAAGTGCAAAAACTATTTGTCTTTTCTTTACGCGTGTGTTTTGTTTACAAAAACATCCAATGATTCATTTTTGAACATATGCATTTGAACATAATTACTGATTACAAATAAACAAAATAAAAAAGAGGAAATTACTGATAGGTTGAAAGGATAGGGAAATATATCTAGACTATTCCATAAGTAATCCCCTGCAGTACGTCGTTTAAATCCCCAGCGGAACAAAGCTTCAAATTATTGATCCCCGGTAGAAGTCATCAAACTTCTCAGGATTTCCCAATAGGATTTTACAAGCAGTACATGGCATTGCCCTTACAACAGAGTTTATTTCTCTCGACATAAATTCATCAATACTTCGATTTCAAGACATGAAGACTCGCATATCCTCAGCAACAGCCAGGGATTTGTTTTCCCCAAATCCAACAGTCGTACAACAAATTAGCTCACATGCGCATATATTGCATCCTTATATCATAAACATTGATAAAGAAAATGCATCACATCATACATTTCATGCAACACGACTTTGCATTTTAGCTAACATTTTACCCTTTTCAGGATAAGATTAACAACTACCATTAACAATATTCAAAACCTGATACAGTTCATATACGCTCCAGACACGGATGCCATCCTGATACTCATTCAGATTCAACCTTTTGATACAGTTCAGATACGCTCCAGACACGGATGCCATCCTGATACTCATTCAGATTACAACTTTTTATACAGTTCAAATATGCTCCAGACACGGACGCCATTCTGATACTCATTCAGATTCAACCTTCGGATATAGTTCAGATACGCTCCAGAAACGGATGCCATCCTGATACTCATTCAGATTCAACCTTTTAATACAGTTCAGATACGCTCCAAACACGGATGACATCCTGATACTCATTCAGATTTCAACTTTTTATACAGTTCAGATACGCTCTAGACACGGATGCCATCCTGATACTCATTCAGATTCAACCTTCAGATACCGTTCAGATACGCTCCAGAAACGGACACCATTCTGATACTCATTCAAAGTCAACTCTCAGATACAGTTCAGATACGCTCCAGACACGGATGTCGTTCTAATACTCATTCAGATTCAACTTTCAGATACAGTTCAGACACGCTCCAAACACGGATGCAATTCTGATACTCATTCTTTTAGCCTACACATTAAAATTCAACAATCACTCTTGGATAGAATCTTTAATCCCATCTCCCACAGCTTTCTATCACCTCTCCAAATGGCATCGGTAAGCCCAATCCTTCTATCGTTGCACCGCCGAGTGCAAATTTCTGGGCACTCTAGTGTTCATTCATCTTCCACCTTCGAGTCACGAATGGCAAAACTCGCCAGTCTAACTCTTCAGGTTTAAGAAGATTGAACAGGGCCAGATTTTGTACCCCAAAATTTTCCCTCTCACTTATCAAGAATTTCTTCACAAGATCTCTTTGACTCAAGACTGCATTAGGATTTGACCAGCTCAAGACATCTCCTCATGCACTGATGACCAAAATTAGGGTTTGAGTTTGCACAAGGATTTTTGGACTATAAATGCTTCATATGACTTTCAAAGATCATTATTAACTCCTAAGATTACTCATGTCAAGTTTCAAGTCCTAAATCACACTTTTGACCAGTCAATTGAACAGTTGGCCTAAAAATCAGCTGTATTGGGGAAAAAGTTAACCATGGCTAATTTACAGTCAAACTTCATAGTTTTGGATCCACATCAACATATTAGACTCATATGTATCATTTGATCAAGTTTGGACCACAATTCCTCAAGAAATTTGATCAAATCATCAAAAGGGCAAAATGGTCAAAATTAGGGTTTTGACTAAGAAAGGGCAATTTCTGATTTTTTACTTAGAAAATGATCAATTGGTTTGAAGTATGATTTCAAGAGTTCAATTGCATCATCTTAACCTAATAACATGATTCAAAACATTACAAATTCATTGGATTGACATATGAATTTTTCAGTCAACTGATCAAAAGTCAATTGTACACTGAAAAGTCAAACTTTGACTTTTTGGTCAAATTCAAGTGCCAAAGGTCATAATCCATCAAAACATGTCAAAATATGAAACTTTTTCATCAATAAATCAAGAATTCAAGATTTTATTTTGAAAAGATTAAATTTCTTAACTTAGAAATTTTTCTAAGTATAGAAAATTTCTTATTTTTTCACAACTTTGAGCCAAGTTTTCATCATGATGCAAGATGATTCAAAGGAAACTTCCAACATGAAAGTTGTATATCTCCACGAGATCTATAACTTTGCTTCACATAGTTTCTCCCAAAAATGCTTGGATCTCAAGATATGATTTTGTGAATACATGCTCAAGAACTAAAATAACTTAGTGAAATTTTGCCCTAGTTAGGCAGATTTTTGACCTAACTTCATGCCAAATTTTCACATATTTCCAAAGGGAATTTTCAAAAGAAATTCAAATATGAGTTGTAGATCACATTGCAAACTTTCCAAGATGTCTAAGAACTCCTTGAGATCATTCCTGATTAGGGAGAATCGAAGAGATAAAGTTGGTGATTTATCACTTCGATTTCAAGTCATTTTGTGAAGCACATTGGATCCAATCCTCAAGCATGCTGAACAAATCCTACTTTGCAGGCTTCTAACTTGACTTTCACTCCATAATTAAATGTTTTCACAGTTGTTGGAAGCTTTAAGCCAAGCATTGAATGCATTGTACAAGAATAATTCCATTTTGGGGAGAAAGGCAACATTGCCATTTTGGAAAAGCAAGCTTTATGCAAAGTCAGCTTGCATTGAGCCTTGCACTTGGTTTTTATGCATAAACACACTCCACTCAATCAGAACAAGCATGATAAAAGTACTCATCCCCCTACTAGCTTGATATTTCACCTTGGAACCATGCTTGCTAGCTTTGCTTCACAAACAAGAAACCAAGCAAACATGTGAGTTTTTGAAATCTGAATTGTTACAAGACTTAAGACCTTTTGCTTATAAGTAGAGACATTATTTGCAAGTTGACACACGAAGGCTAAGACTCAAAAACACTCCAAAACACTTTGTAACTAAAAATCTGCCATAGCTTGACAGTTTTGAACCTTACACATCCATCTCTAAATTCACTCGTGCGTATTGAGTTCTAACCACCCAAACACTTAATATACCTCATATATAAGTGATCCAGACACGTGTTCCCTCACTGTAACTCCTCCTCCATAATCTACCATTTTCAAATATCAAGCTTGCAGGTTGACTTGAGTAGGGAGATTCAGGGACTTTCAGAACAAAGTAAGGATTGGAATACACACAGGGAGGTCTAGGCAAGCTAAACAGATCCTCAGGCCTTCTCAAAACTTTCTCAAACTCCATTCACGATCTCAACTGCAAGAGGTAAAAACTCAAACTTCTATCTCTTCATACAAGCATCATTTGGTCCTGATTTGTGAAAGCAAAATGTAGATATCCTCGCCCTAAAGCTAACCATGTTCATGGTTTTTATTTATATTAGATGTGTATAGAGAATTTTGGATTTGAAATTTCTGCAAAAATTAGGTTTCAGATTAGGGCCAGTAAAATTAGATCTTATCTTTGACTTTTAGTTTACATAAATTATATGGTTGAACTCGTGGGAAGAAACACTATAACTTTCATGTTTGAACTTTCCATTTTTATGGAGAAATGAAGAAGATACAGGTGATCCGGCCATGGCTCAAGGTTGAAGATGAAGTTGCCTTCAGGAGACATTTTCTAATATATATTTATGCTTTTGTTTATATAAATGAATGTACAGCCACCCCAGTGGTAAGGCAGTGCGTAAATGCTAGAGGTCATGGGTTCGAGCCTTAGCGCGCTGCCCTTTTCAATTTTCTCACATTTTTCCATCTTTTTTGTCCCTTTGCAGCGTTGGGCTTCCTGCTTCATGGGCCTTGGATTTTTTCTAACATTTACACCCTATCTGCTTATGACACCCCTGGCCCATTTCATTTTATTTATTTATTTTAGTTTTATTTTATTTTCTTAAATATATTTTTCTTAATATTAAAAAAATCATAAAAATATAAAAAAATGTTAGATTTATATTTTGGTTTGTTTTATTTTATTTTTCTCACATAAAATATTTTTATTTAGTTATATATTATCTATTTTTATTAAATAACTTTGTAAATTAAATTAGAACTAGCTTAATATTTAGTTTTTCTTTATATCCATTAAATATTTATTTTAATATAAAAAAGGACCAAAAATACCTCATAATTCCATATATTATTTTCAAGATAAAAAAATACAAAAAAATTTTTTTTTTCTTAAATAAACTTATTTTCTTTTAATCAAATAGAATTAGGGTTTATTCAAAAATCTTTTCTTAAATAATTCCTTTCCTTAATTAATTTAAGTTAATCTTGATTTACTTATTTTTCTAATTATGTTTTAGGTTAAAGCTTTTCCATATAAAAACCAAACAAAAATCTCCTTTGCATTTACACATCTTTGCATATTTAGTTCATCTTGTATATTATTTATTCCATCATTTGTACATATTCAATTTAGTTGTAATAGATTAATTAGGTTTATATTATTGCAATCCCCATTAATAAATTGTATACCCCCTCCCACAAATGTTGTAATAGCGTAGTAACTTCAAATTTCACAATTTATCACTTTTACATAACATGCTAGTAATTAAGGTTTGTATGGCAAGATAAAACCAATCAAATAGAAAACCTTAATTCAAGACAAAATTAAGCATGAAAATGACACACTTGCACACAAACACCCCTAGGGTTGTCCCACTTGGTTGGCTTATACAAAAAATGGCCATATTACGCATGTAAGGTATCTTAGCAAAACAAACAAATACAAGATCATAGACCCTCGATGATGCTATTTAAAGTTGCCTTACAAAAATGATCTTAGTCCCTCAAAAATGCTAAGATGCCTTGCAATATTGCTAATCATGGTTATACAATGACCCATACCCGTCCCGTTTACATCCAAAGATAGGGTTGCTTATGAAATCAATGGTAAGACAACAATGTCAAAGGAAAAGGAAATGAACAAGAAAGACATTTGAGTAGATAGATTGCTCTTAATTACTTGCTCTATTTCAAAACAAATATCCTTGCAATTTTCAAAACAAACACATACACATTTCCAAACATCTTACAAAATTGAAAACACTTTCAAAAAGATCAGCATCTTTGTATACATTCTTATGAACGAGAATCATTACAAAGATTTCCTAAACAATGGCCTCTTTTATAAAATACTTTCAAAACCACACAAATCACAATTTCAAACAAAAGAAGTGATCTAGAAAGTAACTAAGAGCCCATGGAAAACCATGGATGAAAAGGATGCTAATACCTTCCCTTTTCATAATCTACCCCCCGAACTCAAGAATAATCTCAAAGGTCTTTCCTGTGCTTTTTCACCTTTCCTTTTAAATAAAAGAAAAGTCGGTGGCAACTCTTGCTAACCGCAACATTTGCAATAAAACGCAAAACAATCAAGTCAGTTCTCCCACCGCATCACAAATAGCTTTAACTTTGGCAGGATCGACCTCAATACCTTTACCAGTGACGACGAAACCTAGGAGTTTTCTAGACCTTACCCCAAAGGTACATTTGTTTGGATTCAGTCTCAGTTTATACTTTTTTATCCTTTCAAATAACTTGTGTAGATGATCAAGATGTTCTTCCTCAGTTTGCGACCTGGCTATCATATCATCAATGTAGACTTCTATCTCATAATGAATCATGTCATTAAATAAAGCCACCATGGCCCGTTGATAAGTAATGCATGCTTTCTTCATCCCAAAAGGCATGAACTTATAACAGAAGGTGCCCCACTGTGTGATAAAGGTAGTTTTCTTCATGTCTTCAGGTGCCATTTTGATTTGGTTGTACCCTGAGAAGCCAACCATGAAGGAGAATGCCTTGTGTTGAGCAGTTTTGTCAACCAATACATTAATATATGGTAGTGGGAAGTCACCTTTAGGGCTCTCCCTATTTAAATCCATGTAGTCTACACACATACGGACCTTACCGTCTTTCTTTGGCACTAGGACAACATTCGCAACCCATTGGGGATACGACGTCACTGCCAAGAAACATGTATTGAACTGTTTCATTACCTCAGATTTTATTTTCTCTGACATATCAGGACGCATGTGACGAATCTTTTGTTTGATCGGAGAACAACCCTCTTTCATTGGCAGATGATGAACCACGATATCAACATCGAGCCCTGGCATGTCTTCGTATGACCAAGCGAATACCTCGACATAGTCGTGCAAAATCTGAACCAATCTTCTCTTGACATTGGCTTCCAGGTTGGCGCCTGTAATACCCCAAATTTGTCCTACCCTTTCATTTTTCATATGGCTTATACATTCCAGTATTATTTCATGTACATACTTCCCATTAGGTCATTTGACGCATCATGCATCATTAATCAATAAATTTTTGGCATGAGATCAGGGATTTCGAGGAATTAGGGTTGTTGTACGGCTTTAAGGCTCTCATTATCACTCAAGGAATCAACTGGTTTCATCGTCAATCAGGATTTATGGAGCTAGGGTTTATGTTCATAACCATTGAGGGGTTTTTCTTACCCTAAAGTAGCAAAGTTCATGAAGCATCTTCGTCCAGATTTCTCAAGTGCATCAAGTGTTTGGAGTTTCATCGAGACTTCACCAGAGGTTGCTTTGAAATAAGGTTTTTCTCATCAGCATATTTAAATCGCTTCCTCATTAGTGTGCGTTCATGGCGAATAGATTAGGGTTTCTATTCGTTTCTCAAGTTCGTTGGTCCATCAATTGAAAAAAACAGGACTTAAGGGCTTCGTTTATTTTATACTTTAAGACGTGTTTCTCTTCAGGGCAGTGTGTTGAGGCAACCATTTGGAAAGACTTTATGAAGTCAATATGTTATGTGGATTAAATTTCAAGGAGGAAACATGGC
Organism: Vicia faba; assembly: GCA_948472305.1. Taxonomy (NCBI): domain Eukaryota; kingdom Viridiplantae; phylum Streptophyta; class Magnoliopsida; order Fabales; family Fabaceae; genus Vicia; species Vicia faba. The sequence goes on from OX451740.1 coordinate 180,268,873, forward strand.
ATAAGAGGTGAAGTTAGGAATTAATTTTGATCAAGACAATTTTGTTCTCTTTGTTGTTATATGTCAAATGGAATTAGTAAAAGTGAACTTATTTGTCCATTGATAAATGAAAGGGAATTCATTCATTCGAATGATTTCATAAACTCAATCTATTCAAGGGGGTAAGTTTGGATTTGGTTCATGATTAAATTTGGAAATGATATCCAAGTTAATTTCATAGGATTCAAGTAACAAAGGCAATGGCCATCTTTTTCCTCAAGGCAAAGTTCATCATCAAGAATTCATGTCCATTATACATTTCATTCAAAAGAAAGATTAAATATTCAAGAGGTTCCTATTACAAGTTACCACTTCCAAAGTCTATTACAAGATGTATCCAAAATAAATTCTAAAGGCTATTACAAATAATGATGTAATGTTTAAAGAACATGTGGAAGTTGTCTCCATGCTTGTAATTATCTTTGCTCCAAGCTTCCATGTTTCCAAGAGGCGCATCGTTATTGTCATCGATGAAACAACCGGCTGAAAATCATCAAACAATGAAGTCGCCATCGAACGTCTTTTATCCCACATGTAGGGAAAGGTAAACATCGAGAAAACCTAAGAAGGGAGAAGTCATGCTCTTGTGACCGAGAGATCGGATAAGGGAGTCTGTTACGCGAGGGGAAGGTATTAGCACCCCACACACCCGTAGTACTCTACGGTATCCACTCTTGTTATCTATCTTATGGGTGTGTTCAATCTATGCTTACTGTTTACTATACTACTGAAGGGAGAATGCATGCAAAAGAAAAGAGAAAATAATGTAGGGAAAATAAAATTGTGCTCGCTTGGGCCCTACCTCAATGCCTACTTATCCTTTTTGAGGAATCAGAGCTACTGTAGTTCAGCTCAGATGTTTTTGTTTGTTTGTGTTTTTTATGGATGAAGTTAATTTCGCCTTCTGCCGCAGCTCTACCTTTAGATACTTATGCGTTGGCACAGAAGTAAACTAATCATGTCCTTACCTGAAAAGGGTTTTAGAGAAATGGTGCTCGAGCGAACAAAATGGTTTTGCGTTCGTTTGTGATTTATTACCTTGAAAAAGGGTTTAAGTATGATTAGCATGTTTTTTATTCACTAAGAAAAGAAGTTTTAGTTTTAGATGCAAGGATGCTAAAAGGGAAAGAAAAGAGTCTAAGGGAGACTAGCCTATCTCTAACCTAATGTTATCATACAATGGTGGTCCTAAGGTTTGGATTAACAAAAGGGAAACGTCTACCTAATGTTAGCATGCATGGTTTACAACCTAAGGTCTAACTCGCATCCGAACGGAGCAAGCACATCCTAAGGGAACATGGTATTTACAAGGATAAAGCAAGCAAGCTAATAAGCTCAAGAGACACACCTAAAGAGATCCTATCTATGTTAGCATGCCAAAGAGAGCTAACAAAACTATCCTATAGGGAACATGCAATGAGAGCGAAGTCGTGATCTCAATTTCTAAATTAAGTGACTCATCGATCAACAAGAAAGAAAAGAAAGCGATAAAATCCTATAGGGAGCATGCACTGAGAGCGAAGTCGTGATCTCATTCTAAATTGAGTTACTCATCGATCAACAAGAAAGTAAACAAACACAAGCACAACACAAATAGAAAATGAAGTGCGGAATGCCTGCTACAGGTCTTTAAACAGCGACTTCTAGCGCACGCTCTTTATTTCCTACTTCACATGATATCTAGAAAGTGATAACGAAATGCAATAAAGTGTGAAGAAGTACAAGGGTAGTAGAAGCGACTATCAAAGCGAGCAAATCGTCAATAGCGGAGGAAAGCAATGGAGAAGCAGGGAGTACGCGTCGAGAAAGCTTCACCAAGAAACAAACAAAGTCAGAAATAATATCCAACTAAGATAAAGGCAAATGCGTGTTGCGCATGTAACGCGTAATCAGAAGTTCCTGCACAAGACCTCATAAAGTATCACATGTACCAAGACAACATATAATACGATATTAATTTCTTAAGATGATGAGAAATAAGGCGTCGCATTAGAAGCGAGCATAAGTCGCATGCTTTCGTCACATAACCACCTGTTATGTTACATGATCGAAAGCACCAAAAATGTACCTTGCATGATGAACAAACGTGTCAAAAACAACGAGGCACCACGATATGAAAATATGGATAAGACCTAAAAGAAAAGGTATTTTTTATTTTTTTTTTATGTGCATAAAATTCTATCAAAAACTAAAGAATTAATTCCTAAAACTGATTAAGAAAAACTAAATTTTTTTATTGAATTTATACTTTTTTATCATAAGAAAAATATAGAAAAAATTAAGAGAAAAGCCCTAAATCTTAATATGAAAACATGAGGATCAGGGGGTGTGAGTTGGATTCAAGAGGGCGTAGTATAATAAACAGCTCTAGGCGCAAGGCCCAAGCTAACTAAGTCCATTAGTAGGCCTTTTTGTTTGTGCATCAGGCTTTCACCAAAAAAACTAGTGAATTGGGCTTAAGGAAAGCAGATTTCGGTCCCAAAAAATAACTCTGAGCGCAAGGCCCAATGCAGGATAAGCCCAGGAGGACCATTTTTCGTACAAGAAAAACAGGCTTCCAAAAATCACCGGGCTTGTGGGGGTGTAAGTAACAAGGCTTATCTCAACAACACCAATATTCAATCCAGATTTTTGTTTCACTTATTAATATATTAAATCAAATAAAACTAAAACAATACAAATTAAAAAAAAAGAAATTAGGGTTCAGTGTTGGTCTTCTCTTTCAGATTCGTGAGAACTAAGTCCTCTTCTTTGCAAAACTCAATGCCGCTCACCATAGCTATTCTGATCACCTCACCATCATCTTCGCTTTTCTTCCGCCGCCGCGATTCAGTTTCTGATCGCCTCTATTTTTTCAATCTTCTTCGTACGGTTTGAACAAGGTTTCCGCTAATGCAAATAGATGATACCAACATCGAACCTATCATGAATTTCCTTATAATCCTAAGTATATCACCAATTTCTCATGGAGAATAAGCGAACGACCGAATCAGAGAATAATTGAGACGCCCTAACTCTGAAGAACTTGCAGATTCGAGCTCCGAAAGGAATTGTAACTCAAAGAACATGAAGCATATATGATTGAGTCATGAAACGAACTTGACTGAATACCTGAGGATTATAGCACGGCAGATAATTCGATTTCGATGTTTTGACTTTAGGTACATTCTTGCTCCTCTTTGATATTTATACTCGTTCATCTTTTTTCTATTTCTGCGTTATTCTGAATTTGTGCGTTACGCTGTGATTGTTGTTCTTCCTGATGAAGCATTGAAGAAGATGCGTTGAAGATGATTAAGAAGATGTGAAGAGAGATTGTTAGAACGCGATGAAGTTGATACAATCACGCGGTGGATGAAAATTGAAGCACTGTGATGTTGAAGTTGATGAAGATATGAGTTGATAACTATGAAGATCGTGTGTGGTTCAGAGAGATTTTGCAAAGAAGGTTTCTGTGTTTCTTCCCTCAATCTGTGAATCTTTTCTTTTTTTTCTCTTTGTTGAATTTTGTTATGCCTCCCTTCTCTTTTGTATTCTGTTAAGCATTTCTATCTCTCCTTTACTTCTTCTTTTTCTATTTCTGCGTTTTCTGTGTTATCGATGTCGTCGAAGATGAAATAGGTTGAGGCTTTGTTGTGATGTTGTTGTTGATGTGCGATAATGCAGGTGATGAAGAATTGAAGGATTCAAGAAAGTGAGATAAAGATTGTAATGATGATAATGATATGAGATGAAGTTGTGACGTATTTCTAGATTTCAGAGAGTTTGTTAGAGGTTTTTGGTGGTGATTCTCCTGGAGATGAAGAATGAATCTGAAGGTGAGTTTTTCTCTAACTTTTTCTGAGTTTTCTTGAGAAATGTTTTGTGTAATTTCTGAATAATGAATCTAGTGTCCAGTTTCTTTTGAATGAATTGTGTATATAGGTAAGAATGATGGGAAAAGTTTGTTAGAAGAGTTTGTTATGAAGTTAGTTGCAAATTGGTTAGCTGTTAGGATTGGAGAAAACGGTTAGGGAGCTGAGTTGGAGGTTGAGGGAAGAAAGTCAAAAAACAGTTAGGATTTGTTATGAAAATTAGTTGGTTTAGTTAGAGGGAAGATTAGTATAATATGCAGGGCTGTTCTTGGATCTGAATGAAATTGAAAAATATTTGCTAATTGTTTTGAATTTTTTCTAAACTAGTTTTATTAATTGATACAGGGCTGAACTGGTTTCTCTTGTATTTGGATGAATGATTATATGTAGATTTTTTGTAACAAATTTCTGTGGACTGATTTGGTGAACTGGTTTCTTGAATAAAATGCAGGGCTGCCCATTCGTTTGAATAAAAACCGGGTCAGATTTTGAGGTATTAATGAAGGGATAAAGAATAGGATGTCCGAGGCATGTGCATTGCTTGAAACCCGAGAAGTGAGCAAGGGTTGAGAACAGCATGAAGATTGAAGATGAACAATCATAAGCTTAGGATAGTATTTATGGGTAGCTTTTGATGTATGATTTGTAACTTTTGGTAATTTCTATGTAAAGGAGATGGAAATGTGTAATGGCATTGATCATGAAATATACATAGTAATGTTATTTTTCCTTCAAAGGACATTTGAAATTCCGTTTCCTTCCTTTTGCACTTCAATGTTCTTCATGCTTAAATACTTCCAAATGCAAAATATAAATCTGAATGAATGCCTAGAATTACGGTAATGGCAAAGTAATCGTACAAAAGTCCATATGACTTGGCCTATAAAAGTCAGTCTTCAAGAGTTAACTCTCTAACCAAATGAGAACATATTCATCCTTGCACCTTTGTAACAATTCGCATATGAAAAGCCTAAGAGTTCAAAATGGGCTTTGAAATTATCCAATGCCTTCAAACTCGAAATAATTCATAAGACAACAAATGAATTTCAACCCTTGCATCAATTCCACAATGTTGTCTTGCGATGCAAATAACCAAGTGAACCAAACTTTGATGATGATAAACAAAAGAAACCCTAGATATGAGAAATGTGTCGCATGAAAGCCATGAAACCAAACCCTTAAGATCTTTATGATAACCACTTGGCATACAGAAGTAAATCTTTATCCCTGATTAATGAAAGTAATTGTTGAAACAGAACCCTAGCTCACAATATCCTCCTTCAAAGTGTTGTAAGAAACCATTTCATTATCATAAACCTAATCCACTTTCTTTTGAGGCATCTTGATGAAGAAGTTTGATGAAAGAAAAAGTCACCAATGAATATGAACATAGAACCCTAGCTTCACAAACCATAATCAAAGAACAAACCAGTTGATTTAAACCTGAGTGAAGATAAGAGCTTAAAAACATATAGAAACCCTAATTCCTCAATATCTTTGATCACATGCCCATTTGATTGATTAATGATGCATGATGTTGTTAAATGACCTAATAGGGGTTATGTACATAAGAAAAATGCGAGATGCGTAAGCCAAGTAAAAGTAAGAGGGTAGGACAAATTTGGGGTATTACAGCTGCCTCTATTTAATCGTCTTAAACCTGAAAGTACGATTGGCGCGTGCCTTTCGGAAGTTCAATGTTGAAGATGATTAAATACCAATGCCAAAAATTTGTCCTGAGAGAGAGTGTAAGTGTTTCTTTATTTGTTTGTTTTTTGCTGGGGGAGAATTTTTGTTTTTTAGTGAAAAGACAGAGATTGGGCTTGTAACGTGGCATGATGCCAATACAAGACAAATGGTTGGTATGAAAAGACAGCGGACGAGGTCTACGGGCGACCTACGATCCTAAGGTAAAACATGAGAGTGATTTGATAGAGAACCTAGCCTAAGAGCGATCTTAGGTTCTAAGACAAGATATATGGAAAGAACCTAGCCAAGAGACGATCTCAGGTTCTAAGACGATCTAAGGAAGAACCTAGCCTACGGGCAATCTCAGGTTCGACGATGATCTATGGGAAGAACCTAGCCTACGGGCGATCTCAGGTTCTAAGATGTTCTGAGGAAGAACCTAGCCTACGGGCGATCTCAGGTTCGATGATGATCTATGGGAAGAACCTAGCCTACAGGTGATCTCAGGTTCGACGATGATCTAAGGAAAGAACCTAGCCTACGGGAAATATCAGGTTCTATGATGATCTATGGGAAGAACCTAGCCTACGGGCGATCTCAGGTTCAATGATGATCTAAGGAAAGAACCTAGCCAAGAGACGATCTCAGGTTCGACGATGATCTAAGGAAGAACCTAGCCAAAAGGCAATCTCAGGTTCGACGATGACCTAAGGAAGAACCTAGCCTTCGGGAGATCTCAGGTTCTAAGATGATCTGAGGAAGAACCTAGCCTACGGGCGATCTCAGGTTCGACGATGATCTATGGGAAGAACCTAGACTACGGGCGGTCTCAGGTTCTAAGATGATCTAAGGAAGAACCTAGCCTACAGGAGATCTCAGGTTCAACGATGATCTAAGGAAGAACCTAGCCAACGGGAGATCTCAAGTTCGATGATTCGAGGAAGAACCTAGCCTACGGGCGATCTCAGGTTCGATGATGATCTATGGGAAGAACCTAGCCTACGGGCGGTCTCAGGTTCTAAGATGATCTAAGGAAGAACCTAGCCTACGGGCGATCTCAGGTTCGACGATGACCTAAGGAAGAACCTACCCTACGGGCGATCTCAGGTTCAACAATGATCTGAGGAAGAACCTAGCCTACGGGTGATCTCAGGTTTGACGATGATCTAAGGAGGAACCTAGCCGAGAGGCGGTCTCAGGTTCGACGATGATGTGAGGGAGAACCTAGCCTACGGGCGATCTCAGGTTTGATGATGATCTGAGGGAGAACCTAGCCTACGGGCGATCTCAGGTTCGAAGATGATCTAAGAAAGAACCTAGCCTACGGGCGATCTCAGGTTCGACGATGATCTAAGGAAGAACCTAGCCTACGGGAGATCTCAGGTTCTAAGACAAGATTAGTGTTTAGAAGCTGACACGATGAGTGTTAGAAGGTAGCATGATGTAAACACAAGGACAAAGAAGACTTGTAACGTGGCGTGACGCCAATACAAGGAAGAGATCAGACTTGTAACGTAGCATGATACCAATACAAGGAAGGGATTTGGCTTGTAACGTAGCAGGATGCCAATACAAGGAAGGTATAACACAGACGAGTGTTTGAATCAATACGGGCGAGTATTGAAAGAAGATACGGACGCATATCAAAAGGTTAAACACGGACGAGTGTTTTAATCAATACGGACGAGTATTGAAAGAAGATACGGACGAGTATCAAAAGGTTAAATACGGACGAGTGCTTGAATCAATACGGACGAGTATTGAAAGAAGATACAGATGAGTATCAAAAGGTTAAACATGGATGAGTGTTTGAATCAATGTGGACGAGTATTGAAAGAAGATACAGACGAGTATCAAGAAAGATTAAACACGGATGGGTGTTTGAATCTATACAAACGAGTATTGAAAGAAGAAACAGACGAGTATCAAAAGGTTAAACATGGACGAGTGTTTGAATCAATATGGACGGGTATCGAAAGGTTAAACACGGAGGAGTGTTTGAATCAATACAGACGAGTATCAAAAGAAGATACGGACGAGTATCAAGAAAGGTTAAACACAGACGAGTGTTTGAATCAATACGGACGAGCATTGAAAGAAGATATGAACGAGTATCAAGGAAGAGATAACATGGACGAGTGTTGAAGTCAATACGGATGAGTACTAAAGGAAGATACGGACGAGTATCAAGGAAGAGATAACACGGACGAGTGTTGGAATCAATACGAACGAGTACTGAAAGAAGATACGGACAAGTATTAAAAGGTTTAAACATAGACGAGTGTTTGAATCAATACGGATGAGTATTGAAAGGAGATACAGATGAGTATTAACAGGTTTAAACACAGACGAACGTTTGAATCAATACAGACAAGTATTGAAAGGAGATACAGAAGAGTATCAAAAGTTTTAAACACAGATGAGTGTTCCAGAGACTGACATGGATGAGTGTTTAGGAACTGACACGGACGAGTGTTTAGGAATTTACATGACGAGTGTTTAGAGGTTGACACGACGAGTTTTTAGGGAACTGACACAGACGAGTGTTGGAAGTTGACACGACGAGTGTTTAGGGAACTGACACAGACGAGTGTTGGAAATCTGAATTATTTGTCAGACAGGAGTTGGCTACTAGAAGAAAATTGGGTCTAGAATGACAAAGTGTATTGATTTTGCTGGGCATTGAAAAGGTGACGGTCATCGACTGGGGATTTTGGGGATGATATCCTCTTGTAGGGATGTATTGTTGTCCTTGAATGATTCAGGTCTTTCGTGTAAGGTACCTGATTTGGCTTATGCTTCGTATACATGTTTAAATTTCTTTTGCCGCAAAGACCCACTCTGATGGATCAGCTACGCACTTTTGAAGATGCAATGTTATGTAATGATAGCTATATGAAATGCAAAGGAATAGTCTTCACGGGGATAAGAAAAAGATTGCTGGGAGCCATTGTTCATCACTGGGGATGTCAATACATATCGGCGCTGGAAGCCTGCAGTACCAAAGGTCGTTGGGGATACTGATAAGAATTTGCACTGGGGAGCCCCTGATACTGAAGATTGTTGATGACTTCGCTAAAGATTGAATTGTCGATGAAATGAGTCTTCAGATACGCTGCTGAATTCTGAATCATACCGTTGGGGAAGAGATAATCTAGCCAGACTTCCGTACATCCTGAACCGTCGAGAGGATGATATAACTGAATATGCCGAAGAATGGATACTGAACACCATGTGAATCTCTCCGAATATATGCCCCAAGTTTATGCACACTGGGGAATTATTTCTTGAATCACTTGGGGATAAGAGATGGGCATATACACCCGCGAATGCCCCAGTTTAGCTATGTGAATGCCGCGGTTTAGCTCTACAAATTCCCCAATTTAGCTATGCGAATTCCCCATTTTAGCTTTGGGAATGCCCCAGTTTAGCTCCACTAGGGATGTTCTTGATTAACTCCACTGGGGATGCACTTGCGCATGCCGAGTCAAATGACGACTCCGAATTTTCAAATTCACTCTGGGAATCAGGTTTAAAATTTTCTGTAGAAGGTGAAGGCAGCTTCGTGCACTGGCTAAATCAGGGTGACCGTTATGATGCTTTTAGCTGATTGTAGTGGTCTCGTGCAACATAATTGGCTTGAGAAAATTTTCAAGTACAGATGAGGAATGCCTCTGTATGGAGGATCTCTGAGAAGATCTATGTTGAATAGGAGACCAGAATATTCGTGCCACAATACAATATGAAGTGGCCTGCCCTAATGTCTTGAGTCACGAAATAAACTTCCCTTGATTACAGCTTTCTTGGAGAGATTTGTCGAATCTCGACGTAACTGCCCCAGGTTGAATGGATTCTAAATATATTTATCAATGTGATAGCCCTTGATTGATCGAGCTTGAAGATATTTATCGACGTGATAGCCTCTGGTTGATAGCTTTAAGGGAATGCCCCAGATTTGGCTGACTCTTCTAACTTCATCCTTGAGGGTACTCAAATTGTAAAGTATCAAGATATGCTTTCGCTTAACAAAATCACTGGTTAACATGCCCCTTGATAATTCATTTCTCTTGTGGCAGCTGACTCTTGCTTCAACATGGTATTCAAGCCTCTCTTCTCTGACAAGTTTGAGCTCTTTACTGATTGTTCATTGTGTAAACTTACTTGATGTCAATCAGTTGTTTTGTATGCAGAAGAATGTTTATTATGAGAATGATAATTCTAATGCAACACATATGTAAGTCTTGAAGTTTGAGAAAACTTTGAATGAAATGACGCCACAAATCTGTTGTGAACGAGTCACTAGCTAGGGAGAAACATTTGCAAATTCCTTTTTTGTGAAAGATAATGTAAGCATATGATGCCAACACAGATATTCAAACATACCTCTTAGGAGTCAGTTAAATGTTATCTCGTTGTAGCACGCTTTCGAATTGACCCATGCTTCAATTAGGACTTTTATGGGTTATAACGTGGCCTGGTTCGCGGTTTTAGAATAAAAAAAGGATTTAAGGCTCAAAATTATTTGGTGCCCACCCATTCTCCATGATGTTCTCCATTCCTGTGTTCAGTTGACCCTCTACAAGCATTCATCTCTCGAGAAGATTTTGCGATGATTGAGGAATCACTGTGGTTTCTTGGACACGACAGTCACTTCACCTTTTGCTTTTGGTGTCTGATCACACGACTTTGTTCTTTCATGGGGATTTTCATTGGTAATCCTTTTCTTGCCTTTTAGGCTTTTTAATTTCCTTCTTGATTTCCCTAATTTTTTCCTGGACAAATTCTTTTGTGTTTCGATTTGGGAGTCCAGCGGGATGCCCCAATTTTTTCCTAAGCGACTTGTTTTCAAGTTTCGACTTAGCGGGGATTTTTGTTTCTTTCTTATTCGTATTTCCATTTTGAACAATTCATTGATCTTTGCGTTGTCTTTGATTTGTCGGAAGTGATTGTGACTGTCAGGGTCTTTGATAAATGAGGGATAGCCATTGTTGTATCGTCATTTGATGACCTCCCAATGTGCGATAGATACCCATTGGGATATCGTTAGTTAACGCACGTTGCTGATAGATGAGGGTTAACCATTGTGTTTTTGACTTTCCTCATCCTTTTGATGGATAACCATTGTTGTATCCTTGGATGCACACTCTTGATGAATTCTGAATGCTTGATCAGATTAACTGAACACTACCCGCCCCAGGTTTAAAATGACGATTTTTTTAAACATAAAAGAAACTCCTACTTCGAAGGCTCAGAGGGGTTAATGAGGGTCTATCTCCCTTATATCTCTGGTGTTTAGGAATTGAAACAAGGCATGTACATCGTCAGTAGGGTCTTACTCAAAAGCATACCAACTAGAGATTTTTGCGTTTTTAGATTATCGTCATCTTCCTCCCAATTATTTACCTAAGCATAAGACTTGGAAAATCGGCATCAATATGCAAGTAAAACATTTAAAGAGTGATAAGGGATGAATGAATAAAATCAAAAGAACACTTCAAGACAAGCATACTTATTGCATTAAGATTTTCATTCAAAAATAGACAAGTTTCTATATACAAGCAATGTTTAAATAAACAAGCAAGAATGCAAATGAAAATGCAGTAAAGAAACCAATGATTTCCATTGTTGAGGAGACTTGACTCCGTATGAACTTCTTGATTCTGACGACTTTCTGTAATGTTGATGCTTGAGTGAGAGGGAGGATTCCCCTTCAGATCTGATGTGAACATGATAGTTTTTGAATTGATCTTGTCTCGGACCTTGTCTCTGGATGACATACCATCTTCAATCGATTGGCCAGGTGCCCCAGTATAATATGCATAGAAGATCCTTTCAGGAGAACGAATGAATGACTTATCCAACGAATCGGTATAAACTGCATCACCAAGCATATCGTGTCTCAAATAAATAATACAGTTCGTCTTCTCTCAGAACAACAAAGACATTCGACTCGTGAGAAAGATCCTAGGAGTTGGCCAAATAGGAATTGGACCTTTGGAAGAGACGCTAGACAAGTGCTGGGCTTTATACTTCAACCCCTTTACAGTCTTCGACATTAAAACCGGGTGCCCTAGAATAAGGGATACATCTAGCATATATGTTGCAATCAGAAGATATGTTTGTGGAAAGAGGACCCCAAAGATCAGAGCTTTGTCGAACTTCCACTAGGAGAGGAAATAACTGGATGTGGTGCGCTGGGGTAGCATCACCATGCTCATCAGGCTTCTTTTGTCTTGCCTTAAAATTATTTTTTTTAAATTCACTAGGGGAATGAGGATTGACTGTTGCTGAACAGATTAGGGAACACAAAGTTATGGAGAATGACCCTGGTGTGGCAACCACATCTGATGCGGCAGTAAGTGCAAGATCGTTGACATCGTCATCAGAGCTTCCATGACCTGGCTTATCTGAGTCTTCAATCAATTATCTTCCTGCTTGAAGAAGTTTCTGACTATAGGCCAAAGTATACCACACGGAGTTATTCCATAACTGATCCCTGAACAAGTGCAATAAGAAATCAGTCTGAACCTCTGAAGAGAGCATTGGGTCCGAATAAGAATCCCCAATCTCCGAGTACCTGTTATGGATGCATGAATATGCATGAGGTGCATGAATGGATGCCATGTCAAGTTCCATCATTTCCAAGGAGTTTACATGCCTTGATTTTGATCTTACGCAAGTAAAAGATGGAAGAGTTTAGCACAAGACTTACAAAAAAGATTGCTTGGGAATAACAGGACATGTATGTTAAGTATGTGGTTAACCATGTTATGTATGCAAAGGAATGGGATCAAAGAGGATTAAGATCCCATCATTCCTGAACATGATTGTTGCACTATTTTTGAACCATATGAGTATCATCAAGTCAAAGGTCCGGCATAGCTTCTGCACATATAAGAACCGAGTACCATGTAGATCTCCCATTGTACGGGGTCAAGGCTTCTGGAACATCGGATATTGTTGAGCCCTTTCTGAACATGCCGGGGAATACCAAGATCGAAGGCTCGAATAAATATCCAGGTAAAAAAGTCAGGAACTCAAAAAATAAATCTGAGAACCAAACGGTCACCAACAGAATATAGCATCTGCATAAAGTCATCAACAGAAATCCAGAACATAGCCATTAGAACCAATAGTCACCGTCTGAGCATAGTCACCATCTGAGCATAATCACCGCTGAACATAGTCACCAATTGTACCTGTGATGATAAGTCCCTCCCCACTCGCGGGTGAAGACTAGGTCAGGGTAAGGCAATGGTAACTCAGAATCAAGGGTACTCCTGAAAAACTATCACCGTATCACCTACGTGAAAACGATAGCCCCTCATTTATACCTCATCTGAGCATGGACAACATGGCAGCGATAGTGAGACCTAAGTCAACTAGCCGTTCATGTTCCACTCTATTCCTAGGGTTCCTAAGGTATATAACTTTGGCCTGGGTATTGGGCCTTTTACCTCATAGTAGCACCCACCCAATAAGAAGCAGATATAGTACAACAGTAGTATATGGAAGACAGTAAAATGCAATGCATACATATGCTCAAGTATATACAAAATGAGTGAATAAGCTAAAAGCATAAAAATAAACACCCAAAGAAAAGAAATCAAGAGCTAGGAGCGACTCCGGGATGGACCAGCATTTGGTCGACCTTTCCCCAGTGAAGTTGCCAGCTGAAACAATCGGCTGAAAATCATCAAACAATGAAGTCGCCATCGAACATCTTTTATCCCACATGTAGGGAAAGGTAAACATCGAGAAAACCTGAGAAGGGAGAAGTCACGGTCTTGCGACCGAGAGATCGGGTAAGGGAGTCTGTTACGCGAGGGGAAGGTATTAGCACCCCACATGCCCGTAGTACTCTACAGTCTCAACTCTTGTTATTTATCTTATGGGTGTGCTCAATCTATGCTTACTGTTTACTATACTACTGAAGGGAGAATGCATGAAAAAGAAAGGAGAAAATAATGTAGGGAAAATAAAATTGTGCTCGCTTGGGCCCTACCTCAATGCTTACGTATCCTTTTTGAGGAATCAGAGCTACCGTAGTTCGGCTCAGATGTTTTTGTTTGTTTGTATTTTTTATGGACGAAGTTAATTCCGCCTTCTTCTGTAGCTCTACCTTTGGAGACTTATGCGTTGGCACAGAAGTAAACTAATCATGTCCTTACCTAAAAAGGGTTTTAGAGAAATGGTGCTCGAGCGCACAAAATGGTTTTGAGTTGGTTTGTGTTTTATTACCTTGAAAAAGGGTTTAAGTATGATTAGAATGTTTTTGATTTGCTAAGAAAAGAAGTTTTAGTTTTAGATGCAAGGATGCTAAAAGGGAAAGAAAAGAGTCTAAGGGATACTAGCCTATCTCTAACCTAATGTTATCATACAATGGTTGTCCTAAGGTTTGGATTAACAAAAGGGAAACGTCTACCTAATGTTAGCATGCATGGTTTACAACCTAAGGTCTAACTCGCATCCGAACGGAGCAAGCACATCCTAAGGGAACATGGTATGTACAAGGATAAAGCAAGAAAGCTGATAAGCTCAAGAGAGCCCACATAAATAGATCCTATCTAGGTTAGCATGCCAAAGAGAGTCTAACAAAACTATCCTATATGGAGCATGCAATGAGAGCGAAGTCGTGATCTCAATTTCTAAATTGAGTGACTCATCGATCAACAAGAAAGAAAAGAAAGCGATAAAATCCTATAGGTAGCATGCACTGAGAGCGAAGTCGTGATCTCAATTTCTAAATTGAGTGACTCATCGATCAACAAGAAAGTAAACAAACACAAGCACAACACAAATAGCAAATGAAGTGTGGAATTCCTGCTACAAGTCTTTAAACAGCGACTTCGAGCGCACGCTCTTTATTTCCTACTTCACATGATATCTAGAAAGCGATAACGAAATGCAATAAAGTGCGAAGAAGTACAAGGGTAGTAGTGGAGACTTCCAAAGCGAGCAAATCGTCAATAGCGGAGGAAAGAAATGGAGAAGCAGGGAGTACACATCGAGAAAGCTTCACCAAGAAACAAACAAAGTCAGAAATAATATCCAACTAAGATTAAGGCAAACGCGTGTTGCGAATGTAACGCGTAATCAGAAGTTCCTGCACAAGACCTCATAAAGTATCACATGTACCAGGACAACATATAATACGATATGAATTTCTCAAGAGGATGAGAAATAGGGCGTCACATCAGAAGCGAGCATAAGTCGCATGCTTTGGTCACATAACCACCTGTTATGTTACATGATCAAAAGCACCAAAAATATACCTTGCACAACGAACAAACGCGTCAAAAACAATGAGGCACCACGATATGAAAATATGGATAAGACCTAAAAGAAAAGGTATTTTTTTATTTGTTTTTTATGTGTAGAAAATTCTATCAAAAACTAACTAATTAATTCCTAAAACCGATTAAGAAAAACTAACAAATTTTATTGAATTTATACTTTTTTATCATAAGAAAAATATAGAAAAAATTAAGAGAAAAGCCCTAAATCTTAATATGAAAATATGATGATCAGGGGGTGTGAGCTGGATTCAAGAGGGCGTAGTATAGTAAACAGCTCTAGGCACAAGGCCCAAGCTGACTAAGTCCATTAGTAGGCCTTTTTTTGTGCATCAGGCTTTCACCAAAAAAACTAGTGAATTGGGCTTAAGGAAAGTAGATTTCGGTCCCAAAAAATAACTCTGAGCGCAAGGCCCAATGCAGGATAAGCCCAGGAGGACCATTTTGCGTACAAGACAAACATGCTTCCAAAAAGCATCGGGCCTGTGGGGGTGTAAGCAACAAGGCTTATCTCAACAACACCAATATTCAATACAGATTTTTGTTTCACTTATTAATATATTAAATCAAATAAAACTAAAAAAAATACAAATTAAAAAAAAGGAATTAGGGTTCAGTGTTGGTCTTCTCTTTCAGATTCGTGAGAACCAAGTCCTCTTCTTTGCAAAACTCAATGCCGCTCACCATAGTTATTTCGATCACCTCACCACCATCTCCGCTTTTCTTCCGCTGTCGCGATTCAGTTTCTGATCTCCTCTATTTTTAGAATCTTCTTCGTACGATTTGAACAAGGTTGCGGCTAATGGAATTAGACGATACCAACATCGAACCTATCATGAATTTCCTTATGAGCCTAAGTATATCACCAATTTAACATGGAGAACAAGCGAACGACCGAATCGGAGAATAATTGAGACGCCCTAAATCTGAAGAACTTGCAAATTTGAGCTCCGAAAGGAATTGTAACTCAAAGAAGATGAAGCATATATGATTGAGTCATGAAACGAACTTGACTGAATACCTTAGGATTCTGGTGCGACAGAGAAGTCGAATTCGATGTTTTGACTTTAGGTACATTCTTTCTCCTCTTTGATATTTATACGCGTTCATCTTTTTTCTATTTCTGCGTTATTCTGAATTTGTGTGTTACGTTGTGATTGTTGTTCTTCGTGATGAAGCATTGAAGAAGATAAGTTGAAGATGATTAAGAAGATGTGAAGAGAGATTGTTAGAACGCGATGAAGTTGATACAATCACGCGGTGGATGAAAATTGAAGCACTGTGTCGTTGAAGTTGATGAAGATCTGAGTTGATAACGATGAAGATCGTGTGTGGTTCAGAGAGATTTTGCAAAGAAGGTTTTTGTGTTTCTTCCCTCAATTTGTGGATCTTTTCTTTTTTTTCTCTTTGTTGAATTCTGTTATGCCTCCCTTCTCTTTGGTATTTTGTTAAGCATTTCTATCTCTCCTTTACTTCTTCTTTTTCTATTTCTGTGTTTTCTGTGTTGTCGATGTCGTCAAAGATGAAACAGGTTGAGGTTTTGTTGTGATGTTGTTGTTGATGTGCGATGATGCATGTGATGAAGAATTGAAGGATACAAGAAAGTGAGATAAATATTGTAATGATGATAATCATATGAGATGAAGCTGTGATGTATTGCTATATTTCAGAGAGTTTGTTAGAGGTTTTTGGTGGTGATTCTCCTGGAGATGAAGAATGAATCTGAAGGTGAGTTTTTCTCTAACTTTTTGAGTTTTCTTGAGAAATTTTCTGTGTAATTTCTGAATAATGAATCTAGTGTCCAGTTTCTTTGTGAAAGAATTGTGTATATAGGTAAGAATGATGGGAAAAGTTTGTTAGAAGATTTTGTTATGAAGAAGAAGGGTGGCGTGGCACCCCCTGACTGGCCCATTCAAAAATTCGCTCCTTTGTAATATGTTATTTTGTTTTTTCTAATATAATCATTGCTTGCTATCCCATGTACAAGAAAACGCGCTAGCTCAGATGGTCAGTGGACAAGGGAAATTGCCAAAGGGCCTGGGTTCAATCCCCAGGTCCCCATATTTGCCAATGTTATTTTCTTTTACATTATCAGGTACACATGCATGCAAAGGGACCACCATATGCCATCATCCTTCAACCAACAGATCTCCAATCAGCTAGATCCAAGGGCCATCCTTTGGAGGTCCACAATGCACCCTAGTCAAGCAAGCATACAGGATTTGGAAAGTCAACGCGGGCCAAGGAGTGTTGGGCTCAGAAATGCAATTCAAACCCCCCTACATTGCTACTAACATTAAGCCCATCTCTTTTTCTTTTATATTTCACTTTTATTTATTTATTTTATTTAAATTATTTTCTAACACAAAAATTAATTCTTTTTTACAAAATCATAAAATCAATTTCATCAAATTAGAATTTAGGTTTTTATTTTTATTTCTATCAAATTTAATTTAATAATTAGATTAATTTAATTTTAGGGTAACTTTAACCTTTTTGTAAATAATTTAAAATAAATTAGAAATTAGGGTTTGTTTGATTTAATTTTTATTTCCTTTTCTTAAAATAACAAAAATGCAAAAATAGGTCAAATTAATTATTTTTCTTAATTTAAATTAATTAGTAATTAGGTTTGCATTTATTCAATTAAAACCTTATTTTCTCAAAATAATCAAAAACAACAAAAAATGATATTTCTTTTAATTAGGTTTAGACGGGGTCAAAACCCTAATTTTTTCTCGTTCTCGATTCATCGCGCGCATTTATTATTTTTTATGATATTAATGTAACTGCTCATGGTATGTAATAGTTTAATTAGGATTTTTCTTTTATTTATCGTTTTACGGGTTTTTGGCTATGTAATTAATCCCCCTCCCCGAAGCCTTGTAATAGCGTAGTTTTATTTCTCACATTTTAATTTTCGTAAATATTAACTGTTAGATGTATGATAATAGGATTGCATGACAATACTGTATGTAAATTTTAAAATGGTTAGCAAACCCTAAATGTGCAAAGATAATAACTTGAAATCAAATCACTCGCGCATGCGCACTCCTAGGGTATACTCTCACTTCAGTTGCCTACAGTAAATGATCATTAAGTATAGGGTGTCTTAGTGGTTTCCCTCTTGTCTAAACAAAGATCAAATGTCCCGTTCGAAAATGTTGCCTCGGAAATGTTGCCTCGAAAATGTTGCCTCGAAAATGTTGCCTCGAATATGATCTTAAGACATTAGGGTTATTACTAAGATGTCCTAACATTGCTTTAGGGATCATACATCCCTTTCGAATTGATCCTTACAACTCCAACGACGGTGCTACCTACTCACTAATAGTAGGATAGTGCTGTCTAAAGGAAACAAGAACAGAAACATTCTTTTTTTTTCGAGTAGGTAGATGCTAGTAGGTACTTGCTCAAAAATCAAACTTTTCCACACTTACACTATTTTCAAACAAAGTTTTCAAAAAAAACTTTGTAACACTCTTGAGGACTGATACAAGGGTTAAAACGAAGTAAAACAAAAACTTTTCAAAACACACAAACATGGAAGCAATTTTTAAATGATGAGCAAGTACCTAAGAGCCCGTGGAAAACCACAGATAGAAAGGGTGCTAATACCTTCCCTTTCTATAATCTACCCCCCGTACTCAAAATCTCGAAAAAGGAATTTTTCTGTGGCGACTCTTGCTTACCGCGAAATTTTACAAACACAAACGCAAAACGCAAACCAGCATTTTCCTAAAACAGTTCGGTTCTGCCACCGTATCACAGTCATCATCGAGGAGCGAGTTGAAATGTGTATTAAAGTAGGGACTATTACAGGTACATCTAGCGCAAATGGTAACAACAACTCGGGTAGTGGGAAGAAATCATATTCTAGAGGTTTTGTCAAGAAAAAGGAAGGAGAAATGAGCAAAGCCTCTGATGATAAGGAGAAAATTGTACAGGTTCTATATTACCAAATTCCTGCTGCTGCTCCACAATAACGGTATGCACCGTCGCAAAACTATCAACAGAACCTAAGGCCCCAAGGACAAAGGGGTCAACAAAGGCCGCAAAGGTATCCTGAGAGATGGTTCGATCCAATCCCGATGTCGTATGCTCAATTGCTTCCACAATTATTAGCCGGTCAATTGGTACAACTTTGAGAGTTAGCTCCTCCACCAGCAGAACTCCCAAGGCGTTATGATGTTAATGCATATTGTGAATTTCATTCAGGCGCTCCAGGCCACTCGATCAAAAATTGTAAAGATTTAAAGTACAAGGTGCAATCTCTTTTGGATGCCAAGGAGTTAAGCTTCGCTCCTATAGGCCCTAATGTTCGAAACAATCCTATGCCTCCCTACCATGGGGTTGATGCCAATGCTATTGGGTTTGATGATGGCTACGACTTAGTGACTCAGGTTGAAGAGATTCAAATGTCAATGGCAGTTTTGAGAGAGCATCTTTTACAGCAAGAAGTTCTACAAGAGCTTCACGACTTTTGTTTGAAATGCTCATCCAATCCGCATGAGTGTGATGATTTGAAAAACTCTGTTCAGAGACTAATGGACGAGGGGGTTATTAGAGTTGAGAAAGTCATCCCTGAAGGTGATGTTGCTATTCTAGAGATTATGTATTATCCAGCCAATGTTCAGAGGAATACTTCAAGAGTTCCATTGGTTATACAAGTTCCAAAGCTCCATGCGGCAAATCTGAATCTGGTAGCTCCCATGCCAACCCAAGCATCAACACTTCCAAGTTCGGTTCTCGATCCGTTAACTGATAGCAGGGCAGTGCCATGGGAATATAATGATGTTTATATTCGGGGAAAGAAAGTTATTTATCCGCCGATTGAAAATAAGGATATAACTAACATTACCGGAACTAGAAGAATAACTCGAAGCGAGAGAATCTTTGCTCCTACTCCACCACCTCCTGAAGAAGTTATCGAAGAGATTCCTATGAGAGATAAAGGGAAACAGGTAGTTAATGAATCTCCTGGGACGTCTTTTGAACAACAAGTGGAGAAGCTAATCAGGGTAATCAAGAAGAGAAATTTCAATGTGGTTCACCAGTTGAATCAGACGCCTGCAAAGATCTCAATCTTATCCCTCCTCCTGTACTCCGAAGCTAATCGAACCGCCTTGATGAGAATTCTGCACGGTTCCCGTATGAATCCTGAAATTTTGGTGGCCCAGTTTGAAGGGGTTGTTACAAATATTTCTGCAGGAAACTGTCTGGGCTTCAGTGATGACGAGCTCCCTCCTGAGGGCCTAGCTCATAATAAAGCGTTGCATATTTCCATCAGATGCTTAGACATTGTGATGTCTCGAGTCCTGGTAGACACTGGGTCTTCTTTGAACGTGATGCCTAAGCATACTCTATTTAAGCTGAACATGGATGGGGTTATGATGAAACCTAGCACGTTGACAGTCAAATCTTTTGATGGGTCAAGGAGATCTATGTAAGTGGAAGTTGACTTGCCCATCAAAATCGGCCCCCATGTGTTCTACTTATCATTCTATGTCATGGATATTCGTTCATCTTACACTTGCCTATTGGGACGCCCGTGGATCCATGTGGCGGGGGCTGTAACCTCGACTCTGCAACAATGTTTGAAGTTCATTGTCCAAGACAAGGTCATCATTATTGGCAGGGAGGAAGATGTCGTGATCAACAATGTTACTTCCTTTTGTTATGTTGAAGTGGATGGGGAAGTTCATAAAACCCCTTTCCAAGCTTTGGAAATTATTTTTGTTGACAGATTCCCCGCCATGTTGGAAACTACAAAGAAGTATGGAGTTCCAATGGTTTCCTTGAGGGACTCCAAGGTTATTGTGGAGTCTGGGATTCCTAATGAAGACTGGGGCAAAGTGATAGAGGTGCACGAAAAGCAGGACAAGTCTGGACTTGGGTTCGGGTCCTCTTTTTCAGATCGTGTTGGTACGGGTCCAATTGTGCCCAAAGGAAAAACAAGTTCCTCCACTTTCAGAGGTATTTGTTAGGGCCGGTCCGAGTGCTCAAGGACAAATCCATGCAGTGGATGATGAAGACAATGATGATATGGCCTAGTGTATCTACCAGATTGCACCTGATCAAGAGCTCGGCAATTAGACTGCCACTGATATTCCCGAAGTGGTTTTCTTTGACATGTAATGTTCTTGTTTTAAATAAGTCGCATGCTTTTGCCCGAAACATGTCGACAGCTTGTGAAAAGGGCCCCCTCATGTTTCTATGTTTGTTTAAAAATTGAATAAAATGTCATTATTGCATACAATTTTTGCTCTCTATCTTTTCTTATCTTCGTAAATTAAAAATGGCAATGCTTTTCCTTCTAACTCTCTAACCATTTTCCAAATCGCATCTATATTCTAAAATAAGGCATGATTCACCAATCATGTAGGTCTGCCTCGAATTCCATAAAAAATGATGATGTTATAGTTCCTTGCACCAATATCCTTGGAAATCCGAATGACCAAGCCGAGGAGGATAGTGGGGAAGATTGTGAAATTCCAGAGGAATTGGAAAGGCTGTTGAGACAAGAAGAGAAAACAATCTTGCCTCATCAAGACGCTATTGAAGTCATCAATCTCGACACCGACGCAGTAAAAAAGGAGGTCAAGATAGGGGCCGCTTTGCAAGATGACGTAAATAAGGGGTTGATTGAGCTTCTCAGAGAGTACTCCGACATCTTTGCTTGGTCGTATGAAGATATGCCTGGTCTAAATACGAATATAGTCGTGCACTACTTGCCACTCAAACCAGAATGTCCTCCGGTAAAGCAAAAGCCGAGGAGAACTCGTCCAGATATGTCTCCCAAAATCAAAGAAGAAGTTAAAAAGTAGTTGAACGCAGGCTTTTTGTTGGTATGTGAATACTCAGATTGGATTGCCAACACCGTACCAGTTCCAACTCTTATTAGTATCCCCAACAATCTTTGGTATCGCATACTTCCAGCGTTGATATGTATTGGCATCCCCAGTAATGAGCAACGGTTCCAAACGGGCCTTCTCTTATCCCCGTGAAGTCTATTTCTCCGCATTGCATATAGTTATCATTATATAACATTGCATCTTCAAAAGCGCGTAGCTGATCCATCAGAGTGGATCTTTGCGGCAAAATAAATTCAAACATGCATATGAAGCATAAGCCATATCAGGTACCTTGCACGAAAGACCTGAATCATCCAAGGACAGTAGTACATCCCCAAGAGGGTATCACTTCCCAAAACCCCAGCTGGTGTCCTTCAATTCTATCAATTCCCAATAAAATCAATACATCTTGGCTAGGTTCTTTCCTTAGATCATATTTGAACCTGAGATCCCCCGTAGGCTAGGTTCTTCCTTAGATCATCGTTGAACCTGAGATCGCCCGTAGGATAGGTTCTTCCTTAGATCATCTTAAAACTTGAGATCACCCGTAGGCTAGGTTCTTCCTTAGATCATCTTAAAACCTGAGATCGCCCATAGGCTAGGTTCTTCTTTAGATCATCTTAAAACCTGAGATTGCCCGTAGGCTAGGTTCTTCCTTAGATCATCTTAAAACCTGAGATCACCCGCAGGCTAGGTTCTTCGTTAGATCATCGTCGAACCTGATATCACCCGTAGGCTAGGTTCTTCCTTAGATCATTGTAAAACCTGAGATCTCCTCTTGGCTAGGTTCTTCCCATAGATCATCGTCAAACCTGACATCGCCTCTAGGCTAGGTTCTTCCCTCAGATTATCTTAGAACCTGAGATCGCCCGTAGACTAGGTTCTTCCTTAGATCATCTTAAAACCTGAGATCACCCGCAAGCTAAGTTCTTCCTTAGATCATCGTCGAACCTGAGATCGCCCGTAGGCTAGTGTTGTACCCCAATTTTTGCCCCTAATATCCCTCATCATACTTTTTACATTTCATAGCATTGGTCTCATCGAAGAGCTTTCGCATTAGGGTTTCTCTCTCCAAATGGAGGTTGGTCGCTTCTAATGCAAGGTGACTAGAATTGGTGGATTTAATGGAGAGTGTGGTATATAACCTTCATTCGGTCATCTGACGCATCATGCATCATTAGTCAATAGATTGGCTTGGGACCAGGGATTTCGAGGAATTAGGTTTGTTGTATGGCTTTAAGGCTCTTATCTTCGAGCAAGCTTGTTTTGGTTGATTTCTCCATCAATCATTGGTTATGTGATACGGTGGCAGAATCGACTATTTTTACTGGTTTTTGTTTTGCGTTTTTTGTTCGTAAAATGTCACGGTAAGCTAGAGTCGCCACCGACTTTTATTTCATCCAATCATGGAAAAGGAAAAAGAACAGAAAAAACCTTTTTTCGAGATATTCTGAGTGCGGGGGGTATATTATAGAAAGGGAGGTGTTAGCACCCTTTCTATCCATGGTTTTCCACGGGCTCTTAGGTACTTACTCATTTTTTCAAATTGCTTGTGCGTGCTTGTTTTGAAAAGGCTTTTACTTCGTGATAACCCTTGTATCAGTCCTCAAGAGTGTGACGAAGTTGTTTTGAAAATTTGTTTTGAAAGGTGTTTGTGTGAAAAGTTTTTATTGAGCAAGTACTTAAGATTCTACCTACTCAAAAAAAGATTGTTCATTCTATTTCCTTTAGACAGCGCTATCCTACTATTAAGGAGTAGGTAGCACCATCATTGGAGTTGTAAGGGACATTCGAAAGGGACAAGTACAATCATTAAAGCAATAGTTAGAAAACTTTAGTAGTAACCCTAGAGTCTTAAGATCTTTTCGAGGCAACATTTTTGAGGCAACATTTCCGAGGCAACATTCAAATGGGACGTTTTGATCTTCTAGACTGGAGGGCAACAACTAAAATCTCATATGCTTAATGATTGTTTACCGAAGACAACCGAAGTGAGGTAAACCCTAGGAGTGAATATGTGCATATGAGTTGTTTCAGTTATTTAATCTTTGCACATTAGGTGATCTACCGTTTTAAATTTCGAGCATTCTTTCCATACAATCATGTTAGCCATGCATCTAGACAGTTAAAGATTGCGAGAATTTAAAGCGCGAAAAATAAAACCTAGCTATTACAAGGCTTCGGGGAGGGGGGTTAATTACATAACCAAAAGTGGGGAAAAAGAGATAAATAAAAACCCTAATTTAAAGCTATTACCAACCCTTAGTAGTTACAAAATAATGGCAAAATAATTAACAAGTGCGCGGCGAATTAAATACGGGGACGGTTGCAAAAATAACCTAAAACTCTAAGTGAGGAAAAGTATTTTTTGTGGATTTTTATTTGAGAACACAATTAAATTATAAATTAATTAAACCTAATTTCTAATTGTTTTTTAATTATGAAAGAAAATAATTAACCTAATTTACTAATTAAATTAAAAAGAAGTATTTTATGAGAAAAATGATTTTGGTGTATTTTTTGGGAAAAATTAATTAAATATTTATTATTAAAAAAAAATCTTTTTTGTGATTTTTTGTGATTTTTGTGATTTGTTAACTTTGTGATTAAATAAAAAAATAAATTTTGTGTTAATAAAAAAAGGAAAGTAAAGAAATTAAAAAAAGATAAAAAATAATAACTTGGGCTTGTGATGGATTGTTGAAGGGGGTGCAAAGCTGAATTTCCAGGCCCAACCAAGCTAAGCCCAGGTTGACCATGTTGGATCTTGTGTGGCATTGACTTGAGGTGTATCATAGTCCTTCAGGCTGGAACGCGTTGGATCTGGGTAGCAGTACATCCTGTGGCTGGACTTTGAGGCGCATGGTAGGTGTAGCGGTAGAAATGTTCAAGATTAAGCCATTGAATTGACTAGACTTTATACAAATCAAAATCAAAATCTCCACCGCGCTTTATTGTTTCCAAAGGAATGGGAAAAGAGCGAATAACCCAAAAAGGGGGAAAGATTCAAGGTAAGGGGGTTCGTTATGCAAAGGGGAGGTATTAGCACCCAGAACATCTAAGGTACTCCGCAGGAGCCTCTTTGTAAAATTTGTATATTTTGGCTATAAAAAATGTGTTATATATAAAATGGATGGTGGAGGTGAGAAAAGAGATATATTATTTTATGATTTTTGCACCCGCCGCGGTTGCGAACCTTTAGTGCCTATGTACCACCTTTCGTGTAATAGGGGATCAGGGTACACGTAGTTCCTCTTTTAAAAGTTTGAAACACAAGTGTGTTGGTTAATTTTAAGAGATAAGACATCATCGTCATTGTCCGTGTGGAAAACATACTTACTACCCACAATCATGAGAAAGGAGAATTTGCATCATCTCAAAGTGGAGGATATGGCTTGGATTGTAAAATTAACAATGTCTCACTCAACACCCAAGTGGAAAATATCTCTCTTCACTACATAATGTAGAAGTATAGTTTATTTGCATCACTACAAGGATTGACAAGAGTCTAATCCTTTTTTGAGAAAAAGTTTAAAGATAAAAGCCAAAGTTGCAAAATGGTTTGAAATGAGATTAATTGACTTTTAGTCTTCTCACAAAAATGTAAAGGTATTATTAAATTGATTGAAGTTTGTTGATGAAAATGTTTTAAAAATGCATGGACCTAGGTCCAAGTTTATTATGAAAGTGGTTCAAGTTTATAAATAAGAAGGGTTTTCAAAAGGAGGGAGAAGATTTTTGAAATTAAATAAAATGGAAGGAGAAGAAAAGGCTATCCTAAAGCATAAGGTAAAAGCTAAGGATAAGGACCATCTAACCAACAAGAAGCCAAAACTTGACATTATGAGCCAAGATAGAATTCCCATTCTTTGGATTGAAACCAAGCAAGCAAATATACTAGACCTCTTCAAGTGTATTAAGTCTTCTCAAAAATTGGGCAGAGTAACGGTTGTATACGGGTGAATTCCAGATTACAAAACCAAGAGGGTAATCACAAAAAACCTGCACACAAAAACAAACAAGCAACCCAATGTCTTGAGGTAAACCTCAAGAGCTCCAGACAAAATAATCAGATAGGATCATAAGGTATCCAAGATAGGCTAAGGTTTCTAATCCTAAGTCCAAGAAAACGTCCACTGCTCCATCATGCCAAGGATAGTAACCAAATAGTCCAAGTGTCATTAAGAGTTTTTTTTAGGGTTTAAGTTGGTTATTAAGTATCTTAGGAAAAGGAAAAAGAAAAACTCAAGTGAGCAAAGTAAAAATAACAAGAAAATAAATGCTCAAGTGAGCAAAGATGAAAATGACATGGAATGTAAATGCTAAAAGTAAATAGTGCATAAAGCACAAAAGAATAAAAAGCATAAAAAATAAAGCAAGTTAATAATTAGTGGTTAGTTGGATGACCATCTTGAAACTTGTATTTGGAACTCATTAGAGGATTGGTAGAACCAAAGCCTCCACACAACAAGTTGCATTTGCTTTTTGTCAAGTATATCATCCATTTTGGAATTCTCATAAGTACCATTTAATGATCAACGATGTTTAAGTGATCCGCATTGACCAAAGGTGTTGTAGATCCATTAGAGGATTGGTAGAACCAAAGCCTCCACACAATGAATCTCAAGGTTATTGGATCAAAGAGATCAAATTAACATACTTGGGCTTGCAATCATAAGTTTGGGTCACGAATGATCATTTATTTGAATCGGGAGAAAATTTAGCGCTATGTTAAGCAATCGTAAGTGGACTTATATAGAAGTCGCACCTATTTTGAGGTCGGTCAATAGCAATCTATCACCATTTGTTTTGAGCCATGATATAGAGATCATGCTCCAATAACATTTAGTGCAACGAGAAGGGGGTGAGATGAAGGGGATTTAGGGTAAAAAGATAAACCACATTTGAATTAATATTTAATCAAACTATTATTAAAATCATTCATCCATTTTGGTGGAGTTGAACTCAACACCTAAAATCCAATGATGTTAATAAAGTCATGATCAAAAGATCAACCCAAGACAGCCAGAAAATAATCACAAAATAATAATATATTTAATATATACATTTAAAGGGTAAAAAAAGAAAGTTTAAAATAGAAAATAATGATAAAAATATCAATTATGTTCAAATTAATCAAGAAATAAAAAATAAAACCATAGAAAAATCAGAAATGGGTCCAAATATTTTTATAAAATTTTTGGGAATTTTTAAAAGTCAGAAACTATTTTTAAAAATTAAAATAAATGGGTAAAATAGACAAAAATGGTGAAAAATAGTAAAGTCAGAAACAAAAATAAAATAAAGTCACCAATATTTGTCACAATATCATTGGATCATTCCATAATTTTTTCAGAATTAAAAAATGTGCAAAAGTATTTTTAAACATTTTAAACAAATCAAATAAGTGTAAATTTCATAAAAAATACCAAAACACTTGTGAAAAAATAAAAATCAGAAAGAGAATAATCAAAAATATTTTTCATAATTGTTTCAGATTTTTTGGACTAAAAATGAATTTTCTATGATTTTTAGAAATTTAAAGCAATTAAAATATAAAAATCAGAAAAAGAAAATAAAAGAAAAAGTTGTGGACCATTGGATGAAAGTCAAAACGCGTTAGTAATCAAATCCAAAGGATCTAGCGCGATGTGCATATCATGGTCTTTATTGAATAAAGCATTGAATCAAATGTAAAATCAGAAATTCAAAAAAACAAATGGCACGCTTTCATTGGTTAGAAGGTGACACATTGATCATCTTCAATCTCCAGCCTCACGAATTGCAGGTCTCTCGAACTGTAAAATTAGAAGCTCAGACTTATGCCATTCGTTTCGTCTCTTCAAGACGAAGAAAACCATACCCTTGCGCCATTTTTATATAAACTGTAACTCAGTAATTTGGAAAGAAATTTTGAAAGGGGATTTGAAAATACATGGTCCAAACGTGTTTCCAGAAGGAAGTAACTATTATGACTAGAACCAGGTCAATGAGAGCAACACAATGATACCAAAGTTTTGAAGAATTGATGAAGGAATCTACCTATTAAAGTTGAGTTGCAGAGCTCTGAAACTGGATTTCTATGGAGAAATGTAGGGCACGATTCTTGAATGTAATGGTATGGTTAGGTTCATGGAAGATCAAGGAAGGTGAATTGGTGGAGAAAATGGATTGAAAAAGGCTTGAGAATAGAATTCGAAGTAGCTGAATTCTGAGTTGTGAAGCAAGTTTGGCAGGGTGATTCTGGCTATCTAAGCCTGGGAATTTGAATGGGGGATGACCCTCTATTTATAGGGAATCAAATGGAATGCTCAAGCGTGTGGAATGATGCAAATTGGAGGGAAATCGTGTGAACCTGATACACGGGCAAAGTGTGATCTGATTTGCATCAAAACTCATCAAATCCTTGCGTTTCCAGGCTCTAATCCCCTTTGGCAACTTGGTTAAACATGTTTAGATCACAAATGAATGCTAATTTGATGTTTAAAAGCCAAAACATGGATTTCAAATTCTGACTCATGGTGAAACTTCAGTTCCAAGTTACCAAGTTCAACCCAATGGCATTTCCACCTCAAGGGGTCTTAGGGAAAGATTCTTGATGCTTTGGAAAGATGATGTTACAAGCTTTGCAATGGAAAAAGAATGGAATCAAATGGATACTTGAGATGAAAGTTACATGGAGTCAAAGTTGAAGAAAAAGAGTTGACTTTCCATACTTAGAAATATTTCAAAATCTTCTTTAAAAATTACCTATAATCTCTTGCTTCGAAACATGGCCTTCCACCTGGAATTTGCTCTTGACCCAAAAAGATGGAATGAATTAGACCTATTGAATGACACTTTTCAATTTGAACCACTTAAAATCTCAAAAAATTGAGCAAGTTATGACTTGTTGAAGTTGGCCAAAAATCATGAAATGACCTATAATCTTTTGCATTCTTAAGGCAACTTCCATCCATTTTATTACTTTGCACATAAAAGAAGGTATAAAATACACATCCTAAAGATCATCATGGAAAAAGAATGGGCTCAAGGTGATAAAAATTGACGAAGTTATGACCATTTGAAGTTACATATGGAAAAATTAGGGATTCATCTGGGTGACTTGTGTGATACGGTGGGAAGAACTGACTGTTTTTTGGAATGCTGGTTTGCGTTTTGCGTTTGTTTTCACAAAATTTCGCGGTAAGCAAGAGTCACCACCGTCTTTTATTTTATCTAACAAGGAAAGGAAAAAAGCACAGAAAAATTCCTTTTTCGAGATATTTCTCGGGTTCGGGGGGTAGATTATAGAAAGGGAAGGTGTTAGCACCCTTTCTATCCGTGGTTATCCACAGGCTCTTAGGTATTTTCTCAATTGTTTTCAAAATTTGCTTTCTTTGTACTTGTGGGTTTGAAAAAAAAAATTGTTTTGAAAAAAAAAAACTTCGATTTAACTCTTGCTTCTGTCCTCAAGAGTGTATGAAGTATTTTTTGAAAACTTTGTTCGAAAAGTGTAAGTGTGAAAAGTTTTTGTTTTTTGAAAGAGCAAGTACTTAAGAACCATCTACCTACTCGAAAAAGGAATCGTTATATGCAATTTTCCTTTAGACAATGTTATCCCACTATTAGTGAGTAGGTAGCACCGTCGTTGGAGTTTAAGGGTCAATTCGAATGCGGGACTTGCGGTTACCAAAGCAATGTTAGGATGCCTTAGCGGTAACCCTAATGTCTTAGATCATTTGTTTTTAGGCAACAACATCCGAGGAAACCATTTCGAGGCGACTATGATCTTTTAGACAAGAGGGCGACCTCTAAAGTGACTTATACTCAATGACAGCGTACAAAGGCAACCAAGTGGGGTGTCTCCTAAGAGTGCGCATGTGCGAGTGTGTTGTTTTCAGTTATTTTTATCTTTTCACATATTTGGGGTGATCAAAGTTGATTTTAAGTTAAAACATTCAGTTTTGTCATGCCATCCTATTATCGAACAGCTAACAGTTATAATTTGCGGAAAATAAAATGCGGAATTTTAAATTACAAGGCGTCGGGTATTTACATCGCCAAAGACAAACCCTTTAAAAATAAATAAAGCGATAAAAAATAAGTAAAGGTTCTATTAACTATTACAAACTGGAGGCAAGTACATTAATATGATAAAGAAAATAAATCACGGCGCAAAGTTTAATCGGACGCATGATTACGGTTTTGACCCTTTTGATTAAAGAAAATATCTTTTTTGTTTTTTATTTTAAGAAAGAAATTAATCTAAATTAATTACTAAATTAAATTAAATTAATTAATTAGTTAAATGAAAAAAAATATTTTTGGGTTTTTTATATTTTAAGAAAGAAATAAAAATTAATTGAATTAGTAAAAACCTAATTAAGTCTAATTTAATTTTAATTATTTACAAAAAATATGTTAAAGTTATTCTAATTAAAACCTAAGTTAATTTAATTAGTGTTTATTAATAAAATTAAAATTAAAATTTGATTTGATAAAGAAAATATTTTTGTGGTTTTTATTTTATAAAGAAAAGAAATTTTTTGATTGGTTAGAATTTAAACAAAAATAATAAAACAATTAAAATAAACAAAATAAATAAAATAGAAAGAGGGAGAGGTTTGGGCCTGAAATAGGGGCATGAATAGCAATCTGAAGGCCCAAAACACGCTGGCCTTGTTTGACTTTTTGGATTTGGTGTGCATGCGCTGACTTGGACCATGGTAGACCTTCAGATCTTGGCCACCAGATTTGGCCTTTGGCCATCTGGCCATTGGATGCTTGATGGTGTATGGTATGCTGCATGCTTGGATATGTACATGGTCACCTGAAGGACAAAATCAAATAAAAATTGGGGGACCTGGGATTCGAACCCAGGTCCTGATGGATATTAGACACTTGCCTTGCCACTATGTTGAATTGATTTGTTTATTAATAATATACAAATAATATATAATAAAAGAAAACAAGTCAATGGCCAGAAGAAATTATAAAAACGCGCGCGCCATTTGAACGGACCAATGGGCAGGGGACACTTCATCGTACCTGTCCTGAAACCTGTAAAACATTTACCTACGGATTTGAATCTGCAGCTAAATGCGCAAGCCTGTTCTAAAATCTTCCCTAGGTCACATAAATCAATTCCCAGAGCATGGTTGGGTTCGTCTTGGCTCCCTGATCAACACTATGCCCTTCTTGAGTCCTGATTTTACCTGAAATAGGAAACCCCAAAAAACAAACGAAGAACCCTAGCTATGGTGGTTCTTCGTTCAGGCCAGATAAAAGCAATTGGATAATGCTAAACATTTGCAAATGTCATGTAGATTCAAAATATGGTGTTAATTCATGAAAAAGATGCATAAATTATGAGTTGTGAAATCAAGAACAGAGGTGTATTTCGTGATACTTACAGCGCATTGTGGTGTGTGAGGAAGCTTGCTTTGGATTGGTTTAGCTTCAGTGAACGTCCAGGAAGCGATTGGGACAGGTCTTAGCTTCTGAAAACACCTCTAAGCACGATTTCGGTCTCAAGCTTTTTACCACTTTTTCCAAACTTTGTTATGCCTATGCTTGCACTTTCCCACCCTTGTTTCGATTGCCTTTGCTTCCTTATGTATCATGCTTTGCATTAGGGTAGAAATTATGGACTGAATCTCTCTAAATCAATGCCTTAGGATTTGATTTGATCTCCTCTTTATAACTTGCCAAATTTGCCCAAATCTCAATCTTTTGCACATGGTTTTGCTTGATACGAATTTGATGATGTTAATGATGATTATCCAATCCTGAAATAGCCAAAAGATCTCATGTAATCAAAGTTTTGGATTTTAAATGATTTAATTTGATTTAAAATGAATAAATTCAATAAAAAATTAAATAAAATAATAAAAATGAAATATGAGCTCATGGATGAAGCTAGGAAACGTGGTCAATGATGCAAGCTCAAATCAAGTGGAAAAGAATGGGCCCATTTGACAAAATTTGAAGTTTTGAGGATAGTTGACTTTTGGCAATTTTGCAAAAATGCCCAACTTCAACAATGCATAACTTATTCAATTTTGAACTTTTGGAAGTGTTCCTTGACTTTTTAGAAAGCTTGAGATGTCATCTAACCAACCCATTTGATATCATCTTATTTAGATATTCCATGCTCAAGTTATAAGCTTTGGGAAAAAGGTGGTTTTGTTGACTTTCAAAAATGACCTATAATGTCCAAATTTATAACTTCTTGTGAGTGCATTTTTTGATCTTAGGGTATGAATATGGATACTAGGAAATTGCATCCTCTTCAAAATGAGCTTTGTATGGGTCATTTCTCATAAAGTATAAGAAAGTTATGCTTGGTCAAAGTTGAGTTGACTTTTCCTACAAAACCCTAATTTAACAACTTTTGAGTCTTGATGAATTTTGAGCAATCCCTGATGAATCATGATCAACCCTTGATCAAATGATGAAATATCCTTCAAAATGAGCATGTTGACAAAAAATCTTGAAGTTTGACTGTTTGTAGGTCACAGTTGACTTTTGCCCTAGCACAGTCGATTTTTGGACCCTTTGAGCAATTGACTGAGCAAACTTCCTCTGCAAGGCTTGAAACTTGACATGGATGACCTTGAGAACATATTAGGACATTGGGGAGCACTTGAGGTCATTTGGATTCAAAGATCTTGATGCAACACAAAACCCTAATTTGAGGTTGACTGCCTTAGGAGATAGCTTGTCTGACCAACTCTTGAGAAAACTTGAGCAACTTGGAGATTTTTCTTGCAATGTTTTGAGGAATATGAGAGGGAAAATTTTGGGGTACAACAGCTGCCCCTGTTCAATCTTCTTAAACCTGAGGATGTAGATTGGCTTTCGTGCCTTTCGTGATCCGAAGGTGGAAGATGATTGAACACTAGAGTGCCCAGAAATTTGCACTCGCATGAAGTGGTATCAGCCTGGTGATGTCCAGAATGGGCTTACAGATGCCATTTGGAGATTGTTGGCGGGAGGATGGGATTAAAGATGCCATCCGCAGGAATGTCGATCGCATAAGAGATTCCTTAGCGAGAGCTTATATACCTGTTGTTGTGGAAGATTCCACCGGGGAAGCCTGATCTTTATTGAGATTTAGGAACTTGCCTGTACTTCAACTGAGAGAGCATCTCTGCTGAGTTTTAAGAACTTGTCTGTAATTCAACTGGGGGAAACCTGTCGAGATTTAGAACCTTATCTGTAATTCAACCGAGACTAATATAGTTGAGATTTAAGAACCGGTCAGTACTTCGACTGAGGAGGATTGCCGAGATTTAGAACCTTATCAGTAATTCAACTGAGACTAATTCAGTTGAGATTTAAGAACCGGTCAGTACTTCGACTGAGGGAAACATCTTCATCGAGATCTAGGAACTGTCTGTACTTCAACGGAGGATAATTCTGTTGAGATTTAAGAACTCGTCCACACTATGACGGAGGAAAATGTCGAGATTTAGAACCTTATCTGTAATTCAACCGAGACTAATTCAGTTGAGATTTAAGAACCGGTCAGTACTTCGACTGGGTGAAACATGTTCATCGAGATCTAGGACCTTTCTGTACTTCAATGGAGTATAATTCTGTTGAGATTTAAGAACTCGTCCACACTACGACGGAGGAAAATGTCGAGATTTAGAACCTTATCTGCAATTCAACCGAGAATAATTCAGTTGAGATTTAAGAACCGGTCAGTACTTCGACTGAGGGAAACATCTTCATCGAGATCTAGGACTTGTCTGTACTTCAACCGAGGATAATTCTGTTGAGATTTAAGAACTCGTCCACACTACGAAGGAGGAAAATTGTCGAGATTTAGAACCTTATCTGTAATTCAACTGAGACTAATTCAGTTGAGATTTAAGAACCGGTCAGTACTTCGACTGGGTGAAACATCTTCATCGAGATCTAGGAACTGTCTGTACTTCAACGAAGTATAATTCTGTTGAGATTTAAGAACTCGTCCACACTACGACGGAGGAAAATTGTCGAGATTTAGAACCTTATCTGTAA
Organism: Vicia faba; assembly: GCA_948472305.1. Lineage (NCBI taxonomy): Eukaryota > Viridiplantae > Streptophyta > Magnoliopsida > Fabales > Fabaceae > Vicia > Vicia faba. Next base: position 180,302,617 of record OX451740.1, read on the forward strand.
TTCAACCAATGATAATTCAGTTGAGATTTAAGAACTGGTCAGTAGTTCGACATAACTGAGAACTTAACTACATCTTTCCTGAAAGGTAAAGGTCTGTCGTATGAAATGGATGATATATATCAAGCAATGATGTTCTCAAAATAAATGAGATTGTGTTGTATGATGCGTATATGCATGTATCATGATGTATGGAAATGTAATGTTTTTAGCTGTGGAAAATAAATCCCGATAGCTACTGGAGAAAAGAGTTGGATTCTTCGCTTCTGCCGGGGATAGCAAACGAAGATGATTGTGAGAATAAACCTGCAGGAGAGGATGACTCCATTGGGGAATAAACTGATGAGGAGATTACTCTGTGGGGAAGAGATGTTCAGTTGAGGATTCCACCGATAAATTCCGCCGGGGATGAATTACCGTTACTGGTGATACTGAATCCTGTTGGGGATTGACTTCTTGTTTATGGAAGGAAAGAACTCCGTTGGGGATGATCTTTCAGTTGCGACTTCACTGGGGATAACCTTTTAGACTCTATTGGGGATAATCCTTTGAGTTTGCTGGGGAAAATCTTCCAAAGTCTACTGGGGATGATTCTCCAAATTCCACTGGGGAAGCTTCTTCAGACTGCACTGGGAAAATTTTCAAACTCCACTGGGGATATCTTGTATTCTGCCGAGAATATTCTTATACTCCGCTGGGGAATATTAAGACTATCGGGGATATTAAGCTTTTTCAGTGTTAATGGTAGATAAACTCTGCTTGGGGAGAATATTACCGATTCATTCATAGTTGCAAGTCTCAGCTGGGGAGAGTTAACATTATTGTCTTACTCTGCGGGGAGTGAATGCACCTGGGCCATATTCTTCAGCTGAATCTACCTTGGTACCTAGTGGACAGAGCAACTGTACAGTTTGGACAATTTTATTGCCCCCTGTTTCTGATATTACCAATAATCGTCTTTTGTTTCGTATGTAAATATTTATGAGCAGCAATTAATGTCAAGTTCATATATCAAAAATGAACATTGGACGTTCTTTGCAAAACAAAACAGATAAAGGAAAAACAGTTTGGAATTTCTTTGAAAATGAATTGTATTGATTCTGAAGTTTGGCCTGTAAATAGGCATTTTTGTACAAGAGGCTGACGTCCTAGTAAGAGAATGCCGCCGAACAAATAGAATTTATACAATTTCTGAAAAACTAAACAAAACAGACATGTGAATAATCCCACTGGGTTCCAACTCTTCTATTGCCTTTATGTCCTCGAGCATCTCATCACTTTGCTACTTGGTTGAAGGTAGATCAGATTGATTAGTGTCGTCCGAGCTTGATAGTCGATACTGAAGTCTGGACGCAAGGTGATCCAATGAGACATAGTGTTACGCTTTGATCCCTAATTTTTGCCTGGACCGCCCTTTCGAGTTTTCAGTCCACCGGGATACCCTTTTTTTCCCAAGCCTCCTTTTCAGGTTTTCGACTTGCCGGGTGTACATATTTTTTTATTTTCATCCCTTATTTTTGCCTGAACCCTTTTGGTTCGTTGGGAAGCCCTTATTTTTGCCTAGGCCAGTCAACCTAGCGGGTCTTTGATTAATCGTAGTATCTTTTCACTATGTCTGCATTGACGGGGTGAGGAAGGTCGTCACCATCCATGGTGGTTAGAATCATAGCTCCTCTTGAGAAAATGTTCTTAACCACAAATGGCCCTTCGTAAGTAGGGGTCCATTTGCCCCTGGGATCACCTTGAGGTAGAATGATGCGCTTGATTACCAGATCCCCAACTTGATACTCTTGTCGTCTAACTTTCTTATTAAATGCCTTGATCATCCGTTTTTGATACGTCTGACCATGACAAATAGCAGTGAGTCTCTTTTCGTCGATTAGGTTCAGCTGATCAAGCTGGGTCTGAATCCAGTCGTCTTTGCTCAAACCTGCATCCTTCATAATCCGAAGAGAGGATATCTGAACTTCAATGGGCAAGACTGCCTCCATGCCATATACCAAGGAATAGGGGGTTGCCCCTGTTGATGTCTGCGCTAAGGTACGGTACCCATGAAGAGCGAACGGTAACATCTCATGTCAGTCTTTATATGTCACTGTCATCTTCTGCACAATCTTCTTAATGTTCTTATTAGCCGCTTCTACAACCCCATTCATCTTCGGCCGATAGGGAGAAGATTTGTGATGCTGTATCTTGAACTGCTTGCAGAGTTCAGTGATCATCTTATTGTTGAGATTGGTACCATTATCCGTAATGATCCTCTCTGGTACACCATATTGACAGATCAGATTGTGCCGAATGAAACGTGCCACGTAGTTCTTGGTTACAGTAGCAAAGGAAGCTGCTTCAACCCACTTTGTAAAGTAGTCAATAGCTACCAGGATGAAATGATGCCCGTTGGATGTCGTAGGTCTAATCTCGCCGATCATATCAATGCCCCACATTGCAAAAGGCCAAGGAGCTGTCAAGATATTCAGAGGAACTGGAGGAATGTGCACCTTATCAGCATAGACTTGGCACTTGTGACAGGTCCGAGAATGTTGATAACAATCGGCTTCCATTGTGAACCAAAAATATCCTGCCCGAAGGATCTTCTTTGCCATGGTATGTCCACTAGAATGAGTTCCTAAAGTACCTTCATGTAAATCTGCCATGATCCTTTCTTCCTCGTTTTTATCTACACATCGCAGTAAGGTCGAATCATGGTTACGCTTTTAAAGAATGCCATTGCTGACGAAGAACTTCGCCGCGAACCTCCTCAGAAATTTCTTATCATTAACAGACGCACCCTCGGGGTATTCCTGAGCTTCAAGATACCTTTTTACCTCATGAAACCAGGGTTTATCTGCTACCTCTTCAGTCTCAATGTCACAGCAATGTGCAGATTCGTCCAATCTTTCAATGATAATCCGGGGAGCCTCGTTGTCCCAATTGACTTTGAACATAGAAGACATCGTAGCTAGCGCGTCCGCCAACTGATTCTCCTCTCTTGGGAAGTGTTCAAAGGTTATCTCCTCGAAGTGGGGAAGCAACGTCAATACATACTCCTTGTAAGGAATAAGATTTGGGTGTTTTGTATCCCACTCGCCTTTGATCTGACTGATCACAAGAGCGGAATCTCTGAAAACACTTAGAACCTTAATCCTTAGGTCGATAGTAGCTCGAAGACCCATAAAGCATGCTTCATACTCCGCCATGTTGTTGGTGCAGTTGAAACATAGTCGGGTGGTAAATGGAGTATGAGAGCCTTTAGGAGATATGATCACGGTGCCAATGCCATTACCCAAAGCGTTTGAAGCTCCGTCAAAGTACATAGACCATCGGGATCCCTCCTCGGGTCCTTCATCCAGTCCAGGTGTCTCGCAGTCAGTTACTATCATGATACTCTCATCTGGAAATTCAAAGTTCATAGAATGGTAATCATCCACTGCCTGGTGTTCCAAATGATCTGCCAACACACTTCCCTTGATTGCCTTTTGGGTCGTATATTGGATGTCATACTCATTCAAGATCATCTTCCATCTTGCTATTCTTCTGGATAAGGCAGGCTTCTCGAAGATATACTTGATTGGATCCATCTTTGATATCAATAGAGTAGTGTGAGTCAGCATATACTGTCTCAGCCGGCGAGCAGCCCATACCAAAGCGCAACAAGTTTTCTCAAGCAACGAGTATCGGGTCTCACAGTCGGTAAACTTTTTGCTAAGGTAATAAATAGCATGCTCTTTTCGGCCAGACTCGTCATGCTGACCCAGCACACACCCCATTGAATTTTCGAGTACTGTCAAGTATAAGATCAAAGGTCTCCCTTCCACTGGAGGCATCGGAATGGGTGGCTCTTGGAGATATTCTTTAATCCTTTCGAAAGCGGCCTGACATTCATCGTTCCATCTTACCACTTGATATTTTTTCAGCAATTTGAAGATGGGCTCACAAGTAGCAGTTAGGTGTGAGATGAATCGGGCAATGTAATTCAAACGTCCTAGAAAACCTCTAACTTCTTTTTCTGTTTGGGGAGCTGGCATTTCCTGTATAGCCTTCACCTTTGCAGGATCTACCTGAATACCTTTATCGCTTACGACGAAACCCAGCAGCTTACCAGATCTCACCTCGAAGGTGCACTTGTTCGGGTTTAACCTCAGCCTGTACAACTTTAACCTGTCAAATAACTTCTGAAGGTGGTCAAGATGTTCTTCCTCAGTCTGGGATCTTGCAATCATATCATCGACATATACCTCAATCTCATGATGGATCATATCATGGAACAAAGCGACCATGGCACGCTGATATGTTGCCCCAGCATTCTTCAATTCGAAAGGCATAACCTTGTAGCGAAAGGTACCCCATTGTGTAATAAAGGTTGTCTTCTTCATATCTTCGGGAGCCATTTTAATCTGATTATAACAGGAGAAACCATCCATAAAGGAAAAGACCTTATGTTGTGCGGTGTTGTCAACCAGAACGTCGATATGAGGTAGAGGGAAATTATCCTTGGGGCTTGCCCTGTTCAGATCCCTATAGTCAACACACATCTGAACCTTACCATCCTTCTTTGGAACAGGAACCACGTTGGCCACCCACTGTGGGTAAGAAGTAACTGCTAGAAAACCGGCGTCAAATTGTTTCATCACTTCAACCTTGATTTTCTCAGACATCTCCGGGCGCATTCGGCGAACCTTCTGTTTCACTGGAGGGCAGTCTTCTTTGGTAGGCAGACGGTGAACCACAATATCGGTATCCAACCCAGGCATATCTTCATAAGACCAAGCAAAGATCTCGTAGTCTCGCAGCATCTGAATCAACCGTTGTTTAACACTAGGCTCCAGATTTGCACCGATCTTGACCTCTTTCTTGTCTATTTCTGTACCCAGATTCACTGATTCCACGGGCTCTTCATGCGGCTGTATGGCCCTCTCTTCTTGAAGTAACAGTCTAGCAAGTTCACCAGGCACTTCGCAATCTTCTTCACCTTCGTCTTCGGCTAAGTTGATCGGACTTCCGAAATCGTAACTGGCAGTAGCAGAGTCATTATCAGTGAGATCCAGAGTGGAAGTAGACCTGTATATGTGAGTGTGTAAAATAGCTCTTTTGCAATATGTAATAAAAGAAAGACAAGGAGCGCAAAATTTGAAATGCAAGAAACGTCCAATGCTTTTATTAATGATATATGTAGATGACACACATAAATCCCTCACAAATGAAGCCACAGTGCCCCGGGTAAGACACCGGGCCGTAAAGTTTAAAACATTGTCTGTTACAAATTCAAAACAAAAGTCTCATTACTGGGTAACAAAAGAAATTTGGATGAAGTCCTTTGTTGTTCAGTTGCTTAGTCCACCATCCGTAGTAGGATAGATCCAACTGTCGAACTCAGATTCTTCAACATCGTCTTCAATGACATTTACTCCTGAATTGCTGATAAACAAGGGAGGTCTTCCGATCCGTGCACTTCGAACAGCCCTTTGAGCTTCTGCAGTGAAACCCAAACCAAACTTGTTAGTCTTATGTGCAAAATCAGGGAGTTGGCCCCAATTTGCACACCCACCTTTCTCAACAACAGCCCGGGCATCCTTAAAGGAAGCCATCTTCATAGGGGAATCTTCAACAACAATCTCAGTTGATGGCAGCGTCTGGGGAACCTCTTCAAAATGTTGAAACAGGGTCTTAATAAACTCCCCATCCATCTCTACATATCGGAAAGAGTTGAGGTGGCTCATCATGTACTCCTCCTCTCCTTGTATTGTCACAATTTTCCCTTTCACTGGGTACTTTAGCTTCTGGTGGAGCATAGACGACAGTGCCCCAGCTTTGTGGATCCATGGACGACCCATCAAACATGAATAAGATGGCCGAATGTCCATCACATACAATGTCGATGCAAAAACTTGAGAACCAACTTTAATTGGAATATCCACTTCTCCATGTACCATCCTCTTGGACCCATCAAATGCCCTGAATACGATGTTGCTTGGTTTCAGCTCTAACCCTTCACAGTCTAACCGGTCTTGTGCCTTCTTGGGTAACACATTCAACAAAGATCCAGTATCTACCAACACATGAGAAAGAGTAGTGCCCCTGCATTCAATGGAGACATGCAGGGCATCATTGTGATTCTTCCACTTAACAGTCAAGTCGGCATCAGAGAAACCCAACCCATTATCAGCAGTCAGACTAGCCACGCAATCTTTAAACTGATCAGTTGATGTTTCTTGCGGTACGTATACGGTCTTCAGGAAATCAATCAGAGCCTTGGCATGGGCCTTTGAGCATAGCAACAGGGATAACATAGAGATTTTGGATGGGGTTTTCCCCATTTGCTCGACTACATTGTATTCGCTCTTTTTGATGATCTTCAAAATCTCCTTCATCTCTTGTCTAAAGGCTTCAACAGTAATCTTCTTTGGTGCCTCCGTCCAGGCAGGCTCATCAATGGTCCTTTTGCCCCGAGTATCAGATGACTCAACAACAGGGGTAAGAATGGGAACTTGAACAGGAATAGCATCAGGTACACTGGCAGGTGTAATGACAACAGGCATCCGAACAACTGGCGGAGAGATCTCAGGGGAGAAAAGCCTTCCGCTGCGGGTGATTTTGGCAGGTCCAACAATATTGCTGACGTCAGTATCAGCCTCTAGATCTTGTTTAACCCCGTGATAATACACGTCAGCCCCGTAGTGCCAATGGACAACTTTATTGGATTTATAGGGGATAGGCCCTGGAACAGTGATGATCAATGGCGTGATTCTTGGAACAGATGTAATTCTAACAGGCTTTCTCGAGGAAGCCTTGGAAGAATTGTCGAAAATGGTGATTATAGCAACTTCTTCAGTAGGAACCAAAGGAACAAGAGTCTTCTCAAACAGAATTTCTTTGTTATCCATCAGGCGCTGGACACCTGACTTCAAAAGATGGCAACCGGTAGGTAGGACAGAACACATACGGTAACCTTCGTCACAACTCAGAAATAAACCGGCTAACAAAAGGTTCTTCTTCACGGTCATCAAGGGAGTAACAATGTCATTCACAGAAACCACAAACGAGTCTTCATCTATAGCATTCACTCCATGCTTTGGCATAGGAGCAGTCACAACATTAGGTCTTTCAGGTGCTTCGAACTCAATCGCCTTTGCATCAATTAAATCTTGTACTTTGTTCTTCAAGACCCAGCAATTATCCGTGTCATGACCCGGGCTATTAGAGTGAAAAGCACAATGGGCATTTGGATCATACATGGGTGATGTAGTGTTGGGAGTCTTTGGAGCCTCCTTCAGAATCACCAAGTTGGTTTTCAATAATTGCGGCAGAATTTGGGATAAAGTCATGTTGAGCTGAGTGAATTGTCTTCGCGGTCTCTCGGCCCTTGGCTGATTGTTGCATTGAGGAGTAACAACGGGTCTTGATATAACCACCGCATTAACAACTTGGCGGCGTTCAGGTATATTCTGCCTTTTCGAACTGTAAACAGCACTGGATTCCTTCTTAAAAGGTTTCTTCTCGGTTCCTGATGAAGCACCCTTCTGTATTTTACCAGATTTGATACCAGCCTCAATCCTTTCCCCGGTCATAATCAGCTCTGTAAACCCGGACGAAGAACTTCCAATCAGATGGTTGAAATACGGGCCAGACAATGTCCCCAGAAACATATCCACTAGTTCCCTGTCAGCCAAGGAAGGTTGCACTCTTCCAGCAAGGTCCCTCCACTTCTGAGCGTAATCTTTGAAACCTTCGCCCGCACCCATAGACATACCTTGGAGTTAGGTACACGTGGGGGCGAGGTCGGCATTGTATTGGTACTACTTGTAGAAAGCAGCAACCAAGTCTTCCCAATTATGGATACTAGCTCCTTCCAGCTGGTAAAACCATTCAAGCTGAGTCCCTGAGAGACTGTCTTGAAAGAAGTGAATCTAGAGATTCTTGTCAGCGGTGTATGGCTGAATCTTCCTAACATACGACCAGAGGTGTAGTTTTGGATAAGAAACCCCATCGTATTTAGCGAAAATTGGTGCTTTGAACTTGTGGGGAATCACCACCCCAGATGACAGACCCAAATCACCAAAATCCAGACCAGGCACTTTCTGAACTTCCATCGCGCTCAACCGATCTTCCAGTTGCTTATACCTATCCTCAGCCGGAGGATACTGGTCTTCGTCGAAGTCAGTCTCGTTGTCTGAAACCACAGGGCTAGGATCCCTCCTTTCTTCCTGATTATCTTTCCCTCCAGATGAGGGGGTCAAATCAACCTCTTCTCGCAAATAGTTTCTGAATCTGCGACCCATATTAAATAGGACCGTCTTCTTCTTCTTATTCTCCTTCAGGATAAGGGCCTTCAGATCTTACTGACCCTTAGCCAGGTTCTTGAACAGTTCCTGGAACTGGGCGTTTTGAGCCTGTAGAGCCTTGATTGCTTGTTCAATTGATGGTTCAGAAGATATGATGCTGAAATAAACAGCAAAGAAGATGAGAAACCTGTAAGGGTACCTGTTATGAGGTGCATGAGAATGAAATGCGTATGATATGATTTCAAAGACATCGAGGGATTCAAATTCGTAAACCAAAAATGAAACACACTTTTATTAGATAAACTTTGAATTCAATTGTTCAACAGATGCCTTTAAGGCGTTACAAGAAAGAAAAAACTGAAAAGTAAATCAAAGCTAGAAATAATCAAAAGACAATTAGTGCTCCCATGGTCGTTTCTTGTCGGTGCGGACATAGTCATTGAGGATCCGCTCGTTCTCCAGCTGCCGTGTCAACTTCTAAATCTTCTGCTCTTGCTCGTGATACTTTTCTCGGTAAGTATCCCGCTCTTCTCTCAGTTGCATCCACGATCTCTTTAATGCTCCAATGTTAGTAGGCATGTAAGGATGTAGGATGGTAGGAGGAACCCCCTCTTCATCAGCAACTTCAACAATTATAGGCAAGACAGCTTCGTACGGCATTCCCAACTTTTGGGCACGGATACGAACCCATCGGAGATATGGCTCCATCGGAAGAGAAGTCTTTGCACCCAACTCGTGCGGATCAGACCTGTGTACTCTATCCTAAGCTCTTACGAATCTGCGACATTTCTCGTCACTATCCCCTTGGAAATCAAAGACAATACTTGGCATTAGTAACTCATGAGGTCCTTCCCTTCTAACTCGCCCAAACTGACGTAAGGCCAAGCACGAATTATAAGTGATTCCTCCATTGGTTCCTATCAGTGGAACATTGGGGTACTCCCCACAGCGATCAATAATAGCCACCTCGTCCATACCCTTAATAGTCTAAATGATGTCATTATGAGAGAGAGACATAATCCTGTAGGCCCAGCCCATGCCTTCTTTGTTCTTCAGAACTGATTTGGGGAGGTGAGAAATAAACCACCTCTCCAGCAATGGAGCATAACTCATAAGGGTTCCCCACTTTCGAGCAGTATGAGCATAAAGAGAATGAAGAATGTCACCCAAGAGAGTGGGCACAGGATTACCGGATATGAAAATCTTCACGGAATTCACGTCGACGAAAGCATCTGAGTTAGGGAACAACACCAAACCATATATGAGAAGAGCCAGAATGTCTTCAAATGCCTGGAAGTCTAGACTATCCCAGAACTGATTAGCTTTACCATCTAAGAATTTAGTCAAAAATCCCTTTGCTCCACTACGAGTTTCCCAATTGGACATTACCTCAGCCTTTGTCAGATGGAGGGCTGAAGCAATCTCTTCTGGCCTAAGGATCTTCTCCCAACCTGTGAACGGGGTTTGCTCCAAAATAGAGATACCAAACAGATTAGAGAACTCTTCCAAGGTGGGGACCAACTGGTAGTCCGGAAAAGTAAAGCAATGGTACAGTGGATCAAAGAACTGGACTAAGACACTCATCATATGTTCATCCAATTTGGAAGTGACCAAACCCAGGAGGTGACCATGCCTTATGATAAAGGAGGTAGTATCTGAAATCTTTGCAACCAATTCCTTAAGCTGAATGGGAACCTGGATAAAGTTGATCCGGATGGTGTTTCTACGCATGGGTGCCATGACCTACAAAATAGAACAAAGATGAATCCCTCCGGTCTTTGAAATAGGTTAGTTCAATGCAAGATGCATGCAATGTCGTGATGTCATGATGTCATGATAGAAAACACACCACAAGTATCCACAAATAGCAAACATGGTAAAGGCACACAAGTCACACAGAGAGCCCTTAGATTTCAGGCTGGCAAGGAGTTTAGGTACTACCCTCTTTCAGTTCAGTTGGTTCAAACCTGTCCTAAAAATAGTAACCGGGTTCTAGAGGATCTCAATATCACTGACTACCCTCGATCGGTCATAATTCCAGTTTAGCAACCTTTTCTTGCGGCCAGAATCATCGCGAGAGTTTAGTCTCAATGAGTGTAGCATATTGCTATTGTTCTATGGCCAAGTTGGTCAATTTAAAGGTTCTAAGGTCAGTTGGTGCTTAATGACCCCTTAGCAGACCCATATTCTCCTCGTTGCGCCACAAAGGATATCGGTACATACTAAAGTGCCACACCAACATAGCTACTGCTTCAACCGTATCGGTCTACGTCGTACAGTTCCCTCACAGTTTATTGCTACTTACCTAAAGGGTATCCCCCAGATCCGGGTTAGGATCTATAGTAACTCCAATACGAGCCCACAAATATAAAGCATACAAGTCAAGCAATTGAAAACAATATGAACTATTCTTAAGGTACACCCCACTTATATATTTCCCCAGTAGAGTCGCCAGTTCTGTGATACGGTGGGAAGAACTGACTGTTTTTTGGAATGCTGGTTTGCATTTTGCGTTTATTTTCGCAAAATGTCGCGGTAAGCAAGAGTCGCCATCGTCTTTTATTTTATCCAACAAGGAAAGGAAAAAAGCACAGAAAAATTCCTTTTTCGAGATATTTCTCGGGTTTGGGGGGTAGATTATAGAAAGGGAAGGTGTTAGCACCCTTTCTATCTGTGGTTATCCACGGGCTCTTAGGTACTTGCTCAATTGTTTTCAAAATTTGCTTTCTTTGTGCTTGTGGGTTCAAAAAAAGTTTTTTTTTTGAATAAAATAAAATAAAACTTCGATTTAACTCTTGCTTCTGTCCTCAAGAGTGTATGAAGTGTTTTTTGAAAACTTTGTTCGAAAAGTGTAAGTGTGAAAAGTTTTTGTTTTTTGAAAGAGCAAGTACTTAAGAACCATCTACCTACTCGAAAAAGGAATCGTTCTATGCAATTTTCCTTTAGACAATGTTATCCCACTATTAGTGAGTAGGTAGCACCGTCGTTGGAGTTTAAGGGTCAATTCGAATGCGGGACTTACGGTCACCAAAGCAATGTTAGGATGCCTTAGCGATAACCCTAATGTCTTAGATCATTTGTTTTGAGGCAACAATATCTGAGGCAACCATTTTGAGGCGAATATGATCTTTTAGACAAGAGGGCGACCTCTAAAGTGACCTATACTCAATGACCGCGTACGAAGGCAACCAAGTGGGGTGTATCCTAAGAGTGCGCATGTGCGAGTGTGTTGTTTTCAGTTATTTTTATCTTTGCACATGTTTGGGGTGATCTAAGTTGATTTTAAGTTAAAACATTCAGTCTTGTCATGCCATCTTATTATCGAACATCTAACAGTTATAATTTGCGGAAAATAAAATGCGGAATTTTAAATTACAAGGCGTCGGGTATTTACATCGCCAAAGATAAACTCTTTAAAAATAAATAAAGCGATAAAAAATAATTAAAGGTCCTATTAACTATTACAAACTGGAGGCAAGTACATTAATATGATAAAGAAAATAAATCGCGGCGCAAAGTTTAATCGGACGCATGATTAGGGTTTTGACCCTTTTGATTAAAGAAAATATCTTTTTTGTTTTTTATTTTAAGAAAGAAATTAATCTAAATTAATTACTAAATTAAATTAAATTAATTAATTAGTTAAATGAAAAAAATCATTTTTGGGTTTTTGGTATTTTAAGAAAGAAATAAAAATTAATTGAATTAGTAAAAACCTAATTAAGTCTAATTTAATTTTAATTATTTACAAAAAAATATGTTAAAGTTATTCTAATTAAAACCTAAGTTAATTTAATTAGTGTTTATTAATAAAATTAAAATTAAAATTTGATTTGATAAAGAAAATATTTTTGTGGTTTTTATTTTATAAAGAAAAGAAATTTTTTGATTGGTTAGAATTTAAACAAAAATAATAAAACAATTAAAATAAACAAAATAAATAAAATAGAAAGAGGGAGAGGTTTGGGCCTGAAATAGGGGCATGAATAGCAATCTGAAGGCCCAAAACACGCTGGCCTTGTTTGACTTTTTGGATTTGGTGTGCATGCGCTGACTTGGACCATGGTAGACCTTCAGATCTTGGCCACCAGATTTGGCCTTTGGCCATCTGGCCATTGGATGCTTGATGGTGTATGGTATGCTGCATGCTTGGATATGTACATGATCACCTGAAGGACAAAATCAAATAGAAATTGGGGGACCTGGGATTCGAACCCAGGTCCTGATGGATATTGGACGCTTGCCTTGCCACTACGCTGAATTGATTTGTTTATTAATAATATACAAATAATATATAATAAAAGAAAACAAGTCAATGGCCAAAAAAAATTATAAAAAAGCGTGCTCCATTTGAACGGACCAATGGGCAGGGGACACTTCATCGTACCTGTCCTAAAACATGTAAAACATTTACATGCGGATTTGAATCCGCAGCTAAATGCGCAAGCCTGTTCTAAAATCTTCCCTAGGTCACATAAATCAATTCCCAGAGCATGGTTGGGTTCGTCTTGGCTCCCTGATCAACACTATGCCCTTCTTGAGTCATAATTTTACCTGAAATAGGAAACCCCAAAAAACAAACGAAGAACCCTAGCTATGGTGGTTCTTCGTTCAGGCCAGATAAAAGCAATTGGATAATGCTAAACGTTTCAAATGTCATGTAGATTCAAAATATGGTGCTAATTCATGAAAAAGATGCATAAATTCTGAGTTGTGAAATCAAGACAGAGGTGTATTTCGTGATACTTACAGCACGTTGTGGTGAGTGAGGAAGCTTTCTTTGGATTGGTTTAGCTTCAGTGAACGTCCAGGAAGCGATTGGGATAGGTCTTGGCTTCTGAAAACACCTCTAAGCACGATTTCGATCTCAAGCTTTTTACCACTTTTTCCAAACTTTGTTCTTCCTATGGTTGCACTTTCCCACCCTTGTTTCGATTGCCTTTGCTTCCTTATGTATCATGCTTTGCATTAGGGTAGAAATTATGGACTGAATCTCTCTAAATCAATGCCTTGGGATTTGATTTGATCTCCTCTTTACAACTTGCCAAATTTGCCCAAATCTCAATCTTTTGCACATGGTTTTGCTTGATATGAATTTGATGATGTTAATGATGATTATCCAATCCTGAAATAGCAAAAAGATCTCATGTAATCAAAGTTTTGGATTTTAAATGATTTAATTTGATTTAAAATGAATAAATTCAATAAAAAATCAAATAAAATAATAAAAATGAAATATGAGCTCATGGCTGAAGATATGACACGTGGGCAATGATGCAAGCTCAAATCAAGTGGAAAAGAATGGGCCCATTTGACAAAATTTGAAGTTTTGGGGATAGTTGACTTTTGCCAATTTTGCAAAAATGCCCAACTTCAACAATGCATAACTTCTTCAATTTTGAACTTTTGGAGGTGTTCTTGGACTTTTTAGAAAGCTTGAGATGTCCTATAACCAACCCTTTTGGTTGCATCTCATTTTTATATTCCATGCTCAAGTTATAAGCTTTGTAAAAATAGGTGTTTTTGTTTACTTTCAAAAATGACCTATAATGTCCAAATTTTTAACTTCTTGTGAGTGCATTTTTTGATCTTGGGGTATGAAGATGGATCGTAGGAAATTTCATCCTCTTCAAAATGAGCTTTGGATGGGTCGTTTCTCATAAAGTATGAGAAAGTTATGCTTGGTCAAAATTGAGTTAACTTTTCCTACAAAACCCTAATTTAGCAACTTTTGAGTCTTGATGAATTTTTAGCAATCCCTGATGAATAATGATCAACCCTTGATAAAATGATGAAATATCCTTTAAAATGAGCATGTTGACAAAAAAATCTTGAAGTTTGACTGTTTGTAGGTCACAGTTGACTTTTGCCCTAGCACAGTCGATTTTTGGACCCTTTGAGCAATTGACTGAGCAAACTTCCTCTGCAAGGCTTGAAACTTGACATGGATGACCTTGAGAACATATTAGTACATTGGGGAGCACTTGAGGTCATTTGGATTCAAATATCTTGATGCAACACAAAACCCTAATTTGAGGTTGACTGCCTTAGGAGATAGCTTGTCTGACCAACTCTTGAGCAAACTTGAGCAACTTGGAGATTTTTCTTGCAATGTTTTAGGAATATGAGAGGGAAAATTTTTGGGTACAACAACTTGTAATCTTTCTTCTTCAACAATTGCCTTTAACATGAAAAATCCTTGGTACTTTTGAAGTGATTTGTTGGTAACTCTTTGAGGAGAAGAATGTTTTTGGAATCACTCAAAAATACCAAAAGATGAGCAAGATATGCCCCTTTGAAATCCAAAACCCTAGCCTCTAGATCAAGAGAAAGCTGGGTGGAACCTTTCCAAGTTTGAACAAACTTTTTGTGCCAATACTATTCCTTTGTGAATAGAAATTGTTGAGGATGATGATGAGGACTCATGGCCACAAAAACTATTTCCATACCAACTTCAAAACAACTTCATGGGTGGGTTTGAATCTCTCAGGGTTTGACTAAGGCATGGAAATAAACTCATGAACCCTTGATGCAACTTGCTAGACCTCATTGTTTTTACCTACATTATTAGCAAGTAAGACAAACCAATGTTGCATTTTGTTAATTATAGAAAAAATCAAAGCAAAATATCCATGAACACCAGAGAAAACAAGTTAAGGTGCTTGGTAACTCTTCATAGAGCAAAGCTAAAGTTAAGTAGAAGAACCAAAAGCCCTAATGTGATTTTGTGGTGATTGAAACAATATGGTATGATAAAGGGATCTTAGGGGGAAAAATTGGGGTACAACAACTGCCCTTATTTAAGTTTCTTCTATCCGGAGATACGAAGGTTAAAAATCTTCGTGTCGACGTGATTGAAGACACTTAAATATAAAACAAACCCTATTTTTTTCCCTAAGATGCTATGCAAACATTTATGCGTATGAATGCATATGAACGGAATAAAAGAGATGCAAAGTAGAATTGGGGATGTGACATAAAATGTAGCCACTGTAATTTCAAGCTTCTAAAGTCATATTTAAAGCATTTGTTTTGATGAAGACAACATGGATATCAACATTCAAAGGATGTGCAAAAAGCTTATCAATATCATATACAAGTCTTGAAGATTAGAATAAGAATTATTAAAGAATCAACAAATGTCAAATGGTATAAATAATTCTTAAACTTGAATATAGATGTTCACAAATATGCATTCATAATCATATACATATGCCACATTTTTAATGTTAAGAAAAACCTTGTTTGAAATCTTTTTCAAAAAGAATTTTTGGAAATAAACTTTCAGGAACCGGTTCCTACCTAACAGGGAACCGGGTTCCAAACTTGTTCAAAAAACATGTCCCTGGAATTTGTACCAGGAACCGGGTTGTACCAATAGGGGAACCGGTTCCTGCGTGATATTTTTGAATTCTAAGTTATAACGTTCACTAAGAACCGGGTTCTTCCTGTGTCGGAACCGATTCCCAGCGAACCAGTGCAGCTTTTCTTTTGGTTTTTGAACATATTTCAAATGGTATTCTTTCATGAATGCATTGCAACTTTTCATATGAATTGGCATGAATGAAGAGGTTCTTATGACATTATAAAATGTGCAGTTTTTCAGATTTTCAACATCAATCAATAACTTTCAATATATAAAACAATAAACCTTCTTCATATTAACAATTTTCTCATTCATTCAAATTTGCACTTAAACTTTCATGTGTTCATAAATTTTGTGAAACTTGCCATATACATTGTCATTAAGAAATCATTACAAGTTTCATACATACATTGTGAACATTTATAATCATTGCTTGAGAATTGTTTTTATCTTGAAGAAGAAGATCAATTGAAGATTAATAGTGCTCTCCATCTATTTCAAATAAATCATTGTATTACAAAAGAAATTATTCCCTTACTATCCAGGATTGTTGGAAGTAAGTGTTGTGATTTGAAGAGGATTGTTCTTCATTCACATTAGTGTTTGTTTGATCTTAAAGGTGTTAAGAACCTTTGATCACCCTATAGGTTAGATAGTAAGCATAGGCTGTACAATCATTCTAACTATAGTGAAATCTCTTTCGTGTTGGAAAGGGGACTGGAGTACTCCCGGATTGTGAGGGGAACCAGGATATATCATCATGTTCTTTACTTTTCCAATTTTATCGCTTTCATCACTATAATCAAGAAAAGATAACATATAATCAAAACCTTCAAACACTTAACCAAAAATTACTTCAAGTATTCTCATAAAACCGAATAAATTTTTATATACCTAATTCACCCCCCCCCCCTCTTAGGCACTCTTAGACTTACAATTGGCATCAGAGTAAGTTATAGGTAACTTGTTCCTAAAGATCCAGAATGGCTTCCGCAAATCCAAATCTGGTTTTCAAAGATGGTGGTAGTAACAACAAGCCTCCATTGTTTTGTGGTGAATACTTTGACTTTTGGAAAATTCGCATGAAGGCTCATCTTGAAGCGCAAGGAGAAGAAATATGGAATGCTGTTGAGAATGGTCCATTTACTCCGGTGTGTGTTGTCAATGGTGTTGGGTCATCAAAGCCTAAAGCATCATGGGATGACGATGACAAGAAAAAAGTTCTCTTTGACAAAAAGGAAATCAATATTCTCCAAAGTGCTCTTAGTATGGATGAATTTTTCCGAGTATCGGCATGTACAACGGCAAAGGAAATTTGGGATACTCTTGTAGAAACTCATGAAGGAACCGCTGAAGTCAAAAGGTCTAGATTGAACACTTTGAGTCAAGAATATGAATTATTCAGAATGCTACCCGGAGAATCCATCCTTGACTTGCAAAAGAGATTCGTTCACTTGACAAACCATTTGAAGGCACTTGGTAAGACTTTAACTAACGATGAATTAAATCTTAAAGTGCTTAGATCTTTAACTAGGGAATGGCAACCAAAAGTGACGGCAATATTCGAAAAGAAAAGCCTAGCAACTATGACTTCCGCAACACTTTTCGAAAAGCTTCAAGAATATGATACGGAACTTGGAAGGCTTGAAAAACATGAGAATCATGAGAAGAAATCCAAAGGCATTGCTTTGAAAGTTGATTCAAAAGAAAGTCAAGATAAAGATGCATCAGAGGAAGATGAAAATCTCTTGCTTCTTGTAAAAAGGTTAGGAAAATATTTTGGTCATAAAAATAATCTTCATAATGCTAACTTTGTCAAAAGAAAGAAATTCTATAAGCATAAAGATAAAGAATCCTCCACATCAACACAAGATGTCACATGTTATGAATGTGGAAAGCAAGGTCACATAAAGCCGGATTGTCCAAAACTCTCCAAGAAAAATGGATTCAAAGGCAAAAAGGAGTTCAAGAACAAAAGGGCTTATGTTGCATGGGAAGATAATGAGATAAGTTCTTCATCCGATTCGGAAAGCGACGAATGTGCAAATCTAGCATTGATGGCTTCACATCACTCCGACGATGAAGAAGAGGTTAGTAATGAATTTAATCTTTTTGATGATGATGTTCAAGGTGCTATTGATGAACTCTTGAAAGAATGCAAAAGTTTATACAAAAAGGTGTCAAATCAAGAAAAAGAACTTCTAATTTGTCTAGAAAAAATTGACACCATGACTAAAGATCTTGATCTTCAAAAACAAAATTTTATTAAAGAAAAGGAAAACTTTGCATGCTCCAAGTGTGAATCAAATATCTTTCAAATTGTTCAATTGAAAAGAGTCATTGAACGATATGAAAAAGGACAAATAGGATTAGAAGGATTACTAAGCCAACAACGTTATCCAAATGATAAAAGAGGTCTTGGTTATGTGAATTCTAAGAAACCAAGTAACAATCCCACTGTTTTTGTAAAGGCTAGTAAAGGCTCCAATCCCGAGAAAGTAGAAAAGAAGCAAGTTGTTCATAATCATCAAAAGAAAAAGGCTAATATATCCAAAAAGAAAACATTTCCTAAGAAGAAATCTTATCCTTCTAGATTTAGAAGTAACTTTGAACCTACTTGTTTTTATTGTGGTATTAAAGGTCATACACCTAATGCTTGCTATGTTAGAAACTTTAGTATGGCAAGTGGGCATTATGTATGGGTGAAAAAGGGAACTAACTATGAAGGACCCAAGGCAACTTGGGTACCTAACGAGAAATAATTTGTTTTTGTAGGTATGCTTGAAATCCACATCAAATGTTTGGTATCTTGATAGTGGATGTTCAAAGCATATGACAGGAGATGTACACCAATTTTCATATCTAGTACCTAAAGCCAAAGGGTATGTCACCTATGGAGACAACACCAAAGGAAAGATACTTGGCGTTGGAATAGTTGGCACACCTCCATCCATTCAAATTGAGGATGTTCTCTATGTTGAAAGATTAAAGCACAACCTTCTTAGCATAAGTCAACTTTGCGATAGAGGGTTCAAGATCAAATTCAACAAAGAAGAATGCCTTATTATGGATGAGGCAACCAATGAGGTAAAACTCAAAGGTATAAGATCTAACAATATTTTTATGATTACTTTAGATGATTTGTCTATGAAGGTACAATTTCTTATGGTAAACAACAATGACGCTTGGTTATGGCACAAGAGGATTGCTCACATTCACATGGAGCACTTGAACAAATTGGTTAAGCATGACTTTGTTATTGGTCTACCAAAGAAGAAGTTCATCAAAGACAAATTATGTAGCGCATGCCAAAAGGGAAAATAGACCAAATCAACTTTCAAATCTAAGAATGTGGTGTCTACTACAAGACCACTACAATTGTTACACATGGATCTCTTTGGTCCATCAAGAACAAAAAGCTTCGGAGGTAATGTATACGCTTTAGTTATTATTGATGATTTTTCTAGATATTCTTGGACTTTGTTTCTTGTGCAGAAAAGTGATGCTTTTAAAGATTTTAAGAAGTATGCTAAGCAAATCCAAAATGAAAAATCACTAAAGATTGTATCCATAAGAAGTGATCATGGTGGAGAATTCCAAAATGCACAATTTGAAGAATTTTGTGAAGAACATGGTATCTCTCATAATTTTTCAGCACCTAGAACTCCACAACAAAATGGAGTAGTTGAAAGAAAGAATAGGTTTCTAGTGGAACTTGCAAGAACAATGCTTAGTGATGCAAATCTTCCTAAATATTTTTGGGCGGATGCGGTTAGTACGGCATGTTATATTGGAAATCGAGTTATCATTAGACCTATAATAAAGAAGACTCCATATGAACTCTTCAAAGGAAGAAAGCCAAATATTGCTCACTTCTATATTTTTGGATGCAAGTGTTTTGTTCTTAACAATGACAAAGACAATCTCGGTAAGTTTGACGAGAAATCCGACGAAGGTATATTTCTTGGTTATTCTCTTTCTAGTAAAGCATATAGAATTTATAATAAAAGAACTTTAACTATTGAAGAATCTATGCATGTATCTTTTGATGAAACTAACACCTCTAAGGAGGAAGTAGTTGTGTGTGATGATGATGATCCTATAGATTTACCCCCGGAAGATCTTTCAAATGATCAAGTTGTGAAATCACCGGAAAATCAAGAAAACATTGTACAACAAGATTCAAACATCAATGATCTACCAATAGAATGGAGAACTCATAGAGACCATCCTATTGACAAAATTATTGGTGACATTAGCCAAGGAGTATCAACAAGATTAAATCTAAAAGATGCTTGCTTAAACATGGAGTTTGTTTCTCAAATTGAACCTACCAAAGTTGATGAAGCTTTAGGAGATGATCAATGGATTATTGCTATGCAAGAAGAATTAAATCAATTCGAGAGAAATCAAGTTTGGGAACTTGTTCCTAGACCAAGTGGTAAACACATCATAGGTACCCGATGGGTGTTTAAGAATAAACTTGATAAGAATGGTCTAATTGTTCGAAACAAAGCAAGGTTGGTTGCCCAAGGCTACAATCAAGAGGAAGGAATCGACTTTGAAGAAACATTTGCTCCGGTTGCAAGGTTAGAAGCTATACGTCTTTTACTTGCTTATGCTTATTCATTAAATTTTCAGCTTTTGAAAATGGACGTCAAAAGCGCATTCTTGAATGGATACATCAATGAAGAAGTCTATGTCAAACAACCTCCGGGATTTGAAGACTTCAAACATCCTACACATGTCTTTAAGTTGAGAAAGGCTCTTTATGGCTTAAAGCAAGCACCAAGAGCATGGTATGATAGACTTAGCAATTTTTTGTGTGAAAAAGGTTTCGAAAAGGGTAAGGTTGATAAAACTTTGTTCATTAAGAAAATCAAAAGTAACACTTTATTGGTTCAAGTCTATGTTGATGATATCATTTTTGGATCGACTAACAAAGAAATGTGTGAGGAATTATCATTGATGATGCAAGGAGAATTCGAGATGTCTATGATGGGAAATATGAACTACTTTCTTGGACTACAAATCAAGCAACTAAAAGATGGAATCTTCATCAACCAATCTAAGTATTGCAAAGAATTATTGAAAAAGTTTGATATGGACAATTGTAAAGCAATGAATACTCCAATGGGCTCCGGTACATATGTTGATCAAGATGAATCCGGTACTCCAATTGATATTACAAAATACCAAGGTATGATTGGTTCCTTATTGTATTTGACGGCAAGCCGTCCTGACATCATGTTTAGTGTTTGTCTTTGTGCTCGCTTTCAAGCAAATCCAAAGGAATCACACCTCATGGCAGTTAAAAGGATCATGAAGTATCTTAAAGGAACAACCAATGTCGGCTTATGGTATCCTAAAGGTAGTATTTGCACTTTAATTGGTTATTCTGACGCGGATTATGCAGGTTGTAAAACTGATCGTAAAAGCACAAGTGGTACTTGTCACATTATTGGAAATGCATTAGTATCATGGGCTTGTAAAAAGCAAGCATGTGTTGCTCTTAGCACGGCCGAAGCAGAATACATAGCAGCGGGTAGTTGTTGTGCACAAATTCTTTGGCTCAAGCAACAACTCCGTGATTACGGACTTGATCTCGGATGCATTCCTCTTCGATGCGACAATACAAGTGCTATCAATATTACAAAGAATCCGGTCATGCATTCAAGAACCAAACATATAGATATTCGACATCACTTTCTCCGTGATCATGTACTTAAAGGAGATGTCGAAGTCACTTTTGTGGATACTCATAACCAACTCGTCGATATCTTCACAAAACCGCTTGCTCGAGAACCATTCTTCAAAATCCGAAGAGAACTTGATATTTTGGATGAAGGTGATCTCTAAATGTTTCTCATAAGATGCACATCTTAATTTTTCTTCAAAAAAAAAACTTTTTTGTTTCAGTACACACTGCTTCTACTCCTTCTTTTATATGTTTTTACGTCTTAATTTTTAAATAAATTTGTTTCACTCTTTTTCCCCATCCTTTTTTAGGTTAAAAAAGGGGGAGAAGAATATGCATATGTGTTGTTTTGTTTCAAAGAAATTGCAGGCACTCACTCCAAAATTCAAAGAATCATGGACTTAGGGGGAGCATACAATTTAGGGGGAGCCTTGCATTTGCTTAACATGTTTGCTACACAAAACAACATAAACATTTCAAGAGTTGTTTTCAAGACTTGGTTGTCATCATCAAAAAGGGGGAGAATGTAATTACAAGTTTCTCAAGTCATATTTAAAGCATTTGTTTTGATGAAGACAACATGGATATCAACATTCAAAGGATGTGCAAAAAGCTTATCAATATCATATACAAGTCTTGAAGATTAGAAGAAGAATTATTAAAGAATCAACAAATGTCAAATGGTATAAATAATTCTTAAACTTGAATATAGATGTTCACAAATATGAATTCATAGTCATATACATATCCCACATTTTTAATGTTAAGAAAAACCTTGTTTGAAATCTTTTTCAAAAAGAATTTTTGGAAATAAACTTTCAGGAACCGGTTCCTACCTAACAGGGAACCGGGTTCCAAACTTGTTCAAAAAACATGTACCTGGAATTTGTACCAGGAACCGGGTTATACCAATAGGGGAACCGGTTCTTGTATGATATTTTTGAATTCTGAGTTATAACGTTCACTAAGAACCGGGTTCTTCCTGTGTCGGAACCGGTTCCCAGCGAACCAGTGTAGCTTTTCTTTTGGTTTTTGAACATATTTCAAATGGTATTCTTTCATGAATGCATTGCAACTTTTCATATGAATTGGCATGAATGAAGAGGTTCTGATGACATTATAAAATGTGCAGTTTTTCAGATTTTCAACATCAATCAATAACTTTCAATATATAAAACAATAAACCTTCTTCATATTAACAATTTTCTCATTCATTCAAATTTGCACTTAAACTTTCATGTGTTCATAAATTTTATGAAACTTGCCATATACATTGTCATTAAGAAATCATTACAAGTTTCATACATACATTGTGAACATTTATAATCATTGCTTGAGAATTGTTTTTATCTTGAAGAAGAAGATCAATTGAAGATTGATAGTGCTCTCCATCTATTTCAAATGAATCATTGTATTACAAAAGAAATTATTCCCTTACTATCCAGGATTATTGGAAGTAAGTGTTGTGATTTGAAGAGGATTGTTCTTCATTCACATTAGTGTTTGTTTGATCTTAAAGGTGTTAAGAACCTTTGATCACCCTATAGGTTAGATAGTAAGCATAGGCTGTACAATCATTCTAACTATAGTGAAATCTCTTTCGTGTTGGAAAGGGGACTGGAGTACTCTCGGATTGTGAGGGGAACCAGGATATATCATTGTGTTCTTTACTTTTCCGCTTTTATCGCTTTCATCACCATAATCAAGAAAAGATAAGATATAATCAAAACCTTCAAACACTTAACCAAAAATTACTTCAAGTATTCTCATAAAACCGAATAAATTTTTATATACCTAATTCACCCCCCCCCCCCCCCCCCCTCTTAGGCACTCTTAGACTTACAGCCACAAAAAGGCAATCCCAACAGGAACATAAATCACTAGTAAACCCCAAGAAAAGAAATTAGAGAGGAGGATATCAAACATCGACATTCACTGCCGAAGCACTACCAACGTTCACTGGAGGTAGGAAGAGAAAATATAACATATCACCGCTGTTCACTGATGATGAACTATCAACGTTCACTGAAGATAGCAAAAAGATAACAAATACTGACGTTCACTGCTGATGTACTACCAATGTTCACTGGAGGTAGGAAGAGAAAATATAACGTATCACCACCGTTCACTGACGATGAACTATCAACGTTCACTGAAGATAGCAAAAAGATAACAAACACCGACGTTCATTGTCGATGTACTACCAACATTCACTGAAGGTAGGAAGATAAAATATAATGTATCACCGCCGTTCACTAACGATGAATTGTCAATGTTCACTGAAGATAGAAAAAAGATAACAAACACCGACGTTCAATGCCGATGTACTACCAATGTTCACTGAAGGTAGAAAGAGAAAATATATCATATCATCGCCGTTCACTGACGATGAACTATCAATGTTCACTGAAGATAGCAAAAAGATAACAAACACCAACGTTCACTGCCGATGTGCTACCAACATTCATTGAAGGTAGAAATAGAAAATATATCATATCATCACCGTTCACTGACGATGAACTATCAACGTTCACTGAAGATAGCAAAAAGATAACAAACACCGACGTTCACTGCCGATGTACTACCAACGTTCACTGAAGGTAGAAAGAGAAAATATATCATATCATCACCGTTCACTGACGATGAACTATCAACGTTCACTGTAGATAGAAAAAAGATAACAAACACCGACGTTCATTGCCAATGTAATACCAACGTTCACTGAAGGTAGAAAGAGAAAATATATCATATCATCGCCGTTCACTGAATATAGCGAAAAGATAACAAACACCGACGTTCCTGTCGATGTACTACCAACGTTCACTGGAGGTAGGAAGAGGAAATATATCATGTTTCCCCAAGATTCTGGTGTTTTGTCGAGAACGGGTCCCAACTTCTTCTTTAACCAAGGAAATCTGCCTGGAAAGGGTACTACATAATCTATCTCAAATAAAGAGACTTCCACTTATTGCCAAGGGGAAATGCAAAGAGCAATTACTTTCTGGGAATAGAAATATGACTTCCCAGGGAAATGCCACGATATTCCTGTTGAGGAGATAAAGTCTTCCTGTGCAAAATAAATGCACGAACCAAAATTCAAAGTTTTCAGAGATCCATAAATCCAATTCGGAAATAAACTGGAGCAAGACGGTCAGTGTAGATACATCCTTTGAGAAATAAACCCAAGCGGGACAACCAAAATCAACTGAGCCAAGAACGTTGTAGGAAAGGTTAGAACACAATGCTGATGAATGATGATTTTTAGTTATACATGATGCATGTATGAATGTATGAGTGCTATCGTGCATATGCTGATAAAAGGATACATAATCAGCACAAACAAACAAAACCGCCTCAGGTACTAACAACAACAGGCTAACTTCAACCAAAAAGATCAATCCAAAAGGGTAGAAACAACGGCGGAAACCAAACCCATTGCCTGCCTTAATTTTATTGAGGAGAAACATAATCCAGGTGTGATCAAGTCAAACAAATATCAGGATAGAGCATCTTTCTTCCGGCTTCATCGGAGAAAACATCTTTTCAAAAGCAACATGCCTACTGGAGATTGCGAGACAGGCCTCACACAAAGCGGACTGAGGCTGACACCACCAAACTTCTTTGGGGAATTCAAGCCTACTTCACTGGAGAAACCTTTCATCACGAATACTCATTACCAACAAGAGATGCCCTGGGATAAACTTCCTAGGAAATCAAGCAGTCAACTGGGGATAGTGGGGTCACAAATCCAATACTGCCCCTTGCACCCACTGATATCGTCATTAACCATCTGAGAGGCACACAAGGATTGCGCATCTACCAGCAAAATTACCTGAGAAATACTTTCATGAAGGGAGTAACCTCCCTTAAAACAACCGGAGTTTGTTTATTCCTGGGATCACCAATCTTGTTGTCATTGTTTCATCACAAATTCCAAAGTAAATTGAATTATAAAAATCTCTTCTTTTTTTTTTGAAAAGTCAATTTTGCTTTTTAATCTCTTTGCTTTAAAAGTTATTACCAATAATAAATGACGTCTTTTCAAGCTAAATAAAAATAAGAACACAAAGAATTGGGCAAAAGCTCGAACTTTATTAATATAATGGTAGTCTGCGAATGGCGAGACTCCATGGATGATTACAAAGTTTGGGAAATGGTAATACATAATGGAAAAGATATATTGAGATACAATGACCACTATCCCCCTAGCAACTTTTGAAATCCTGAGAAACAGCTTTTGTTGAAGTATGGTGAGGATCCGAGAAGATTGTTGCTTCAACGATCAAGTCTTGTCTGACGCAGTTACTCACCAAGAAAAATCCCTAACTTTTGCCTAAGCTACCCTCGCGGGTTTTCAACTTAGCGGGAAATTTATTTTGTTTATGTCTCTAATTTTTTCCTAGACCTCCCTTTCGGGTTTTCGGCCTATCGAGACGCTCCTTTTTGCCTAAGCCGCCCTTTCGGGTTTTCAACTTAGCGAGCTATTCTTTTATTTCTTTAGGCAAAGTATTTCTTGATTGCGTCAGCATTCATGGGACATGGGAACTCCTCGCCATCCATAGTTTCAAGAATTAATGCACCACCAGAGAAGGCTTTCTTGACAACATACGGGCCTTCAAAATTGGGAGTCCACTTGCCCCTAGAATCAGTGTTGAAAGACATGATCTTCCTGAGCACGAGGTCGCCTTCTCTGAATTCACGAGGTTTGACCTTTTTATCAAATGCCTTCTTCATTCTTTTCTGATATAACTGCCCATGACATAAAGCTGTCATTCTCTTCTCTTCAATCAAATTCAATTGGTCAAACATGTTCTGAACCCATTCAGCCTCTGTTAATTTGGCTTCCATTATCACACGTAATGAGGGAATCTCTACCTCAACTGGGAGTACAACTTCCATTCCATATACTAGGGAAAATGGGGTTTCTCCTGTTAAAGTGCGAACAAATGTTCGATATCCATGCAGAGCAAAAGGGAGCATTTCATGTCAATCCTTATAAGTGACAACCATTTTCTAGATGATTCTCTTGATATTCTTATTAGCAGCTTCAACAGCCCCATTCATCTTTGGCCTGTAAAGAGATGGATTGTGATGGACAATCTTGAATTCTTCGCACAGTTCAGTCATCATCTTGTTGTTCAAATTTGAGCCATTGTCGGTGACAATTCTACTCGGCACACCATACCGGCATATAAGATTATTTTTGATGAAACGTACAACCACGTGTTTGGTAACATTGGCATATGAAGCAACCTCTACCCATTTGGTAAAGTAGTCAATTGCTACCAAAACAAAACGGTGTCCATTCGAAGCTTTGGGTTCTATCATCCTGATCATGTCAATACCCCACATAGAGAAAGGCCACGGGGAGGAAATCACATTGAGCAGTGTCGGAGGTGCATGGATCTTATCTGCGTAAATCTGGCATTTATGGCACTTCTTTGCAAATTTGTAACAATCAGATTCCATTGTCAACCAATAATATCCCGCCCTTAGTATCCTTTTAGCCATTGAATGTCCATTAGCATTAGTGCCGAATGAACCTTCATGGATCTCATGCATCAACATGTCTGCTTCGTGTCTATCCACGCATCTGAGCAAGACCATGTCAAAATTCCTCTTGTATAACACATTTTCAATGAGGAATAAACTGGCTGCCAATCTTCTCAGTGTCTTTCTATCTTTCTTTGACGCACCAAACGGGTATTCCTGAGTCTGAAGAAAATGCTTGATATCATAATACCAAGGTTTCTCATCTGCTACCTCCTCTGTTGCAAACACGTGAGCGGGCCTATCGAGCCGTCAAACTGTAATTCGGGGTATATCATTCCAAGTATTCACTTGGTAAATGGAAGCCAGAGTTTCCAAAGCATCCGCCATCTGATTTTAATCCCTAGGAATGTGATGGAATTCAACTTTATTGAAGAAGGGTAATAATCTTCTAGCATAATCTTTGTAAGGGATCAAGCCAGGGTGACGAGTGTCCCATTCTCCTTTAATCTGATTTATTACCAAGGCTGAATCACCATAAACATCTAGAATTTTGATTCTGAGATCAATAGCTTCTTCAAGACCCATGATGCAAGCCTCATATTCTGCCATATTATTCGTGCAATCAAATGTTAACCTCGCAGAAAAAGGAATATGCGATCCATGAGGAGTAACAATCACAGCACCAATTCCTTTACCATAAGCATTCAAAGCTCCATCAAATACCATACTCAAACGAGATTCAGGGTCGGGGCCCTCCTCGGGCAACAGTTCATCACAATCTTTCACTTTCAAGAACATCACATCTTCGTCGGGGAATTCGTACTCTGCAGACTGATGATCCTCCACCGGCTGGTGTGCAAGGTAATCTGCCAACACACTACTTTTAATAGCTTTTTGAGTGAGGTACTCAATATCATATTCAGACAACAACATCTTCCAGCGGGAAATTCTTCCAGTGAGACCATGCTTTTCAAAAATATACTTTATTGGATCCATTTTGGAGATCAACCAAGTAGTATGATTCAACATATATTGCCGCAAACGCTTTGCCGCCCAGGCCAAAGCACAACATGTTTTTTTCTAGCATAGAATACCGTGACTCACAATCGGTGAACTTTTTGTTGAGATAATAAATGGAGAACTCTTTCTTTCCTGTTTCATCCTCTTGTCCCAGAATACAACCCATGGATTTATCCAACACTGTTAGATACATAATCAATGGTCTTCCTTCGACGGGAGGGAGCAAGATAGGAGGTTCAAGCAGATACTCTTTAATACTTTCAAATGCCTTTTGGCAGTCATCTGTCCACACACAACCTTGATCTTTCTTCAAAAACTTAAATATCGGTTCACACGTTGCAGTCATGTGGGAAATAAATCTTGAGATATAATTCAAACGCCCAAGGAAACCCCTGACCTGCTTTTCAGTTCTTGGTGTTGGAATTTCTTGAATTGCTTTGACTTTGTAAGGGTCAACTTCAATTCCTTTCTGGCTAACAATAAAACCCAATAATTTCCCCGATCTAACTCCGAAGGTGCATTTATTTGGATTCAAGCAGAGACGATATTTCCTCAAACGCTGAAACAACTTCAACAAATATTCTATATGCCCTTCTTCAGTTTGGGATTTGGAAATCATATCATTAACATATACTTTGATTTCTTTGTGCATCAGATCATGGAATAGGGTTGTCATAGCCCTCTGGTACGTTGCACCAGCGTTCTTCAACCCAAAGGGCATCCCTCTGTAACAGAATGTTCCCCAGGGTGTGATAAACGTTGTTTTTTCCATGTCCTCTGGAGCCATTCTTGTTTGATTATACCCGGAAAATCCGTCCATGAACGAGAATACCTTGAATTTTGTTGTGCTATCCACTAACATATCAATGTGAGGCAATGGAAAATCATATTTTGGACTAGCTTTATTTAAATTTATGTAATCTACGCACATGCGGACTTTTCCGTATTTTTTAGGTACTGGGACAATATTGGCAATCCATTGAGGATACACTGACGTCACAAGAAAACCAACATTAATCTGCTTTAGGACCTCCTCTTTGATCTTTATTGCCATATTCGGGTGGGTTCTTTTCAACTTTTGTTTAACTGGCGAACACTCTGGTTTCAACGGTAAACGATGCTTAATAATGTCTGTATCTAGACCAGGCATATCTTGATAAGACCAAGCAAAAATATCCACATACTCTTTCAATAGCTCAATCAACCCACTTTTTACATCAGGATGCAACGATGCTCCAATCTTGACTTCCTTCGGATCTTCCTCTGAACCCAAATTAACCACTTCCAAAGGCTCTTTGTATGGTTGAATGGTATTTTCCTCGTGCTCAAGCAACCGTGAGACCTCTTCTGGAATCTCATCATAATCTTCATCTTCATCCCCAAACACAGGACATTCAAAGTTGGGAGAGGGTGCAGGGTCATTGTATTCAACGGGTTTTTTAATTAATATGCACATATGATTTATGATTGCTTTTAGAAACTGACACATATAACAAGTGATCATGCAGATTAATTTTCAGTTAATATTTATTTTGAAAGGTTTTTTTTATTACCATTTCCCAAGAAAAAGGCAGAAAAATAAAAGACATAATTTGGAAGCAAAGACAACTTTTATTAATGATCTTAACAATTATAGCAAACAGATAAGCCATACAACATTAATACTTCCACCTTGGGCAGAGTGAAATATTTTCAAAAGAAAGAAATAGATTAACAAAACAAATTACTTTGAAGCATGTATGCAAGAAGGGATATCAATGGTGACCCAGTTTTGAACTCGGACTCCATGCGTCACATAATTCGGTACTTCCTGCTCTGCTTCATCCTCTTCAACAGCATTAATTCCAGAACCAATCGGATGGAGATAGCCCCTGCTGCGGAAAACATCTTGATAATTGTTCACAGAAGACTTTGACTTCAAACTTTTGCCTTTACCAATCTTCGGAGAGAAACCCAAACCAGCTTTGTTTTTGTTCACGGGTGGATCCACAAGTCATCCCCAAACTGCATTATGACCATTGCGCACAACCTACTGCACGTCCTTCAGGGAAACTACATAATTCTCATTCTTCCTTATGTTGTCAATGGATAGGGCTTGGAACTGGGTTCCAACAGCAGCCTCATCCGCTTCTATAATACTGAAAGAGGATAAATGGGATATCAACAATGCCTGCTCCCCACTTATGATCACTACCTTCCCTTCACGCAGAAACTTTAGCTTCTGATGCAGAGTGGAAGTGACATCCCCTGCTTCGTGTATCCATGGTCGTCCAAGCAAACAACTATATGCGGGAATAATGTCCATTACCTGGAAAGTTATCAAGAACAAGTGTGGTCCTATATGGATGGGCAAGTCCACTTCACCGATGACAGATTTTCTCGACCCATCAAAAGCCTTCACAATGATGCCACTCGGGCGCATAGGTGTTCCCTGATACTTTAACTTCATGAGGGTACTTCTAGGTATAACATTCAACGCAGTTCCGTTATCAATTAGCATATTGAACAGCAAATCCTTCTTGCAATTCATAGAAATATGGAGGGCCAAGTTGTGATTCCTCCCTTCATCTGGTAACTCATCATCGCAAAAACTTAAATTGTTACATGACGTAATGTTTCCAATTACGCTGCTGAACTGATCTAACGACATGTCATTCTCCAAAAAAGCTTGGCCTAGTACTCTCATTAGTGATTCTCCATGAGCGAAGGAATGCATCAATAAAGCTAGGATGGATATCTTTGAAGGAGTCTGCAATAGCTGACCTACAATTTTGTAGTCGCTCATTTTAATTATCTTCAAAATATCATCCACTTCTTTCTCTAATGTAGCTCCACTAGTCTCTCCTGCAGTCTTCTTTGGTTTATCATTCTCAGCAATTTTCTTTCCAGCAACAACGTCTTTTCGAATAACTGGCGCAAACACACGACCACTACGGGTCACCCTGCTACTATCAGCTAAATTTCCAACATCTGGCATTGGCTGGATGGGAACTTCCACCCTATCTTCCAAGATTGTAGCATTGTATTTGTAAGGCACAGCCTTATCTGATTTATAGGGAATAGGACCTGGCAGACTAATTACCAGTGGGGTAACGGTTGGTTGGCTATGGTATTCCACCTCAAGATGAGAGGGTGCACCAAAACAAGGTACAATGACGTTTACAGCTTCCTTAACACAATCAGCCCTCAAAAGGTCACTTCCGGTAAACAAATCTTCGTGTGAAGAGAAATACTCATCCGCGGAGGCATATTCTTCCCCTGACTCTTCTTCCATCAAACAAACTTTAACCATATCAATCTCGTGATAATCATCTCTCTGACTTGTGATCTTGATAGTTCCATTGTCCAACAACAATTGAACACCCTCTCTCATAATAGAACATCCTCGGGGATTCTGACAACAAAAAATGCAAGATCCATATTGGTGTTCCACCTGACCAGTAGTACGGCAAAAGGTAGCATGCAACTGTATGAGATCTTCATTCAAATACTCCACATTGAAAATTCTGAATTCACCAGGACATCCAGAAACCATATTCACTTCCTCTTCATACTCTGCCCTAGGCCTGATTATATGGATTAAACCTTCATCCATCATCTCCTGCAAATCAACCTTTATCTTCTCGCAACCCTGGATATTTATACTGCAAATATCACAACCGGCATGGTCATGCGTATAATAACTGAATTCACAGAGGTCTGCATGCATTTTCACCAGATCTCCTCTAACCAGATTAATGTCAAAAATCCGAAAGTCACCTGGACAACCGGCCACCATATTTATAGCATTTACTTCCCTGTGCTTGGGTAGAGGATTATCTTTCACATTAGGTCCCATGTCCTAGAAAGATAAAATTCCAGACTTCACCAACCTTTGCACTTCAGTCTTCAAAGGATAACAATTTTCAACACTATTCCCTGGTGCTCCCTGATGAAAGGCACACGTCTGATCTGATTTGTAATACCAAGGCAATGGAGATGGTATTGCTGGAGGTGGTCGTGTCTGGACCAACTTCTTCTGGATCAATGCTGGTAGTAGCTCTGCATAACTCATGGGAATAGGGTTATAGTTCTCCCTTCTCTGATTATTCCCTTGGTTCCCCTACTGGGACTGTCTCTGATAAGCAACGGTAGTTGGAACGGTATTCATAACGGGAGTGACTGAAGCAACTTGCTGGTGACACTGATAATTCCTTCTGGGAGCATTCACCCTCTTCTCTTGTATGACAGCATTGGTATCCTCCTATTTCTTCTTTGTAAACCCATAAGCTGGCTTTTTCACACCTCCGGATCCTTCCCCCTTTGTCAAACGGCCTTCTCTTACTGCCTCTACTAGGCGGACACCCATTCCTACCATCTCTGTAAAATCACTTGGGGCACTTGCTACCATTCTTTCGTAGTAGAAAGCACTCAGGGTCTTCAGAAAAATTTTAGTCATTTCCTTTTCTTCTATAGGAGGAATCACTTGTGCAGCCACTTCGCGCCATCTCTGCGCATATTCTTTGAACGATTCTCTGTCTTTCTGAACCATGGCCCTAAGTTGGTCACGATCGGGTGCCATGTCCACATTGTACTTATATTGTTTTATGAATGCTTCTCCAAAATCATTAAAGGTATGGATGTTGGCGCTGTCTAAACTCATGTACTATTTCAATGTTGCGCCGGTTAGACTATCCTGAAAAAAGTGAATCAGCAGATGCTGATCATCGGTGTGGGTAGACATTCTCCTTACATACATCACCAAATGAGCACGAGGGCAAGTGTTGCCCTTGTACTTCTCAAACTCCGGGACCTTGAACTTAGCAGGCACTTTGACATTCGGGACCAAACACAACTCATTCACATTCTGTCCAAATAACTCTTTTCCTCTAAGATCCTTCATCTCTCTTTGCATTTTATCAAACTGTTCTTGGAAATCATCAATTTTGTCAAAAAGACCCAAGTCTTCACTCGGCGGAGGGAAAGGACGACACATATCTTCATTAACAAATGGAACCAGATTCACCGAAGGAGGTGCAGTAGGAACAGTATGCACCACAGGAGGTGTGGGAGTAACAACATTTGGAACCACTGGAGCATCTTGGGGGCCTGAATTGAAACCTTCAGGTGCAAAATTCTCTGGCATTCCCCACGGGTAACCCTGAGGCATACAGTTTTGAACAACAGTCGGAGTAGCGTATACTGGAACCATAGGAACTTCAGCATTTGCCCTTGTTGGTTGAGGTTGAACACTCGGTGGCTGATTCTGAGCAACCACCAAAGCTTCCATCAGAGTAGTCAAATTGGCCAAGCCGACCTTCAAAGCAAAAACTTCTTCGTGTAGCTCGCGATTCTCCTGTTCCAAATTGTCCATCTTTCTTTTGAAATTAGCCTGAGTGTTGTAGTGATGAGTCAGCTTGCTGAACGAAGCAAAAAGCTGGGTGAGACACTTGGACATGCATAGTAAATGCAAGAAATATGTGCAATAAGATGCATGATATGCAATGCGTATGATTTTTATTTTACTTTATCATTTAATATTTCAAGGGATTTAATGTTTATAGACATATTGCAAACATCAAAATAACAAAGCTTTCGAAATACTGAAATTTTTTATTATAATAACTTCAAAATGGATTACAAGTTTCAATGATCCCTAGTACAAGATGAAAATACAATCTAAAATCCTGAGAAAAAGAACTGATGAAGATCAATCTGTACGCTGGCGCTTCCCTGTGAGCCTGGAAATCTGAGCTATCAACCTCTGGTTTTCTTCCACATGTCTGACGGCAACCTCCTTCCAATCATCTGAATCATGAAGTGAACGACCAACACCTGTTTGAGGCTTAGGGGAAAATAAATCCCCTTGCCTCTCCATAGACTCCACCGCTCGACTCTCAAGGATCTCAATCAAATCGTCTTTCTCCTTCAGGTCTGCTTTGTAGGAACTCTCTAAAGTCTGGAACTTGTTCTTCCATGCATCCCTTTCCTATTGCATCCTAACCAAAGCAAGCTGCAACTCTTCTAGATCATCCAATAAAGGAGGAGTGGTCTTCACAAATAGATCAGGCATGGGTGTCTCTCGAGTATATAGCATCTTCAACTGGATAGCTCTCGATCGGACCCACTGAAGATATGGCTCCAAAGAAACAGCACCCCTAGGTCCCAAATCTTTCCTGCCTTTCTTATGAATGTGATACCAGGCTTTCGCAATCTTCTCCCTATCTTCCCTGTGGTCTTCTCCTTCCTTCAGAAATAAACTACTCAAATGAATATTGTTTGGTTTATCCCTCATCGGATAACCAAGTTGTCGCCGCGCAAGAATAGGGTTATAGTTAATTCCTCCCTTTGTACCAAGAAGAGGTACATTAGGGAAACTACCACAACTGTCAATAATCTTTATATCCTGATAAGCTCGATGATACCAGTCAATATCTGAGTGAGTAAGTGTCATGATCTTAGGAGACCAACAAGGTTCCTTCTTGACATCCCAAAAAGCATCAGACTGAGGCATATGAGAGATGAACCACCGGTACAACAAAGGCGTGCAACAGATAATCATTCCCCCATGATAAGGACTCCGAAGATGAACAAAGTAATAAGCATCACCCAACAGTGTAGGAACTGGGTTTCCAATCATGATAATCCTGATTGCGTTAATGTCGACAAACTTGTCCACATTAGGAAATAAGAATAATCCATAAGCAAGTAAAGCAAATATGGCCTCAAAACAAACCGTACTTTTCATTCTGGCAAAGTAACGAGCTTTCTCCAATAAGAACTGACATGATAATCCTCTAATCCCTCCTTTAGTAGGCATATGGGCTTCCACCTCAGACTTCCCCAGATGAATCAAAGCAAAAATCTCATGTGGTTTTGGCTCACCCTCTAAACCAGTAAAAGGGACACGATCGGTAACAGGTAAATCTAATAGATAGGAATACTCCTCCAGTGTAGGCATCAGCTGATAATCGGGAAAAGTAAAGCAGTGATACACCGGATTATAGAACTGGACCAAGGTCGGGAGAAAACCCTCATTCATCTTCAGCTTCATGAGAGGGATAATGGATCCATACTTCTTCCGAAAGTTTGCAGGACACTCAATCTCTAGAATTAGACTGATCAACTCATCTATCTTGGGATCCTTGAAACTGTATTTCCCGGTCTCTCTCTTTCCAGAATCCATGGTTAAAAGTACCTGAGATATTCACAAATAGTCAACCTTTAAATCCCTTTAAATATTGTTTTCTTTCAAAAGATGCTTATGAGTGCATGGATGCATGATGCAACAATCACACACAAGATCACACATATAGGATTCATAGGTTCAACGTCACGAGCATAAGGTCGAAGGTACTACCCATAAGGTGTTGGTCTAAAAAGTTATCACCTGCCGAATAAGGTTATAGAGGTTCCCAGAGTTTACATCCTTCCTTTGGATATTTCCAACTTCCCGATTAACTTAGTAATTAGTAATATTCTCAAGAAAGACTCGTCTGAGCATAGTATCGCGTGACAACTATTTCTGGATTACTCCGTCATAGCTTCCGCACTACACCTAAAAGGCCAAGATGGGTTTAGTATTATACGGTCCTCAGTTTCAGCAGGCTCCCACGTCGAAAGCAGTACGTCTTCCCGATTACTCGGTAAACAACACTACAGTCAAAGGGACCTCCACTGAGTGGGGGATCTCAAGCCTCCTTTTTTGGAATTACTCCCTCAAAGTTAACATGACTATATCGCCCGTCCTATCTTAAAGTTTACCCAAGTCCAGGTATAGGACTTATGAGTAATCACCAAGCACCCTGAAAACCAGGAAAATCAAAACAAACATATATACAACATATAACACATAAACAACAATAGCACATATACATATATAAACAAAGATAGGCTTAACCCACTTAGGGATGGACCAGCGAGAGGTCAATCTTTCCCCAGTGAAGTCGCCATTTTTCTGTAGCGGTAGAAATGTTCAAGATTAAGCCATTGAATTGACTAGACTTTATACAAATCAAAATCAAAATCGCCATCGCGCTTTATTATTTCCAAAGGAATGGGAAAAGAGCGAATAACCCAAAAAAGGGGGAAAGATTCAAGGTAAGGGGGTTGGTTATGCAAAGGGAAGGTATTAGCACCCTAAACATCTACGATACTCCGCAGGAGCCTCTTTGTAAAATCTGTATATTTTGGCTATAAAAATGTGTTATATATAAAATGGATGGTGGAGGTGAGAAAAGAAATATATTATTTTATGATTTTTCCACCTGTCGCGATTGTGAACCTTTAGTGCCTACGTACCACCTTTCGTGCAATAGGGGATCAGGGTACACGTAGTTCCTCTTTTAAAAGTTTGAAACACAAGTGTGTTGGATAATTTTAAGAGATAAGACATCATCGTCATTGTCCGTGTGGAAAACATACTTACTACCCACAATCATGAGAAAGGAGAATTTGCATCATCTCAAAGTGGAGGATATGGCTTGGATTTTAAAATCAACAATGCCTGACTCAACACCCAAGTGGAAAATATATCTCTTCACTACATAATGTAGAAGTATAGTTTATTTGCATCACTACAAGGATTGGCAAGAGTCTAATCCTTTTTTGAGAAAAAGTTTAAAGATAAAAGCCAAAGTGGCAAAATGGTTTGAAATGAGATTAATTGACTTTTAGTCTTCTCATAAAAATGTCAAGGTATTATTAAATTGATTGAAGTTTATTGATGAAAATGTTTTGAAAATGCATGGACCTAAGTCCAAGCTTATTATGAAAGTGGTTCAAGTTTATAAATAAGAAGGGTTTTCAAAAGGAGGGAGAAGATTTTTGAAATTAAAGAAAATGGGAGGAGAAGAAGAGGTTATCCTAAAGCATAAAGTAAAAGCTAAGGATAAGGACCATCTAACTAACAAGAAGCCAAAACTTGACATTATGAGCCAAGATAGAATTCCCATTCTTTGGATTGAAACCAAGCAAGCAAAGATACTAGACCTCTTCAAGTGTATTATGTCTTCTCAAAAATTGGGCAGAGTAACGACTATATACGGGTGAATTCCATATTACAAAACCAAGAGGGTAATCACAAAAAACCTGCACACAAAAACAAACAAGCAACCCAATGTCTTGAGGTAAACCTCAAGAGCTCCAGACAAAATAATCAGATAGGATCACAAGGTATCCAAGATAGGCCAAGGTTTCTAATCCTAAGTCCAAGAAAAAGTCCATTGCTCCATCATGCCAAGGATAGTAACCAAATAGTCCAAGTGCCATTAAGAGTTTTTTTTAGGGTTTAAGTTGGTTATTAAGTATCTTAGGAAAAGGAAAAATAAAAACTCAAGTGAGCAAAGTGAAAATGACAAGAAAATAAATTCTCAAGTGAGCAAAGATGAAAATGACATGGAATGTAAATGCTAAAAGTAAATAGTGCATAAAGCATAAAAGAATAAAAAGCATAAAAAATAAAGCAAGTTAATAATTATTGGTTAGTTGGATGACCATCTTGAAACTTGAATTTGGAACTCATTAGAGGATTGGTAGAACCAAAGCCTCCATACAACAAGTTACATTTGCTTTTTGTCAAGTATATCATCCATTTTGGAATTCTCATAAGTACCATTTAATGATCAACGATGCTTAAGTGATCCGCGTTGACCAAAGGTGTTGTAGATCCATTAGAGGATTGGTAGAACCAAAGCCTCCACACAATGAATCTCAAGGTTATTGGATCAAAGAGATCAAATTAACATACTTGGGCTTGCAATCATAAGTTTGGGCCACGAATGATCATTTATTTGAATCGGTACAAAATTTAGCGCTATGTTAAGCAATCGAAAGTGGACTTATATAGAAGTCGCACCTATTTTGAGACCGGTCAATAGAAATCTATGCACCATTTGTTTTGAGACATGATATAGAGATCATGCTCCAACAACATTTAGTGCAATGAGAAGGGGATGAGATGAAGGGGATTTAGGGTAAAAAGATAAACCACATTTGAATTAATATTTAATCAAACTATTATTAAAATCATGCATCCATTTTGGTGGAGTTGAACTCAACACCCAAGATCCAATGATGTTAATAAAGTCATGATCAAAAGACCAACCCAAGACAGCCAGAAAATAATCACAAAATAATAATATATTTAATATATACATTTAAAGGGTAAAAAAAAGAAAGTTTAAAATAGAAAATAATGAGAAAAATATCAATTATGTTCAAATTAATCAAGAAATAAAAAATAAAACCATAGAAAAATCAGAAATGGGTCCAAATATTTTTATAAAAATTTTGGGAATTTTTAAAAGTCAAAAACTATTTTTAAAAATTAAAATAAATGGGTAAAATAGACAAAAATGGTGAAAAATAGTAAAGTCAGAAACAAAAATAAAATAAAGTCACCAATATTTGTCACAATGTCATTGGATCATTCCATAATTTTTTCAGAATTAAAAAATGTACAAAAGTATTTTTAAACATTTTAAACAAATCAAATAAGTGTAAATTTCATAAAAAATACCAAAACACAAAAATAAATTGTGAAAAAATAAAAATCAAAAATAGAATGATCAAAAATATTTTTCATAATTTTTTTAGATTTTTTGGACTAAAAATGAATTTTCTATGATTTTTTGAAATTTAAAACAATTAAAATATAAAAATCAGAAAAAGAAAATAAAAGAAAAAGATGTGGACCATTGGATGAAAGTCAAAACGCGTTAGTAATCAAATCCAAAGGATCTGGCGCGCTGTGCATATCATGGTCTTTATTGAATAAAGCACTGAATCAAATGTAAAATCATAAATTCAAAAAAACAAATGGCACGCTTTCATTGGTTAGAAGGTGACACGTTGGTCATCTTCAATCTCCAGCCTCACGAATTGCAGGTCTCTCGAACTGTAAAATTAAAAGCTCAGACCTATGTCATTCGTTTCGTCTCTTCAAGACGAAGACAACCATACCCTCGCACCATTTTTATATAAACTGTAACTCAAGTAATTTTGAAAGAAAGTTTTGAAAGGGGATTTGAAAATACATGGTCCAAACGTGTTTCCAGAAGGAAGTAACTATTGCGACTAGAACCATGGCAATGAGAGCAACACAATGATACCAAAGTTTTGAAGAATTTATGAAGGAATCTACCTATTGAAGTTGAGTTGCAGAGCTCTGAAACTGGACTTCTATGGAGCAATGTAGGGCACGATTCTTGAATGTAATGGTATGGTTAGGTTCATGGAAGATCAAGGAAGGTGAATTGGTGGAGAAAATGGATTGAAAAAGGCTTGAGAATATAATTTGAAGTAGCTGAATTCTGAGTTGTGAAGAAAGTTTGGTAGGGTGATTCTGGCTATCTAAGCTTGGGAATTTGAAGGGGGTGACCCTCTATTTATAGGGAATCAAATGGAATGCTCAAGCATGTGGAATGCTGCAAATTGGAGGGAAATCGTGTGAACCTGATACACGGGCAAAGTGTGATCTGATTTGCATCAAAACTCATCAAATCCTTGCGTTTCAAGGCTCTAATCCACTTTGACAACTTGGTTAAACATGTTTAGATCACAAACGCGTGCTAATTTGATTTTTAAAGGCCAAAACATGGATTTCAAATTCTGACTCATGGTGAAACTTCAGTTCCAAGTTACCAAGTTCAACCCAATGGCATTTCCACCTCAAGGGGTCTTAGGGCAAGATTCTTGATGCTTTGGAAAGATGATGTTAAAAGCTTTGCAATGGAAAAAGAATGGAATCAAATGAATGCTTGAGCTGAAAGTTACATGGATTCAAAGTTGAAGAAAAAGAGTTGACTCTCCATACATAGAAATATTTCAAATTCTTCTTTAAAAATGACCTATAATCTCTTGCTTCCAAACATGGCCTTGCACCTAGAATTTTCTCTTGACCCAAAAAGATGGAATGAAGTAGACCTCTTGAATGACACTTTGCAATTTGAACCAATTAAAATCTCCAAAAATTGAGAAAGTTATGACTTATTGAAGTTGGCCAAAAATCATGAAATGTCCTATAATCTTTTGCATTCTTAAGGCAACTTCCATCCATTTTCTTACTTTACACATAAAAGAAGGAATACAATACACATCCTCAATATCATAATGGAAAAATAATGGGCTCAAGGTGATAAAAATTGACCAAGTTATGACCATTTGAAGTTACATATGGAAAAATTGGGGATTCATCTGGGTGACTTGTAATCTTTCTTCTTCAACACGTTCCTTTCACATGAAAACTCCTTGGGTCTTTTGAAGTGATTTGTTGGTAACTCTTTGAGGAGAAGAATGTTTTTGGAATCACTCAAAAATACCAAAAGATGAGCAAGATATGCCCCTTTGAAATCCAAAACCCTAGCCTCTAGATCAAGAGAAAGCTGGGTAGAACCTTGCCAAGTTTGAACAAACTTTTTGTGCCAATACTCTTCCTATGTGAATAGAAATTTTTGAGGATGATGATGAGGATTCATGGCCACAAAAAATATTTCCATACCAACTTCAAAACAACTTCATGGGTGGGGTTTGAATCTCTCAAGCTTTGACTAGGGCGTGGAAATAAACTCATGAACCCTTGATGCAACTTGCTAGACCTCATTGTTTTTACCTACATTATTAGCAAGTAAGACAAACCAATATTTCAGTTTGTTAATTAGAGAAAAATTAAAGCAAAATATCCATGAACACCAGAGAAAACAAGTTAAGGTGCTTGGTAACTCCTCATAGAGCAAAGCTAAAGTTAAGTAGAAGAACCAAAAGCCCTAATGTGATTTTGTGGTGATTGAAACAATATGGTATGATGAAGGGATCTTAGGGGAAAAAATTGGGGTACAACAGTAGGCATACGAGAAAGA
Source organism: Vicia faba (assembly GCA_948472305.1). Classification (NCBI taxonomy): domain Eukaryota; kingdom Viridiplantae; phylum Streptophyta; class Magnoliopsida; order Fabales; family Fabaceae; genus Vicia; species Vicia faba. Next base: position 180,343,306 of record OX451740.1, read on the forward strand.
TTTTCGGTGGATCTATAAAAGGAAAAGAAAATAAAGAAAGTTGTCTGGACTTGGGATCAAACCCAGGTCCTTATGCCTTCTGCCAATGCCATGTTTCCAACTATGCTACAATTGTTATTTGTTAACATAATGAAAACAAAATGCAATATATAAAACAAGATAGTTGGATCAGAAAACGCACGAGATTCAAACGCTCCAATGGTTGGCTACCACTTAATCATCTTCTTCGGGCTTCGTCGTATTAGGTGATGACCTTTTACCTACGGACAATGTTCATAACCATAGCCCTGTCACATTCAAAAATCCACAAAACGCCAGATAAATGAAATCTAACTATACAAATCAACTCGTTTTGATCTTGTGAACACCACGGTACCCTTCTTTTTGTTAGAACAATGTTTGAATCTACTACCCTATATTTGAGTTTTGATGATAACAAAGTGAAAAGATATAGTATTTATATGTTTCATGTTTGAACTATATGCTGCCTAAAATTACTATGCTCTGACTTGCAGATACGCTGATTAAAATAAGCAAGATCAGTTATTCAGCATCAGAATTTGATTTCATACACCAGCATCAGAAGTTGCTGAATCAGAACGTCAAGATCAGATAATCAACTCACGTACATGCTGAAGCTTGATGAACAGAACTGCGCGTAAACACTCTGATACAGAAACACAATAGTTCATCAGCAGCGAAGCAGAATCAGAATGAGCCAAGCCAGAACGTGCATTGAAGAAGCAACGGTACTGTGCATTGAAAGCTAATCAATTCCAACGGCATCATTCTAGACAAGATCTGCTCAAAAAGGAAAGCTTGTTATTAGCATTGAATCAAGAATATTGCATTCAACGTTCATCTTTCTCAAGTGCTATATAAATAAGGCTTCGAAGATTATAATGGCTAATGCTCTCCAAATCTCTACACGCACAAAGCTGAACAATAATCTTCATTCTACCAGTTTTTCTAAACCATACTCTGATATTCTATTTCTGTTTAGCAATCTAGTTTCTAAGCTTAATTTGTGTATACATCACAGTTGTGATAAAGTTTGTAGAAAACATTCACACACATTGTTTTATACCTTTGTAAGAAAGTGTTGCCTTGACAAACCGGATTGTGGTTTGAATCAAGAAGGCTTTAGCAGTTGTTAAAGCAGTCGGTAATATTCAGTTGAATATAGTGAATTAAGACCTCGTTGGAGAGAGGCGAAATCACCTTGACGGGTGGACTGGAGTAGTTTGAGATCAAACGAACCAGGATAAAAATATCTTGTCAATTGCTTTAAGATTTCAGTTTTACAATTCAACCCCCCCCCCCCCCCTTCTTGTGTTTTTCACCCCTTCAATTGGCATCAGAGCGCCTGGTTCTGAGCTAAAACACTTAACCGTGTCAGTACAAGATCCAGCGTCAGAAAAACACAATGGCAGGAAACAACTCTCACTTCAGCAATGACAACAATGAGGACAGAGACAGATTCAGCGGCAAACCTCCAGTCTTTGATGGAGAAAACTTTGATTACTGGAAAGACAGAATTGAAAGCTTCTTTCTAGCACATGATGCTGATCTGTGGGATATGGTGACAGATGGATACACGCACCCTGTGAATGCAAGTGGTCAGAAGATTGATAGAAAATCAATGACTGATCAACAAAAGCGTGATTTCAAGAATCACCATAAGGCCAGAACCATCCTCCTCAGTGCCATCTCCTATACTGAGTATGAAAAGATCTCCAACAGAGACACAGCTAAGAACATCTTTGATTCTCTCAGAATGACGCATGAGGGCAACGTTCAAGTCAAAGAAACAAAAGCTCTGGCGCTCATTCAGAAGTATGAGGCGTTCAAAATGGAAGAATCTGAATCCATTGAAACTATGTTCTCTAGATTCCAGATTCTGGTAGCTGGTCTCAAAGTTCTGGACAAAGGATACTCTACTGCTGACCATGTCAAGAAGATAATCAGAAGTTTACCCAAGCAGTGGAGGCCTATGGTTACTGCTCTGAAGCTAGCGAAAGATCTCAACAAAATCACTCTGGAGGAACTTATAAGCTCCCTCAGAAGTCATGAGATAGAGCTAGAAGCTGATGAGCCTCAGAAGCAAGGTAAGCCTTTAGCATTAAAATCTAACAAAAAATTTGAGTCTAAAGTTTTGCAGGCAGTTGAAGAAACATCTGATGGATCCTCATCAGAAGAAGACGAACTTTCCCTTCTCTCCAGAAGAGTAAATCAACTGTGGAAGCAAAGACAAAGGAAGTTCAGGAATCCCAGAAGATCTGATCAGAACGAGTCTTCTTCCAGATACAGAAGGATAGATTCTTCCTCTGGATACAGAAGATCTGAGGGCTCCTCCAGTAGCAAGAAGCCAAACACAAAATACATCATCTGCTACGAGTGCAATGAACAAGGACACTACAAGAGTGACTGCCCAAAGCTTCAGAGGGAAAAGCCCAAAAAGAAGTTTGGAAGAGAGAAGAAGAAAAGTCTCATGGCCACATGGGATGACTCTGACTCGTCTGAAGCTGACTCAGAATCAGATGATGAAAGGGCAAACATAGCGCTCATGGCTAACATTCCAGATGATAGTGAAGCTTCTGAATCAGACTCAGAATCAGACACAGAAGAGGTATTTCCTAACTTCGCTGTTAATTTTACAAAGGCTGAACTTGCTGAAAGCCTTAATGAGATTCTGGAACGTTATCAGCAGATTAGAGCTAAATTCAGAGACCTGAAAAGGAATCTTGAATCTGACTCTAATAAGTCTGAGAGTCTCAAATTGGAAAACTCTGAGCTGAGAGATAAAATTTCAAAATTAGAAAACTCTTTGCAAAACTCTCAGAAGGAACCAATTTCTGAAACTCCCAGCAACGCTGATGAGATCATCAAGGAGTATGATCATAGTTTCCAGAAGTTCTTAGCTAAAAGCATAGATAGAAGCAAAATGGCTTCAATGATCTATGGAGTTAGCAGAAACGGCAGGAAAGGAATAGGATACCTAGGTAAGGTTCCTACACCAAAGAATGTCATGGATTTAACCATTAAACACACTCCTTTAAACTCACACTTTGTGTATGGTCACACACATGACATCAAATATACTAGCAGTAAGCACTCTGTGAAACCAAAATTCAACCAGAGTTTTGGTAAAACTAACAAATCAGGACCCAAGAAGATATGGGTACCTAAGGATAAAATAATACATGTTGCAGATATCTTTAGCAGCAAGTCAGAAACACCAGTCATGGTACCTGGACTCTGGCTGCTCACGACACATGACGGGAAGAAGGCATATGTTCCAAAGCCTGGAACTTAAGCCTGGAGGCCACGTTGGCTTTGGAGGCAATCAGAGGGGAAAGATCATTGGCTCTGGAACTGTAGGTAATGGAAATCTTCCCTCTATTAATAATGTTCTGCTAGTAGATGGATTGATGCATAATCTGTTATCCATAAGTCAATTAAGTGATAACCGTTATGATATAATCTTTAATCAAAAATCATGTAAAGCTGTTAGTCAGAAAGATGGGACTATCCTGTTTAATGGAAAGAGGAAAAACAACATTTATAAAATCAAACTTTCTGAACTAAAGAGTCAGAACGTAAAATGTCTTCTGTCTGTTAACAACGAGCAGTGGATCTGGCACAGAAGATTGGGGCATGTTAGTATGAGAAGAATATCTCAGATTAACAAACTCAATCTGGTCAAAGGACTTCCTAATCTGAAGTTCAATTCAGATGCTCTGTGTGAAGCATGTCAGAAAGGCAAATTTGCAAAACCTTATTTTAAATCCAAAAATGTTGTTTCTACCTCTAAGCCATTAGAACTTCTGCACATTGACTTATTTGGACCAGTTAAAACTGCTTCAGTCAGTGGTAAGAAGTATGGGTTAGTAATCGTAGATGACTATAGCAGATGGACATGGGTAAAGTTCTTAAGACACAAGGACGAGTCACACTCTGTGTTTGTTACCTTCTGTAACCAAGTTCAGAATGAAAAAGATCTTAGAATCGTTAAAGTCAGAAGTGATCATGGTGGAGAATTTGAAAATAAAGATTTTGAGTCATTCTTTAATGACAAAGGCATTCTGCATGATTTCTCTTGTCCTAGAACTCCCCAACAAAATGGAGTTGTAGAACGAAAGAACAGAACATTGCAAGAAATGGCCAGAACCATGATCAATGAGACAAACGTTGCTAAGACTTTCTGGGCAGAGGCAATAAACACAGCGTGCTACATTCAGAATAGAATCTCAATAAGACCTATTCTGGAAAAGACTCCATATGAATTGTGGAAGAACAGAAAGCCCAACATTTCGTATTTTCATCCATTTGGATGTACTTGCTTTATATTGAATACGAAGAATTATTTGAACAAGTTTGATTCTAAGGCACAGAAGTGTATTATGTTAGGATACTCTGAACGCTCAAGAGGGTACAGAGTATACAATACAGAAACACAGATTGTGGAAGAATCAATCAGTGTTCGTTTTGATGATAAGCTTGACTCTGAAAAGTCAAAGCAGAATGAAACTTTTGCAGGTATGGAAATTGAATTTGCAGGTTCTGAAGACAAGTCATCAGAAGCTCTCAACACAGACATTCCTTCAACGTCTGAAAGGAGCAATGCTAGAAATCCTACAACTGCTGCTGATCAACCTCAGAAGAGATTACCCATAAGCAGTTTGGATCACCCAGAAGAGACTATCCTAGGAAGAAAGGAAGACCCAATCAGAACAAGAGCAAGCTTCAGAAACTCTGAAGAAACTCTTATGGGACTTGTGTCTCTGATTGAACCTTCTTCTATTGATGAAGCACTTCTGGATAATGACTGGATTCTGGCAATGCAAGAAGAGCTGAATCAATTCACCAGAAACGACGTATGGGATCTCGTTCCCAGACCAAAAGGATTCAACGTCATTGGAACAAGATGGGTGTTCAGAAACAAGCTAAATGAACAAGGTGAAGTCATCAGAAACAAGGCACGACTGGTTGCACAAGGTTATAGTCAGCAAGAGGGGATAGACTATACAGAAACCTTTGCCCCAGTCGCCAGGTTAGAATCTATCAGACTTTTAATTTCATTTGCTGTTAATAGAGGCATCACTCTGTATCAGATGGATGTCAAAAGTGCATTCTTAAATGGTTATATAGAAGAAGAAGTTTATGTTCACCAACCCCCAGGTTTTGAAAATACAAAACATCCAGAACATGTTTTCAAACTAAAGAAGTCACTGTATGGTCTGAAACAAGCTCCCAGAGCTTGGTATGAAAGGCTAAGTAACTTTCTGCTTGAAAATGAATTCACCAGAGGGAAAGTGGACACTACTCTATTCTGTAAAACAGTTAAGAGTGACATTTTAGTCTGTCAAATTTATGTTGATGATATCATTTTTGGTTCTACTAATCCTTCTCTTGGAAGAAAATTTGCTAAGTGTATGCAGGCAGAATTTGAGATGAGCCTCATGGGGGAACTGAAATTCTTTCTAGGAATTCAGATCAATCAAACTCCAGAAGGAACTTACATTCATCAGAGCAAATACATCAGAGATCTTCTGAAGAAATTTGACCTCTCAGAATGTAAGCCATCAAAGATTCCAATGCATCCCACGTGCATTCTGGAAAGAGAAGAGGTAAGCAAAAGTGTAGAACAAAAAGTCTACAGAGGTATGATTGGTTCTCTCCTTTATCTGACAGCTTCAAGACCTGATATCTTATTCAGCGTATGTATTTGTGCTAGATTCCAATCAGATCCTAGAGAATCTCACTTAACAACTGTTAAGCGAATTTTCAAGTATCTGAAAGGTACTACTAATCTGGGTTTGTTTTATAGAAAATCTAGTTATTACAGCTTAGTAGGCTACTGTGATGCTGATTTTGCTGGAGACAGAGTGGAACGTAAAAGTACTTCTGGAAGCTGCCAGTTTCTGGGAGAAAATCTGATCTCGTGGTCCAGCAAAAGGCAGTCAACAATTGCTCTGTCAACAGCAGAAGCTGAGTACATAGCAGCAGCAGGATGTAGCACACAAATGCTCTGGATGAAAAGTCAGCTTGAAGACTTCCAGATTTTTGAGAGTAACATTCCTATACTTTGTGATAATACTTCTGCTATTTGCTTAAGTAAGAATCCTATTTTACATTCTAGAGCTAAGCATATAGAAATAAAACATCATTTCATTAGGGACTATATTCAGAAAGGTATTTTAAACTTAAAATTTATAGATACAGACCATCAATGGGCTGATATCTTTACTAAACCCCTTTCAGAAGATAGGTTTAATTTCATTCTGAAACATCTCAGCATGAAAGTATGCCCAGAGTGAAATTGTTTTAATTCCATATTTTTACCTTCAGAATGTAATTATTTTACTGTGAACTTCTGATCAATCTCCTTTCAGAAAGATAGAACATGCAGATTGTATCAGATGCAAGTCTAAAGATCTGAGAGTCTAATCTCAAAGACAGACGTGCTGATCACTACATCAAACAAGTGTCATCCAATCATCAGCAAATCTCTGAAGCAGAACGCGTGCACGCTTCTGAGAAGGCAAAGCGCTGATTGGGTGCATTGAGACACATGTCTGGTAACCGTTTTTAAGTATCTTTCTCAAATCCCCCAAAATCAGCAAGCATTTAATGAAAAGTAATCACGCTTGTTAAATGGCAATCATTATTTTTTTTTCTCTCTCTTAAAAACGTTTAATTTTTCAAAATAATTTTGAAAAACTCTATTTAAGCACATTAACCCTTCATTCTTATTCTTTACGCTTTCTCATAATCACTCAAGCATTTTCTGCATATTTCTGAGTTTATCTCCTACAAACCTTTTTCTCTCAATTCATTCTCAAAGCTTTTTTAGTGTGAACAATGGCATCCTCCAGCATTTCTGCAGGCAATCAGAAGAAAGCAACTTCTGAGCAATATCAGGTGCCACTCAGAACTCTTCTCACTCCGGTAAAGAACCTTGAAGTGCTCTCTGAGTTAATCATCGACTTTGAAAGTTTGAAGGAAAATGGATTTGACCTAACTGAAGAAATTAGGGCTCAAAAATGGGAGAGGTATTTCGATAGGTTGGTTGGACCAACTTTCCCAGCGCTAGTCAAGGAATTTTGGATTCACGCCAAGGTTTCTAAACATCTAGTCATCTCTTCTGTTATGGGAAAGAAGATCGTGATTTCTGAAGATCTCATTGTTAGGCTAATCGGTCAAAGTGGTGGTGGAGTCCGTTGTGTGGACATGGCTGAAAGATGCCCTGATATAGGTGTGGTAGCCAACAGAATTTTCACTCTTGGAATGCCCAGCAGCAAAATTAAGGATCTGAAGGATCACTGCAGAGTATGGGCTAAGATTGTTCTTGGCTGCTTCAACCACAAGAAACCAACAAGTTCTCCTGATTATATAAACATGGATCAGCAGTTTCTGATCTACTTTATTGATCAGAGGGTAAAGATCAATCTGGCACACTTCCTGTTCAACCATCTCAAGACAAGTGTCAAAGAAACAAGAGAAGAAGAAAGGACCAAAAGGGACTGGATACCGTTTGGAAGGCTTATATCAGATATTCTGACAGAGAATAGGCTGATTGAACATCTGATCGAAGCTCAGGAGATGAGCACTATTGAACCAACTATTGGGAAACCGCTGAATGACTTGCGTCTACAGCAGCGGATGGAAGAGAATGATCAGAAGATGAAAGCACGAATGGATGTGCAGGACAGCAAAATTGACACTGTGGTCAACATGGTTCAGAAGCAGAATGAAACTTCTGAAAAGATTCAAGCAATGCTGGAGAACCTGTTCTCACGCATGCCCCCTCAACCTTAAAATCGTTTTCATGCATAACTTTTTTATGTTTTCTTCATTTTTCTGATGTCCTGTTTTGACTGTTTTGTAATGTTCTCTTGCTCTGATTCTGAACTATCTTAATATGATTAGTTTTTCTGATCAAATTGTTTTAGCACATCACCAACACTTTTTGATTGCTGACAAAAAGGGGGAGAACAAGAATGATATTTAAATCAATAACGGCTAACTAGACAGAAATTCTCAAACATTCTAACTCTATTACTTGAAATGTTTTTCTGTTTTGTTTTAAGTCTACAGGCACAAGGAAGCTCCTGAACACTATGAAGACTAGAAGTTCTGATCAATGTTGCTCTGATCAAATATGAAGTTCTGATCGACCTAATACTCTGATCCAAAGCAAAGCTCTGACAGGAAAAGCTCTGAAGCTCTGCTCTCTGATAAGTCAAAGACTCTTATAATCTGACATTCAAAGAAAGAAAAAGATCTGATCCTGAAGAACACGTATATCAAAGGGAAGTAACAAACTCAGGGGGAGTATCTCTTAACTCTGATTTCTCCTTACTTCTTAACTCAGAAACATTTCCCAGATACCTTTTCACGTTATTTTTCATTTAAAATATCTAGTTTTTGTCATCATCAAAAAGGGGGAGATTGTTAGAACAATGTTTGAATCTACTACCCTATATTTGAGTTTTGATGATAACAAAGTGAAAAGATATAGTATTTATATGTTTCATGTTTGAACTATATGCTGCCTAAAATTACTATGCTCTGACTTGCAGATACGCTGATTAAAATAAGCAAGATCACTTATTCAGCATCAGAATTTGATTTCATACACCAGCATCAGAAGTTGCTGAATCAGAACGTCAAGATCAGATAATCAACTCACGTACATGCTGAAGCTTGATGAACAGAACTGCGCGTAAACACTCTGATACAGAAACACAATAGTTCATCAGCAGCGAAGCAGAATCAGAATGAGCCAAGCCAGAACGTGCATTGAAGAAGCAACGGTACTGTGCATTGAAAGCTAATCAATTCCAACGACATCATTCTAGACAAGATCTGCTCAAAAAGGAAAGCTTGTTATTAGCATTGAATCAAGAATATTGCATTCAACGTTCATCTTTCTCAAGTGCTATATAAACAAGGCTTCGAAGATTATAATGGCTAATGCTCTCCAAATCTCTACACGCACAAAGCTGAACAATAATCTTCATTCTACCAGTTTTGCTAAACCATACTCTGATATTCTATTTCTGTTTAGCAATCTAGTTTCTAAGCTTAATTTGTGTATACATCACAGTTGTGATAAAGTTTGTAGAAAACATTCACACACATTGTTTTATACCTTTGTAAGAAAGTGTTGCCTTGACAAACCGGATTGTGGTTTGAATCAAGAAGGCTTTAGCAGTTGTTAAAGCAGTCTGTAATATTCAGTTGAATATAGTGAATTAAGACCTCGTTGGAGAGAGGCGAAATCACCTTGACGGGTGGACTGGAGTAGTTTGAGATCAAACGAACCAGGATAAAAATATCTTGTCAATTGCTTTAAGATTTCAGTTTTACAATTCAACCCCCCCCCCCCCCCCTTCTTGTGTTTTTCACCCCTTCACTTTTTTCCTAATTTAACCTGTACCAGGAATCCCCAAATCGTGACCTCAAACCCTAACAATGGTAAGTATTAATTCCTGCACTTTTAATACAATTAAAGGATATAGAAAGATTACAAACACGATTATGAACAAGAATATATGAATAGAATGGATTTATAATGCGGAAAACAGAGAAATCGAATTTGAGTTTGGGATGAAAACCGTGATACTTGTATGTGAGGATTCTTGATGTTCTGAAGCCTGCAAATGGTTGGGAATGCTTCCTGAGATGCCAAGGAATTGACTTCTGGATTTGAATCATCTTGAATAGCCCTCTATCCCAGAATTTGAACCTCACTTTTTGTCAAAAATTTTGAGTTTGATTTGGCCTTTTCACGACTGAAACCCTTGTTCTTTTGATTTGGAATTTTTCAATACATATAAGAGAACGAATTAGGTCAATAAAATTGCATCATATCTTGAGAAATAATGAAAAAGTGATTTGATTTGCTCTTTGTATGATATCTTACCAAAATAAGCTTCAATCCAATCTTTTCCAATACAAATCAATCTTTCATGAATTGGTCATCATGCTAGCTGTACATAGACTCAAAAGATGCACAAAAAATCCTTGATTTGATTTGATTTCATTATTTTACCATTTAATTTGATTTATTTTGATTTAAATGAATAAAAAAATCAAAATAAATGATAAAAGTAATAAAATAATAGGTGGAAAAGCTCAGGGGTCGTGGGTCCTATTAGAAACATGTTTCAAGCAAGAAAACATGGGCCCCAATGGAAAAAATGCCAATTTGATCAATGTTGACTTTTAATAATTTTCCAAATATTGCCAACTTTGACAATGCACAACTCTCTCAATTTTGACCCTAGAGAGGTGTTCTTGGACGTTTTAGAAAGCTTAGGATGTCCCCTAACTAACCCTTTTGGTTTCATCTCAATAGGATCTTCCATGTTCATGTATGAAGCTTTGACCCAAAAGGTGTTTTTGTTGAGTTTTCAAAAGGACCCATAATGCAAAAATTCATATCTTTTTATGAGTGCATATTTTGAACTTATGGGCTGAAGATGAGTTGTAGGGAATTGCATCCTCTTCAAAATGAGCTTTGGATGGAAAATTTCTGATAAAGCATGTGGAAGTTATGCTTGGTCAAAGTTGGGTTGACTTTTACTCAAAAACCCTAATTTAGCAACTTTTGGGTTTTGATGAATTTGGAGCATTCCTTGGGGAATCATGGTCAATCCTTGATCAAATGATGAAAGTCACTTCAAAATGTGGATGTTAACCAAAAATATTTAAGTTTGACTGTATGTGGGTCACAGCTGACTTTTGACCTAATATAGTCGATTCTCAAGCATCTGAGCAGTTGACTGAGCAAACTTCTTGTGCAAGGCATGAGACTTGACATGGAGAATCTTGGGAACATATTAGGGCCTTGGAGATCATTTGGGGCCTTTGTTATCCACACATCTTGATGAAAGTGGAAACCCTAATTTGAGACACACTGCCTTAGGAGAGAGTTTGTCTAGTCAACTCTTGGGAAAACTTGAGAAAATTGAGGATCTCTAGGAGTATGTTTTGAGTAAAATGAGAGGGAAAATTTTGGGGTACAATAGTTGCCCTGTTCAATATTCTTACACCTGAGGATGTAGATTGGCCCGTATTCCTTTCGTGATCTGAAGGTGGAAGATGATTGAACACTAGAGTGCCCATAAATTTGCACTCGCATGAAGTGGCACTTGATTTGTGATATCAGGAGTGGGCTTATAGATTCCATTTGGAGGTTGATGATAGAAGATTATCAGAGATGGGCTTAAAGATGCCATCCTGGATGTGATGGAGAATCGTCGAAGATGGGCTTAAAGATGCCATCTAGATAATGTTGATTTCCTGAGACATTCCTTCGATGAGAGTTCCTGTTGTTATTGTCAACGAGGAATCTGTTGAGGAACATTGGTATCTGTCTTGGGAGAAATAGAATTTTAGGAGCTTCAGTTATCCGTTACTCTATTGGGGAGATGCGAAACTAATCGTGTTTGATCAGGTTCTAGTGTTACAGTGTTGTGGACTGCTGTTTGGGGATAAGAGAGGAGGAACCTGGATAGTAATTATATGATAAGGAACCTGGATAGTAGGGTTGCTTCGATATGAAAATCCTGGATAGTAGGGTTGTGAGAAGGAACCTGGGTAGTAGGGTTGCTTCGATAAGAAAAGCCTGGATAGTAGGGCTGTGAGAAGGAACCTGGATAGTAGGGTTGCTTCGATATGAAAAGCCTGGATAGTAGGGCTGTAAGAAGGAACCTAGGTAGTAGGGTTACTTCGATATGAAATCCTGGATAGTAGGGCTATTAGAAGGAACCTGGATAGTAGGGTTTCTTCGATATGAAAATCTTGGATAGTAGGGCTGTGAGAAGGAACCTGGGTAGTAGGGTTACTTCAATATGAAAGCCTGGATAGTAGGGTTGTGAGAAGGAACCTAGATAGTAGGGTTACTTCGATATGAAAGCCTGAATAGTAGGGTTGTGAGAAGGAACTGGATAGTAGGTTTGCTTCGATATGAAAATCCTGGATAGTAGGGCTGTGAGAAGGAACATGGGTAGTAGGGTTACTTCGATATGAAAGCCTGGATAGTAGGGCTGTGAGAAGGAACCTGGATAGTAGGGTTACTTTGATATGAAAGCCTGGATAGTAGGGATGTCATAAGTGAAAGAACAAGATTAGTTCTGACCTATCTCAAGAGTTTTGATGATAACTAAATTATATTTAAGATAATTTATGCTCTGATGAATGTGTTTTGAATGTCTTAGTTAATGTTCTGACAGAAAATATTCTAAAGTACTAAGCAAAGATTATGAAGAAGTTCTTTGATTAAAGAACCTTTTATTCAAACGCATATGTTGACTCTGGTAAGAACCTTTACTTGTTAAATGTATCTTCTAACTTCTAGCAGGCTCCTTGATTCTGAAGATAACTTGAAAGCAAGCACTGTTCAAAGTTCTTAGCAAACAACGCTCTGCCCAGAAGTTGAATGAAGCATGTTCTGACTTAAAGACATTGGAAGCAAATTCTGAAACAACGTCTAAATCAACTTGTCTTGTCAAAGCAAAGGAAACACGTTCTTACATTCTGACGTTTGCTCATTAATGCAAAGACGGCTGAAAGCACTCAAGTGCCTACAACTAGTTTCTTGGAAAATGGAATATTGCAAGGATACACGCAAAGCATTTAATACTCTCCATCTTCTCTAAAGGCAACAACGGTCTTATTATTCCTACTATAAGTAGAAGGACATTTATTGCAAGCCAACAACAACTTTCAAACAAGAAACTACGTGAAAAATCCAAAAGCTCACAAACTCATTCTTCATACAATTTGTGTATTATATTCTAAGTGAAAAATCACAGTTGTGATATAGCTTGATTAGAAGCAAACTCTATTTCATTATCTGTAAAGATTAAACTCCTGTATTTGTTCCTTGAGAGACCAAGTTTGGTTAGATTTCTCAAGCAGACTAGGACTAGATTTAAGTCTTAGTGGTGTTAGTCACTTGTAAGTTTACTTGTGCATTGTTAGTCACAACAGTTGTTGTGTGATTGTAATCAGTTGATTATAGTGGATTAAGTCCTTGTTGAGAAAGGCGAAATCACCTTGGCGGGTGGACTAGAGTAGTTTGAGTTCAAACGAACCAGGATAAAAATAACTATGTTATTCCATTATTGTTTGAGCTTTGTATTGAAAACGAAAAGAGTCACTTATTTAACCCCCCCCCCCCTTCTAAGTCTTTTCTTACCCCTTCAATTGGTATCAGAGCTTGACTCTGAGCACAACACTTAACCGTGTCAGGAAAAGATCCAGAAGAAAACACAATGGTCGCTGAACAAAACAATAATAGTTACAACAAACCTCCAGTGTTTGATGGAGAAGATTTTGAGTACTGGAAAGATAGACAAGAAAGTTTCTTTCTAGGTCATGATAGTGATCTTTGGGATATAGTCTTGGATGGTTACAAACATCCTACAGATTCAGAAGGAAACAAAATGGATAGAAAAAATATGGATAGACAACAAAAAGCTGATTTTAAAAATCATAACAGAGCTAGAAATATTTTTTAAATGCTATCTCTAAAGTAGAATATGAAAAAATCACTAATAGAGATACAACGCATGATATGTTTGAGTCTCTCAAAATGACTCATGAAGGAAACGCTCAAGTTAAGGAGTCTAAAGCTCTGGCTTTAGTTCAGAAGTATGAAGCCTTCAAAGTTGAAGAGAGTGAGTCTATAGAAGCAATGTTCTCTAGGTTTCAAACTCTGATCGCTGGTCTGAGAGTTTTGAACAAAGGGTATACCAAAGCAGATTATATGAAAAAGATCATCAGAAGCTTACCCAGAAGATGGGCACCAATGGTCATTGCCTTCAAGGTGTCAAAAGATCTGAACAATGTGTCTCTGGAGGAACTCATCAGTTCTCTCAGAAGTCATGAGATTGAACTGGATGAGCATGAGCCTCAGAAGAAAGGTAAGTCTATATCCCTTAAATCAATTAAGAAATTTGATACTAACGCTTTTCAGACTGAAGAAGAAAACTCTGAAGAATCAGCTTCAGAAGAAGACGAACTATCTTTGCTCTCCAAAAGGATCAATCATCTATGGAAGCACAGACAAAAGAAGTTCAGGAACTTAAAGAAGTCAGAAGATAAACTAGAATCTTCTGGACACAAAAAGTCAAACAGAATAGAGATCATCTGTTATGAATGCAAAGAACCTGGTCACTTCAAAAGTGATTGTCCAAAGCTTCAAAAAGAAAGACCAAAGAAGAGATTTGGAAAGAAGAAAGGAATGATGGCAACCTGGGATGACTCAGATTCTTCTGAAGATGAATCTGGTTCTGAAGATGAAAATGCCAACCTAGCTCTAATGGCTATCACAGAAGATGACTCAGACTGTGAGTCAGAACAAAGAGAGGTATTTTTTGAATTTTCTAGAGAAGAACTTGCTGATAGTTTATCAGAACTTCTGGAAAACTATAGTAAGCTCAAAATAAAATACAAGAAACTCAAGAAGAGTCTTGCATCTGATTTTGAGAAACTTGAAACAGAAAAATCTGAACTTTTAGAAAACAATTTTAAACTTAAAAAGGAAATTCAAATTGTTCAAAATAATTTTAGTTCAGAGTTTGTGTCTGGTTCAAAAGATATTCTGAAAGAATATGACTATAGCTTTCAATCTTTTATTGCTAAAGGCATAGACAGAAGCAAAATGGCTTCAATGATCTATGGAGTTAGTGGGAAAAACAGAAGAGGAATTGGATATGAACATCCCAAAGGGAAGGAGACATACATTCCAAAACCTGTTGCTAAAATGACCTTCACTTACAAACCTCTGAATAAGCAATTCAAGTTTGGACGCTCACATGATATAAAATATACATCACATTCTGGAAACTCTTATGCTAACCCAAAAGGACCCAAAAAGATATGGGTACCTAAGGATAAAATAATATTTGTTGCAGATGTCCTTAACAGCTCAATTGAAACACCATTCATGGTACCTACACTCTGGGTGCTCACGACACATGACGGGAAAAAGGTATATGTTCCAAAGCCTGGAACTTAAAGCTGGAGGAGATGTGATGTTTGGAGGTAATCAGAAAGGGAAGATTATTGGTTCTGGAACCATAGGAAATGGTAACCTTCCTTCTATCTCAAATGTTTTATTAGTAGAAGGATTAGCTCATAATCTATTGTCCATAAGTCAATTAAGTGACAATGGCTATGACATTATCTTCAATCAAAACTCCTATAAAGCTGTAAGTCAAAAGGATGGATCAATCCTCTTTTCTGGCAAGAGAAAGAACAACATTTACAAAATTGATTTATCAGATCTTAAATCTCAAAACGTCAAATGTCTTTTGTCTGTTAGCAATGAGCAATGGGTATGGCGCAGAAGATTGGGACATGTCAGTCTTAGAAAAATCTCTCAACTAAATAAATTAAATTTAGTCAGAGGACTTCCAAATCTGAAGTACAACTCAGATGCTCTGTGCGAAGCATGTCAAAAAGGAAAATTTTCAAAACCTTCCTTTAAATCTAAGAATGTTGTCTCTTCCTCTAAGCCATTAGAGTTACTTCATATTGATCTGTTTGGGCCAGTTAAAACTGCATCCATCAGAGGTAAGAAGTACGGATTGGTCATCGTTGATGACTTCAGCAGATGGACATGGGTAAATTTTTTAAAACACAAGGATGAGTCATATTCTGTATTCATTGACTTCTGTACTCAAGTGCAAAATGAAAAAGATTTTAAAATCACAAAAGTTAGAAGTGATCATGGTGGTGAATTTGAAAATCATTATTTTGAAAAATATTTTAAAGAAAATGGTATTGTTCATAATTTTTCTTGTCCTAGAACTCCCCAGCAAAATGGAGTTGTAGAAAGAAAGAATAGATCATTATAAGAGATGGCCAGAACCATGATCAATGAAACAAATATGGCTAAGCACTTTTGGGCAGAAGCTGCGAACACAGTGTGTTACATTCAGAATAGAATCTCTATAAGACCTATTCTTGAAAAGACTCCCTATGAATTGTGGAAAAACAGAAAGCCCAACATTTCTTATTTCCATCCTTTTGGATGTACTTGTTTTATTCTAAACACCAAAGAAACTCTGAACAAGTTTGATTCCAAAGCACAAAAGTGTTTCCTGCTTGGATACTCTGAACGCTCAAAAGGCTATAGAGTATACAACACAGAAACTCTGATTGTTGAAGAATCAATCAAAGTCAGGTTTGATGATAAGCTTGGCCAACAACAGCCAAAGCAAATTGATTTTTCTGTAGGTACAGAAGATCATCACTCAAACTCTGAAAGTTCATAAGCAAAAGAAGACGTAGCAGATCATCCTCTTGACAATGCTCTGAACAATCTCAGAATCTCTGACCAACCCATATAGAAAAGGTTTCCTAGAATATCTTCAGCTCACAAAGAAGACGTAATCATTGGAAGAAAAGAAGATCCCATCAGAACAAGATCCTCTCTCAGAATCAATGAAGAATCTTTGTTTGGTTTAGTCTCTCTGATTGAGCCAACTACCATTGATGAAGCTCTAGAAGATAATGATTGGATCTTAGCAATGCAAGAAGAACTAAATCAATTCTCCAAGAATGATGTATGGAATCTAGTTCCAAGACCCAAAGGATTCAATGTTATAGGAACCAAATGGGTTTTCAGAAACAAATTGAACGAACAAGGAGAAGTAATCAGAAACAAAGCACGATTGGTTGCACAGGGTTATAGTCAACAAGAAGGAATTGATTATAATGAAACCTTTGCCCCAGTCGCCAGGTTAGAATCTATAAGATTATTAATTTCTTTTACTATACAAAATAACATTTCACTATATCAAATGGATGTTAAAAGTGCATATCTAAATGGTTATATTGAAGAAGAAGTATATGTCTATCAACCTCCTGGATTTAATGATTCAAAGCATCCAGAACATGTTTTTAAATTGAAAAAGTCTTTGTACGGTTTAAAACAAGCTCCCAGAGCTTGGTATGATCGTCTGAGTAATTTTCTATTAGAAAAAGATTTTACTAGAGGGAAAGTGGACACAACTCTCTTCAGAAAAACATTTAAAAATTATATTTTAATCTGTCAAATTTACGTTGATGATATGATTTTTGGAACCTCTAATATCTCCCTTGGAAAAGAATTTGCTAAGACCATGCAGGCAGAATTTGAAATGAGCATGATGGGTGAATTAAAATTCTTTCTTGGAATTCAAATCAACCAGACTCCAGAAGGTACTTTCATACATCAGACGAAGTATGTTAAAGAACTTCTGAAGAAATTTCAAATGTCCGAAAGCAAATATGCCAAGACACCTATGCATCCAACCTGCATTCTAGGTAAAGATGAGGTAAGTATGAAAGTAGATCAGAAGCTCTATAGAGGTATGATTGGATCCCTTCTCTATCTGACTGCATCTAGACCTAATATATTATTTAGCGTGTGCTTGTGTGCTAGATTCCAATCAGATCCTATAGAATCTCATTTAACAACTATTAAGATAATTCTTAGGTATCTGAAAGGTACTGCTAATCTTGGTTTGTGTTACAGAAGATCACAAGATTACAAACTAGTAGGTTATTGTGATGCTGACTTTGCTGGAGATAGAATTGAAAGAAAAAGCACCTCTGGAAGCTGCCAGTTTTTGGGTGACAATCTTATCTCATGGTACAGCAAAAAGCAAGCAACAATTGCTCTATCAACCACAGAAGCTGAATATATATCTGTTGTTGGATGTAGCTCTCAGATGATTTGGATGAAAAGTCAACTAGAAGATTTCAACCTTTATGAAAGTAAGATTCCTATCTTTTGTGACAATACTTCTGCTATTTGTCTTTTCTAAAAATCCAATCTTACATTCTAAAGCCAAACATATAGAAATTAAATATCATTTCATAAGGGACTATATTCAGAAGGGAATATTAAACTTGATTTTTGTAAAAACAGACCATCAATGGGCTGACATTTTTACCAAACCCCTTTCAG
Source organism: Vicia faba (assembly GCA_948472305.1). Classification (NCBI taxonomy): domain Eukaryota; kingdom Viridiplantae; phylum Streptophyta; class Magnoliopsida; order Fabales; family Fabaceae; genus Vicia; species Vicia faba. The sequence continues at coordinate 180,361,283 of OX451740.1, forward strand.
AAGATAGATTTAATTTCATTCTGAAAAATATTTGTATGGAATTATGTCTTGAATAAAATAATATTTATTTTCTGTGACTGACTTCAGAACTTTCTGAAATGAATGCTCTGATCAACAACTCTTCAGAAGTTAGAAGAGAAGTTGTAACAGAAGTTATATGAAAAGTTATGAAACATTGTAACGCTTCATGTCCAAGTGTAGTTCAGAAATTCATTAGAACAACCAGCTGTTACATGCATCCTTCAGGAGATGAACACGTGGTGTGTTTCTGAAAGGTCAAGCGTGCAAAAGCTATTGATGACGTTCTAGGTAACTGTTGATGATTAGCCATAATCTCACGTTTTCCCTCATTTTTAGCAATGCAAGTAATGATGAGATCCGTTTTTAAATCCGTTTTAATCTTTATTTTAATTGTGTCTTAAATACTTTTAATTTTAATTCTTAACCTATTTTCTGAAATTAATGCCTATAAATACTTTTTGAAAAACCCTTTTCATTCTTTATTGTCTCTTTCAACTCAAGTTTTTTTTACTGTACTTTTCTCTTAAAACCCTTTTCTTCAATTTCTCATCTCTAAAGAACTTCAATGGCTTCTTCTTCTTCTACCCACTATGAGCAATACATTATACCTGAAAGGACAACTCTCATTCCGGTAGAAAGTTTGGAAGTTTTGAGTGAGCTAATGGTAGACTTTGAGAATCTCAGAGAGAATGGATTTGTCTTGTTCCCTGCTGTGAAGTTTCAAGGTTGGGAAAGCTACTTTGATCGTCTTATTGGTCCAGTCTTTCCACTTTTGGTGAAAGAATTCTGGATTCACGCTATTGCAACCTCCAAGGTTATTGTCTCCTTTGTAATGGGCAAGGAAATATCCATTACAGAAAATCAAATCAGAAGGTTTCTGGGATTTAAAGGACTTGGAGTTACAGGAATGCCCAGTGGAAGAGTGGAGATGTCTAGGGTATATTCAGAGATTTTTACCAACGGTCAAGGTTCCTCCAAAGTCAGGGATTTGAAAGACAAATATAAGATTTGGGCAAGGATTATTCATGGATGTATTCACCACAGGAAAGACACCAGTTCTCCTGATTACATCAATGTTGATCAACAATATTTGCTGTTTTGCCTTGGAACCAATGTCAAAATTGATTTTCCCTACTTGCTTTTTGAACATATCTGGAACCATGTCAAAGAAACCAGAGAAGCTGAAAGGATGAAGAAACCCAAATCAAAGAGGAATTGGATTCCTATGGGGAGGTTATTATCAGACATTCTGACTGAAAATGGTCTGATTGCTCACCTAAAAGAAGCAAATCTTCTGGGGGAGCTTGAACCTATCCGTGGTAAGACTATGACTGGAAAGAACTTGCTGAAAAGGAAAATTATTGACAAACTATTGGTGGAACCCACTCCATGTCTGTCAACTATTGTTAAGAGGAGAAGAATTCCTATTGTTGACTTTCCTATGTTCAACTCAGGGGAGCATCCTCGTATGGTTTTGCACTATCTTGAGACTTGCAAAGAAACAGGATCACCCATTGATCCAGCTTGGCTTCAAGGAAGAAATCAAGCTGCTCCTGATGTTGTTCTCCAAGAATCTGTGAAGAGAAAAGTTGTAGAAGGACCTTCTGACACTCCTTAGAAGAAGAAAAAGAAGACAGGTATTCATGCTGAAACTATACCTGTTTATAATTCTGAAAATGTATCTGCATCTGCTGAACCCTCTCAAACCTTAGGAGACTTAGATGTAGATATTGATCTGACCTTACCATCCGAACCCCTTGCTGACAACCCTTGCAAAAATCAGTTTTCAACAGATTTAAGTGATTCTGACTCTGATGAACATTCTGACAGCTAATCAGAACCCTCTCAATCAGAACCCCCTGAACCATCTGTTTTTCAACCTATTCCTGCTGAACGATTTTCAAGACCCCCCTCCCAGACCTCTATCACCCAGACCCACTGGATGGTATGATGTTGGCTCTTGGAGAATTCCAGGGATAAATGAACCTCTAGAAACCATAAAACCTCCTTCCAACCTACCATCTGAGAATATTTTTGCTATGAATCAACCACAGCCTCAAAATCCCATTCCCACTCCTGCTTATACAATAATAATTTCTCCTGATGTCACTCCACCCACTTCACCACAACATACAACACCACTCTCAACTCCTCAAATTCCAGAACAACAAACTTTTGAACAAACTGAAATTGCTGAACCATCCGTACCTCATGAAATATCATAACCTCCTATTTGTGTTAACCAACTTGAACCTGAACCTACAAATAATCCTGAACCCAATAGCTTTTTAAGAACTGTAGTGGACTTTCAATCTCTACAATTCTTGAAAAACAAAACTTACAGAACGGATGTCCCTAAACCCGTTCAGCCAGATGTAAATACTTTGTTTCAGAATTTTATAACAAATGTTCAAGCATGGTTACAACCGCTGAAAGAAGATTGCTTCAGAAGTGTGAACACAGCAGCAACAGATCTTCTATGGGAAACCTTCAGAAGAACCTTGGTTGCTGAATCACGGAAGTTACAGGATTTGTGCCATTCTCAGGTGCTGGATAACCTTTCCAAACTTCTGCATGCTTTCAAGACAGAAGCTGCTGACACTTGGAATAAGAAGTCTTCGCTAATGATTGCTGATACACCAGCTGATAAGATGAACATATCAGAAGATGAATCTAAAGAATCCTCTGAAGATTCAAATCCTCTGGATATTATTCTATTGAATCAACCTTCAGTTAAGGCTTGACCTGAACCTGTGCCAACTCTTGCAATGGATCTGGGCACTCTGCTCTCCACCTTTGTGAAGTCTGACTCAACAGTTGCTGCTTCTGACCCTGTTTCTACTGAAGCTTCATCATTTTCTGCTCCTACCTCACTCATTATGGACACTCTGAAAGAGCTAAATAAGGAGAATGAAGTCTTGAATAAACGCATGGATAAGCAAGATCAAACAAATCAAGAGATCAAGAACTGGATGGAAATGCAAAATGAGTCTGCCTCTGAAACCAAGAATCTTCTGTTGGCTCTTATCTCTAAGAAATCCTAGTTCTTTTTTGTCTCTAATTTGGATGTTTTGTTTGTACTTCTTGATATCTATTTTTAACTTTTTTATGAAATCTTTCAAAATTTCTCATTTTTTACACTTTTTGATTATGCCAAAAAGGGGGAGAAAATGTGCATTCTTGAACTAATCATTGTTTAACAGTTATGGGACTAAGTCTCAAACATTCTAACAAATTTGTAAGAATTCCTTTTGTGCAAAAGAATTTTTTTTGCAGGTATCACTTTAACTCTGAAAGAATATTCTAGCTAAGATTTATCTTCTTGAAGAAGTTCTGAAGAAATTCAAGAAGGCTGTGTATTACTCTTACTAAATAATCTCAGGATGTCTTATACATAGAAATATTCATTTCAGGGGGAGATTCTTATCTCTTAATCCGTTTCTTTTCTTTATCTAAAATAATTTTTTGTCATCATCAAAAAGGGGGAGATTGAAAGAACAAGATTAGTTCTGACCTATCTCAAGAGTTTTGATGATAACTAAATTATATTTAAGATAATTTATGCTCTGATGAATGTGTTTTGAATGTCTTAGTTAATGTTTTGACAGAAAATATTCTAAAGTACTAAGCAAAGATTATGAAGAAGTTCTTTAATTAAAGAACCTTTTATTCAAACGCATATGCTGACTCTGGTAAGAACCTTTACTTGTTAAATGTATCTTCTAACTTCTAGCAGGCTCCTTGATTCTGAAGATAACTTGAAAGCAAGCACTGTTCAAAGTTCTTAGCAAACAACGCTCTGCCTAGAAGTTGAATGAAGCATGTTCTGACTTAAAGACATTGGAAGCAAATTCTGAAACAACGTCTAAATCAACTTGTCTTGTCAAAGCAAAGGAAACACGTTCTTACATTCTGACGTTTGCTCATTAATGCAAAGACGGCTGAAAGCACTCAAGTGCCTACAACTAGTTTCTTGGAAAATGGAATATTGCAAGGATACACGCAAAGCATTTAATGCTCTCCATCTTCTCTGAAGGCAACAACGGTCTTATTATTCCTACTATAAGTAGAAGGACATTTATTGCAAGCCAACAACAACGTTCAAACAAGAAACTACGTGAAAAATCCAAAAGCTCACAAACTCATTCTTCATACAATTTGTGTATTATATTCTAAGTGAAAAATCACAGTTGTGATATAGCTTGATTAGAAGCAAACTCTATTTCATTATCTGTAAAGATTAAACTCCTGTATTTGTTCCTTGAGAGACCAAGTTTGGTTAGATTTCTCAAGCAGACTAGGACTAGATTTAAGTCTTAGTGGTGTTAGTCACTTGTAAGTTTACTTGTGCATTATTAGTCACAACAGTTATTGTGTGATTGTAATCAGTTGATTATAGTGGATTAAGTCCTTGTTGAGAAAGGCGAAATCACCTTGGCGGGTGGACTGGAGTAGTTTGAGTTCAAACGAACTAGGATAAAAATAACTGTGTTATTCCATTATTGTTTGAGCTTTGTATTGAAAATGAAAAGAGTCACTTATTCAACCCCCCCTTCTAAGTGTTTTCTTACCCCTTCAAGAAGGAACCTGGATAGTAGGGTTGCTTCGATATGAAAGCCTGGATAGTAGGGCTTTGAGAAGGAACCTGGATAGTAGGGTTACTTCGATATGAAAGCCTGGATAGTAGGGTTGTGAGAAGGAATCTGGATAGTAGGGTTGCTTCGATATGAAAATCCTGGATAGTATGGTTGTAAGAAGGAACCTGGGTAGTAGGGTTACTTCGATATGAAATCCTGGATAGTAGGGCTATGAGAAGGAACCTGGATAGTAGGGCTACTTCGATATGAAAGCCTGGATAGTAGGGTTGTGAGAAGGAACCTGGATAGTAGGGTTGCTTCGATATGAAAAGCCTGGATAGTAGGGCTGTGAGAAGGAACCTAGGTAGTAGGGTTATTTTGATATGAAAGCCTGGATAGTAGGGCTGTGAGAAGGAACCTGGATAGCAGGGTTACTTCGATATGAAAGCTTGGATAGTAGGGTTATGATAAGGAACCTGGATAATAGGGTTTCTTTGATATGAAAGCCTGGATAGTAGGGTTGTGAGAAGGAACCTAGATAGTAGGGTTACTTCGATATGAAAAGCCTGGATAGTAGGGCTGTGAGAAGGGACCTGGATAGTATGGTTGCTTCAATATGAAAATCCTGGATAGTTGGGCTGTGAGAAGGAACCTGGATAGTAGGGTTACTTCGATATGAGAAGCCTGGATAGTAGGGCTGTGAGAAGGAACCCGGGTAAGGTTACTTTGGGCTAAGTCTGTGTAAAACTTCAGAAGGAACCTGGGTAAGGTTACTTTGGGATAAGTCTGTGTAAAACTCCAGAAGGAACCTGGGTAAGGTTACTTTGATATGAGAATGTAGATTAGATGACCCGTTTGATTTTGGGAACTGAGTTTTCATTAGTTGTCTGTAGATGTGATATGTATAACTGTTGGATTCATTGAAGCTAATCATCTTTTCCTGAAAAGATATCAGGGCTAGTTATATGTGATGCATGAAATGCAGGGTGAGATGATGTTCTCACAATAAATAAGATTATGTTGTATATGATATGTATGCGTATGTCATGATGTATGTTCATGAAATTCTATCGGGGTATGCTCGCGTCTGGGAAAATAAATCCCTGACGATTGCTGGAGATTTACAAATATTCTGTCGGGAAGAGATGCTAGAGAATAACTCTGCGGGGACCAGACTTTGGGGGAAGAGATACTTTGTTGGTAGACCTGCCGATCTGGAGGAACAAACTTAGATGGGGATGAAATTTCGTTGCTGGAAGTGATGAACTCTATTGGAGATTGAGCTTTTGTATCTATAGAAATAGACTCCGCTTGGGGGATGAAATTTGTTGACTCGCCTGTGATTACGAACCTCTGTTGGAGATAGTTATGTACTGTTTCGGGAAAGCTGACATCAATAACTTTTGGGTACTTTTACTCTGTGGGGAGTGTATGTACTGATACTCATGTTCCAAAGTTGGCTCTATCCCGATGCCTGCTGGGCAGAGGAACCGTCGGGTTTGGCACTTCTTATTTTTCCCTGTTTTTGGAATTACGAGTAACTGCCTTTGTTTCTTATGTAAATATTTATTAGAAGCAATCATTTTCAAATGCATATATCAAAAATAAATCATTGGACGTTCTTGCAAAACAAAACGGAAAAAGAAAAAAAACAGATTGAAGTTTTGTAAAAATGACTTTTATTGATTTTGAAATTGGCCTGTAATAGGCGTTTTGTACAAGGAGGCTGACATCCTAGTAAGAGAACGCCGCCGAAAGATAGAAATTATACAATTTATGTAAAAGAAGAAAAAACAGCTATGTGAAACAACCCCATTGGGTTCCAACTCTGCTATTGCCTTTATATCTTTAAGCATCTCATCACTTTGCTACTTGGTCGAAGGTTGATCAGATTGATTGGCGATGTTCGAGCTTGATAGTCGATACCGAAGTCTGGTCGCAAGATGATCCAATGAGACATAGTGATATGCTTTAATCCCTAACTTTTTCCTTGATTTCCCTTTCGGGTTTTCAATCCACCGGGATATCCTTTGTTGTACCACAAAATTTGCCCTCTCATATTTCTCAAAACATTGCAAGAGAGATCCTCAAGTTGCTCAAGGTAGTCCAAGGGTTGGCCAGACAAGCTCTCTCCTAAGGCAGTCCACCTCAAATTAGGGTTTCATGTTGCATCAAGATACCTGAGTCCAAGTGATTCCAAATGCTCACCAATGTCCTAATATGTTCTCAAGATCATCCATGTCAAGTTTCAAGCCTTGCAGAGGAAGTTTGCTCAATCAATTGCTCAAAAGGCCCAAAAATTGGTTGTGTTAGGGCAAAAGTCAACTCTGGCCCACATACAGTCAAACTTCAAGATTTTTGGTCAACATCCTCATTTTGAAGTATATTTCATTATTTGATCAAGGGTTGATCATGATTCATCAAGGATTGCTCATGATTCATCAAGATTCAAAAGTTGCTAAATTAGGGTTTTGTAGGAAAAGTCAAATCAACTTTGACCAAGTATAACTTTCTCATACTTTATGAGAAATTACCCATCCAAAGCTCATTTTTAAGAGGATGGAATTACCTACAATCCATCTTCATATCCCAAGTTCAAAATGTGCACTCACAAGAAGTTATGAATTTGGACATTATAGGTCATTTTGAAAAGTCAACAAAAACACCTTTTTTGTCAAAGCTTCATACATGCGCATGGAATATCAAATTGAGATGAGACCAAAAGGGTTGATTAGAGGACATCCCAATATTTCTAAAAAGTCCAAGAACACCTCCAAAGAGTCAAAATTGAGGAAGTTATGCATTCGTGAAGTTGACCTTTTTTGCAAAATTGCCAAAAGTCAACTATCCCTAAAACTTCAAATTTTGCCAAATGGGCCCAATCTTTTTCACTTGTTTTGAGTTGGCAACATAGCCCACGAGCTCTAGCCTTTTCCACTTGTCCATATCTTATTTTTATTATTTATTTTGATTTTTATTTGAATTAATTTAATTTAAATCAAAATAAATCAAATAAAATCTAAAACATTGATAACAAGAGATTTTGTGATTGTTTCAGGTTCCAATTATAGCTAGCAAAGCATTCAAACTTGTGTAAAGGCTTGTGTGCACAAAAAGATTGAAAAAAGCCATGTTTGGAAAGGTTTTAAAAGTGTATCAAATCAAATCAAAAATCATTGAAGGGGAAAGATTTGGACCAGTTTTGCAACCCTAATTCCTTCACTAATACATATAGAACGAGGCCAGACCAAAAGAAAGGCTAGAAAAACAGGCATAAGAAGGAGAACCAAAACTGAAAAAATCAAGGGAAAGTGGGAGATCGAATTGGCACTTAGAGGCATCCTCAAGGCTCGTTACCTATCCCAATCGCTTCCTGGGACTCTCTAGAAGCTAAAGCAATCAAGAACCAGTCCATTCCAGTCCCAAAATGCATTGTAAGTCATTCACAACTTAGCCTTGTTTTTGAATTTGAATCTCATGTTTTAAGCATTGTTAGGTTGAATTAATTATACATTCTTGATCTATGGAACATATGAAAACTTTCTGCACATTCAATTTCATTCTTATGGCATATACATGATTTCACCATAGCTAGGTCGCGAAGCTCCAAATTAGGGATTTCATTTACATGAAAAATCAACCTTCGTAAGTGGTACCATTGTGATCAGGAGGACGAGACGAGTCTAACCATGGTGTTAGATGTTATTTACATGGCCCATTGAAGATTTTGGGAACGTACAGGCCTGTAGCAACGGACGTTTGTCCGTGGGTATAGGTCCTCAAGCTTTTAGCCACGGTGCAGGGAGGAAGACAAATACGTGGCCAGACTCCATTGGCTTGTTTGAATTTTTGCGCTAGATCTCCACTAATGCTTGTTTTCATATATTATTATTATTGTTTATTTTATGACCAAACAGAAACATGTGGCGTAATGGAAAGGGAGTGTATGGAATGTGCCTCAGGACCTGGGTTTGAATCCCAGGTCCCCCAAATTCTCCATAATGTTTTTCCTTTCAGGATCCAATGCATGTGCAAGCCAGGAGACCACCATAGGTTTACATCATCAAACGTGCCAGATGGCCAGATGGCCAAATCTGGTGGCCACCACTGAAAGTACATCATAAGCCATAGTCAACGCGTATGCACAGGATCACAAAGGTCAAACGGACTCCAGCACTAATGGGCCCAGAAATTGCTATTGGCACCCCCATTCTCAGGTCCAATTCTCTATCCTTTTATATTTTTTTATTTTATTTCATTTAATTATTTTATTTATTTACTTACTAACAAAAAATTATGTTTCTTTTATCAAAAATCACCAAAAATATTTTCATGACCAATTAAAATTAGAATTTTATTTTTCATCAATAAATTAATTAATTTAATTAGGTTTGGTTAAATTAGAAAATTTTAATTTCTCTTTTTGCAAATAATTAAAACTAATTAGAATCAATAGGTTTTTATTACTAACTTAATTATTTTATTTCTTTCCTAAAAATAACAAAAATCCAAAAATATGTCATTTAATTATTTTTCATTAATTAAATTAATTAACTAATTAATTGCATTTTTAATTTAGAAAACTTATTTCTTTTTATTAAAAACAAAAAAAAAACAATTTTCTCTTTTAATTAGGATAGAAGGGTCAAAACCCTAATTTCGCATTCGATCTAATTTGTCATCGCGCGCTTTATTATTATTTTTTATCCATATTGATGTAACTGCCTACAGTTTGTAATAGTTTTAATTAGGGCTTTATTTTCATTTATCGCTTTAATTTCAAAGGGTTTGTTTTTGGCTATGTAAATACCTGAAGCCTTGTAATAGCGTAGTTTAATTTCCGCATTTTAAATTCTGCAAATTATCAACTGTTAGATGTATGAATAATTAGGGTTTGCATGACAAGAATGTATGTTAACTTTAAAACAGTTAGATCACCCTAAATGTGCAAATATAAAATAAACTGATATTGAATTATTCTCACATGCGCACTCCTAGGGTACATTCCCACTTGGTTGCCTTCGGTAAACGGTCATTGAGTATAGGATGTTTTAGTGGTCGTCCTTTTGTCCAAAGATCAAAGTTGCCTCGGAAAGGTTGCCTCGGATATTGTTGCCTCGAATAAATGATCTAGGACATTAGGGTTACTACTAAGACGTCCTAATATTGCTTTAGTGATCGTACGTCCCTTTTGAATTGACCCTCAAAACTCCAACGACGATGCTACCTACTCACTAATAGTGGGATAGAATTGTCTAAAGGAAATAAACATAAAACAATTCTTTTTTCGAGTAGGTAGATTAGTTCTTAGATACTTGCTCATCCAAAACAAACTTTTTTCACACTTACACTCCTTTACAAACAAGTTTTCAAAAACATTTCATTACACTCTTGAAGACAAAAGCAAGAGTTGAATCAAAGTTAAAACAAAAACTTTTCAAAGCCCACAAACACAAAGAAAACAATTTTGAAAATGATGTGTAAGTACCTAAGAGCCCGTAGATAACTACGGATAGAAAGGGTGCTAATACCTTCCCTTTCTATAATCTACCCCCCGTACTCAGAAATATCTCGAAAGAGGAATTTTTCTGTGCTTTTTTCCTTTCCTTGTTGGATAAAATAAAAGTCGGTGGCGACTCTTGCTTACCGAGACATTTTTGCGAAAACAAACGCAAAACGCAAACCATCAAATTCCTTAACGAAATAGGGAAACACGTCCCGGTTCTGGCCACCGTATCACAGAACTGGCGACTCTGCTGGGGATATTTATAAGTGGGGTGTACCTTAGGAATAGTTCATCATATTGTTTTCAATTGTTTGATTTGTATGCTTTATCATTGTGGGCTTTCGTATCGAAGTTACTATAGATCCTAACCCGGATCTGGGGATACCTTTTAGGTAAGTAGCAAAAGACTGTGAGGGAACTGTACGGCGTAGACCGATACGGTTGAAGTAGTAGCTACGTTGGTGTGACGCTTTAGTTTGTACCGATATCCCTTATGGAGGAACAAGGAGAATATGGGGCTGCTAAGGGGTCATTAAGCACCAACTGACCTTAGAACCTATAATTGACCAACTTGGCCATAGAAAAGTAGCAGTATGCTACACTCATTAAGACCATACTCTCGTGATGATTCCGGCCGTAAGAAAAGGTTGCTAAACTGGAATTATGACCGATCGAGGATGGTCAGTGATATTGAGATCCTCTAGAACCCGGTTACTATTACTAGGTCAGGTTGAACTAACTAAACTGAAAGAGGGTAGTACCTAAACTCCATGCCAGCCTGAAATCTAAGGGCTATTGTATGACTTGTTTGCCCTTACCACGTTTTCTATCTGTAATACCTGTGGTGTGTTCTTATCATGACATCATGCATCATGACATTGCATGCATATTTTTATTACACTAACCATTTCAAAGACCAAGGGGATTCATCTTTGTTCTGTTTTGTAGGTCATGGCATCTATGCACAGAGATACCATTCGCATCAGCTTCGTGCAGATCCCTCCTCAGCTTAGAGAATTAGTTTCCAAGGTTCCTGATACTTCTTCCTTTGTCAGAATACATGGTCATATCCTTGGTTTGGTCACTTCCAAGTTAGACGAGCAAATGATGAGCGTCTTGTTCCAGTTCTTCGACACATTGCATCACTGTTTTACCTTCCCGGACTATCAGTTGGTCCCTACTTTGGAGGAGTTCTCAAATTTACTTGGCATATCTATTCTAGAGCAGACACCATTTACAGGTTTGGAGATAGCTCCTAGGCCGGAGGATATTGCTTCAGCCCTCCATCTGACAAAGGCTGATGTAGTGTCTAACTGGGACATTCGGAGTGGGGTTAAAGGCTTCCTGGCTAAGTTCTTGATTGATCAGGCTCAACAGTTTTGGGACAGTTTGGACTTTCAAGCATTTGAAGACATCTTGGCTCTTCTCATATATGGCTTGGTTCTGTTCCCTAATTCGGATTCTTTTATCGACGTGAACGCAGTCAAGATTTTCATGTCCCGTAATCCAGTGCCCACTCTCTTAGGTGACATTCTACATGCTCTTTATTCCCGTACTGCTCGGAAATGGGGAACCCTTATGTGTTATGCACTGCTGCTGGAGAGGTGGTTTATTTCTCACCTCCCCAAATCTGTATTAAAGAATGAAGAAGGCATGGGTTGGGCCTACAGAATTATGTCCCTTGCTCATACGGATATCCTCTGGAGTACTAAAGACATGGAAGAAGTAGTTGTCATTGACCGGTGCGGAGAATACCCCAATGTTCCATTGCTTGGAATTAGAGGAGGGATCACATATAATCCTTGTTTGGCCTTACGACAGTTTGGGCGAGCTAGGAGGGACGGACCTCATGAGTTGCTGCTTCTAAGCATTGTCTTTGACTTCTAAGGAGATGTTGAGGGACATCGTTGCAGGTTCATACGAGCTTGGGATAGGGTTAACAGGTCTGATCCACATGAGCTAGGAATGAAGACTTCTCTTCCGATGCAACCGTATCTCCGGTGGGTTCGAGCCCGTGCTCAAAAGCTGGGGGTGCCATACGAAGCTGTCTTACCGGTGATTATGGAGCATGCTGATGAAGAAGGGGTTCCTTGTACTTTCCTCCACCCATACATGCCTACTGACATTGGGGCATTGAAGAGGTCTTGGATCCAGCTAAGGGAAGAAAGGGATACTTACAGAGAGAAGTATGACGAGTAGGAACGGAAGATCCTGAAGCTTACAAGGCAGTTGGAGAATGAGAGGGTCCTCAACGATCATGTCAGAACCAAAGGAAAACGACCATGGGAGCGCTGATTGTCTTTTGTTATTTCTAGTTTAGATTTACTTTCCAGTATTTCTTTTTGTAACGCCTTAAAGGCATTTGTTAAACATTTGTTACAAGTTTTTATCTAATAAAAGTGTGTTTCATTTTGGTTTACAAATTTGAATCTCCCTAAAGTATTTGAAATCATTTCATATGCATTCCATTCCCATGCACCTCATTATAGGTACCCTTACAGGTTTCTCATCTTCTTCGCTATTTATTTCAGCACATCATGTCTTCTGAAACATCTATTGATCAAGCTATTAAGGCTCTTTTTGATACGGTGGGAGAACTGACTTGAGTTTTGCGTTTGTTTTCACACTTGTTCGGTTGAGCAAGAGTCGCCACCGACTTTTTATTTTATCCTAAAGGAAAGGTTAAAAAGCACAGCAAAAACCTTTTGAGATATTTCGTGGGTTCAGGGGGTAGATTATGAAAAGGGAAGGTATTAGCACCCTTTTCATCCATGGTTATCCATGGGCTCTTAGTTACTTGGTTTTTGGATCACTTTCCTTGATTTTCGATTGCTTTGAAATTGTGGTGTGTGTGTGTGTGTTTTGAAAATGTTTTTGAAGAGATGCCTTGTCTTAGGCAACCAATGTAATTGACTCGTGTTTGAGTGTTTTACAAAAGTGTGTATCTTTTCGAAAAGATGTTTCAAACGTTTTTGAGAGTTTGTTTTGAAAGTGTGTATGAAGTGTGGTTTTTGAAAAGAAGGCAAGTGTTTTTGCAAGTTGATCTCAAGTAACTAAGATTTTTGTCTACCCCTATTGTACTCAAAGGTTTTCTCTATGTTTTCAACCCTTTTTAACAATTTTGTTCCACCATTGAATTCGGTGGACAATCTTGCGTTTAGGATGTTCAACGGGACGGGCGCGGGTCATCGTATGGACCATGAATGCAATGGTGCCAAGTGTCTTTGGCAATTTGCTTGAAGGGACTTGATCATTTTGATAGGCTACTTTCGAAAGCGTCATCGAGGGACTTATGATCATTTGAATTTGTTTTGCCAAAGAAACTCGACGTGCAAGCATGGCCCATTTTGGAAGGCAACATGTGGGATTACCCTAGGGGGGTGCAAGTGTGATTGTGTATTGATTTCATGTATTTGTCTTGTATTAGGTTATCTGGCGTTCGATTTTATGTACATACAAACCCTAGGTCTAACCATGGTATAATTCGAAAGCGATAAATTGCGAGAATTTAAAGTCTACGCTATTACAAATAGTATCCGGGAGTGGGGGTACAAATTTACAAATGGGGATGAGACTTTAGGAATGTAGTGTCCAATAATTTACAACCAAATCGAATTGCGATAAAAGTGTAAATGATGTATAGCAAAGTATAGCAAATGTATGTGTATCAAATGTAAAGTGTATTGTGTAGGTGTACGTGTACGTATTTTATTTACAAGTTAAGAAAATGTGAATTTTAATGTGAAGATTAAGTATTGTTAACTTAAATGAAAAGAATTAGATGTTTATTTATTTAATCTTTGTAATCTTGTATTTTTCTTTAATATGTACAAAAAGAATATTTTAATTAAATGTTTTAAATTTTAATTATGTTATGTATATTAAAACAAATGTATTTTAATTGATTATGCACAAATTAATGTTTTTTAATAAAATACACAAAAGGTTTTAGGTCTTATATATTAATGTAAAAGAAATTAAATTATGTGCAAAGGGAGATGGGCTAAGGGGAATAAATGGCCCAATCAGAATGGATATGAGGGGGGTGCCAATGAGAACACGTTTGGGCTTAGTCTGGTTGAAACGGGCAAGGCCCAAGTGGATTCTCTCAATGTTTTTTAGGGTTGTCTGTTCTTGTGTTCATTTGAGGCTAGCTTAGGGTTTGTAACATACAGAAGCGCGCCGTCGTCGCTTTTCTTCGTTCGTCCTCTTTATCTCGTCTCTGAATCATGCTTCTGACCCCTCTTCATCCCTAGCCACCAGACGCCATTGTTCGTCCTCTTCCCTCCATGGTTGGGCAACGCGAAAACGAGAGAAAAGGTAGTGATCTCGTTCCCTTCCCTTTTAGGGTTTTATGCTTTTTATGATTTTTGCATGTATTGCTTCTGATTTTAAATGTTTGTTATTTGTCTTGTGGTTTGAGGATCATGAAAGGGAAGAAAAGAAGTTATACTACCTTCGATCTTGGAGACGGAGGAGGATGAACCGGAGGTGCTCTAGGTGGCTTTGACGGCAAGGAGAACGTGAATGAAGCTTCGCTTCCTGGTACTCTGTACTCTTTATCTTTAGGTTTTGATGACGTTAAGCTGAAAACCTCTTTGTCACTTCTTTCTTCTTCTCTGTCTGCTTCGCTTTCTGTTGCTTTTTGTATATTTGCCTATGATGAAGTTTTTTCTGAGGCCTGATGGGTTTGGAAATTGGTTTAGGCTTAGATTCAGCTTGAGGCTCTAGTTGAGGCCATGGCTTTGCAGGTTGTAGGCCATTGGTGTATGGCTTTTATTTATGCTGGTTTCAGGTCTGTTGTGCTTTGGCAACGCTTGACAGGGTATTGTTTAGGCTTGAGTTTGATTGCAGATTATACTGGTTTTCAGGCTTAAGGCTTCAGCTAGGACACTGGTCTTGGCTTTGGCTTGACAAGTTTTTGTTGTTTGTGGTATTTTGGTTTTTGGCCTTTGACAGGTTCAGGTTTGCATCAGGTAAGGTGTTTTTGAATGGTAAAGCTTCAGCAGGTTTGTTTTTTTTTTTTGAAGGGTTTAGAACAAGTTGGAGGCTTTTGGCTTGAAGCCTAATGCTTCTTTTGCTTGGTCAGGCTTAAGGCCTTTTTGTGCTTTTGGGTTATTTGGCGCTTGCAAGGTTTACAGGTTGGGTGAGGTTTTCTGGTTCATGGCTTAGAGTTGGACAGGTTAGAGGCTTCAGCAGGTGGAGGCAGTTTTTGAGTTATATTTTTTCTTGTGATTTCTGCTCTCTCCTCTACTGTTCTATTGCAGTTAGTTTTATATTTCTCTTTCTCAAGCCTAAAAGCCAGTAAGCCCAATTCTTTTCCCTCTTCTTCTCTCTCCAGTACAGCTTTAAGCTTTTTTTAATGTTTATGCTTGTACTTTTACTGAAAAGGTAACACTGGAAAATGATGATTTGACTGTGCTTGCTTGCAAAACTAGTTTTAGCCTGCATATTTGTCTTCTCTTTTCCATACTTTGTGCTGCATCTTGCACCTTTTGATACTTTGATATCTTTGACATCTTTCCATACTTTTGGACATTTTGACAGCTTTTGGCCTAGTTTGAAAATGAACTCAGTTTGGGACTTTGTGGTTCAATTTGGATTGGGACTTTGTAGTGCTGTCTTGCTTTGAACTATGCAGTCTTGACAATTTTGAAATGTGCAATTTTGACTTTGTGCATTCATTTTTTAGCAAGCATCACTCATCCCTTTTTGTGAACCGGGAGAAATCCCGTGATTTGCAGAAAGGGCTAACTGATTCCAATCAGTTGCCCTTAATGATGAACCTAAATTAACTGTCTGTCTCTTTAATTTCATTTTATCTGCAATTGACTTTCTTTTGTTCTTTGTTTTTGCAGATAAAATTCCATGGAGCACTGGAGCAAGGGATAGAAAAATGAAGAATTGAAGATTTAGAAAAATATTTAGGATAGTTTTTATTTAAATTTAAATAAATGTAATGTTATTATTGTAAACATTTTGTAAACAAAAACAATTATACAAATAATTTAAAGATAAATAAAAAGTCCTTTTATTTGATTAATTATTTTCTTCTCCAATTGTTTATTTATTATTTAAAATTCTTTAAATTATAATAATGGAAAATAAATTCCAATCATTTAAATTCAGAATAGTAAATAATTAAATAAACATTGTTTCGGCATTGATCAATTAAACTTGGTGCTTCATAAATCCAAATTAATGCACAGTCAATCACAACAACTGCCCAGATCTATTCTTCCTTTTACTGATTTTTACCAGACACTGCAAATTCAATCCAAATGTTTCAATCCACATCTCAGCATAACCTGAAAAACACTGTAGAGTTAAACTTTTCTGAGGAACCGCGCATAAAAAACCCTAATTCCTGGTCAAATGTCAAAGAAACGTTCGCCTGATCAAAGTTGAGCCAAAATCAAACAAACCCTAAACAAACTGCTTGAATTGTTCCAGAGCCATGAAAATCAGTGAAAACCCTAATTTTGTCTGACTGACGAGAAAAGTCTGTTTGACCGATTCTTGAGCCAATCTGAAAAATCAGGAAAAGCCTGAAGTTGTGATTTCTTGTGGAAAAAAATATGAGGGCAAATTTTGGGGTACAACACTCTTCAAGCTCAAAATGCTCAGTTCCAGGAAATGTTCATGAGCCTGGCCAAAGGGCAGAAAGATTTGAAGACTCTTATCTTGAAGGATAAGAAGAAGAATAAGAAGAAGATGGTCCTCCTGAATATGGGTCATAGGTTTGGGAACAGGTTGCGAGAAGAAGTTGATTTGTCTCACTCATCTGGAGGGGGAGAGAATCAAGAAGAAAGGCAGGCTCCTAGCCTTGTGGTTTCTGACAATGACACTGACTTTGATGAGGACCAGTATCCTCCTGCTGAGAACAGGTATAAGCAACTCGAAGACCAGTTAAGCGCGATGGAGATCCAGAAGATACCTGGGTTGGATTTCGGAGATTTAGGTTTGGCATCTGGGTGGTAAACCCGCACAAGTTTAAAGCGCCTGTCTTTTCTAAGTACGATGGGGTCTCCTGCCCAAAGCTACACCTTCGTTCGTATGTCAGAAAGATTCAACCGTATACTTCTGATAGGAACCTCTGGGTTCATTTCTTTCAAGATAGTCTGTCAGGGACTCAACTTGAATGGTTCTACCAACTGGAAGGGGCTAACGTCCATAACTGGGAGGACCTTGTTGTTGCTTTTTACAAGAAGTACCAATATAATGCCGACCTTGCTCCCACGCGTACCCAACTTCAGGGTATGTCTATGGGTGCGAGCGAAGGTTTTAAGGACTACGCCCAGAAATGGAGAGATCTTGCAGGAAGAGTACAACCCCCTCTGGCTGATAGGGAGTTGGTGGATATGTTTCTTGGGACTTTGTCTGGTCTATATTTCAACCATTTGATCGATAGTTCATCGTCTGGGTTCACTGAGTTGATTATGACTGGGGAGAGAGTTGAAGCCAGTATTAAGAGCGGCAAGATACAGAAAGGTGCTTCATCAAGTACCAAGAAGAAGCCTTTCAAGAAGGAGTCTAGTGCAGTTTACAGCTCGAGGAGCCAAAATCGACTTGAGCGCCGCCAAGCAGTTAATGCAGTAGTTATATCAAGACCAATTGTTTCCCCACAATGCAACAATCAGCAAAGAGCAGAGAGACCGCAAAGACAGTTTACTCGGCTCAACATGACTTTATCTCAAATTCAGCCCAATTGTTGAAGACCAACTTGGTGATTCCAAAGGAGGCTCCAAAGAATTCCAACACCACATCACCGTTGTATAATCCAAACGCCCGTTGTGCTTATCACTCCGATAGCCCAGGGCATGATACCAATAATTACTGGGCTTTGAAGAATAAAGTGCAGGATCTGATTGATGCTAAGGAGTTTGAGTTTGAAGCGCCGGAAAATCCTAATGTCATGACTGCTACAATGCCCAAGCATGGAGTGAATGTTGTGGATGATGACTTGTTTGTGACTTCTGTGAAAGACATTTCTACTCCATTGTTGACTGTGAAGAAGAACCTTCTGTTAGCCGGTTTATTTCCGGGTTGTGGCAAAGGTTGCCATCTGTGTTCCATCCTACCTACTGGTTGCCATCTATTGAAGGCAGGTGTCCAACGCCTGATGGATAACAAAGAAATTTTGTTCTAGAAAACTTTGGTTCCATTGATTCCTATTGAAGATGTTTCTATAATCACCATTTCCTCCAATTCTTCCAAGGCTTCCTCGAGAAAGCCTGTTAGAATTACATCTATTCCGAGAATTGCTCCATTGATCATTATTGTTCCTGGACCTATCCCTTACACGTCGGATAAGGCTGTCCTGTGGCACTATGGGGCTAATGTGTATTATCACGGGATTAAACAAGACTTGAAGGACGAAGAGGCTGATACTGATGTCAGCAATATTGTTGGATCTAGTAAAGTCACCCGAAGCAGAAGACTTTTCTCCCCTGAGATTTCCCCACCAACCGTTCGGAAGCCTATTACTATTTCACCTGCCAGTACGCCTGCTACTGTTCCTGTTCATGTTCCAATCATTACCTCTATTGCTGAGTCATCTGACGCTCGGGGCAAAGGGATCACTGGTGAGCCTGTCCGGATGGAGCCACCGAGGAAGATTACTGTTGAAGCCTCTACACAGGAGATAGAGGAAATTTTAAAGATCATTAAGAAAAGCGACTACAATGTAGTCGAACAGCTGTGGCAAACCCCATCGAAGATCTCTATGTTGTCTTTATTTCTATGCTCAGAAGCCCATGCCAAGGCTCTGATTGCTTTCCTGAAAACTGCGCATGTGCTGCAGGAAACATCTGCTGACCAGTTCAAAGATTGTGTGGCTAGTTTGACAGCGGATAACGGGTTGGGTTTCTCTGACGCAGACTTGATTGCCAAGGGAAAGAATCACAATGACGCTCTGCATGTTTTAATCGAGTGCAGGGGCACTACTCTAGCTCACGTGTTGGTAGATACTGGGTCTTCGTTGAATGTTTTACCCAAGAAAGTGTTAGATCGGTTAGACTGCAAAGGGTTGGTGCTGAAGCCGAGTAATATTGTGGTTAGGGCCTTTGACGGGTCCAAGAGGATGGTACATGGAGAGGTGGATATTCCAGTTAAGGTTGGTTCTCATACTTTCACGTCTACATTCTATGTGATGGACATTCGACCATCTTATTCTTGTTTGCTGGGTCGCCTGTGGATCCACAAAGCTGGGGCAGTAACTTCTACGCTCCACCAGATGCTGAAATACCCAGTGAAGGGGAAAATTGTTACAGTACAAGGAGAAGAGGAGTACATGGTGAGCCACCTCAACTCTTTTCGGTATGTGGAGATGGATGGGGAGTTCATTGAAACCTTGTGTCAAAACATTGAAGAAGTCCCCCAAACGCTGGCGTCGACTGAAATTGTTACTGAAGATCCTCCGATGAAGATGGCTTCCCTCAAGGATGCCCGGGCTGTTATTGAGAAAGGTGGGTGTGCGAATTGGGGCAAACTCCCTGACTTTGCACACAAGACTGACAAGTTTAGTTTGGGTTTCACTGCAGAAGCTCAAAGGGTTGTTCAGCGTGCGCGGATTGGAAGACCTCCCCTGCGCATTACAAATCCAGAAGTGAATGCGATTGAAGATGATGATGAAGAGTCTGAGTTTGACAGTTGGATTTACCCGACTACTGATGGCGGATTAAGCAATTAGATGGCAAAGGACTTCGTGCCAATTTATTTTATTACACAGTAATAGACTTTTGTTTTGGATTTGTAACAGACAATTTTAAACTTTACGGCCCGGTGCCTTACCCGAGACACCGTGGCTTTGTTTGAGGGCTTATTATGTGTCATTTCCATATATCATCAATAAAAGCATTGGACGTTTTCTTGCATTACAAATTTTGCGCTCCTTGTTTTTCTTTTCTATCTTGCAAAACAGCTATTTGTCTTACACACACTCACATATACAGGTCTACATCCACTCTGGATCCCACTAAAAACAACTCTGCTACTGCCAGTTATGACTTCGAAAGTCCGATCAACCAACCCGGGGATGAAGGTGAGGATGATTGTGAAGTGCCTGGTGAACTTGCTAGACTGCTACTTCAGGAAAAGAGGGCCATACAGCCGCATGAAGAGCTAGTGGAAACAGTAAATTTGGGTACAGAAGAGGACAAGAAAGAGGTCAAGATCGGTGCAAATCTGGAGTCTAGTGTTAAGCAACGGTTGATTCAGATGCTGCGTGACTATGTTGAGATCTTTTCCTGGTCTTATGAAGATATGCCTGGGTTGGATACTGATATTGTGGTGCACCGATTGCCAACTGTGATCGGTGGAAATAGAACTGACTGTTTTTGAAATGCTGGTTCGCGAAATGTCGCGGTAAGAAAGAGTCGCCACCGTCTTTTATTTTCTCCAACAAGGAAAGGACAAAAGCACAGCAAAATTCCTCTTCGAGATGTTTCTCTTCAAACTCCAACAGTTGTTGGTGTCATGTCCCGGACCGTCAGAGTGGTATGCACACCATTCATAGGGATGATAGGTAGGAGCAGAGGTGTTGGGATTCCGGGGAGGACCCTTTAAAGCAATCAGATTGACCTCCAACAAGCGTTTCAGTATGAGAGATGATGGTATATCAGTCTCCGAGAAATGTCTTCCAGGCGTATTTCGCTTACACCGATTACCCTGTTGATGCTGGCGAGGTTGATGCTGGGTTGGTGACCCTGAAGCAAGCTGAGGAGCTTTTCCCTTGTCTTCTTTCCCCAAAGGTGGTTGAATGATAGCTTGGTCTTCAACCCTAGTTGTCTGCCTCACTCGGTTATTTTGAAGCAGCTTGTTGACGAGGACCCTGAGCTCTTCTTGTCTTTGAGCTAAGTCCTGAATGAGAGTCATCTGCCCCAGCATCTGGGTTCTCATTGCATCCACCTCAGCTTGCAGATGTTTCAGCCGTTTGTCCTTATCGTCTTCAGGACTTTTCTTGACCAAATTCCCCACAAGGAGTGTTCTCAACTCTTCCTGCCCCTTGGATAGGTTTAGGAGGACTTCCCTGAACTGAGTCTCTTGAGTATGGAACTCCTGGTTGTCTTGTTGGAGATCCATTGCATGAAATAAACAGCGAGAATATGAGAGACCTGTGTCGGATGACCTGTTATTCAATGATATGTATGATATATGTATGCAGTGTTTTCAAGGATCTCGCGGGGTAAACAAAGAAACTTGTTAGAATTTTGAATTTTGCAGCTTGATTGAAGGAACTTCATGTTGTTGAGAGTCCTTCTTCAAGAGTCAAGGCTCACCATATCGAGTGGGTCATAGCCCCTGACTCAAGTTATCATGTTTTGATCTCCGAACAACCTTGGCTAGAGGAAAATAAATCCCCTTTTCCCCTTGCTAGACAGTTGGTTCATCATGACCTGCATCACAAACCCTTGAGATCCTTGAAATGGATTAGTCCTTATGCAGGATGTATGCAATGTTATGATGGTATGATGTTATGATAAAGCACACCACAAGTATTCACAAAAGGCAAACATGGTAAGGCACACAGGTCACACAAGACATCCCTTAGAGTTCAGGCCAGCATGAAGTTTAGGTACTACCCTCTTTCAATTTCAGTTGGTTAAGACCTGTCCTAGAAAATAGTAATCGGGTTCTAGGGGATCTCAATATTACTGACTACCCTCAATCGGTCATAACTCCAGCTTCGCAACCTTTTCTTGCGGCCGGAACCATCGCGAGAGTTTAGCCTCAATGAGTGTAGCATACTGCTACTGTTCTATGGCCAAGTTGGGTCAATTTAAGGTTCTAAGGTCAGTTGGTGCTTAATGACTCCTCAGAAGACCCATATTCTCCTCGTTCCAACACAAGGGATATCGGTACAGACCAAGGTGTCACACCAACGTAGCTACTGCTTCACCCGTGTCGGTCTACGCCGGACAGGTCCCTCACAGTTTATTGCTACCTAAAGGGTATTCCCCAGATACGGGTTAGGATCTATGAAACTCCGATACAAGCCCACAATATTAAAGCAAACAAGGCATACAATTGAAAACATAGAATGATCTAATCCTAAGGTACACCTCACTTATTAAAATGTCCCCAGCAGAGTCGCCAGTTCTGTGATCGGTGGAAATAGAACTGACTGTTTTTGAAATGCTGGTTCGCGAAATGTCGCGGTAAGCAAGAGTCGCCACCGTCTTTTATTTTCTCCAACAAGGAAAGGACAAAAGCACAGCAAAATTCCTTTTCGAGATGTTTCTCGGTTCGGGAGGTAGATTATAGAAAGGGAAGGTGTTAGCACCCTTTCTATCCGTGGTTATCCACGGGCTCTTAGGTACTTGCTCACTATGTTTTCAAAAATGTTTTTCTTCTCTTATGTTTGTGGGTTTTGAAAAAGTTTGTTTGAAAACTTCGACTTAACTCTTGTATCTGTCCTCAAGAGTGTCATGAAGTGTTTGTTTGAAAACCTTTGTCAGAAAAGTGGAAGTGCGAAAAGTATTTTTGTTTCGAAAAGAGCAAGTACCTGAGAACCTCTACCTACTCAAAAGAAATTAAGCTGTGTAAATGTCCTTTAGACAGTACTATCCCACTATTGAGAAGTAGGTAGCACCGTCGTTGGAGTTTTCGGGTCAATTCGATTAATGAGACATATGGTCACTAAAGCAATAGTAGGACGCCTTAGCGGTAACCCTAATGTCCTAGATCCTTTTTTATCTGAGGCAACCGTTTCGAGGCAACTTGGATCTTTAGACAGGAGGGCGACCTCTAAAACTTCCTATACTCAATGACCACGTCGAGGCAACCAAGTGAGGCGTACCCTAGGAGTGGCATGTGCGAGTGTGTCAGGATTCAGTTTAATTATCTTTGCACATGTTATTGTGAGCTACGTTTTGATTTTAGTTTGAGAACAAGTCTTGTCATGCATGACAGTTAATAGTTACGGAAAATAAATTGCGGAAAGTAAATCTAAGCTATTACAAGGCGTCGGGTATTTACATCGCTAAAAGAAACCCTTGAAAAATAAATGCGAGAAAATAAAGAAAGCGATAAATAGTCCTAATTATGCTATTACATCCTCGGAGCAATTACATAAATATGGATCAAAATAATACGCGCGAATAAAATTTGCATCGGAGAAGTCCTTAGGGTTTTGACCCCTTTTGAGAAAGAATGAGGTTTTTGGTCCTTTTTGCATTTAATTAAACCTAATCCTAATTAATTAAATAAAAGAAATATTTTGTATGTTTTTTATGTTTTTTAATGAAAATAAAAAGGATTAAAATTGTCAAAAGAAAACCCTAATTCTATGTTGATTTTAAATTATTGAGAAAAAGTTAAAATTAACCCTAATTAAACTAAATTAATTTGTGTTAGTATTTATTTACAAAAATAAAGTGAAATTAATAAATAATAATAATAATAAAAATATTTACATTTTTAGTTTTGCTGAATTTATTAGGAAAAATATTAATTTGGTTAGTTAAATAAATATAATAATAAAAATTAATAAAATAATTAACTAAATAAATAGAAAATATAAAGAGAAAAAAGAAAAAGAACCCAGGGGGGTGCTGGCCCATTATGGAGGTTTCCTTGGCAATTCTCAGGCCCATTCGTTTCCAGTTCGTTTGACTTTTTTGAATTGTCCAGGCGTTGGTTGACTAGGGAGTACCATGATCACTATCTCCTGGCCATTAGATTTGTGATTGTGGCCACTTGGCGCATTGATGATTGAAGTACATGATGGAACGCTTTTGGAATGCCTGCATGTGAACACATTAAGAAAAATAATAGAAACGTTTTGGGGGACCTGGGATTCGAACCCAGGTCCCAATGATCATTGGCCAACGCACCATCCACTACGCCATTACGCTGCAATTGTTATAAGAATGGATAATGAATATTATATTAAGAAAATAAATAATACGTTGTGACACCATAAAAACGCGCGCCTTTTTTGAATCAACCACTCAGAAGCAAACACGTCCTCATCTTCTTCATTGAACCTGCAAAAGCAATGTTAGATAGCGGGGGGTTTTTAACCCCCACAAACTGCAATGACCAAAAATAGCGATTAGCCCTGTGTTGTATATAAATATTTCGCGAGGGTGGCTTTGGATTCGTCTTGACCTAACGAATTCAGTCATGGGTCTTATGATGCTCAATTTTCCTTGTATTAAGAATCCCCAAATTCCAAGCTCAGGAACCCTAGAATTCATCCATGGAAATTTATGATTCTGTGCATTATAATTCAATTAAACTATGCCAATAGCTTCATATGGATTCAAGCAATGCAAAACAAACAATAAATCATGTTAAATGTGCATGAAATAAGCAATACGATTCTGAAAAAAAAGTGGTAAACCGTTAAACTGTTCTTGATGATTCTTGTAGCTTTAAGGCCTGGTTTTGATTGCTACACGTTCCTGAGAACTCCTGCAAGGTATTAGAGTCAATAAAAGTCCTTGAATTGGCCTGGAATATAGAAAACAATTTTCAAGTTTTCTTGAATTTTTTCAATATGGCTATGGCTTTGTTTGCAGCTTATTCACGTGTGCATGATTAGGGTTAGCTTATGTATATATAGGAGACTGGAATTAGGTCAAATCTTTGAGCAAAAATCCATGGAATGATGATTTGAATATTTGATTGGAAATCATATATTTTTGAATCTTCATGATTAGAAAAATTTGCCAACTTTGGAGATTCTTGCATATTTGATTTGCACACGAAATTGCCAGCATATCTTGACCACTTTTGCTTCACAAAAAGATTGAAAAATCAAATCTTTGTATTTCCTACAATTTAAATTAATTAAATGAATTAATATTGATAAAAAATCCAATTAATTAATAAAAAATAAGAAAATAAATTCAATTAAGCTTGATGGGTCGTGCATAAGTCATGGATAAAGTTTCAAGAAGAGATTTGAGGCCCATTAGCAAAAATAAGGTATTTTGAGCAAAGTTGACTTTTGCAAATTCACAAAAATTTCCCAACTTCTCCAATGCATATCTTGCTCAATTTTGATCATATGAACATGTTCTTAGACATTTTGGAAAGGTATTGAAGTCCTATAACCAATGCCTTTGTCCCCATGTCATTTGAATTTACCAATATCAAGTTATGGTCTTTGACTTAAAGTGCATTTTTGTTGACTTTTGAATTTGACCTATAATGTAGAAATTGATAACTTTTTTTGAGAGCATCTCTAGGTCTTGGAGTGTGAAGATGGATTGTAGGAAATGTAATCCCCTTCAAAATGAGCATTGGATGGGATTTTTCTGATGAACCATGAAAAAGTTATGCCCTGGTCAAGATACAATTGACTTTTCTGATGTCCAAAAATAGTAACTTTTTGCATCTTGATGATTTTTGAGCCATCCTTGTGGAATCATGATCAAGACTTGATCAAATGATGATTGTGAACTCAAAATAAGATGTTGACCAAAAATTCTGACTGTTGACTGTGAAATGACCATTTTGCCCTTGCAGTTGACTGTAGGTCAAATAGGGCTTTTGACTGTGCAAATTGGCATTGTGAGTCTTGAAACTTGGCATGTAGATGCTTGAGAATGCATATAGGCCTATGAGACTTGATTGAACCATTGGAAACCTCAAATTCCATGAAAGAACCAAAACCCTAATTTCAGCTGGCTTAGGAGGTGGTTTGAATTGTACAACTCTTGAGAAATCTTGAACAATTTGAAGATCATTCTTGACAAATCTTGAGGAATATGGGAGGGCAAATTTTGGGGTACAACACCAACTAAGGAAGACTTTCCTCCAGTGAAACAGAAAGTTCGCTGAATGCGCCCAGAGATGTCTAAGAAAATCAAGGCTGAGGTTATGAAACAATTTAATGTCGGTTTTCTAGCAGTTACTTCTTACCCACAGTGGGTGGCCAACGTGGTTCCGGTACCGAAGAAAGATGGTAAGGTTCGAATGTGCGTTGACTATAGGGATCTGAACAGGGCGAGCCCCAAGAATGATTTCCCTCTGCCTCATATTGACGTCCTGGTTGACAACACCACACAGCATAAGGTCTTCTCCTTTATGGATGGTTTCTCCGGTTACAATCAGATTAAAATGGCTCCCGAGGATATGGAGAAGACAACGTTCGTCACACAGTGGGGTACCTTTTGCTACAAAGTCATGTCGTTCGGATTGAAGAATGTTGGGGCAACATATCAGCGCGCCATGGTCGCTTTGTTCCATGACATGATCCATCATGAGATTGAGGTATACGTTGACGACATGATTGCAAGATCCCAGACTGAAGAGGAACATCTTGACCATCTTCAGAAGTTATTTGACAGGTTGAAGTCGTACAGACTGAGGCTAAATCCGAACAAGTGCACCTTCGGGGTGAGGTCTAGTAAGCTGCTGGGTTTCGTTGTAAGTGATAAAGGTATTCAAGTGGATCCTGCAAAAGTGAAGGCTATACAAGAAATTCCAGCTCCTCGAACAGAAAAAGAAGTCAGAGGATTTCTGGGACGTGTGAACTACATTGCCCGATTCATCTCGCACTTAACTGCTACTTGTGAGCCAATCTTCAAGTTACTGAAGAACGATCAAGTGGTAAGATGGAACGATGAATGTCAGGCCGCTTTCGAAAGGATCAAAGAATATCTCCAAGAGCCTCATATTCTGATGCCTCCAGTTAAAGGGATACATTTGATCTTATACTTGACAGTACTCGACAATTCAATGAGGTGTGTGTTGGGGAAGCATGACGAGTTTGGCCGAAAAGAGCATGCTATTTATTACCTTAGCAAAAAGTTTACCGACTGCGAGACCCGATACTCGTTGCTTGAGAAAACTTGTTGCACTTTGGCATGGGCTGCTCGCCGGCTGAGACAGTATATGCTGACTCACACTACTCTATTGATATCAAAGATGGATCCAATCAAGTATATCTTCGAGAAGCGTGCCTTGTCTGGAAGAATAGCGAGATGGCAGATGATCTTGGCTGAGTATGACATCCAATACACGACCTAAAAGGCAATCAAGGGAAGTGTGTTGGCAGATCATTTGGCACATCAGGCGGTAGACGATTACCAGTCTATGAACTTTGAATTCCTGGATGAGAATATCATGTTGGTGACTGACTACGAGACACCTGGACCGGATGAAGGACCTGAGGAGGGATCCGGATGGTCTATGTACTTTGACGGAGCTTCAAACACTTTGGGTAATGACATTGGCGTCGTGATCATATCTCCTGAAGGCTCTCATACTCCGTTCACCTCTCGACTATGTTTCAACTGCACCAACAACATGGCGGAGTATGAAGCGTGCATCATGGGTCTTCGGGAAGCAATTGACTTAAGGATTAAGTTCTTAAGTGTATTCGGAGATTCCGCTCTCATGATCAGTCAGATCAAAGGCGAGTGGGATATGAAACACTCAAATCTTATTCCTTACAAAGAGTATGTGTTGACGTTGCTTTCACACTTCGAAGAGATAACCTTTGAACATTTACCAAGAGAGGAGAATTAGTTGGTGGACGCGCTAGCTACGATGTCCTCTATGTTCGAGGTCAGATGGGACAACGAGGCTCCCCAGATTACCATTGAAAGGTTGTACGAACCTGCACATTGCTGTGATATCGAGACTGAAGAGGTAACAGATAAGCCCTGGTTTCACGATGTAAAGAGGTATCTTGAGGCTCAATAATACCCTGAGGGTGCATCTGTTAATGATAAGAAGTTTCTGAGGAGGTTTGCGGAAATTTTTTCATCAGTAATGGTATCCTTTACAAGTGTAATCATGACTCAACGTTACTGTGATGTGTGGATAAGAACGAAGCAGAAAGGATCATGGCGGAGTTACATGAAGGTACTTTCGGGACTCATTCCAGTGGACACACCATGGCAAAGAAAATCCTTCGGGCAGGATATTATTGGTCCACCATGGAAGCCAACTGTTATCAGCATTCTCGGACTTGTCATAAGTGCCAAGTCTATGTTTATAAGGTGCACATACCTCCAGTACCTCTGAACATCTTGACAGCACCTTGGCCTTTTGCAATGTGGGGCATCGACATGATCGGCGAGATCAGGCCTATGGCATCCAACGGGCATCGTTTTATCCTGGTAGCTATTGATTACTTTACAAAGTGGGTTGAAGCAGCTTCCTTTGCTACTGTAACCAAGAATGTCGTGGCACGGTTTATTCGGCATAACCTGATATGTCGATACGGTGTACCAGAGAGGATCATTACGGATAATGGTACAAATCTCAACAATAAGATGATCACTGAGCTCTGCAAGCAGTTCAAGATACAGCATCACAACTCTTCCCCCTACCGGCCGAAGATGAATGGGGTTGTTGAAGCGGCTAATAAGAACATCAAGAAGATTGTGCAGAAGATGACGGTTACATACAAAGCTTGGCACGAGATGTTACCATTTGCTCTTCATGGGTACCATACCTCAGCGCGGACGTCAACAGGGGGAAACACCTTATTCCTTAGTATATGGTATGAAGGCCGTCTTGCCCATTGAAGTTCAGATACCCTCTCTTCGGATTATGAAGGATGCATGTTTGAGCGAAGATGATTGGATTCAGACCCGGCTTGATCAGTTGAACTTAATCGACGAGAAGAGACTTACTTCTATTTGTCATGGTCAAACGTATCAAAAACGAATGATCAAGGCATTTAACAAGAAAGTTAGACGATAAGATTATCGAGTTGGGGATCTGGTGATCAAGCGCATCATTTTACCTCAAGGTGATCCCAGGGGAAAATGGACCCCTACTTACGAAGGGCCATTTATGGTTAAGAACATTTTCTCAGGAGGAGCTATGATTCTAACCACCATGGATGGTGACGACCTTCCTCACCCTGTCAATGCAGACATAGTGAAAAATACTACACATAATCAAAGACCCGCTAGGTTGACTGGCCTAGGAAAAAATAAGGGCTTCCCGGTGAACCAAAAGGGTTCGGGCAAAAATAAGGGATGAAAATGAAAATAACTATACACCCGGCAAGTCGAAAACCTGAAAAGGCGGCTTGGGCAAAAAAGGGTGTCCCGGTGGACTAAAAACCCGAAAGGGCGGTCCAGGAAAAAGTTAGGGATTAAAGCGTAACACTATGTCTCATTGGATCACCTTGCAACCAAACTTCGGTATCGACTATCAAGCTCAGACGGCACTAATCAATCTGATCTACCTTCAACCAAGTAGAAAAGTGATGAGATGCTCGAGGACATAAAGGCAATAGCAGAGTTGAAACCCAATGGGATTGTTCACATAGCTGTTTTTCTTTGTTTTTCACAAATTGTATAAACTCTATTGTGCGGCGGCGTTCTCTTACTAGGACATCAGCCTCTTGTACCAAAACGCCTATTTACAGGCTAACTTCAAAATCAATACAAGTCATTTTTACAGAAATTTCAAACTGTTTTCCTTTTCCTGTTTTGTTTTGCAAAGAACGTCCAATGATCATTTTTTATATATGCATTTGACATTAATTGCTGCTCATGAATATTTACATACAAAACAAAACACGATTACTTGTAATATCAGGAACAATGGGCAAATGAGAAATGTCCAAACCGTACAGTTGCTCTGTCCACTAGGTATAGGGATAGACCTAGCTAGAGGAAACGATTGAAGGTACATTCATTCCCTGCAGAGTAAGAAAAAGATAGTGGTGTTAGTTCTCCCCAGCTGAGACTCGCAACTGTAAATGAATTGGCGATATTCTCCCCAAAGAAGAGTTTATATACCATCAGCACTAAAAAGTCTTATCGTCCCTAGCGGAGTATAAAAATTATCCCCAATGGAGTTTGGAAAATTATCCCCAGTGGAGTTTGAAGAATTGTCCCCAGTAGACTCTGGAAGATTGTCCCCAGTAGAGTCTAAAAGGTTATTCCTCATAAAGTCGTGACTGGAAAATCATCCCCAGCGGAGTTCTTTCCTTTCACAAACAGAAATTCAATCCCTAACAGGTTTCATTATCACTAGCAACGGTAATTCATCCCCAGTTGAATTTATTAGCGGAATATTCAGCAGAGCATCTCTTCCCCACAGAGTAATCTCCTCATCAGTTTATTCCTCAGCGGAGTTATCCTCTCCTGTAGGTTTATTCTCACAAACACCTTCTGTTAGAACATAGTTTGATTCTACAACTCTTGATTAGAGTTTTGATGATAACAAAATACAAAGAATATATATGCTACTTAAAATTATGTATTGTATATGCAGAAGTTCTAATGGGATCATCATCAGAAGATAGGCAATAAAGAATTATACGCTGAAAGCAAAGTAGGCTTTACGCTGAAGTTTGATGATCAGAATCTGCTCCTAAACAAGTACACTTTGACTCTGAACAAAGACATCTTTACCAAGTCATCAACACTCTGAAGCGTTATCAGCAGTTAAAGCAAACAAGGCTCTGAAGCGTTACTGGCTATTCAAGACAAAATTAAATTCTAACGGCTTTATTCAGACAAGATCTTCTACAAAAGGAAAGTGTGTTATTATCATTAAACTTGCTTTATGGACAACGTCTCTTGCTTGCCTATATAAACAAGTCTGCTTGTGAAAGAAGCATGTACGTACGCACACATCAATTTGCAGAGAATTCCAAATCACGCATATTCAAGCTCTAGCAAATTTATTTTATTCCAAGCTTAATTTGTGTAACTATCACAGTTGTGATATATTGTTTTGTTAGAAAATAACAACACACTCTTGTTCAATTATTTGTAAAACATTTCCTTGAGATAAACCGGTTTGTGGTTATACTCAAGAAGACTTTAACAGTTGTTAAAGTAGCTGTTGTAATCCTTTGAGATTAGTGGATTAAGACCTCGTTGGAGAGAGGCGAAATCACCTTGACGGGTGGACTGGAGTAGTTTGAGATCAAACGAACCAGGATAAAAATACTGTGTCATTAAGCTGTTTTTATTTAAGTTTTTCAATTCACCCCCCCCCCCCCCCCCCTTCTTGTGTTTTTCACATCTTCAATTGGAATCAGAGCGCCTGGTTCTGAGCTTAAACACTTAACCGTGTCAGTACAAGATCCAGCGTCAGAAAAACACAATGGCAGGACCAAGTCAAAACATCAGCAATGACAACAATGAAGAAAGGGACAGATTTAGTGGCAAACCTCCAGTCTTTGATGGAGAGAACTTTGACTACTGGAAAGACAGAATTGAGAGTTTCTTTCTGGCCCATGATGATGATCTGTGGGGCATGGTGACTGATGGATACACGCACCCAGTGGATGGACGTGGTCAGAAGATTGACAGGGAAATGATGTCTGATCAGCAAAAGCGTGAGTTCAGAAATCATCATAAGGCCAGAACAATTCTTCTCAGCGCCATCTCATATTCAGAATATGATAAAATATCAAACAGAGAAACTGCCAAGAATATGTTTGATTCTATAAGAATGACGCATGAAGGCAACATTCAAGTCAAAGAAACCAAAGCCCTTATGCTCAGTCAGAAGTATGAGGAATTCATGATGGAAGATAGTGAATCAATAGAAACTATGTTTTCAAGATTCCAAATTCTTGTTGCAGGTCTAAAAGTTCTTGACAAAGGGTATTCCACTTCTGATCACGTTAAGAAGATCATCGGAAGCTTGCCAAAACAGTGGAGGCCAATGGTCACAGCACTTAAGCTAGCCAAGGATCTCAACAAAATCTCTCTAGAGGAACTTGTTAGCTCCCTCAGAAGTCACGAGATAGAGCTAGAAGCAGATGAACCTCAAAAGCAAGGTAAGCCATTAGCTTTAAAATCTAACAGAAAATCTGACTCCAAAGTTTTGCAGGTTGTGGAAGAAACCTCTGATGGATCCTCATCAGAAGAAGATGAACTGTCTCTTCTCTCCAGAAGGGTGAACCAACTGTGGAAGCAGAGGCAAAGGAAGTTCAGGAATCCCAGAAGATCAGAAAATCAGAATGAATCTTCCTCCAGATACAGAAGGTCAGAATCCTCCTCTGGACACAGAAGATCTTAAGGTTCTTCAGGATACAGAAAGCCAAATAACAAAGACATCATCTGCTATGAATGTAACGAGCAAGGGCACTACAAAAGTGATTGCCCAAAGCTTCAGAAGGAGAAGCCCAAAAAGAAGTTTGGCAAGGAAAAGAAGAAAAGTCTCATGGCTACATGGGATGATTCTGACACATCTGAAGCTGACTCAGAATCAGATGATGAAAGAGAAAACATAGCTCTCATGGCAAACGTAACTGAAGACAGTGAAGCTTCTGATTCAGAATCTGAATCAGATACAGAAGAGGTATTCCCTGACTTTACTATAAACTTTACTAAGGCTGAACTAGCTGAAAGCCTTAATGAAATTCTGGAAAGGTATCAGCAGATCAGAGTCAAATTCAGAAACCTGAAAAGGAATCTTGCTTCTGACTCTGATAAGACTGAGAGTCTCAGATTGGATAATTCTGAGTTAAAAGAAAAAATTTCAAAATTAGAAAACCAGTTGCAAAACTCTCAGAAGGAAACAATCCATGAAACTCCCAACAATGCTGATGAGATCATCAAAGAGTATGATCACAGCTTTCATAAGTTTCTTGCTAAAAACATAGACAGAAGCAAAATGGCTTCAATGATCTATGGAGTTAGCAGAAATGGCAGAAAAGGGATAGGATATCAAGGTAAGGTACCTACACCAAAAAATTCCATAGACTTAGTTATAAAACGCACTCCAATTGATTCACACTTTATATATGGGCACACACATGACATAAAATACACAAGTAATGATTACACTGTCAAACCAAAATTCAACCAGAGTTTTGGTAAAACTAACAAATCAGGACCCAAGAAAATGTGGGTACCTAATGATAAAATAATACATGTGGCAGATATCTTTAGCAGCAAAGCAAAGACACCAATCATGGTACCTGGACTTTGGCTGCTCACGACACATGACGGGAAGAAGGCATATGTTCCAAAGCCTGGAACTTAAGCCTGGAGGCCACGTAGGCTTTGGAGGCAATCAGAGAGGAAAGATCATTGGCTCTGGAACAGTAGGTAATGGAAATCTTCCCTCTATAAGTAATGTTTTATTAGTTGATGGATTAATGCATAACCTGTTATCCATAAGTCAATTAAGTGATAACGGTTATGATATAATCTTCAATCAAAATTCATGCAAAGTTGTTAGTCAGAAAGATGGGACTATCCTATTTAATGGAAAGAGGAAAAACAACATTTATAAAATCAAACTTTCTGAACTGAAAAGTCAGAATGTAAAATGTCTTATGTCTGTTAACAACGAGCAATGGATATGGCACAGAAGACTAGGACATATTAGTATGAGAAGAATATCTCAGATTAACAAACTCAATCTGGTCAGAGGACTTCCTAACCTGATGTTCAATTCAGATGCTCTGTGTGAAGCATGTCAGAAAGGCAAGTTTGCAAAACCTGCTTTCAAATCCAAAAATGTTGTTTCCACCTCTAAGCCATTAGAACTTCTGCACATTGACTTATTTGGACCAGTAAAAACTACTTCAGTCAGTGGCAAGAAGTATGGGTTAGTAATCGTAGATGACTATAGCAGATGGACATGGGTAAAGTTCTTAAGGCACAAGGAAGAGTCACACTCTATGTTTGTTACCTTCTGCAACCAAGGTCATAATGAAAAGGATCTTAGAATCATAAAAGTCAGAAGTAATCATGGTGGAGAATTTGAAAATAAAGATTTTGAGTTATTCTTTAATGAAAAAGGCATTCTGCATGATTTCTCTTGTCCTAGAACTCCCCAGCAAAATGGAGTTGTAGAACGAAAGAACAGAACATTGCAAGAAATGGCCAGAACCATGATCAACGAGACTAACGTTGCGAAGATCTTCTGGGCAGAGGCAATAAACATAGCGTGTTACATTCAGAATAGAATCTCCATAAGACATATTCTGGAAAAGACTCCATATGAATTGTGGAAGAACAGAAAGCCCAACATTTCTTATTTTCACCCATTTGGATGTACATGTTTTATTTTGAATACAAAAAATTATTTGAACAAGTTTGACTCTAAAGCACAAAAGTGTATTATGTTAGGATACTCTGAACGCTCAAGAGGGTACAGAGTATACAATACAGAAACACAGATTGTTGAAGAGTCAATCAGTGTTCGGTTTGATGATAAGCTTGACTCTCAAAAGTCAAAGCAGAATGAATTCCTTGCAGGTATGGAAGTTGAACTCACGGGTACTGAAGACAACTCATCAGAGGCTCTCAACATCAGAAAGAGTCACTGCAAGCAACCCAGCACCTTCTGTTGGTGAACTCCAGAAAAGACCATCCAGAAGCAGCATTGATCACCTAGAAGAAACAATCTTAGGAAGGAAGGAAGATCCAATCAGAATAAGATCTAGCTTCAGAAACTCTGAAGAATCCCTCATGGGACTGGTTTCTATGATTGAACCAACAACAATTGATGAAGCACTTCTGGACAATGACTGGATTCTGGTAATGCAAGAAGAGCTAAATCAATTCACAAGAAATGACGTATGGGATCTGGTTCCCAAACCAAAAGGATTCAATGTCATTGGTACAAAATGGGTGTTCAGAAACAAACTGAACGAACAAGGTGAAGTCATCAGAAACAAAGCACGGCTGGTAGCACAAGGTTATAGTCAGCAAGAGGGGATAGACTATACGGAAACCTTTGCTCCAGTCTCCAGGTTAGAATCTATCAGACTTTTAATTTCATTTGTTGTTAATAAAGGCAACACTTTGTATCAGATGGATGTCAAGAGTGCATTCTTAAATGGCTATATAGAAGAAGAGGTATATGTGCACCAACCCCTTGGTTTTGAAAGTTCCAAAAATCCAGAATATGTTTTCAAACTAAAAAAGTCACTTTATGGTCTGAAACAAGCTCCCAGAGCTTGGTATGAAAGACTAAGTAACTTCCTGTTAGAAAAGGAATTCACCAGAGGGAAAGTAGACACAACCTTGTTCTGTAAGACAGTTAAGAATGACATTTTAGTATGTCAGATTTATGTTGATGACATCATATTTGGATCCACTAAACCCTCTCTGGGAAGAGAGTTTGCTAAATGTATGCAGGCAGAGTTTGAGATGAGCCTAATAGGGGAACTAAAATTCTTTTTGGGCATTCAGATTAACCAAACCCCAGAAGAAACTTACATTCATCAGAGCAAATATGTCAGAGAACTTCTGAAGAAATTTGATCTCTCAGAATGTAAGCCATCAAGGATTCCAATGCATCCCACGTGCATTCTGGAAAAAGAAGAGGTAAGTAAAAAGGTAGAACAGAAGGTCTACAGAGGTATGATTGGTTCTCTTCTCTATCTGACGGCTTCAAGGCCTGACATTCTATTCAATGTTTGCATTTGTGCTAGATTCCAATCAGATCCTAGAGAATCTCACTTAACAGCAGTTAAGCGAATTTTCAAGTATTTGAAAGGTACTGCTAATTTGGGTTTGTTTTATAGAAAATCAAATGATTACAGCCTAGTAGGATACTGTGATGCTGATTTTGCTGGAGACAGAGTAGAACGTAAAAGCACTTCTGGAAGCTGCCAGTTTCTGGGAGAAAATATGATCTCATGGTCCAGCAAAAGACAATCCACAATAGCTCTATCAACAGCAGAAGCTGAATACATAGCAGCAGCTGGATGCAGCACACAAATGCTCTGGATGAAAAGTCAACTTGAGGACTTCAATATATTTGAGAGTAACATCCCTATCCTCTATGACAATACTTCTGCTATTTGTCTCAGTAAAAATCCTATTTTGCATTCTAGAGCTAAGCATATAGAAATAAAACATCATTTTATTAGGGACTATATTCAGAAAGGGATTCTAAATTTAAAATTCATTGACACAGACCATCAACGGGCTGATGTCTTTACAAAACCTCTTTCTGAAGATAGGTTCAACTTCATTCTGAAACATCTCAGCATGAAGCTTTACCCAGAATAAACTGTTTTATTTACATATCTTAACCTTCTGAATTTTGGTTATTTTCTGTGAACTGCTGATCAACCTGCCTTCAGAATTTTAGAAGTACAGATTGTATCAGAATCTATCCATAAAGATCTGAGCGTTTCATTTCAAGGATAGAAGTGTGTTGTTCACGTAAGCAAACAGTTGCCATCCATTCATCAGCTACCTTCTGAAGCTGAACACGCATTCACTTTTCTGAAAGGTCAAAAGCGCTGATTGGGTGCATTGAGACACATGTCATGGGTAACCATTCCAATATCTTTCTGAATCCCCTAAAATCAGTTGTCATTAATGCTTATAATCATTACAAATTATTTCTCTCTCTTGCAGTTTATGTTTTCAAAATCTATTTAAACGCATTTTTCACTCTTTATACTCTTTCACTTTCACTTTCTCTACAATCTAATTGTTTTCAGTTTGCATTTTTTCCAAAACCCTTTCATTTTCTTCTCAAATTTTCTGTGTGAACATGGCTTCCTCAAGCATCCCAAATACCAGTACTCAGAGAACAGAATCCATGGAACAATATGAAGAATCGTTCAGAACTCTTCTCACGCCCATTGACAACCTATAAGTGCTTTCAGAACTGATTGTGGATTTTTAAAGTCTTCAAGAAAATGGGTTCAATCTTTCTGAAGAAGTAAAGGCTCAAGGATGGAACAGGTATTTTGACCGTCTTCTAGGTCCAATGTTCCCAATCCTTGTGAAGGAATTTTGGATTCATGCTTCATCCTCCAACCATCAAGTCACTTTGTATGTAATGGGGAAGAAGATAGTCATAAATGAAGATCTTATTGCAAGACTAATAGGTTACAGTGGTGGTGGCGTAAGGTGTATAGACATGGCTGAAAGATGTGCTGATGTCGCTTCAATTGCTAGAGAAATTTTCACTCTGGGTCTTCCCTCCATCAAGATAAGGGATCTGAAGGATCATCACAGAATATGGGCCAAGATAATTCTGGGATGCATCAATCACAGGAAGCCAACCAGCTCCTGACTACATAAACATTGATCAGCAGTTTCTGATCTACTTCATCTCCCAGAAGACTAAGGTGAATCTGGCTCATTTGTTGTTCAATCATCTGAGGACCAGTGTTAAGGAGACTAGAGAATATGAGTGCACTAAAAGGGACTGGATACCCCTTGGAAGGCTCATATCAGATATTCTGACAGAGAATAGGCTGATAGAGCATCTAA
This sequence comes from Vicia faba, assembly GCA_948472305.1. NCBI lineage: Eukaryota > Viridiplantae > Streptophyta > Magnoliopsida > Fabales > Fabaceae > Vicia > Vicia faba. The sequence continues at coordinate 180,398,527 of OX451740.1, forward strand.
CAGAAGCACAGGAAATCAGCTCTCTAGAGGCAACTGCTGGGAAGCCTTTAAATGCAAAGAATCTGAAAAAGATGAAGATTATTGAGAACATCGGAAAGGAACCAAATGTTACATCCTTTACAACCATTACTTCCAGAAGAATCCCTCTGGATGATTTCCCTATGTTCTCAGAAATTGATTCCAAGCCTGAGATTATCGTCAGATATCTGGATGCATGCAAGGCAGATGGTACTGCACCAGATTTAAATATTCAGGACTTGCAACAAAAGGCTCCAGAAGTTATGCTGAAGAAGAACAAGAAAAGGAAGGCAGCAGCAGAAGGATCATCCCAGCGGACTCCTAAAGCTGCTAAAAGGAAAGGTAATCCTTCTAATGTTAATGTTTTAGAATCAATTACTATATCAACATCTGAACCAATACCTACCCATTCAGAAATTCCTACCCCTCAAACCTTTGATGATTTTGACATAGGTTTTGACCCCTCTGAAACTCTAAGTCTTAGAGGAACTCACTCCCTACCTATCAATCCAAATACTGAAACAACTCAACCAGAACTTGCAAAAGTTCTCTCAGATATTGAAACTTTTGACCAGAATATTTCTGCTCCCACTCCAGAAAATCCAAACTCTGAAACCACTACAGAAGCACCACAACCAGAAATTCCCCTCTCTCCACAACCAGAAATACCACTACCTCCATCTCCTCAACCAGATATTCATCCACCATCTCCACAACCTGAACTATTTCAACCAGAAGTTCAAACTTCGGAGATCCAATCTTCTGAGACCTGTGAACCAGAACCTCATAACACTCAATCCAACCAATCTGAAGAACCCACTTCATATTCTGATACCATTCCTATTCCAGGTATCACTGAACCTCTGGCCATCTGTATGCCCCTCACCATTCTGGATATTCCACAAATTCCCTCTTCACTAGAATCAACTCCACCAAACTCCCCAACTAGTCCAATAATTATACCAGGCTCTCCCACTCCCTCACCAAAGAGCAATCCAAATGACAACGCTAAACTTGTCATTGATCTAACTGTTTTTGAACGTCTTGCTGCCATAACTCACAAAACGGCCATTCCAAAACCAAAACCATCTGAACCCACACCAGATGTTGGTACTAGTTTATTGATGTTTGAAACAGAAATGCAGAAATGGATAACCTCCCTGAAGCAAGCTAGTCTTGAGATGATTAATCCTGCTGCTTCAGATTATCTTTGGACAAGTTTTAGAAAATGGATAAGTTCTGAAACTCATAAGATGCAAGAACAGAGCTACGGACAAGTTAAATAGAATTTCAGTAATCTTATAAAGGTAATTGAAGACCAAGTTCTGAGCCAACTGCTCAAGGAAGAGATTCTCCCTGTGGACAATGCTCCCTGGTCAGAACATCGTCCAACAGACAAAGTTCAAATAGAGTCAGAAGGTTTTACTCTGACTGTTGCTCAAGATGAGATGATTCCTGCAGAGGAATTGGTTCAAAAAGATCATGTTGCAGAATGCTCTGAGAAGCATCCAGTTACTGAAGATTCTCAAGCTTCCTCCTATGAAAGGCAGACTCTGGAAGAACTGAAGGGAGCAGATATTGTTATGCAGGAAAGGATGGATAAACAGGATGATAAAATTTTGGAAATCAAGAGCATGTTAACCAAACAAGAGGAAACCAACACCCAAATCAAGGGCTTGGTGGAAGCTTTGTTCATGCTCATTCCTCCTCCATCTTAGATTTTCCTTTGTTTTTAAAATTTGTTTATCTGTAATATTTTCTACATTGCTGTTGTTCTGAACTTCTTATAGTTGCTTCTAATTTTAATATAAATCCTTTTTGGCTCTGATTATATGTTCTTTTTGATAACTGACAAAAAGGGGGAGAAAGAATAAGACATTTTCAATAAAGGATTACTGAGACATAAGTCTCAAACATTCTGATCTACTTAATTTCTTTCTTCTGAAAAGCATGAACAAGTACAAAACTCTGATGAAAGACGTAGTCAAATTCTGATGCTCAAGGACTCAAAGAATTTAAGGGAAGTAATCAACTCAGGGGGAGTTTTTCTTCTTAATTCTATACTTTTTATTCTTTATTCTTAATTGAAAAATCTGGTTTTTGTCATCATCAAAAAGGGGGAGATTGTTAGAATATAGTTTGATTCTACAACCCTTGATTAGAGTTTTGATAATAAAAAAATACAAAGAATATATGTGCTACTTAAAATTATGTCTTGTATATGCAGAAGTTCTAATGGGATCAGCATCAGAAGATAGGCAATAAAGCATTATACGTTGAAAGCAAAGCAAGCTTTACGCTGAAGTTTGATGATCAAAATTTGCGCCTAAACAAGTACACTCTGACTCTGAACAAAGACATCTTTACCAAGTCATCAACACTCTAAAGCGTTATCAGCAGTTAAAGCAAAGAAGACTCTGAAGCATTACTGGCTATTCAAGACAGAATTAAATGCTAACGGCTTTATTCAGACAAGATCTTCTACAAAAGGAAAGTGTGTTATTATCATTAAACTTTCTTTATGGACAACGTCTCTTGCTTGCCTATATAAACAAGTCTGCTTGTGAAAGAAGCACATACGTACGCACACATCAATTTGCAGAGAATTCCAAATCACGCATATTCAAGCTCTAGCAAATTTATTTTATTCCAAGCTTAATTTGTGTAACTATCACAGTTGTGATATACTGTTTTGTTAGAAAACAACAACACACTCTTGTTCAATTATTTGTAAAAGATTTCCTTGAGATAAATCGGTTTATGGTTATACTCAAGAAGACTTTAACAGTTGTTAAAGTAGCTGTTGTAATCCTTTGAGATTAGTGGATTAAGACCTCGTTGGAGAGAGGCGAAATCACCTTGACGGGTGGACTGGAGTAGTTTGAGATCAAACGAACCAGGATAAAAATACTGTGTCATTAAGCTGTTTTGATTTAAGTTTTTCAATTCAACCCCCCTCCCCCTTCTTGTGTTTTTCACATCTTCACCTTCGTCCACTATCCCCAGCGGAAACGAAAAATTCAATTTTTTTCTCCAGCAACAATCCGGGACTTATTTTCCCCATCTCAAAACACTACATTTCCATACATCCTGACACATGCATATACGCATCATACAACACAATATCATTTATTTTGAGAACATCATTGCTTGATACATATCATGCATTACATATAGTTAACCTTTACCTTTCAGGAAAGATACAATTAAATTCTCACAAAATTCAAGCTATGAAGCTTTTACCTCAGTTGAATTACGGACGAGTTCCTAAATCTCAGCAGAGATGTTTCCTCAGTTGAATTACAGACGAGTTCCTAAATCTCAGCAGAGATGTTTCCTCAGTTGAATTACGGACGAGTTCCTAAATCTCAGCAGGGATGTTTCCTCAGTTGAATTACGGACGAGTTCCTAAATCTCAGCAGAGATGTTTCCTCAGTTGAATTACGGACGAGTTCCTAAATCTCAGCAAAGATGTTTCCTCAATTGAATTACAGACAAGTTCCTAAATCTCAGCAGGGATGTTTCCTCAGTTGAATTACGAACGAGTTCCTAAATCTCAGCAGAGATGTTTCCTCAGTTGAATTACGGACGAGTTCCTAAATCTTAGTAGGGATGTTTCCTCAGTTGAATTATGGACGAGTTCCTAAATCTCAGCAGAGATGTTTCCTCAATTGAATTACGGACGAGTTCCTAAATCTCAGCAGGGATGTTTCCTCAGTTGAATTACGGACGAGTTCCTAAATCTCAGCAGAGATGTTTCCTCAGTTGAATTACGGACGAGTTCCTAAATCTCAGCAGAGATGTTTCCTCAGTTGCGAGTTCCTAAATCTCAGCAGAGATGTTTCCTCAGTTGAATTACGGATGAGTTCCTAAATCTCAGCAGAGATGTTCCCTAAGTTGAATTACGGACGAGTTCCTAAATCTCAGCAGAGATGTTTCCTCAGTTGAGTACGGACGATCGAAGTTCCTAAATATCAGCAGAGATGATTCCTCAGTTGAGTACGGACGATTGAAGTTCCTAAATATCAACAGAGATGATTCCTCAGTTGAGTACGGACGATTGAAGTTCCTAAATATCAACAAAGATGACTCCTCAGTTGAGTACGGACGACCAAAGGTCCTAAATATCAACAGAGATGACTCCTCAGTTGAGTAGGACGTCCAAAGTTCCTAAATATCAACCGAGACGACTCACCAGCAGAATAATGGACGACCTAAGCTCCTAAAATTCTACCTCTCTCAACAAAGATCGGACTTCCCCAGCGGAATCTTCCTTAACAACAGGTATACAAGCTCTCGCTAAGGAATCCCTTATGCGATCGATACTCCTTCGGATGGTATCTTTTAAGCCCATCTCCTGTCAGTAATCTCCAAATGGCATCTGTAAGCCCATTCTCGACAACACAAGACAATCACTAATTCATGCGAGTGCAAATTTCTGGGCACTCTAGTGTTCAATCCTCTTCCACCTTCGGATCGCGAAAGGCACGAAAGCCAATCTATATCCTCAGGTTTAAGAAGATTGAACACCATTTTTTACCCAATCCTCCCTTTCGGGTTTTCGACTTTCCGGGTGTACAAATTTTTTCATTTTCATATCTTACTTTTTTCCGAACCCTTTTGGTTCTCCGGGAAGCCCTTATTTTTGCCTAGGCCAGTCGACCTAGAGGGTCTTTGATTATGTGTAGTATCTTTTCACTATGTCTGCATTGACGGGGTGAGGAAGGTCGTCACCATCCATGGTGGTTAGAATCATAGCTCCTCCCGAGAAAATGTTTTTAACCACAAATGGCCCTTCGTACGTGGGGGTCCATTTGCCCCTGGGATCACCTTGCGGCAGTATGATGCGTTTGATTACTAGATCCCCGACTTGATATTCTTGTCGTCTGACTTTCTTATTAAAAGCCTTGATCATTCCCTTTTGATACGTTTGACCATGACAGATAGCAGTAAGTCTCTTTTTATCGATTAGATTTAACTAATCAAGTCGGTTTGGATCCAGTCATATTCATTCAAACCCGCATCCTTCATAATCCTGAGAGAAGGTATCTAGACTTTGATGGGTAGGACTGCCTCCATGCCATATACCAGAGAGTAGGGTGTTGCTCTTGTCGACGTCCGTGCAGAGGTACGGTACCCATGAAGAGTCAATGGTAACATCTCATGCCAGTCTTTATATGTCACTGTCATCTTCTGTACAATCTTCTTGATGTTCTTGTTAGCTGCTCCAACAGCCCCATTCATATTCGGCCGGTAGGGAGAAGAGTTATGATGTTGTATCTTGAACTGTTTACAGAGCTCAGTGATCATTGTGTTGTTGAGATTTGTACCATTGTCAATGATAATTCTCTCTGGTACACCATATCGACAGATCAGATTGTTTCGGATAAACCACGCCATGACATTCTTGGTTACTGTAGCAAATGAGGTTGCCTCAACCTACTTTGTGAAATAATCAATGGCCACTAAGATGAAACGATGTCCATTGGAAGCGGTGGGTCTGATCTCTCTGATCTTGTTGATGCCCCACATCGCAAAGGTCCAAGGAGCTGTCAAGATGTTCAGAGGAACCGGAGGTACATGCACCTTATCAGCATAAATTTTGCATTTATGACAGGTTCGAGAGTGCTGATAACAATCTGCCTCCATAGTGGACCAATAATATCCTGCCCGTAGGATCTTCTTAGCCATGGTGTGTCCACTGGAATGGGTTCTGAAGGTGCCTTCATGTAGATCTGTCATGATCTTCTCTACTTCGCTCTTGTCTACACACCGTAGTAGTGTGGATTCATGGTTGCGTTTATAGAGGATCCCATTACTGAGGAAGAACTTTGCAACGAACCTTCTCAAAAACTTCTTATCGTTGATAGATGCCCCTTCAGGATACTTCTGAGCCTCGAGGTACCTTTTGACTTCGTGAAACCAGGGCTTGTCTGCCCCTTCTTTAGTATCGATTTCACAGCAGTGTGCCGGTTCATCCAACCTCTCAATGGTAATCTGGGAAGCTTCATTGTCCCACCTAACCTTGAACATAGAAGACATGTTCAAAGGTTACCTCCTCAAACTGTGGGAGCAATGTCAGTACATATTCTTTGTAAGGAATAAGGTTCGGGTGCTTCGTATCCCACTCGCCTTTGATCTGACTTATCACCAGAGCGGAATCCCCAAATACACTCAAGAAATTGATCCTCAAGTCAATAGCGGCTCGAAGACCCATGATACATATTTCATACTCCGCCATGTTGTTGGTACAGTTGAAACATGATCGGGCGGTGAACGGAGTATGACAGTCCTCAGGAGATATGATTACAGCGCCAATGCCATTACCTAGTGAGTTTGAGGCTCCATCAAAATACATAGACCATCGGGATCCTTCCTCGGGTCCTTCATCCGGTCCAGGCTCTTCGTAGTCAGTCACTAACATGATATTCTCATCCGGAAACTCGAAATTCATGGACGGGTAGTCATCCACGGCCTGATGAGCCAAATGATCAGCCAATATACTCCCCTTTATAGCTTTTTAGGTTGTATATTGTATGTCGTATTCGGTTAAGATCATTTGCCACCTTGCTATCCTTCCGGAGAGAGCGGGCTTCTCGAAAATATACTTGATCGGATCCATATTTAATATCAACAAGGTAGTGTGAGTCAGCATATACTGTCTCAGCCGGCGAGCATCCCATGCCAAAGCGTAGCAAGTTTTCTCGAGCAATGAGTATCGGGTTTCACAGTCGGTAAACTTTTTGCTAAGGTAGTAAATTGCGTGCTCTTTTCGACCAGACTCTTCATGCTTCCCCAGCACACACCCCCATTGAATTGTCTAGCACTATCAAGTATAATATCAAAGGTCTTCCTTCAACTGGAGGCATCATAATTGGTGTTTCTTGAAGGTATTCCTTGATTCTTTCGAAAGCGGTCTGGCATTCATCATTCCACTTTGCCACTTGATCTTTCTTCAGAAGCTTGAAGATTGGCTCACAAGTAGCAGTCAGATGTGAAATGAACCTAGCGATGTAATTCAGGCGTCCCAAAAAACCTCTAACTTCCTTCTCTGTGCGGGGAACCGGCATCTCTTGTATAGCCTTTACCTTCGCAGGGTCTACCTGAATACCCTTATCATTGACGACAAATCCTAGAAGCTTACCAGATCTTACCCCGAAGGTACACTTGTTCAGATTCAACCTCAGCTTATATGTCTTCAAGCTGTCAAACAATTTCTGGAGATGATCAAGGTGCTCTTCCTCCGTCTGAGACCTGGCTATCATATCATCAACATAAACTTTGATCTCATGGTGAATCATGTCATGGAACAAAGCGACCATAGCATGCTGATAAGTTGCCCCAGCATTCTTCAACCCAAAAGGCATCACCTTGTAGAAGAAGGTGCCCCATTGTGTAACGAAGGTTGTCTTCTCCATGTCTTCAAGAGCCATCTTGATCTGGTTGTATCCAGAGAAGCCGTCCATGAAGGAGAAGATTTTGTGTTGCACGGTGTTGTCGACCAGAACATCGATGTGAGGAAGTGGGAAGTCATCCTTGGGGCTTACCCTATTCAGATCTCTGTAATCAACACACATTCGTACCTTACTGTCCTTCTTAGGTACCGGAACAACATTAGCAACCCATTATGGATACGAAGTGACAGCTAAGAATCCTGCATCAAACTGTTTCATGACCTCGGCCTTGATTTTCTCTGACATTTCAGGACGCATACGGCAGACCTTCTTCTTAACCGGAGGACAGTCTTCTTTAGTCGGCAGGTGATGTACCATAATATCAATGCCAGAACCAGGCATGTCTTCATAGGACCAGGCAAAGATTTCAACATAGTCGTGCAACATCTGTATCAACCTCTGTTTGACACTAAGGTCCAGATTTGCACTTATTTTAACCTCTTTTCTGTCTCCCTCCATACCCAAGTTCACTGCCTCAACCGGCTCTTCATGAGGCTGTATGACCCTTTCTTCCTGCTGTAATAGTCTAGAAAGTTCTCCAGGCACCTCACAATCATTCTCACCTTCGTCTTCGGCTTGGTTGATCGGATTTTTGAAGTCATAACTGGCAATAGCAGAGCTGTTATCAATGGGATCCAGAGTGGATATGGATCTGCATTATGATATGTGAGTGTGTGTGTAAGAGAATAGCTGTTTTGATAGAGTGAAAAACAGAAAAGAAACACAGAGAGCGCAAAATTTGTATGCAAGAAACCTCCAATGCTTTATTAATGATTATGAAATGACAAATAACAGCCCTCACAAGCAAAACCAATGTGCCTCGGGCAAGGCACAAGGTTGTAAAGTTTTAAATTGTTTATTACAAATCTCAAAACAAGTAAGACAATTACTGCAGAATAAAAGAAACTGGTATAAAGTCCCTAGCCGTCTAGTTACTCAGTCCACCATTGGTAGTCGGGTAGATCCAGTTGTCGATGTTTGAGTCTTCCTCACTGTCTTCAATGGCGTTAATCCCACGATTGTTGATGCGTAAGGGAGGTCTTCCATCCCGAGCGCGTCTAACAGCCCTTTGAGCCCCTATAGTAAAGCCCAAACCAAATTTATCAATTTTATGAGTGAAATCAGGGAGCTGACCCCAATTGGCACACCCACCTTCTTCAACCACGGCCCTGGTGTCTTTGAGAGAAGCCATCTTCAAAGGAGGTTTGTTGCTAGTAGTTTCAGTCGATGCCAAGATCTGAGGGACCTCTTCAAAATTTTGACAACGAGTTTCTATGAATTCCCCGTCCATCTCTACATAGCGGAAGGAGTTGAGGTGACTCACCATATATTCTTCCTCACCCCGCACTGTGATAATCTTTCCCTTCACCGGATACTTCAGCATTTGGTGGAGTGTGGAGGTGACTTCCCCAGCCTCGTGGATCCAAGGACGACCCAACAAACAAGAATACGATGGCCTGATATCCATCACATAGAAAGTGGACCCAAAAGTCTGAGAACCTACTTTGACAGGGATGTCCACCTCCCCGTGCACCATTCTCTTTGATCCGTCAAAAGCCCTTACCAAAATGTTACTAGGCTTTAGAGTCAAACCCTCGCCATCCAACTAGTCCAACGCCTTCTTTGGCAGAACATTTAGTAAAGACCCAATATCTACCAGTACATGAGCCATAGTGGTGCCCCTACATTCAATCGAGACATGCAGAGCATCATTATGCTTCCTTCCTTTCGGTGTTAAATCCGCATCTGAAAAACCCAGCCCATTATCAACAGTCAGGCTGGCCACACAGTCTTTGAACTGATCAGCAGAAGTCTCTTGCGGCACATGTGCAGTTTTGAGGAATGCAATCAAAGCCTTCGCATGGGACTCGGAGCACAACAGTAGGGATAACATGGATATCTTTGATGGGGTCTTCCCCAGCTGCTCGACCACATTGTAGTCGCTCTTAATGATTTTCAGTATTTCCTCCATTTCTTGCTTAGAGGCTTCCACAACAATTTTCTTAGGTGCCTCCGTCCGGGAAGGCTCACCTATAATTTCTTTGCCGCGGGTATCATATAATTCGCCGACAGGGGTAATAACTAGAGTAAGAACAGGAACAGTAGTTGATGTACTAGCAGGAGCAACAGATGGAATGACAATAGGTTTATTGACAATCTTAGGGGAAATCTCGGGAGAGAAGACCCTTCCACTTCGGGTAACCTTGCTGGTTCCGACAATGTTACCAATATCAGGATCAGCCTCTTCATCTTTCAAATCTTGTTTGATGCCATGTGTGATACGGTGGCAGAACCGACTGTTTAATATTGGTTTGCGTTTTGCATTTTTTATTTGCAAAATTTTGCGGTAAGCAAGAGTCGCCACCGACTTTTATTTCATCCAACCGGAAAGGAAAAAAGTACAGAAAAAATCCTTTTTCGAGATTTTGAGTACGGGGGGTAGATTATAGAAAAGGAAGGTGTTAGCACCCTTTCTATCCATGGTTTTCCATGGGCTCTTAGGTACTTGCTCATTTTTAAATTGCTTGTGTTTGTGTGCTTTGTTTTTGAAAATGTTTTACTTTGTGATAACCCTTGTATCAGTCCTCAAGAGTGTGACGAAGTTGTTTTGAAAATTTGTTTGAAAAGTGTAAGTGCGAAAACTTTTGATTTGAGCAAGTACCTACTAGCATCTACCTACTCGAAAAAATATTGTTTCTATTTTTGTTTCCTTTAGACAGCGATATCCTACTATTGAGGAGTAGGTAGCACCGTCGTTGGAGTTGTAAGGGTCAATTCGAAAGGGACGTACGATCACTAAAGCAATATTAGGATACCTTAGTAATAACCCTAGAGTCTTAAGATCTTATTCGAGGCAACATTTCTGTGGCAACATTTCCGAGACAACATTTCGAATGGGACATTTGATCTTTTTTAGGCAGGAGGGAAACCACTAAGACACCCTATGCTTAATGATCGTTTACCGAAGGCAACTGAAGTGAGAGTATACCCTAAGAGTGAATGTGTGCAATTGATTTGTTTCAGTTATTTATCTTTGCGCATTAAGGTTATCTAACCATTTTAATTTTGTCATGCATTCTTGCCATACAATCCTATTAGCATACATCTAGACAGTTAAACATTTGCAGGAATTAAAAGTGGGAGAAAATAAACCTAGCTATTACAAGGCTTCGGGGAGGGGGATTAATTACATCACCAAAAATCGGGGATTTAAACAGTAAATAAAAACCCTAATTAACTATTACAAACCATGAACAGTTGCAAAATAATGGAAAAATAAAATAAGCGGGCGACGAATCAAATGCGAGGCGATTAGGGTTTTAACTCTTGGCTAGACCTAATTGCAATTGATTAAAAAAAATGTTTTTTTTGTCATGTTTTGTTATTTGATAAAATAATGAATAATTAAATTAAAAGAAAATCCTAAGTTCTGATTTTATATTAATTAAGAAAAATAACTAAGTTAACCTATTTTTGTGTTTTTGTTTGTATTTGAGAAAAAGAGAAAAAATTAAATCAAGAATTAACCTAATTTTCTATTTGATTTTAATTGTGAAAAAAAACAAATTAAAGTTACCCTAAATTAAATTAAATCAATTAAATTAATTTTGATTAAAAAAACCTAATTCTAATTTTTTATGAATTCTTGATTTTATGATTTTATAAAAGAAATTGATTTTAGAATAAAATAAATAAAGAATTAAGAATAAAGAAAAAATAAAATAAAAAGAAAAAATGAGGAATGGGCCTGATAGTGTTAGCAATTCTTAGGGTGTAGATCTAATTCTTTTGGCCCAAATAACATTAAGCCTGGTCAGCGCTGGATCTGGTAGGGGCGTTGACTTGAGGAGTATGGTGGTCTCTCATTATTGGTACGTTGGATCTGGCTAGGGGCACATCAGAATGCTGGATGTTGATGGAGCATGGTGGGCGCTTGAGATTGTGAAGCACTAGATTGGCCTGCAAATGTTGAGAAAATAACAAAATGCACACGCCTGGGATCGAACCCAGGACGTGTGCATCAAAGGCTAACCTCTTCACCATCTGCGCTTGAATGTTAATTATGATAATAATGAAATAAATGAAACATAATGCAAACAACGTGCCACGCCTCCAAAACGCGCGAAAATTCAAACAAGCCAGTCACACGCTGCCACGCCATTGTCTCCTTCACTGGCTTGTCGCTTTAGGTAGAACACTTTTACCTACGGACATTTGTGTGTAACTACAGACCTGTAACATTCAAAAATCGTGTACAGGCAATATAAATGAAATGTAATGGTGCCAATCAACTTGTCTCATCCTCACGAGCATCATGGTACCTGATTAAAGAATAATTTGTTCATGTATTGAAAACCCCTAAAACGACCAAAGAAACCCTAGCAATGGCATATGGTGATTGCTGCATTGCAAACGCAATTAAGTGGTACCAAAAGCTCGCAAACACGATGATGAACAAGAATATATAATTAAAATATGCTTATGATGAGTAAATCAGTGAAATCTAAATCGAGTTTTTAGAGCAAACCGTGATGACTGTATGGTGCGATTCTGGGAGTTTTGAAGCTTGCAAAGGATGTTGTTAGCTTCCTGAGATGTCTAGCAAGTGATTGGAATGGCTAGGAGGGCTTGATATAGCCTGTGGAATGAAAACCAACTCCCAATTTTCTTTGAATTTTTCAGTTTTGTTATGTGCTTTACACAACCTCTAACCCTTGTTTTTTAATCTGGAAAGCTTTATTATATAACCTAGAATGAATTAGGTTAACAAACTTGTCATGAATCTTTGCATTTATCCAAGATTTGATTTGATTTTCAAGTTATATGATATGTTCCTATTTTGAACCAAAACATGCCTTTCTTGTATCAATTTCCCTTGATTCGATTTTCTCTTGTTTACTCAGCATATCTTGATTGCCAAACTGTCAAAAAAACAAATCAAATCATATCTTTATTAATTTTCATCATTTATTTGATTTAATTCACTTTTTAATTAATGAAAAATCAAAATAAATTGAAAAATGAAGCATATCATGGGTGAGAGAACATTTGAGTTGTGGACCACATTATAATTGAGGTGCAAGCATAAAAAGTTGGGGCCCTTTAGCAAAAAATGCAAATTTGAGCACATTTGACTTTTGGCAATTTTGCAAAAATGGTCAACTTGGCCAATGCATAACTCCCACAATTTTGACCCTAGAGAGGTGTTCTTGGACTTTTTAGAAAGTTTAGGATGTATCTAAGCAACCCTTTTGGTCTCATCTCAATTGAGTCTTCCATGTTCATGTATGAAGCTTTGACCCAAAAGGTGTTTTTGTTGACTTTTCAAAAGGACCTATAATGTCAAAATTCATATCTTTTTGTGAATGCATATTCTGAACTTTGGATCTGAAGATGAATTGTAGGTAATTGCATCCTCTTCAAAATGAGCTTTGGATGGGTCATTTCTGATAAAGTATGAGAAAGTTATGCATGGTCAAAGTTGAGTTGACTTTTCCTGTAAAACCCTAATTTAGCAACTTTTGGGTTTTGATGAATTGTAAGCAATCCTTGAGGAATCATGATCAACCCTTGATCAAATGATTGATAATACTTAAAAATGATGATTTTGACCAAAACTCTTGAAGTTTGATTGTATGTGGGCCACAATTGACTTTTGACCTAGTATCGTTGATTTTTAGGCATTTGAGCAATTGACTGAGCAAACTTCTTCTGCAAGGCTTGAAACTTGACATGGATGATCTTGAGAACATATTAGGACAATGGTGAGCATTTGAGTCCTTTGTGGTTCACCCATCTTGATGAAGATGGAAACCCTAATTTGAGGTATACTGCCTTAGGAGAGAGTTTGTCTGGTCAACCCTTGAACTTCCTTGAGCAATTTGGGGACCTCCCTTGCCATGTGTTGAGAAATATAGGAGGGCAAATCTTAGGGTGCAACAGGTGCCCCTGTTCAATCTTCTTAAACCTGAGGATATAGATTGGCTCGTTTGGCTCTCGTGATCTGAAGGTGGATGATGATTGAACACTAAAGTGCCCAGAAATTTCCACTCGCATGAAGTGGCACTTGACTTGTGATATCGGGAATGGGCTTATAGATTCCATTTGGAAGTTGAGGATTTAAGATTGTCGGGGATGGGCTTAAAGATGCCATCCGAAGAGATGTTGATCGCATAAGAGATTCCTTTGCGAGAATCTGTATACCTGTTGTTGAGGAGGACTTCACTGGGGAATGTTGGTCTCTTGGGAGAAATAGAGTTTTAGGAGCTTCAGTTGTCCATTACTCTACTAGGGAATAGCTCCGATTTGGGGAAGAGGAAATGAATTGTGTATTTGGTCGGGGTATATACTGCACCACGATTTACTGGAGAGATGTGAAACCAATCGTGTTTGATCGGGTCCCGGTCTTACAGTGTTATGGACTACTGTCTGGGGATAAGAGAGGAAGAACCCGGATAGTAAGGTTATGAGAGGGAACCTGGATGGTAGGGTTTCTTTTAGATGAAAGCCTGGATAGTAGGGCTTGAGAAGGAACCTGGATAGTAGGGTTCCTTCGAGATGAAAGCCTGGATAGTAGGGCTTGAGAAGGAACCTGGATAGTAGGGTTACTTTGTTATGAAAGCCTAGATAGTAGGGCTATGAGAAGGAACCTGGATAGTAGGGTTACTTCGAGATGAAAGCCTGGATAGTAGGGCTTGAGAAGGAACCGGGATAGTAGGGTTACTTCAAGATGAAAGCCTGGATAGTAGGGCTGTGAGAAGGAACCTGGATAGTAGTGTTACTTCAATATGAAAGCCTGGATGGTAGGGCTGTGAGAAGGAACCTGGATAGTAGGGTTATTTCGATATGAAAACCTGGATAGTAGGGCTTGAGAAGGAACCTTGATAGTAGGGTTACTTCGAGATGAAAGCCTGGATAGTAGGGCTTGAGAAGGAACCTGGATAGCAGGGTAACTTCGACATGAAAGCCTGGATAGTGGGGTTGTGAGAAGGAACCTCGATAGTAAGGTTACTTCGATATGAAAACCTGGATATTGGGGCTGTGAGAAGGAACCTGGATAGTAGGGTTACTTCGATATGAAAGACTGGATAGTAGGGCTGTGAGAAGGAACCTAGATAGTAGGGTTACTTTTGTCGCACCGATGATTACTCTATTTAGCTTCGAGTGTTGATCATGGACCTGCTAGAAATTGTTGATAATAATTGTCTTTCCTGAAAGAAATACAGGGTTAGTTATGTGCAATGCATGAGATGCATTGTGATGAGGTTCTCAAAATAACTAAGCTTATGTTATATGCAATGTATGCACATGTCATGATGTATGCACATGAAATGATGACGTAATAATCTGAGTCCGGGAAAATAAATCCCTAACTGTTGTTTGGAGAGTATGAGAAATGGTATTATTGACTACTGTAAAAACCATAGTTCCTTTACTTCTGTTGGGGATGGTGAACGAGGATGACTAGCTGGGGATCCACATCCATTCGGCTGGTGAATATTCTGCCGGAAGAGACCCTGTCTGAGGATAACTCTGCGGGGAATAACTCTGTTGGAGAGGAGATACCTTGTTGCTAGATCTGCTGATTTCAAGAAATGAACTCAGCTGAGGATGAACTTTCGTTGCTGGTAATAATGAATTCTTGTTGGCAATTGAATTTCTGCTTGTGAGAGAAATAAACTCTGCTTGGGGAAATTTTACTGACTCGCTCGTGATGGTGAACCTCAGCTGGGGAGAGTTATATCCTGTTCGGGAAAGCTAACATTATCGTATGTGGATACTTTTCACTCTGTGGGGAGTGTATGTACCACTAATCATGTTCTCAAGCTGGCTCTATCCCGGTACCTGATGGGCAGAGTAATTGTAAGGTTTGGGAACTTCTTGTTTTCCCTGTTTTTCGCATTACGAGTAATCGACGTTTGTCTCTTACGTAAATATTTATGAGCAGCAATCATTTTCAAATGCATATATCAAAAATGAATCATTGGACGTTCTTGCAAAACAAAATAGAAAAAGAAAAAACAAATTGAAATTTCTTGTGAAAAATGAATTGTATTGATTTTGAAATTGGCCTGTAATAGGAATTTTGTACAAAGAGGCTGGCGTCCTAGTAAGAGAATGCCGCCAAAAGAAGTTACAATTTGTGTAAAAGAAATAAAAATAGCTATGTGAAACAACCCCATTGAGTTTCAACTCTGCTATTGCCTTTATATCTTCAAGCGTCCCATCACCTTGCTACTTGGCTGAAGGTTGATCAGATTGATTAGTGTTGTCCGAGCTTGATAGTCGATACCGAAGTCTGGTTGCAAGATAATCCAATAAGACATAGTGATACGCTTCAATCCCTAACTTTTGCCTGGACCGCCCTTTCGGGTTTTCAGTCCACCAGAATACCCTTTTTTGCCCAAGTCGCCTTTTCAGGTTTTCGACTTGCCGGGTGTACAGTTTTTCATTTTCATCCCTTACTTTTGCCCGAACCCTTTTGGTTCGCCGGGAAGCCCTTATTTTTTCCTAGGCCAGTCGACCTAGCGGGTCTTTGATTATGCGTAGTGTTGTACCCCAAAATTTGCCCTCCCATATTCATCAAAAAAATGGCCAAGCCAAGTCACAAAATTCCCCAAGGGTTGTGCAGCTCAACTGTCTCCTATACAGTCAAAACTAGGGTTTGAGTTCTGATCAAGAAATTGAAGGTTTCAAAGGCCCAATCAAGTCTCATATGCTTACAAAGATGGTCAAACATCCTCATATCAAGTTTCAAGGCATTCAGCTCAAAATTGCACAGTCAAAACCCTAGATTGCACTACAGTCAACTGTAGGGGCAAAATGGTCATTTGACAGTCAAAAGTTCAAATTTTTGATCAACATATCATTTTGAAGCCACAAACATCATTTGATCAATGCTTGATCATGATTCTCAAAATTTGGCTCAGAAAATCATCAAGATGCAAAAGTTACTATATTTGGACAGTTGAAAAAGTCAACTGAAATTGACCAGGGCATAACTTTCACATGGATTATCAGAAAAATTCCATCCAAATCTCATTTTGAAGAGAAAGACATTTCCTACAATTCATCTTCATATTTCAAGTCCAAGAAATGCTCTCACAAAAAGTTATCAATTTCAACATTATAGGTCATTTTCAAAAGTCAACAAAAAGGGACTTTAAGTCAAAGGCCATAACTTGAGATTGGTAAATCAAAATGACATGGTACCAAAGGCATTGGTTAAAGGACTCAAAGACCTTTCCAAAATGTCCAAGAACATGTGAAAAGCTTAAAAATTGAGCAATTTATGCCTTGTGGAAGTTGGGAAATTTTTGGGAATTTTGAAAAGTCAACAATGGTTCAAATGACCTAAAAATGCAAATGGGCCCATTTTTCTTCCAAGTTTCTTCATGCCAAGCCTATGCACGACCATTAGGCCCAAAGGGAAGTATTTTCATATTTTTTAATTATTTATTTGAATTTATATTAATATTAATTCATTTAAATTATTTTAATACATGAAAAATATAAACCTAACCTAAAAAAATCTTTTTATGCACATTCCAAGGTCAATATTTCGTGCACATCTTAAATAGGCAAGTTTTGGTCTAATTGGAGGCAAATTGATACAAAATGTACATGATAAGATTCAAAAAGATCCTTAAGCAAATCAAATCTTTAATCAAAGATTACAAGGGATTTTATGCAGTTTTCTTGACCAAAATTGTTCTATACATATTCAAGGTCACAAACCTAATGCAAAAAAACGGCAAGCTGCGCCCCAAGAACCATTTGCACATTGAAATTTTTCATAAAAACTCAAGAACTGAAAAGTGCCTTAGAGGTCGATTCAAGCCTCCAAAACCATCTCAACAGCTTGCCAAGGTTGTCTTGAACACGTTCCAATCAACAACAGCAACCAAAACCTCAAGAATTGGTAGATTAAACTGGAACTGTACAGCATGAAACTCACAATCGTATTTTCCATTCTAAGCATTATCATTGCATTCTAATTACGGATTCTTGTTCTTTGTGGTGTTTTAGAACTAATCATCATATTTAATTTGATTTTCCTGTTGTCTATAAGGATTTGCCATGCGCGATTTTTAGGTTTTTGCAGGATGGTAATTTAGGGCTTTAGCGATAAAGAAAAATTCGCCCATGAAAGTATGTCCATTGCATTCAGCTCCCCAAGACGAAGAGATTCATGGGGTCGCGATCAATTTATATATGCCATAGCGCTAGTCGCTATTTTCTGGTAGCTAGCCTAATGCTACGCTTCAAAAACCGTGGCCAATGTGTTTAGTGGTTCAGGAGGACGAAGACGATGGTGTCGTGTCACACGGGGACAGGCCAATTCAAATTTGCGCGCGTTTTAATTACTATGCATTGGTTTTGTTTTTTTATTATTTGTTTACCATAATATATTAAATGAAATACAAGTGGCTCAGTGGACAGGGATGCGTGCATGTGACTCTCATGACCTGGGTTCAAGTCCCAGGTCTGGCAAAATTCCATGTTATTTTTCAATAATTGATCCTATGCAGCGCTAACGTCCCAGGATACTATGCACACTCAAAAATTAACTAGCCACGCGTCCTGGAGATCTAATCGAAGGTTCAAGTTGAAGGCATATCATGGATGTAAGTCAACATAGCTGTAGGCCGTCCAAAAGGTCAACGAAACTCAAGGCTAATGGGCCAAAATTCCAGGCCTAAACCTCCAATTTTGGGACTACACCCCACCCTGGTTTGCCTTCCCTAATCTTTTTATTTATTTTTATTCTTGTTTTAATAATTACTTTTATTTAATTATGTTTATTTAATTAATTATTTTTAACAAAATACAAAAACACACAAAAATCAGAAAAATATAAAAAATATAATATTTATTTTATTATGATTATTTTCAAATAAACATGTAAATAATTTAGTAAATTAGGTTATAAGTTTAATTCTTTTTTTAACAAAAATGTAAAAAATATAGAATTAGGTTAATAAACACTTTTTCTTCCTTTTAATTTTTTCCCTTTTTTTTCACAGTAATAATTATTTATTTATTTATTTTTTATATTAAATTGCACATAAATAAATTAGGGTTTAATATAGATTATATTTTAATTCTTTCATAATAAATAAAAATATTAGAATTAGGGTTTGCCGTTTAATTTAATTTCAATTAACTCCTTTTCCTCATTAAATCTAAAAAATACAAAATGCCAAAAAAACATTTAATCACTTAATTTTTAATTCTCATTAACCATTAATATTTTGCAAAAGGGTCCAACGCCCTAGTTTCGTTTCAATTCCTTTATTTCGCGCATTTATTTTATAATCGTTTAAATAATTATGTAATTGTCCCTAAGCCTTGTAACTTTACCTTTTCGCACTTTATTTTTCCGCTTTATTTATTTTCCGCTAAATCGGGTCCGGTTTAATTTTGGCGATGTGGACCCGCGCCATTTGTAATAACCTTAGATTTATTTTCCCGCAAATATAACTGTTAAATATGCATGCAAGAATGAATGGCCCTTAATTAAAATCAAGCGTAGAACACAATAAACATGACAAGACAAATAACTGAAACATGACACACAAATCACACACCACCCCTAGGGTACGCCTCACTGTTGCCTTGCCTCGAAAGGTGATCGTCGAGTAGAGGATGTTTTAGTAAGTCCTCATGATCCGGGAACCTGGCATGAGGGTAGCTTCTAAGGTGTCTTCCCATTGCTCTGGTGATCACCATGTCCCTAAACTCGAATTGACCCGAACACCTCCAACGGTGGTGCTACCTACCTCTCAATGGTGGGATGGCACTACTTTCAAGGACATTTACACGGACGAATTCCTTAGGGTAGGTAGGTTCTCGTAGATACTTGCTCTCTTCAAAAACAAACAAAATCTTTTCACACCGACACTTTTCAAAAGCTTTCAAAACAATTTTTCAAACACTCTGACGCATGAGTCGATCTGAAATTTTTTAAAAAGAAACTTTTTTAGAACCCACATTGAAAAGCAAGCAAACATTTTGAAAACACATTGAGCAAGTATCTAAGAGCCCATGGATAACCATGGATAGAAAGGGTGCTAACACCTTCCCTTTCTATAATCTACCTCCCGAACCGAGAGCAATCTCTTTAAGGAATTTTTCTGTGCTTTTGTCCTTTTCATTTGGAGAAAATAAAAGACGGTGGCGACTCTTGCTTCCGCGACATTTCGCGAACCAGCGTTAAACAGTCAGTTCCAGATCCACCGATCACAGAACTGGCGACTCTGCTGGGGACTAAAACTTAAAGTGGGGTGTACCTTAGGGCTAGTTCATAACTGTGTTTTCAATTGTTTTCCTTGGGTGCTTTAAATTGTGGGTTGCTTGGGAGTTCTATAGATCCTAACCCGGATCTGGGGATACCTTCTTAGAAAGTAGCAACAAGACTGTGAGGGAACTGTGCGGGGTATACCGACATGGTTGAAACAGTCTGCTACGTTGATGTGGCACTTTGGTGTGTACCGGTAACCCTTGAGTTCAGTCAAGGAGAGTACGGGGCCTCCGCGTGGTGTCGTGAAGCATCAACAGACCTTAGGAACCTTAATTGAACTATCTTGGCCTCTTTAGGGTAGTGAGATAACTGACTTTGGTGCAGTCCGAGGTTGGTTGATACTCGATACTACACTCAATTGAGGGTTGCTTTCCTGGAATATTTCGGTCGCCAGTTCAGTGGCTAAATCGAAACGATGAACAATGAAAGCAATCCAGTGATATTGGGACCCTTAGAACCCGGTTACTTCTAATAGGACAGGTTGAGCCCACCAACTTCAAGAGGGTAATACCCAGACCCCATGCTGGCCTAAAACTCTAAGGGCTTCTCTTGTGTGACTTGTGTGCCTTCGTACTTGACTACTTGCATGCTTGTTATCTGACCCTTGATGTCTTGCAGGTTTTGTTCATAGTCCTTAATTGGGACTTATAACAGGGTGTACTAACCACTTGCAGGTTCTGTTTATAGTCCTTAATTGGGACTCATGACAGGTTTTACTTAGGTTTCTTGCAGGTCTTGTTTATAGTCCTTAATTGGGACTCATGACAGGGTTACCAAATTTCTTGCAGGTCTTGTTTATAGTCCTTAACTAGGACTCATGACAGGGTTTACCAAATTGCTCGCAGGTTTTGTTTATAGTCCTTAACTGGGACTCATAACAGGGTTTACTAAATTTCTTGCAGGGTTTGTTTATAGTCTTTAATTGGGACTCATAACAAAGTATACTGAATTTCTTGCAGGGTCTGTTTGTAGTCCTTAATAAGGGCTCATAACAGGGTTTACCTACATCACCCCATGCATAGCATGACATCATACCATTGCATACGCCCTAACCCATTTCAAGGATCTCAAGGGCTTGTGATGCAGGTCATGATGAACAACTATCCCAGCAAGGGGCAAAGAGGATTTATTTTCCCCTAGCCAGGGTTGTCAGGGGCTATGACCCACTGGATATGGTGAGCCTTTGACCCTTGAAGAAGGGCTCTCTACAACAGGAAGTTCCTTCAATCAAGTTGCCAGTTTCCAACTCTAACAAGTTTCTCTGTTTACCCTGCGAGGTCCTTGAAAACATTACATGCATGTCATACATCTCATTGCATTGCAGGTATCCCTTGACAGGTTGCTTACCCTTCCTCGCTGTTTATTTCAGCCGATCGCCATGAATCCTGAATCATCAGCCGAGCAGACTATCAAGGACCTCCAGGCCCAGAACGCCCAGTTCCAAGAGCTGATCATGAATTTGACTCAGGGGCAACAAGACCTGAAGGCTCTCCTCTTGAAGAAGGACAAGAAGAAGAAGAGGACTGTCTTGTTCAGCCCTAGGCGCAGATCTGGGAATACACCGCAAGTTGAAACTGAGAGGACAACCCCATCTGTGGGAAAAAGCAGTCATCCAGAGGAAAGGGTGCCCAGTCCAGTGGTCTCTGACAATGAAACAGATTTCGACGACGAACAGTATCCTCCGGCTGAGGACAAGTACAAACAGTTGGAGGATAGGATGAAGGCTATGGAGGTGCAACAGGCACCTGGGCTGGATCTTGGAGATTTGGGTCTGTCAACTGGTGTGGTTATTCCCCGGAAATTCAAAGCACCATCCTTTACTAAGTATGACGGGGCGTCCTGTCCCAAGCTGCATCTAAGGTCCTATGTTCGGAAGATTCAACCATATACGGTGGACAAAAACTTGTGGATCCACTTCTTCCAGGAAAGTCTTTCAGGGACTCACCTCGAATGGTTCTATCAACTGGATGGGACCAAAGTTCGTAACTGGGAGGAGTTGGCTACTGCTTTCTACAAGCAGTATCAATATAATGCCGACCTTGCTCCTACGCGTACCCAACTCCAGGGTATGTCGTTAGGATCAAGTGAAGGTTTTAAAGAATATGCGCAGAAATGGAGGGATCTCGCTGGAAGGGTACAACCACCTCTGACTGATCGGGAACTTGTGGACATGTTCTTGGGGACCTTGTCTGGTCCATTTTATAACCACCTGATTGGGAATTCGTCTGCTGGATTCACAGATCTTATCTTGACTGGAGAGCGAATAGAAGCTGGCATCCGGTCTGGGAAGATTCAAGAAGCTGCACATTCTGATAAGAAGCCTCATCAGGGGAAGAAAGAATCCAATGCTGTGCACGGTAAAAAGAGCCGTCATGAGGCAGGGGCAATCCAAATCTCCAATCCCGGACCTGCTCAACAAGGACAGGGGCAGCAGCGCAAGGAGAAACGACAGTATACCAAACTCAACATGTCGCTGGATCAAGCACTGCAACAACTGTTGAAGACAGGGCTGATCACCTTAAGGGCTCCTCTTCGGAATCCGAACACTTCTGCTCCCAACTATCATCCCAATGACAGGTGCGCATATCATTCAGATAGCCCGGGGCATACTACAGACAATTGCTGGCCTCTTAAGAATAAGATTCAAGATATGATCGACGCTGGAGAGATTCAGTTTGAAGTGTCTGAGACTCCGAACACAATCACTGCTCCGTTGCCCAATCATTGAAGACCTTTTGTTTATTTGAATTTTTGAGTTGTATTTTTCTTTGCTTATACAAACAATTAATGTCATAGCAAACTCTTTTATTCTATTAATGCATCGCATATGTCTGTTTTGGAAATTAATACAATTATTTTCATTATGTTCAAATATCTTTTCATATTTTTTTCTGATGTCAACTCTCGGTTAATAATTCTAAGCCTCTTGAGGGAGGATGACGAAAACGATACCACGATCTTTACAGTATGCTTTTGAACAGACCCCGCTGATGAGGTACAGGCATTGTTTCAACCCCTAAACACTGGAGTTATAAGGATGATAATCCCTCGTCAACCCCTCTGAGCCAAAGAAGTAGGAGTTTTTATTTTCGAAAATTAAAACCCTTTATCATAACCCGGGGCAGGGTAGTCTTCTCAGTTGATCCAAGTGCATCTTTACAAAACGAACAAAGACAGTGATGGTTCAGAACAATCAAAAGGACAGGAAGTCATCATCAAAATTCATAAATGAAAAGCCCAAAAAGTCTAAACCTATGAAAAGAGACTTATGAAACTGGGGCATCCCGCTGACTGTAATTCCAAAAAAGGAAACAGTTCAGGCAAAAAAGAAAGGGATAACAAAATCAAGAAAGAGGTCTCACAAACCCTCAACCAAAACAAAAATGACTGCCCATTCAAAATAAGTTATCAACATCTGAACCATTATTGGAACATCAAAGCAAAGACTCAAGCAAGGTCTAGCGCACGATCAACTGAGTTTAGGTTTGGAGAACATCACGAAGAGCGGGTGGGTACAAATACTTGTGAACCAGGCCACGTTATAACCCTTAAAAGTCCTAGCTGAAGCATGGGTTAGGTCGAAAGCATACTGTTACGAAAGGTATCCTGACTCCTTAAGGCCTACGGTAAATACGGAGTTGACATCACGTTTTACAAACAATCACTTGTTTTATGAAAAAAGAATGCATTTTCAAAATCTTCAAGACAGACATAAGCTTGGCATTTTTAACATAACTTTGTTTGCATATGACTTTTTGTTTGAACAGCAGGGAACTTCGCACGATGAATGCCTAATGAACAGAAGTACCTCCAATCAAGGGGCATGGCACGACTATTGTCCATCATCTGGGGCAGTCCAATCAAGATTTGGAGAATCTCTCAAAGGCCAAATAGCCTGGGGCAAATCTCCGCATGAGTCACCTGGGGCATTTCAACAACGAATCTTGCCTGATCAAATCCCTTGTGGTGGCATGGCAAAACACTTCTAACAGGGGCAACTCCCTACTTTCTGAGAACGGACATAGTCGGGAAAAGATACTACGCAAAATCAAAGACCCGCTAGGTTGACACACCTAGGCAAAAAATAAGGGCTTCCCGGCGAACCAAAAGGGTTCGGGCAAAATGAAGGGATGAAAAAAGAAAAAAAAATTTGTACACCCGGCAAGTCGAAAACCTGAAAAGGCGGCTTGGGCAAAAATGGGTATCCCGGTGGACTGAAAACCCGAAAGGGTGGTCCAGGCAAAAATTAGGGATCAAAGCGTACGACTATGTCCTGTCACCTCGTCACCTGCCTACCAGAAGAAGGGTCTGTCCATCAACAAGCTATCTCAGCACCTCTTAGGTCTTCCTCTCCCACCTCAGAAAACAAGGGCAATAAGGAGTTGTCTAAGAGCAATCTAATTGTTCTATCCTCCAAGGTATCAAAACAGGTTTGGCTGAAGAACATAACCAGCACCTCAATCCCCCAGAGAGTAAGTCAGCAGTCAGTACACTCTTCTTCAAACAAAGTTATCAAATCTTAAGGAAAGTTGAGTATCCTCCAGCAGATCTCAACATTTCCCCCAGCAGTACATATATTCATAACAAGCATCCCCGGCAGTCTTGGTCTAAAGATTGTTCCCCGGAGGTATATCAAACATTCAGTGGAGTCACTTCCCCCGATACATCTCAAAACTTCCCCAGGAGAGAGTCCAATCAAGGTTTTCCCATGAAAGTTGGGAATCCATCTCCCGCCAGGCGGTAAGCTTATCCCCAGTAGATTCTGGAAGCTTATCCCTCTCAGAGCACGAACGCATCGTCCGGCTTTATTTAAAGAGTTATTTCCTTAACAGGATATAACTGGGTTATCCTCAGCCAAAAGCCACGGAAAGATCGTCGTCGACGCAATTTTCTTACCCCCAGCGAAGTCTATTCATACTTCCAATACAGCAAGGTATCCTCAACGAATCATCCTCAACAATTCAGCAAAAGCATCTCCCCACAGAGCATTTCTCCCCAACATGCGTCGCTAGAATATCTTTTTCTCCCCGCAGAATCCTCCATTCGCCAAGTTTATTCCCCAACGGAGTTATCTTCGTCTATTGGAATTCTTGCAAACTATTCTTCAACATCAGCCCAGGATACGACTTCCCGGCACCCGTCAAGGATTTATTTTCTTAGACAAACATACATTCATAAAACGTCACATACATCATTATAGCATGCATATGCATCATACTACACGAATCTCATTGATTTTTGAAGACATACGGTTCATGCATCATGATTTTGCATCCAATTATGTCTCGCCTTTTCAGGAAAAAGATCAATACAAAAATGACTACTATCAACTATCGCAATTCATTCTAGATATAGTTTTCAGATGTAAACCCAGCGATGGTGTGACGTTCTGATGTTGAGATGTTGCTTCCAGATTCCCTTCTAGATATAGTTTCAGATGTAAACCCAGCGATGGTGACGTTCTGATGTTGCTTCCAGAATTCCTTCTAGATATAGTTTTCAGATGTAAACCCAGCGATGGTGACGTTCTGATACTGCTTCCAGATTTCCTTCCAGATATAGTTTCAGAGTAACCCAGCGATGGTGACGTTCTGATACTGCTTCCAGATTCCTTCTAGATATAGTTTCAGATGTAAACCCAGTGATGGTGACGTTTCTGTTACTGCTTCAGAATTCCTTCTAGATATAGTTTCAGATGTAAACCCAGCGATGGTGACGTTCTGATACTGCTTCCAGATTTCCTTCCAGATATAGTTTCAGATGTAAACCCAGCGATGGTGACGTTCTGATACTGCTTCCAGATTTCCTTCCAGATATAGTTTCAGATGTAAACCCAGCGATGGTGACGTTCGGATACTGCTTCCAGATTTCCTTCCAGATATAGTTTCAGATGTAACCCAGCGATGGTGACGTTCTGATACTGCTTCCAGGTATCCTTCAGATATAGTTTCGGATATGATCCAGATATGGTGACGTTCTGATGCTGCTTCCCAGATCTCCTTCCAGATATAGTCCAGATGGTAAACCAGATATGGCAACATTCTGTCACTTATTCCAGTTGAAGATATTTCAAGACCTCCTCTAGTCCAGCTAAATCGATGCCCAACAGATTTTTTTCTGATAAAGACTCAGCAGTCCCCTATGATTCCCTCTCCAGCAGTGTGTGAGGTAGTAATCCCTTTTTCAGATGTTTCCCTCTCCGACGATGAGTGTGAGGTGATATTCTCCCTATGGTTCCCTCTCCAGCGGTGTGTGAGGTAGCAATCCCTTTTTAGATGGTCCCCTCTCCGACGGTGTGTGAGGTGGTAAGTCCTTTTCAGATGTTTCCCTCTCCGATGTTGAGTGAGGTGATCATCCCTTTCAGATTATAATTGCCTATGGTTCTCTTCCCGATATTGCAAAGATGGTAATTCTCGCCAAGATTTTTCTCAACGAGCGTTGTTGAGATTAAAGTCATCCAAGGTTCTCTTATCATTCATGCTAAGGTGGTAACCATCCCTGGTTCATTCATCAGCGTTTGAAGCTCCGGACTCAGCTCCTGTAACCAGTCAGGACATATTTATACCAAGCATCTAAAATCAACTCCTGCAACGTGTCAGGTACTCATTTGTTCTTTTGCAGGTATACAGGTTCTAGCGAAGGAATCTCTTACGCAATCAACATCCAGATGGCATCTATAAGCCCATCATCCTATCCAGCAATCTCCAAATGGCATCTATAAGCCCATTCCCCCATCAATGTTACTATGTGAGCGCAAATTTCTGGGCACTCTAGTGTCCAATCATCTTTTACCCTCGGATTACGAAAGGCACGTCTGCCAATCTGCATCCTCAGGTCTAAGAAGATTGAACAGGGGCAACTGTTGTACCCCAAAATTTGCCCTCCCATATTCATCAAAAAAATGGCCAAGCCAAGTCACAAAATTCCCCAAGGGTTGTGCAGCTCAACTGTCTCCTATACAGTCAAAACTAGGGTTTGAGTTCTGATCAAGAAATTGAAGGTTTCAAAGGCCCAATCAAGTCTCATATGCTTACAAAGATGGTCAAACATCCTCATATCAAGTTTCAAGGCATTCAGCTCAAAATTGCACAGTCAAAACCCTAGATTGCACTACAGTCAACTGTAGGGGCAAAATGGTCATTTGACAGTCAAAAGTTCAAATTTTTGATCAACATATCATTTTGAAGCCACAAACATCATTTGATCAATGCTTGATCATGATTCTCAAAATTTGGCTCAGAAAATCATCAAGATGCAAAAGTTACTATATTTGGACAGTTGAAAAAGTCAACTGAAATTGACCAGGGCATAACTTTCACATGGATTATCAGAAAAATTCCATCCAAATCTCATTTTGAAGAGAAAGACATTTCCTACAATTCATATTCATATTTCAAGTCCAAGAAATGCTCTCACAAAAAGTTATCAATTTCAACATTATAGGTCATTTTCAAAAGTCAACAAAAAGGGACTTTAAGTCAAAGGCCATAACTTGAGATTGGTAAATCAAAATGACATGGGACCAAAGGCATTGGTTAAAGGACTCAAAGACCTTTCCAAAATGTCCAAGAACATGTGAAAAGCTTAAAAATTGAGCAAGTTATGCCTTGTGGAAGTTGGGAAATTTTTGGGAATTTTGAAAAGTCAACAATGGTTCAAATGACCTAAAAATGCAAATGGGCCCATTTTTCTTCCAAGTTTCTTCATGCCAAGCCTATGCACGACCATTAGGCCCAAAGGGAAGTATTTTCATATTTTTTAATTATTTATTTGAATTTATATTAATATTAATTCATTTAAATTATTTTAATACATGAAAAATATAAACCTAACCTAAAAAAATCTTTTTATGCACATTCCAAGGTCAATATTTCGTGCACATCTTAAATAGGCAAGTTTTGGTCTAATTGGAGGCAAATTGATACAAAATGTACATGATAAGATTCAAAAAAATCCTTAAGCAAATCAAATCTTCAATCAAAGATTACAAGGGATTTTATGCAGTTTTCTTGACCAAAATTGTTCTATACATATTCAAGGTCACAAACCTAATGCAAAAAAACGGCAAGCTGCGCCCCAAGAACCATTTGCACATTGAAATTTTTCATAAAAACTCAAGAACTGAAAAGTGCCTTAGAGATCGATTCAAGCCTCCAAAACCATCTCAACAGCTTGCCAAGGTTGTCTTGAACACGTTCCAATCAACAACAACAACCAAAACCTCAAGAATTGGTAGATTAAACTGGAACTGTACAGCATGAAACTCACAATCGTATTTTCCATTCTAAGCATTATCATTGCATTCTAATTACGGATTCTTGTTCTTTGTGGTGTTTTAGAACTAATCATCATATTTAATTTGATTTTCCTGTTGTCTATAAGGATTTGCCATGCGCGATTTTTAGGTTTTTGCAGGATGGTAATTTAGGGCTTTAGCGATAAAGAAAAATTCGCCCATGAAAGTATGTCCATTGCATTCAGCTCCCCAAGACGAAGAGATTCATGGGGTCGCGATCAATTTATATATGCCATAGCGCTAGTCGCTATTTTCTGGTAGCTAGCCTAATGCTACGCTTCAAAAACCGTGGCCAATGTGTTTAGTGGTTCAGGAGGACGAAGACGATGGTGTCGTGTCACACGGGGACAGGCCAATTCAAATTTGCGCGCGTTTTAATTACTATGCATTGGTTTTGTTTTTTTATTATTTGTTTACCATAATATATTAAATGAAATACAAGTGGCTCAGTGGACAGGGATGCGTGCATGTGACTCTCATGACCTGGGTTCAAGTCCCAGGTCTGGCAAAATTCCATGTTATTTTTCAATAATTGATCCTATGCAGCGCTAACGTCCCAGGATACTATGCACACTCAAAAATTAACTAGCCACGCGTCCTGGAGATCTAATCGAAGGTTCAAGTTGAAGGCATATCATGGATGTAAGTCAACATAGCTGTAGGCCGTCCAAAAGGTCAACGAAACTCAAGGCTAATGGGCCAAAATTCCAGGCCTAAACCTCCAATTTTGGGACTACACCCCACCCTGGTTTGCCTTCCCTAATCTTTTTATTTATTTTTATTCTTGTTTTAATAATTACTTTTATTTAATTATGTTTATTTAATTAATTATTTTTAACAAAATACAAAAACACACAAAAATCAGAAAAATATAAAAAATATAATATTTATTTTATTATGATTATTTTCAAATAAACATGTAAATAATTTAGTAAATTAGGTTATAAGTTTAATTCTTTTTTTAACAAAAATGTAAAAAATATAGAATTAGGTTAATAAACACTTTTTCTTCCTTTTAATTTTTTCCCTTTTTTTTCACAGTAATAATTATTTATTTATTTATTTTTTATATTAAATTGCACATAAATAAATTAGGGTTTAATATAGATTATATTTTAATTCTTTCATAATAAATAAAAATATTAGAATTAGGGTTTGCCGTTTAATTTAATTTCAATTAACTCCTTTTCCTCATTAAATCTAAAAAATACAAAATGCCAAAAAAACATTTAATCACTTAATTTTTAATTC
Source organism: Vicia faba (assembly GCA_948472305.1). Classification (NCBI taxonomy): domain Eukaryota; kingdom Viridiplantae; phylum Streptophyta; class Magnoliopsida; order Fabales; family Fabaceae; genus Vicia; species Vicia faba. Next base: position 180,427,850 of record OX451740.1, read on the forward strand.
TCATTAACCATTAATATTTTGCAAAAGGGTCCAACGCCCTAGTTTCGTTTCAATTCCTTTATTTCGCGCATTTATTTTATAATCGTTTAAATAATTATGTAATTGTCCCTAAGCCTTGTAACTTTACCTTTTCGCACTTTATTTTTCCGCTTTATTTATTTTCCGCTAAATCGGGTCCGGTTTAATTTTGGCGATGTGGACCCGCGCCATTTGTAATAACCTTAGATTTATTTTCCCGCAAATATAACTGTTAAATATGCATGCAAGAATGAATGGCCCTTAATTAAAATCAAGCGTAGAACACAATAAACATGACAAGACAAATAACTGAAACATGACACACAAATCACACACCACCCCTAGGGTACGCCTCACTGTTGCCTTGCCTCGAAAGGTGATCGTCGAGTAGAGGATGTTTTAGTAAGTCCTCATGATCCGGGAACCTGGCATGAGGGTAGCTTCTAAGGTGTCTTCCCATTGCTCTGGTGATCACCATGTCCCTAAACTCGAATTGACCCGAACACCTCCAACGGTGGTGCTACCTACCTCTCAATGGTGGGATGGCACTACTTTCAAGGACATTTACACAGACGAATTCCTTAGGGTAGGTAGGTTCTCGTAGATACTTGCTCTCTTCAAAAACAAACAAAATCTTTTCACACCGACACTTTTCAAAAGCTTTCAAAACAATTTTTCAAACACTCTGACGCATGAGTCGATCTGAAATTTTTTAAAAAGAAACTTTTTTAGAACCCACATTGAAAAGCAAGCAAACATTTTGAAAACACATTGAGCAAGTATCTAAGAGCCCATGGATAACCATGGATAGAAAGGGTGCTAACACCTTCCCTTTCTATAATCTACCTCCCGAACCGAGAGCAATCTCTTTAAGGAATTTTTCTGTGCTTTTGTCCTTTTCATTTGGAGAAAATAAAAGACGGTGGCGACTCTTGCTTCCGCGACATTTCGCGAACCAGCGTTAAACAGTCAGTTCCAGATCCACCGATCACAGAACTGGCGACTCTGCTGGGGACTAAAACTTAAAGTGGGGTGTACCTTAGGGCTAGTTCATAACTGTGTTTTCAATTGTTTTCCTTGGGTGCTTTAAATTGTGGGTTGCTTGGGAGTTCTATAGATCCTAACCCGGATCTGGGGATACCTTCTTAGAAAGTAGCAACAAGACTGTGAGGGAACTGTGCGGGGTATACCGACATGGTTGAAACAGTCTGCTACGTTGATGTGGCACTTTGGTGTGTACCGGTAACCCTTGAGTTCAGTCAAGGAGAGTACGGGGCCTCCGCGTGGTGTCGTGAAGCATCAACAGACCTTAGGAACCTTAATTGAACTATCTTGGCCTCTTTAGGGTAGTGAGATAACTGACTTTGGTGCAGTCCGAGGTTGGTTGATACTCGATACTACACTCAATTGAGGGTTGCTTTCCTGGAATATTTCGGTCGCCAGTTCAGTGGCTAAATCGAAACGATGAACAATGAAAGCAATCCAGTGATATTGGGACCCTTAGAACCCGGTTACTTCTAATAGGACAGGTTGAGCCCACCAACTTCAAGAGGGTAATACCCAGACCCCATGCTGGCCTAAAACTCTAAGGGCTTCTCTTGTGTGACTTGTGTGCCTTCGTACTTGACTACTTGCATGCTTGTTATCTGACCCTTGATGTCTTGCAGGTTTTGTTCATAGTCCTTAATTGGGACTTATAACAGGGTGTACTAACCACTTGCAGGTTCTGTTTATAGTCCTTAATTGGGACTCATGACAGGTTTTACTTAGGTTTCTTGCAGGTCTTGTTTATAGTCCTTAATTGGGACTCATGACAGGGTTACCAAATTTCTTGCAGGTCTTGTTTATAGTCCTTAACTAGGACTCATGACAGGGTTTACCAAATTGCTCGCAGGTTTTGTTTATAGTCCTTAACTGGGACTCATAACAGGGTTTACTAAATTTCTTGCAGGGTTTGTTTATAGTCTTTAATTGGGACTCATAACAAAGTATACTGAATTTCTTGCAGGGTCTGTTTGTAGTCCTTAATAAGGGCTCATAACAGGGTTTACCTACATCACCCCATGCATAGCATGACATCATACCATTGCATACGCCCTAACCCATTTCAAGGATCTCAAGGGCTTGTGATGCAGGTCATGATGAACAACTATCCCAGCAAGGGGCAAAGAGGATTTATTTTCCCCTAGCCAGGGTTGTCAGGGGCTATGACCCACTGGATATGGTGAGCCTTTGACCCTTGAAGAAGGGCTCTCTACAACAGGAAGTTCCTTCAATCAAGTTGCCAGTTTCCAACTCTAACAAGTTTCTCTGTTTACCCTGCGAGGTCCTTGAAAACATTACATGCATGTCATACATCTCATTGCATTGCAGGTATCCCTTGACAGGTTGCTTACCCTTCCTCGCTGTTTATTTCAGCCGATCGCCATGAATCCTGAATCATCAGCCGAGCAGACTATCAAGGACCTCCAGGCCCAGAACGCCCAGTTCCAAGAGCTGATCATGAATTTGACTCAGGGGCAACAAGACCTGAAGGCTCTCCTCTTGAAGAAGGACAAGAAGAAGAAGAGGACTGTCTTGTTCAGCCCTAGGCGCAGATCTGGGAATACACCGCAAGTTGAAACTGAGAGGACAACCCCATCTGTGGGAAAAAGCAGTCATCCAGAGGAAAGGGTGCCCAGTCCAGTGGTCTCTGACAATGAAACAGATTTCGACGACGAACAGTATCCTCCGGCTGAGGACAAGTACAAACAGTTGGAGGATAGGATGAAGGCTATGGAGGTGCAACAGGCACCTGGGCTGGATCTTGGAGATTTGGGTCTGTCAACTGGTGTGGTTATTCCCCGGAAATTCAAAGCACCATCCTTTACTAAGTATGACGGGGCGTCCTGTCCCAAGCTGCATCTAAGGTCCTATGTTCGGAAGATTCAACCATATACGGTGGACAAAAACTTGTGGATCCACTTCTTCCAGGAAAGTCTTTCAGGGACTCACCTCGAATGGTTCTATCAACTGGATGGGACCAAAGTTCGTAACTGGGAGGAGTTGGCTACTGCTTTCTACAAGCAGTATCAATATAATGCCGACCTTGCTCCTACGCGTACCCAACTCCAGGGTATGTCGTTAGGATCAAGTGAAGGTTTTAAAGAATATGCGCAGAAATGGAGGGATCTCGCTGGAAGGGTACAACCACCTCTGACTGATCGGGAACTTGTGGACATGTTCTTGGGGACCTTGTCTGGTCCATTTTATAACCACCTGATTGGGAATTCGTCTGCTGGATTCACAGATCTTATCTTGACTGGAGAGCGAATAGAAGCTGGCATCCGGTCTGGGAAGATTCAAGAAGCTGCACATTCTGATAAGAAGCCTCATCAGGGGAAGAAAGAATCCAATGCTGTGCACGGTAAAAAGAGCCGTCATGAGGCAGGGGCAATCCAAATCTCCAATCCCGGACCTGCTCAACAAGGACAGGGGCAGCAGCGCAAGGAGAAACGACAGTATACCAAACTCAACATGTCGCTGGATCAAGCACTGCAACAACTGTTGAAGACAGGGCTGATCACCTTAAGGGCTCCTCTTCGGAATCCGAACACTTCTGCTCCCAACTATCATCCCAATGACAGGTGCGCATATCATTCAGATAGCCCGGGGCATACTACAGACAATTGCTGGCCTCTTAAGAATAAGATTCAAGATATGATCGACGCTGGAGAGATTCAGTTTGAAGTGTCTGAGACTCCGAACACAATCACTGCTCCGTTGCCCAATCATTGAAGACCTTTTGTTTATTTGAATTTTTGAGTTGTATTTTTCTTTGCTTATACAAACAATTAATGTCATAGCAAACTCTTTTATTCTATTAATGCATCGCATATGTCTGTTTTGGAAATTAATACAATTATTTTCATTATGTTCAAATATCTTTTCATATTTTTTTCTGATGTCAACTCTCGGTTAATAATTCTAAGCCTCTTGAGGGAGGATGACGAAAACGATACCACGATCTTTACAGTATGCTTTTGAACAGACCCCGCTGATGAGGTACAGGCATTGTTTCAACCCCTAAACACTGGAGTTATAAGGATGATAATCCCTCGTCAACCCCTCTGAGCCAAAGAAGTAGGAGTTTTTATTTTCGAAAATTAAAACCCTTTATCATAACCCGGGGCAGGGTAGTCTTCTCAGTTGATCCAAGTGCATCTTTACAAAACGAACAAAGACAGTGATGGTTCAGAACAATCAAAAGGACAGGAAGTCATCATCAAAATTCATAAATGAAAAGCCCAAAAAGTCTAAACCTATGAAAAGAGACTTATGAAACTGGGGCATCCCGCTGACTGTAATTCCAAAAAAGGAAACAGTTCAGGCAAAAAAGAAAGGGATAACAAAATCAAGAAAGAGGTCTCACAAACCCTCAACCAAAACAAAAATGACTGCCCATTCAAAATAAGTTATCAACATCTGAACCATTATTGGAACATCAAAGCAAAGACTCAAGCAAGGTCTAGCGCACGATCAACTGAGTTTAGGTTTGGAGAACATCACGAAGAGCGGGTGGGTACAAATACTTTGAGCCTTTATCCTTTGTTTCTTAAACCGTGAACCAGGCCACGTTATAACCCTTAAAAGTCCTAGCTGAAGCATGGGTTAGGTCGAAAGCATACTGTTACGAAAGGTATCCTGACTCCTTAAGGCCTACGGTAAATACGGAGTTGACATCACGTTTTACAAACAATCACTTGTTTTATGAAAAAAGAATGCATTTTCAAAATCTTCAAGACAGACATAAGCTTGGCATTTTTAACATAACTTTGTTTGCATATGACTTTTTGTTTGAACAGCAGGGAACTTCGCACGATGAATGCCTAATGAACAGAAGTACCTCCAATCAAGGGGCATGGCACGACTATTGTCCATCATCTGGGGCAGTCCAATCAAGATTTGGAGAATCTCTCAAAGGCCAAATAGCCTGGGGCAAATCTCCGCATGAGTCACCTGGGGCATTTCAACAACGAATCTTGCCTGATCAAATCCCTTGTGGTGGCATGGCAAAACACTTCTAACAGGGGCAACTCCCTACTTTCTGAGAACGGACATAGTCGGAAAAGATACTACGCAAAATCAAAGACCCGCTAGGTTGACACACCTAGGCAAAAATAAGGGCTTCCCGGCGAACCAAAAGGGTTCGGGCAAAATGAAGGGATGAAAAAGAAAAAAAATTTGTACACCCGGCAAGTCGAAAACCTGAAAAGGCGGCTTGGGCAAAAATGGGTATCCCGGTGGACTGAAAACCCGAAAGGGTGGTCCAGGCAAAAATTAGGGATCAAAGCGTACGACTATGTCCTGTCACCTCGTCACCTGCCTACCAGAAGAAGGTCTGTCCATCAACAAGCTATCAGCACCTCTTAGGTCTTCCTCTCCCACCTCAGAAACAAGGGCAATAAGGAGTTGTCTAAGAGCAATCTAATTGTTCTATCCTCCAAGGTATCAAAACAGGTTTGGCTGAAGAACATAACCAGCACCTCAATCCCCCAGAGAGTAAGTCAGCAGTCAGTACACTCTTCTTCAAACAAAGTTATCAAATCTTAAGGAAGTTGAGTATCCTCCAGCAGATCTCAACATTTCCCCCAGCAGTACATATATTCATAACAAGCATCCCCGGCAGTCTTGGTCTAAAGATTGTTCCCCGGAGGTATATCAAACATTCAGTGGAGTCACTTCCCCCGATACATCTCAAAACTTCCCCAGGAGAGTCCAATCAAGGTTTCCCATGAAAGTTGGAATCCATCTCCCCAGGCGGTAAGCTTATCCCCAGTAGATTCTGGAAGCTTATCCCTCTCAGAGCACGAACGCATCGTCCGGCTTTATTTAAAGAGTTATTTCCTTAACAGGATATAACTGGGTTATCCTCAGCCAAAAGCCACGGAAAGATCGTCGTCGACGCAATTTTCTTACCCCCAGCGAAGTCTATTCATACTTCCAATACAGCAAGGTATCCTCAACGAATCATCCTCAACAATTCAGCAAAAGCATCTCCCCACAGAGCATTTCTCCCCAACATGGTCGCTAGAATATCTTTTTCTCCCCGCAGAATCCTCCATTCGCCAAGTTTATTCCCCAACGGAGTTATCTTCGTCTATTGGAATTCTTGCAACTATTCTTCAACATCAGCCCAGGATACGACTTCCCGGCACCCGTCAAGGATTTATTTTCTTAGACAAACATACATTCATAAAACGTCACATACATCATTATAGCATGCATATGCATCATACTACACGAATCTCATTGATTTTTGAAGACATACGGTTCATGCATCATGATTTTGCATCCAATTATGTCTCGCCTTTTCAGGAAAAAGATCAATACAAAAATGACTACTATCAACTATCGCAATTCATTCTAGATATAGTTTCAGATGTAAACCCAGCGATGGTGACGTTCTGATGTTGCTTCCAGATTCCCTTCTAGATATAGTTTCAGATGTAAACCCAGCGATGGTGACGTTCTGATGTTGCTTCCAGAATTCCTTCTAGATATAGTTTCAGATGTAAACCCAGCGATGGTGACGTTCTGATACTGCTTCCAGATTTCCTTCCAGATATAGTTTCAGATGTAAACCCAGCGATGGTGACGTTCTGATACTGCTTCCAGAATTCCTTCTAGATATAGTTTCAGATGTAAACCCAGTGATGGTGACGTTCTGATACTGCTTCCAGAATTCCTTCTAGATATAGTTTCAGATGTAAACCCAGCGATGGTGACGTTCTGATACTGCTTCCAGATTTCCTTCCAGATATAGTTTCAGATGTAAACCCAGCGATGGTGACGTTCTGATACTGCTTCCAGATTTCCTTCCAGATATAGTTTCAGATGTAAACCCAGCGATGGTGACGTTCTGATACTGCTTCCAGATTTCCTTCCAGATATAGTTTCAGATGTAAACCCAGCGATGGTGACGTTCTGATACTGCTTCCAGGTATCCTTCAGATATAGTTTCGGATATGATCCAGATATGGTGACGTTCTGATGCTGCTTCCAGATCTCCTTCCAGATATAGTCCAGATGTAAACCAGATATGGCAACATTCTGTCACTTATTCCAGTTGAAGATATTTCAAGACCTCCTCTAGTCCAGCTAAATCGATGCCCAACAGATTTTTTCTGATAAAGACTCAGCAGTCCCCTATGATTCCCTCTCCAGCAGTGTGTGAGGTAGTAATCCCTTTTTCAGATGTTTCCCTCTCCGACGATGAGTGTGAGGTGATATTCTCCCTATGGTTCCCTCTCCAGCGGTGTGTGAGGTAGCAATCCCTTTTTAGATGGTCCCCTCTCCGACGGTGTGTGAGGTGGTAAGTCCTTTTCAGATGTTTCCCTCTCCGATGTTGAGTGAGGTGATCATCCCTTTCAGATTATAATTGCCTATGGTTCTCTTCCCGATATTGCAAAGATGGTAATTCTCGCCAAGATTTTTCTCAACGAGCGTTGTTGAGATTAAAGTCATCCAAGGTTCTCTTATCATTCATGCTAAGGTGGTAACCATCCCTGGTTCATTCATCAGCGTTTGAAGCTCCGGACTCAGCTCCTGTAACCAGTCAGGACATATTTATACCAAGCATCTAAAATCAACTCCTGCAACGTGTCAGGTACTCATTTGTTCTTTTGCAGGTATACAGGTTCTAGCGAAGGAATCTCTTACGCAATCAACATCCAGATGGCATCTATAAGCCCATCATCCTATCCAGCAATCTCCAAATGGCATCTATAAGCCCATTCCCCCATCAATGTTACTATGTGAGCGCAAATTTCTGGGCACTCTAGTGTCCAATCATCTTTTACCCTCGGATTACGAAAGGCACGTCTGCCAATCTGCATCCTCAGGTCTAAGAAGATTGAACAGGGGCAACTGTTGTACCCCAAAATTTGCCCTCCCATATTCATCAAAAAAATGGCCAAGCCAAGTCACAAAATTCCCCAAGGGTTGTGCAGCTCAACTGTCTCCTATACAGTCAAAACTAGGGTTTGAGTTCTGATCAAGAAATTGAAGGTTTCAAAGGCCCAATCAAGTCTCATATGCTTACAAAGATGGTCAAACATCCTCATATCAAGTTTCAAGGCATTCAGCTCAAAATTGCACAGTCAAAACCCTAGATTGCACTACAGTCAACTGTAGGGGCAAAATGGTCATTTGACAGTCAAAAGTTCAAATTTTTGATCAACATATCATTTTGAAGCCACAAACATCATTTGATCAATGCTTGATCATGATTCTCAAAATTTGGCTCAGAAAATCATCAAGATGCAAAAGTTACTATATTTGGACAGTTGAAAAAGTCAACTGAAATTGACCAGGGCATAACTTTCACATGGATTATCAGAAAAATTCCATCCAAATCTCATTTTGAAGAGAAAGACATTTCCTACAATTCATATTCATATTTCAAGTCCAAGAAATGCTCTCACAAAAAGTTATCAATTTCAACATTATAGGTCATTTTCAAAAGTCAACAAAAAGGGACTTTAAGTCAAAGGCCATAACTTGAGATTGGTAAATCAAAATGACATGGGACCAAAGGCATTGGTTAAAGGACTCAAAGACCTTTCCAAAATGTCCAAGAACATGTGAAAAGCTTAAAAATTGAGCAAGTTATGCCTTGTGGAAGTTGGGAAATTTTTGGGAATTTTGAAAAGTCAACAATGGTTCAAATGACCTAAAAATGCAAATGGGCCCATTTTTCTTCCAAGTTTCTTCATGCCAAGCCTATGCACGACCATTAGGCCCAAAGGGAAGTATTTTCATATTTTTTAATTATTTATTTGAATTTATATTAATATTAATTCATTTAAATTATTTTAATACATGAAAAATATAAACCTAACCTAAAAAAATCTTTTTATGCACATTCCAAGGTCAATATTTCGTGCACATCTTAAATAGGCAAGTTTTGGTCTAATTGGAGGCAAATTGATACAAAATGTACATGATAAGATTCAAAAAAATCCTTAAGCAAATCAAATCTTCAATCAAAGATTACAAGGGATTTTATGCAGTTTTCTTGACCAAAATTGTTCTATACATATTCAAGGTCACAAACCTAATGCAAAAAAACGGCAAGCTGCGCCCCAAGAACCATTTGCACATTGAAATTTTTCATAAAAACTCAAGAACTGAAAAGTGCCTTAGAGATCGATTCAAGCCTCCAAAACCATCTCAACAGCTTGCCAAGGTTGTCTTGAACACGTTCCAATCAACAACAACAACCAAAACCTCAAGAATTGGTAGATTAAACTGGAACTGTACAGCATGAAACTCACAATCGTATTTTCCATTCTAAGCATTATCATTGCATTCTAATTACGGATTCTTGTTCTTTGTGGTGTTTTAGAACTAATCATCATATTTAATTTGATTTTCCTGTTGTCTATAAGGATTTGCCATGCGCGATTTTTAGGTTTTTGCAGGATGGTAATTTAGGGCTTTAGCGATAAAGAAAAATTCGCCCATGAAAGTATGTCCATTGCATTCAGCTCCCCAAGACGAAGAGATTCATGGGGTCGCGATCAATTTATATATGCCATAGCGCTAGTCGCTATTTTCTGGTAGCTAGCCTAATGCTACGCTTCAAAAACCGTGGCCAATGTGTTTAGTGGTTCAGGAGGACGAAGACGATGGTGTCGTGTCACACGGGGACAGGCCAATTCAAATTTGCGCGCGTTTTAATTACTATGCATTGGTTTTGTTTTTTTATTATTTGTTTACCATAATATATTAAATGAAATACAAGTGGCTCAGTGGACAGGGATGCGTGCATGTGACTCTCATGACCTGGGTTCAAGTCCCAGGTCTGGCAAAATTCCATGTTATTTTTCAATAATTGATCCTATGCAGCGCTAACGTCCCAGGATACTATGCACACTCAAAAATTAACTAGCCACGCGTCCTGGAGATCTAATCGAAGGTTCAAGTTGAAGGCATATCATGGATGTAAGTCAACATAGCTGTAGGCCGTCCAAAAGGTCAACGAAACTCAAGGCTAATGGGCCAAAATTCCAGGCCTAAACCTCCAATTTTGGGACTACACCCCACCCTGGTTTGCCTTCCCTAATCTTTTTATTTATTTTTATTCTTGTTTTAATAATTACTTTTATTTAATTATGTTTATTTAATTAATTATTTTTAACAAAATACAAAAACACACAAAAATCAGAAAAATATAAAAAATATAATATTTATTTTATTATGATTATTTTCAAATAAACATGTAAATAATTTAGTAAATTAGGTTATAAGTTTAATTCTTTTTTTAACAAAAATGTAAAAAATATAGAATTAGGTTAATAAACACTTTTTCTTCCTTTTAATTTTTTCCCTTTTTTTTCACAGTAATAATTATTTATTTATTTATTTTTTATATTAAATTGCACATAAATAAATTAGGGTTTAATATAGATTATATTTTAATTCTTTCATAATAAATAAAAATATTAGAATTAGGGTTTGCCGTTTAATTTAATTTCAATTAACTCCTTTTCCTCATTAAATCTAAAAAATACAAAATGCCAAAAAAACATTTAATCACTTAATTTTTAATTCTCATTAACCATTAATATTTTGCAAAAGGGTCCAACGCCCTAGTTTCGTTTCAATTCCTTTATTTCGCGCATTTATTTTATAATCGTTTAAATAATTATGTAATTGTCCCTAAGCCTTGTAACTTTACCTTTTCGCACTTTATTTTTCCGCTTTATTTATTTTCCGCTAAATCGGGTCCGGTTTAATTTTGGCGATGTGGACCCGCGCCATTTGTAATAACCTTAGATTTATTTTCCCGCAAATATAACTGTTAAATATGCATGCAAGAATGAATGGCCCTTAATTAAAATCAAGCGTATAACACAATAAACATGACAAGACAAATAACTGAAACATGACACACAAATCACACACCACCCCTAGGGTACGCCTCACTGTTGCCTTGCCTCGAAAGGTGATCGTCGAGTAGAGGATGTTTTAGTAAGTCCTCATGATCCGGGAACCTGGCATGAGGGTAGCTTCTAAGGTGTCTTCCCATTGCTCTGGTGATCACCATGTCCCTAAACTCGAATTGACCCGAACACCTCCAACGGTGGTGCTACCTACCTCTCAATGGTGGGATGGCACTACTTTCAAGGACATTTACACAGACGAATTCCTTAGGGTAGGTAGGTTCTCGTAGATACTTACTCTCTTCAAAAACAAACAAAATCTTTTCACACCGACACTTTTCAAAAGCTTTCAAAACAATTTTTCAAACACTCTGACGCATGAGTCGATCTGAAATTTTTTAAAAAGAAACTTTTTTAGAACCCACATTGAAAAGCAAGCAAACATTTTGAAAACACATTGAGCAAGTATCTAAGAGCCCATGGATAACCATGGATAGAAAGGGTGCTAACACCTTCCCTTTCTATAATCTACCTCCCGAACCGAGAGCAATCTCTTTAAGGAATTTTTCTGTGCTTTTGTCCTTTTCATTTGGAGAAAATAAAAGACGGTGGCGACTCTTGCTTCCGCGACATTTCGCGAACCAGCGTTAAACAGTCAGTTCCAGATCCACCGATCACACGTAGCATCTTTTCACTATGTCTGTATTGACAGGGTGAGGAAGGTCGTCACCATCCGTGGTGGTTAGAATCATAGCTCCTCCCGAGAAAATGTTCTTAACCACAAATGGCCCTTCGTACGTGGGGGTCCATTTGCCCCTAGGATCACCTTGCGGTAGTATGATGCGTTTGATCACTAGATCCCCGACTTGATATTCTTGACGTTTGACTTTCTTGTTAAAAGCCTTGATCATTCGCTTTTGATACGTCTGACCATGACAGATAGCAGTAAGTCTCTTTTCATTGATTAGATTCAGCTGATCAAGTCGGGTTTGGATCCAGTTGTCTTCGTTCAAACTCGCATCCTTTATAATCCTGAGAGAGGGTATCTAGATCTCGATGGGTAGGACTGCCTCCATGCCATACACCAAAGAGTAGGGTGTTGCCCCTGTCGACGCCTGTGCTGAGGTACGGTACCCATGAAGAGCGAATGGTAACATCTCGTGCCAGTATTTATATGTTACCGTCATCTTTTGCACAATCTTTTTGATGTTCTTGTTAGCCGCTTCAACAGCGCCATTCATCTTCGGTCGGTAGGGAGAAGAGTTATGATGTTGTATCTTGAACTGTTTACAGAGCTCGGTGATCATTGTGTTGTTGAGATTTGTACCATTGTCAGTAATAATTCTCTCTGGGACGCCATATCAACAGATCAGATTATGTCGGATGAACCGCGCCACGACGTTCTTGGTCACTGTAGCAAAGGAAGTTGCCTCAACCCACTTCTTAAAGTAATCAATGGCTACCAGAATGAAACGATGCCCGTTAGATGCAATAGGTCTGATCTTGCCGATCATGTCGATGCCCCACATCGCAAAAGTCCAGGGAGCCGTCAAAACATTCAGGGGAACTGGAGATACATGCACCTTATCAGCATAGACTTGGCACTTATGACAGGTTCGAGAGTGCTGATAACAATCGGCTTCCATAGTGGACCAGTACTAACCTGCCCTTAAGATTTTCTTCGCCATGGTATGTCCACTGGAATAAGTTCCGAAGGTACTTTCATGTAACTCTGCCATGATCCTTTCTGCCTCGCTTTTGTCTACACACCGCAGTAAGGTTGAATCTTGGTTACACTTATAGAGGATTCCATTACTGATGAAGAACTTCCCAGCGAACCTTCTCAGAAACTTCTTATCATTAACAGATTCCCCCTCGGGGTATTCTTGATCCTCAAGATACCTCTTTACCTCGTGAAACCATGGTTTATCTGCTACCTCTTCAGTCTCAATGTCACAGCAATGTGAGGGTTCGTCCAACCTCTCAATGGTAATCTGGGGAGCATCATTGTCCCACCTAACCTTGAACATAGAAGACATGGTAACTAGCGCGTCCGCTAACTGGTTCTCCTCTCGTGGGAAATGTTCAAAGGTCACCTCCTCAAAGTGTGGAAGCAATGTCAGTACATACTCTTTGTAAGGAATGAGATTCGGGTGCTTCGTATCCCACTCGCCTTTGATCTGACTTATTACCAGAGTGGAATCTACGAATACACTCAAGAACTTAATCCTCAGGTCAATAGCATCTCGAAGACCCATGATACACACTTCATACTCCGCCATATTGTTGGTGTAGTTAAAACATAATCGGCCGGTGAATGGAGTATGACAGCCCTCAGGAGATATAATTACAGCGCCAATACCATTGCCCAATGTGTTTGAGGCTCCATCAAAATACATAGACCATCGGGATCCCTCCTCGGTTCCTTTATCCGGTCCAGGTTCTTTGCAGTCGGTTACCAACATGATATTCTCATTCGGGAACTCGAAATTCATAGATTGGTAGTCATCCACGGCCTGATGCGCCAAATGATCCGCCAATACACTCCCCTTTATTGCTTTTTGGGTTGTGTGTTGGATGTCATACTCGGTTAAGATCATCTGCCATCTTGCTATTATTCCGGATAAGGCAGGCTTCTCGAAAACATACTTGATCGGATCCATCTTTGATATCAACAGAGTAGTGTGAGTCAGCATATACTGTCTCAGTCAGCGAGCAGCCCATGCCAAAGCGCAACAAGTTTTCTCGAGAAATGAGTATCGGGTCTCACAGTCGGTAAATTTTTTGCTAAGGTAATAAATGGTGTGCTCTTTTTGACCAGACTCGTCATGCTGCCCCAGCACACACCCCATTGAACTGTCTAGCACTGTCAGGTATAATATCAAAGGTCTTCCTTCAACTGGAGGCATCAAAATTGGTGGTTCTTGAAGGTATTCCTTGATTCTTTCAAAAGTAGTCTGGCATTCATCATTCCACTTTACCACTTGATCTTTCTTCATCAGCTTGAAGATTGGCTCACAAGTAGCAGTCAGATGTGAAATGAACCTGGCGATGTAATTTAGACGTCCCAAGAAACCTCTAACTTCCTTCGCTGTGCGGGGAGCCGGCATCTCTTGTATGGCTTTTACCTTTACAGGGTCTACCTGAATACCTTTGTCACTGACACCAAAACCCATAAGCTTACCAGACCTTACCCCGAAGGTATACTTGTTCGGATTCAACCTCAACTTGTACGTCTTCAACCTGTCAAACAGTTTCTGGAGATGATCAAGGGGCTCTTCCTCAGTCTGGGACCTAGCTATCATGTCATCAACATAAACCTCGATCTCATGGTGAATCATATCGTGGAACAAAGCGACCATGGCGCGCTGATAAGTTGCCCCAGCATTCTTCAATCCAAAAGGAATTACCTTGTAATAAAAGGGGCCCCACTATGTAACGAAGGTTGTCTTCTCCATGTCCTCAAGAGCCATCTTGATCTGGTTGTATCCAGAAAAACCATCCATGAAGGAGAAGATCTTATGTTGCATGGTGTTGTCGACTAGAACATCAATGTGAGGAAGTGGGAAGTCATCCTTGGGGCTTACCCTGTTCAGATCTCTGTAGTCCACACACATCTGTACCTTACCGTCCTTCTTAGGCACCAGAACGACGTTGGAAACCCACTGCGGATAAGTAGTGACAGCTAAGAATCCTGCGTCGAACTATTTCATGACCTTTGCTTTGATTTTCTGACATTTCAGGGCGCATGCGGAGGACCTTCTGCTTTACCGGAGGGCAGTCTTCTTTGGTCGGCAGGAGATGTACCACAATATCAGTGTCCAAACCAGGCATGTCTTCATAGGACCAGTCGAAGATCTCAACATAGTCGTGTAGCATCTGTATTAACCTCTGTTTGATACTAGGCTCCAGATTCGCACCTATTTTAACCTCTTTCTTGTCTTCCTCTGTACTCAAATTCACTGACTCAACCGGCTCTTCATGAGGCTGTATGGCCCTCTCTTCCTGCTGCAATAGTCTAGCAAGTTCTCCAGGCACCTCACAATCATCCTCGCCTTCGTCCTCGGCTTGGTTGATCGGATTTTTGAAGTCATAACTGGCAGTAGCAGAGTTATTATCAATGGGATCTAGAGTGGATACGGATCTGCAGTATGATACGTGAGTGTGTGTAAGAGAATAGCTATTTTGATAAAGTGAGACAAAAAAGAAAAACAAGGAGCGCAAAATTTGTAATGCAAGAAACGTCCAATGTTTTATTAATGATATATGAAATGACAAATAATAGCCTTCACAAGCAAAGCTAAGGTGCCTCGGGCAAGACACCGGGCCGTAAAGTTTCAAATTGTTTATTACAAATCTTAAAACAAATGAGCCAATTATTGCAGAATAAAAGAAACAGGTATGAAGTCCCTTGCCGTCCAGTTATTCAGTCCATCGTTGGTTGTTGGGTAGATCCAGCTGTCGATGTCTGAATCTTCTTCATTGTCCTCAATTGCATTAACTCCCCGATTGCTGATGTGTAGAGGAGGTCTTCCAATCCGTGCGTGCCTAACAGCCCGTTGAGCCCCTTCTTCAACCACAACCCTGACGTCCTTGAGAGAAGCCATCTTCAATGGAGGTTTGTTGGTGGTAACTTCAGTTGATGCCAAGACCTGAGGGACCTCTTTGAAATTCTGACAAGGAGTTTCTATGAATTCCCTGTCCATCTCTACGTAGCAGAAGGAATTGAGGTGACTCACCATATATTCTTCTTCACCTTGCACTGTGACAATCTTCCCCTTCACTGGGTACTTCAGCATTTGATGGAGCGTGGAAGTAACTTCCTCAGCCCTATGGATCCAAGGATGACCCAGCAAGCAAGAATATGATGGCCTGATGTCCATTATGTAGAAGGTGGGCCCAAAGGTCTGAGAACCCACTTTGACAGGGATGTCCTCCTCCCCGTGCACCATTCTCTTTGATCCGTCAAAAGCCCTTACCACAATGTTACTAGGCTTTAGAGTCAACCCCTTGCAATCCAAACGGTCCAACGCCTTTTTCGGCAGAACATTCAGCAAAGACCCGGTATCTACCAACACATGCGCCATAGTGGTTCCCCTGCACTCAATCGAGACATGCAGAGCATCATTCTGATTCCTCCCTTTAGGGGTCAGATCTGCATCTGAAAAATCGAGCTCATTGTCAACAGTCAGGATGGCCACACAATCTTTGAACTGATCTGCTGAAGTTTCCTGCGGCACATGCGCAGTCTTGAGAAATGCAATCAAATCCTTCCCATGGGCTTTAGAACACAACAGCAAAGACAACATGGAGATCTTTGACGGGGTCTGCCCCAGCTGCTCGACCATATTATAGTCGCTCTTCTTGATAATTTTCACTATTTCCTCTATTTCTCGTTTAGAGGCTTCCACAACGATTTTCTTTGGTGCCTCCGTCCGGGCAGGTTCACCTATGATTTCCTTGCCCCGAGTCCCATATGGCTCAGCAGCAGGGGTGATAACTGGAGTAAGAATAGGAATAGTTACAGGTGTACTAACTGGAGTAGGAACAGGAGAAATGTCAGGAGTGCTGGTTAGAGCAACAGTTGGAATAACAGTATGCTTGATGATAGTCTTTGGGGAAATCTCGGGAGAGAAGACCCTTCCACTTCGGGTAACTTTACTAGTCCCGACAATATTACTGACATCAGTATCAGCTTCTTCATTCTTCAGATCTTACTTAATACCATGATAGTACACATCAGCACCGTAATGCCATGGGACAGCCTTATCTGAGGTGTACGGGATGGGACCAGGAAAAGTGATTATTAGCGGAGCAATTCTTTGAACAGGTGTAATCCTAACAGGTCTTCTCGAGGAAACCTTGGAAGGATTGGAGGAAATGGTTATATTGACAACATCTTCATTTGGAACAACAGGAGTCATAGTCTTCTCAAACAAAATTTCTTTATTATCCATCAGGCGCTGAACACCTGACTTCAACAAACAGCAACCAGTAGGTATAATCGAACACATGTGGCAACCTTCACCACAACTCGGAAATAAACCGGCCAACAGCAAATTCTTCTTAACAGTCATAAGAGGAGTAGAAATTTCTTCAACAGAGGTCACAAACAAATTGGTGTCAACAGCATTAACTCCACGACCATGTTTGGGCATGGGAGCAGTTATAACATTCGGCTTTTCTGGAGCATCAAACTCTATCTCCTTGGCTTCAAGCAGATATTGTACTTTGTTTCTCAGAGCCCAGCAATCATTCGTATCGTGACCTGGACTCTTAGAATGGTAAGCGCACCGCGCGTTGGGATTGTATCTGGGAGAAGTAGTGTTTGGATTCTTGGGAGCCTCTCTCAAGGTTGCCAAGTTGGATTTTAGTAAATAAGGTAGAACTTCAGCCAAAGTCATGCTGATGCGGGTAAACTGTTGTTGTGGTCTTTCCACCCTTTGTTGATTGTTGCGTTGTGGAGCAACGGCGGGTCTTGGTATCACTACAGCATTTACCATTTGACGGTGCTCATATCTGCTTTGGCCCCTCGGGCTATAGACTGCACTGGCTTCCTTCTTACCAGCAAAAGGTTTCTTTACCGAACTCGAAGAGGCATCCTTCTGTATTTTACCACTTCGAATTCCAGCTTCTACTCTCTCTCCAGTTAAAAGCAGCTCGGTGAAACCAGATAACGAGCTGCCGATTAAGTGATTGAAAATGGACCAGATAGCGTCCCTAGAAACATGTCAACCAACTCCCTATCAGACAACAGGGGTTGAACTCTTCCAGCTAAGTCTCTCCATTTTTGAGCATAGTCCTTAAAACCTTCACCTGCACCCATGGACATACCCTGGAGCTGAGTACGAGTGGGAGCGAGGTCGGCATTATACTGATACTTCTTGTAGAAAGCAGCAGCAAGATCTTCCTAGTTTCAGACACTGGCTCCCTCCAACTGGTAGAACCATTCAAGTTGAGTCCCTGACAGACTATCTTGAAAGAAGTGCACCTACAAATTTCTATCAGTTGTGTGGGGCTGGATCTTCCTGACATATGAGCGGAGATGGAGTTTTGGACAGGATACTCCATCGTACTTGGCAAAAACCGGAGCTTTGAACTTATGAGGGATGACCACTCCCGATACCAGTCCCAATTCCCCAAAATCCAAATCAGGGATCTTATGAACTTCCATAGCACTCAGACGGTCTTCTAACTGCTTGTACCTATCCTCATCAGGAGGATATTGCTCATCATTGTAATTAGTATCGTTGTCAGAAACTGCAGGACTAGGTTCCTTTTCCCTTTCTTGGTTTTCTCCGTCCTTGGATGAAGAGGTCATATCAGTTTGATGCTTCAACCTTTCTCCGAACCTTCTGCCCATATTCAGAATTCCGACCTTCTTATTCTTCTTCTTCTCTTTCAGAATAAGGGTCTTCAGACCCTCTTGCCCTTTATCCAGACTTATGAACATCTGTTGGAACTGGGCGTTCTGTACCTGAAGATCTTTGATGGCTTGATCGAAGACATTTCTGCTGAAATAAACAGCGAAGAAGATGAGAAACCTGTAGTGGTACCTGTAATGATGTGTATGATAATGGGATGCGCATGTAATGATTTCAAAGACTTTGGGAGATTTAAATTTGCAAACAAAAAATAAACAAAACTTTATTAGCTTAAACTTTGAAGGTTCACAATGCCTTTATGGCATTACAAAGAAGTAAATGAAAGAAATCTAAAACTAGAAAAAGCAAAATCAAAAGTCCCATGGATGCTTTCTCTTTGTGCTGATGTAATCATTGATCACTCTTTCTTCCTCGAGCTGCCTGGTGAGCTTCAAAACCTTCCTTTCTTACTCATGGAACTGCTCCCGGTAAGTATCCCGCTCATTCTTCAACTGAATCAAGACCTCTATAACTCCCCAAGATCAGTGGGCATGTAAGGATAGAGAACCGTGTAAGGAATACCTTCTTCATTAGTGGGCTCCACAATCACTGGTAATACGGCCTCATAAGGCATCACAAGCTTCTGGGCACGAGCTCGGACCCATTGGAGGTAAGGCTGTATAGGAAGGGAAGTATTTGGTCCCAACTCATGGGGGTCAGATCTGTTTACCATGCCCCAAGCTCGTATGAACCTCCAGCGATGCTCCTTAATATCATTCTTATAGTCGAATACAATGTCCTCGAGAAGTAACTCATGGGGACCATCTCTTCGAGCACGACCAAATTGTTGCAAAGCTAGACAAGGATTGTAAGTTATACCCCCTCTGATACCAAGTAATGGGACATTAGGGTATCCCCCACAGCGGTCAATAACAGCAGTTTCTTCCATAGCCCGGGAACACCAAAGAATATTCGTATGAGCAAGTGACATTATTCTGTACGACCAACCCAGACCTTCTTCGTTCTTCAGCACAAACTTAGGGAGGTGAGAAATAAACCACCTTGACAACAACGGCATGCAGCACATAAGAGTCCCTCTTCTCTTCATAGTACGAGTATGGAGGGCATGCAAGATATCTCCAAGCAAGGTAGGCACAGGGTTGCGAGAAAGGAAAATCTTGACAGCATTCACATCTACAAAGGAGTCCGGATTAGGGAAGAGAACTAAACCATAGATAAGAAGAGCCAAGACATCTTCAAAAGCTTGAAAATCCAAATCATCCCAGAATAGTTGAGCCTGGTCTATCAGAAATTTGGCTAGAAAACCTTCGACCCTGCTTCGAGTTTCCCAATTGGATACCACATCGGCCCGTTTTAAATGCAAAGCTGAGGCAATGTCTTCTGGCTTAGGAACCTCTTCCATACCTGTGAAGGGTACCTGTTCAAGAATGGATATACCCAATAGATGAGAGAATTCTTCTAAGGTGGGTACCAGCTGGTAATCTGGAAAGGTGAAGCAGTGATGCTTGGGATCGAAGAACTGAAATAGTACGCTCATCATTTGTTCATCAAGGTTTGAAGTAACCAGGCTGAGAAGTTGATCGTGTCTCTTAATAAAAGTAGAAGTTTCAGAAACTCTTGATGCTAGCTCTTTAAGTTGGGCAGGTATCTGCACAAAATTGATTCGGATGGTATTTCTGCGCACGGAAGCCATGATCTGCAAAACAGAACAAAGATAAATTCCTTGGTATTTGAAATGGTTAGTGTAATGAAGCATGAATGCCATGTTATGATGCATGATGTCATGATAAACCACAGGTATAGCAAACACAAATATTGCAAACACAGTCAAATCACACAAAGCCCTTAGGTTTAAGGCTTGCATAAGGTCAAAGGTAATACCCTCTTGAAGTTAAGTTGGTTCAAACCTGACCTAGAAAAGTAACCGGGTTATAGAGGATCTCAATATCACTGACCATCCTCCATCGGTCATGGTTTCAGCTCACGCAATCTTTTCTTGCAGCCGGAATTATTCTGAGAGTATGGTCTCAATGAGTATAGCATCGAGTATCAACCAGTTCTCAGCTCTACACCGAGGCCGGCTATCTCGCTACTTTCTAATGGCCAAGTTGGGCAATTAAAGGTTCTAAGGTCAGTTGATGCTTAACGACACCACGCGGCGGCCCTGTATTCTCCTCGTTTCTCCACAAGGGATACCGGTACCAACCAAAGTTCCACATCAACGTAGCTACTGCTTCAACTGTATTAGTCTATGCGTACAGTTCCCTCACAGTCTATTGCTACTTACCTAAAAGGCATTCCCCAGATCCGGGTGTAGGATCTATAGTAACCCCAAACAGAACCCTCAAAAATAAAGCAAACAAAGCAATCAAGAGAAGCAATTATGATAAACTAGATCCTAAGGTATACCCTACTTATAATTTATCCCCAGCAGAGTCACCAGTTCTGTGATACGGTGGCAGAACTGACTGTTTAATACTGGTTTGCGTTTTGCGTTTTTTATTCGCAAAATATCGCGGTAAGCAAGAGTCGCCACCGACTTTTATTTCATCCAACCGGAAAGGAAAAAAGTACAGAAAAAATCCTTTTTCGAGATTTTGAGTACGGGGGTAGATTATAGAAAGGGAAGGTGTTAGCACCATTTCTATCCATGGTTTTCCATGGGCTCTTAGGTACTTGCTCATTTTTAAATTTCTTGTGTTTGTGTGCTTTGTTTTTGAAAATGTTTTACTTCGTGATAACCCTTGTATCAGTCCACAAGAGTGTGACGAAGTTGTTTTGAAAAATTGTTTGAAAAGTGTAAGTGCAAAAAGTTTTGATTTAAGCAAGTACCTACTAGCATCTACCTACTCGAAAAAATATTGTTTCTATTTTTGTTTCCTTTAGACAGCGCTATCCTACTATTGAGGAGTAGGTAGCACCGTCGTTGGAGTTGTAAGGGTCAATTCGAAAGGGACGTGCGGTCACTAAAGCAATATTAGGATACCTTAGTAATAACCCTAGAGTCTTAAGATCTTATTCGAGGCAACATTTCCGAGGCAACATTTCGAATGGGACATTTGATCTTTTTTAGACAGGAGGGCAACCACTAAGACACCCTATGCTTAATGATCGTTTACCGAAGGCAACCGAAGTGAGAGTATACCCTAAGAGTGAATATGTGCGAGTGATTTGTTTCAGTTATTTATCTTTGCGCATTAAGGTTATCTAACCATTTTAATTTTGTCATGCATTCTTGCCATACAATCTTATTAGCATACATCTAGACAGTTAAATATTTGCAGGAATTAAAAGTGCGAGAAAATAAACCTAGCTATTACAAGGCTTCGGGTTACATCACCAAAAATCGGGGATTTAAACAGTAAATAAAAACCCTAAGTTAACTATTACAAACCATGAACAGTTACAAAATAATGGAAAAATAAAATAAGCGCGCGGCGAATTAAAAGCGAGGCGATTAGGGTTTTAACCCTTGGCTAGACCTAATTGCAATTGATTTAAAAATTGTTTTTTTTGTCATGTTTTGTCATTTGAGAAAATAATTAATAACTAAAAAAAAAGAAAATCCTAAGTTATGATTTTATATTAATTAAGAAAAATAACTAAGTTAACCTATTTTTGTGTTTTTGTTTGTATTTGAGAAAAAGAGAAAAAATTAAATCAAGAATTAACCTAATTTTCTATTTGATTTTAATTGTGAAAAAAAACAAATTAAAGTTACCATAAATTAAATTAAATCAATTAAATTAATTTTGATTAAAAAAACCTAATTCTAATTTTTTGTGAATTCTTGATTTTATGATTTTATAAAAAAAATTGACTTTAAAATAAAATAAATAAAGAATTAAGAATAAAGCAAAAATAAAATAAAAAGAAAAAATGAGGAATGGGCCTGATAGTGTTAGCATTTCTGAGGGTGTAGATCTGAATTCTTTTGGCCCAAATAGCATTAAGCCTGATCAGCACTGGATCTGGTAGGGGCGTTGACTTGAGGAGTATGGTGGTCTCTAATTGTTGGCACGTTGGATCTGGCTAGGGGCACATCAGATGGATGGATGTAAATGGAGCATGGTGGGCATTTGAGATTGTGAAGCACTGGATTGGCCTGCAAATGTTGAGAAAATAACAAAATGCACACGCTTGGGATCGAACCCAGGACGTGTGCATCAAAGGCTAACCTCTTCACCATCTGCGCTGGAATGTTAATTATGATAATAATGAAATAAATGAAACATAATGCAAACAACGCGCCACGCCTCCAAAACGCGCGAAAATTCAAATAGACCAGTCACACGCTGCCACGCCATTGTCTCCTTCACTGGCCTGTCGCTTTAGGTAGAACACTTTTACCTACGGACATTTGTGTGTAACTACAGACCTGTAACATTCAAAAATCGTGTACAGGCAATATAAATGAAAGGTAATGGTACCAATCAACTCGTCTCATCCTCACGAGCATCATGGTACCTGATTCAAGACTCAATTGTTCCTGTATTGAAAACCCCTAAAACGACCAAAGAAACCCTAGCAATGTCATGTGGTGATTCCTGCATTGCAAACGCAATTAAGTGGTACCAATAGCTCGCAAACACGATGATGAACAAGAATATATAATTAAAACATGCTTATGATGAGTAAATCAGTGAAATCTAATTCGAATTTTTAGAGCAAACTATGATGACTGTATGGTGCGATTCTGGGCATTTTGAAGCTTGCAAAGGATGTTGTTAGCTTTCTGAGATGTCTAGCAAGCGATTGGAATGGCTAGGAGGGCTTGAGATAGCCTGTGGAATGAAAACCAACTCCCACTTTTCTTTGAATTTTTCAGTTTTGTTCTGTGCTTTACACGACCTCTAACCCCTTTTTTTTAATCTGGAAAGCTTTATTATATAACCTAGAATGAATTAGGTTAACAAACTTGGCATGAATCTTTGCATTTATCCAAGATTTGATTTGATTTTCAAGTTGTATGATATGTTCCTATTTTGAGTCAAAACATGCCTTTCTTGTATCAATTGCCCTTGATTCGATTTTCTCTTGT
Source organism: Vicia faba (assembly GCA_948472305.1). Lineage (NCBI taxonomy): Eukaryota > Viridiplantae > Streptophyta > Magnoliopsida > Fabales > Fabaceae > Vicia > Vicia faba. Next base: position 180,451,222 of record OX451740.1, read on the forward strand.
TTACTCAGCATATCTTGATTTCCAAACTATCAAAAAAACAAATCAAATCATATCTTTATTAATTTTCATCATTTATTTGATTTAATTCACTTTTTAATTAATGAAAAATGAAAGTAAATTGAAAAATAAAGCATATCATGGGTGAGTGAACATTTGAGTCGTGGACCACATTATAATTGAGGTGCAAGCATAAAAATTTGGGGCCCTTTAGCAAAAAAATGCATATTTGAGCATATTTGACTTTTGGCAATTTTGCAAAAATAGTCAACTTGGACAATGCATAACTCCCTTAATTTTGACCCTAGAGATGTGTTCTTTGACTTTATAGAAAGCTTAGGATGTCCTCTAAGCAACCCTTTTGGTCTCATCTCAATTGAGTCTTCCATATTCATGTATAAAGCTTTTACCCAAAAGGTGTTTTTGTTGACTTTTCAAAAGGACCTATAATGTCAAAATTCATATCTTTTTGTGAATGCATATTCTGAACTTGGGATCTGAAGATTAATTGTAGGTAATTGAATCCTCTTCAAAATGAGCTTTGGATGGGTCATTTTTGATAAAGTATGAGAAAGTTATGCTTGGTCAAAGTTGAGTTGACTTTTCCTGTAAAACCCTAATTTAGCAACTTTTGGGTTTTGATGAATTGTGAGAAATCCTTGAGGAATCATGATCAACCCTTGATCAAATGATGGATAATACTTCAAAATGAGGATGTTGACCAAAAATCTTGAAGTTTGACTGTATGTGGGCCACAGTTGACTTTTGACCTAGTATCGTTGATTTTCAGGCATTTGAGCAATTGACTGAGCAAACTTCTTCTGCAAGGCTTGAAACTTGACATGGATGATCTTCAGAACATATTAGGACAATGGTGAGCATTTGAGTCCTTTGTGGTTCACCCATCTTGGTGAAGATGGAAACCCTAATTTAAGGTATACTGCCTTAGGAGAGAGTTTGTTTGGTCAACCCTTGAACTTCCTTGAGCAATTTGGGGACCTCCCTTGCCATGTGTTAAGAAATATAGGAGGGCAAATTTTGGGGTACAACACCATGATAGTACACATCGGTACCATAATGCCAGGGGACAGCTTTGTCCGAGACATACGGGACAGGACCCGGAATAGTGATTATCAGCAGAGCAATTCTTGGAGCAGATGTAATCCTAACAGGTCTTCTCGAGGAAACCTTGGAAGGATTGGAGGAAATGGTTATAATAGCAATGTCTTCAGATGGAACAACAGGAACCAAAGTTTTCTCAAACAGAATTTATTTGCTATCTATTAGGCGTTGAACACCTAATTTCAGCAAACGGCAACCAGAAGGTAGAAACGAACACATGTGGCAAGCTTCACCACAACCCAGAAATAAACCGGCCAATGGAAAATTCTTCTTGACAGTCATGAGAGGAGTAGAAACTTCATCAACAGAGGTAACAAACTGTTAGAACATAATTTAGTTCTACAGCCCAGCAAGAGTTTTGATGATAACAAACACATGATATAAAGAACAAATATGCTTGCTAATAATAACTATCTTTACATGCAGAAGTTCTGATGTGAAAAAGATGTTCTAATGCAACCGGAAGATCTGCCAGAACATCATCAGAAGTTCTGATTACGCAAGCACAGAAGCTGAATGGACTATGAAAGATTCAGCAGCATCAAATATGCATAACACGCTTATGAAGAAGTTCTGTTTGAACTTCTGAATGCATCAGCGCAGCAAATCAGAATATCTGATACTGTCTCCCAAGCGTTACAACTCCATCAATGCAAGATCATATGCAACGGCTATAATCAGACAAGTATCTCCTGTTTTGGAAAGCTCATTAAATGCGTGTTATGGACATACCAAAAGTACCTTCTTATGTCTCTATTGCAAAGCCTATATAAAGAAGACTAGAAGAAGAATTCGGAGAGATGAACAGAAACGCACAAAGCCAGTAAAGCTACAAACATTATTCATCTTCATCAATCCAATATTAATCTGTGTAATACATCACAAGTTTGTGATACTGTTTATTTAGAAACATCTCTGTACACTTTTGTTTAATTATCTGTTTAGTGAACTTCCTTGAGGAAACCGGGTTGTGGTTTCGGACTCAAGAAGGCTTTAGCAGTTGCTAAAGTAGTTGTAATATTCAGTTGAATATAGTGAATTAAGTCCTCGTTGGAGAGAGGCGAAATCACCTTGGCGGGTGGACTGGAGTAGTTTGAGGTCAAACGAACCAGGATAAAAATATCTTGTCAATTGCTTTAGATTTCAGTTTTACAATTCAACCCCCCTTCTTGTGTTTTTCACCCCTTCAATTGGCATCAGAGCGCCTGGTTCTGAGCTAAAACACTTAACCGTGTCAGTACAAGATCCAGCGTAAGAAAAACACTATGGTGGGAACGAGTCAGAACATCAGCATTAGTCCTCCAATATTTGACGGTGAAAATTTTGATTACTGGAAGGATATGATTAGAAGTTTCTTCCTAGCCTATGATGCTGACCTCTGGGATGTGGTAACTGATGGATACATACATCCTGCTGCTGAAAGCGGTCAGAAGATTGACAGGAAAGCAATGTCTGATCAGCAAAAGCGTGATTTCAAAGATCATCACAAGGCCAGAACGATTCTCCTGAGTGCCATCTCATATTCAGAGTATGAGAAGATCACAAACAGAGAAACAGCTAAAGACATGTTTGATTCTCTAAGAATGACGCATGAAGGAAACTTGCAAGTAAAAGAAACCAAAACCCTTGTGCTCATTCAGAAGTACGAAGCCTTCAGAATGGAAGAGGACGAAGACATTGAAACAATGTTCTCTAGATTCCAAACTCTGGTGGCAGGGCTAGAGGTGCTGGACAAAGGGTACTCAACTGCTGATCATGTAAAGAAGATCATCAGAAGTTTACCAAAACAGTGGAGGCCAATGGTCACAGCGCTGAAGCTTGCTAAAGATCTCAACAAAATCACTCTGGAGGAACTTATCAGCTCCCTCAGAAGTCATGAGATAGAGCTCGAAGATGATGAGCCTCAGAAGCAAGGTAAGTCTCTCGCTCTGAAATCTAACAAATATAAAACCAAAATTTTGCAGGCAGAAGCAGAAAACTTAAGAGAATCCTCATCAGAAGAAGAACTATCTTCTCTATCTATAAGAGTCAATCATCTATGGAAGCACAGGCAGAAGAAGAAAAGCTTCATGGCAACATGGGACGATTCAGACACCTCTGAAGCTGACTCAGAGTCAGATAATGAAAGAGAAAACACAGCTCTCATGGCAAACATATCAGAGGACACTGAAGCCTCTGGTTCAGACGTAGAATCACACACTGAAGAGGTATTCCCTAACTCTGCTGTTAACTTTTCTAAAACTGATCTTGCAGAAAGTCTGAGCGAGATTCTGGAACGATATCAGCAGCTCAGAGTCAAATGCAAGAACCTGAAAAAGGATATTGCTTCTGACTCTGAAGAAACTGAGAATCTGAGATTAGAAAACTCTAAGTTAAAAGAAAATATTTCAAAACTAGAAAATGATTTACAAAACTCTCAGAAGGAAATAATCTCAGAGGATCCCATTAGTGCTGATAAGATCATAAAAGAATATGATAAAAGCTTTCAGAAGTTTATGACTAAAGCAAAATGGCTTCAATGATCTATGGAGTCAGCAAGAATTGCAGAACAGGTATAGGATACAAAGGAAAAGAATACCAACCTAAGAAAGTTAAGGATTTGGTTATCAAACACATTTTTCTCTATTCTCACTTCACCACTGAACAAACACATAATATAAAACATGTTGGTAAGGCGTTTTATACTAAACCAAAATTCAAACAGAATTTTGGAAACTCTAACAGTCATGGACCCAGAAAGATATGGGTACCAAAAGACAAAATCATCTATGTTGCAGGTATTCTTAACAGTAAGGTTGAAACTCCAGTATTAACACCTGGACTCTGGATGCTGTCTACACATAGAGGAAAGAAAGCATATGTTCCAAGGCCTGGAATTTAAAAGATTCGCAGGTTTCAGAGGCAAGCAGAAACAGAAGATTACTGGCTCTGAAACTATTAGAAACAGGAATGGAAACACAGCATCAGAACAAACCAATAAGAGTTCCAGGGGGAGACTACCACTTTTTGATAATTGACAAAAAGGGGGAGAATGAGAATATTTTGTGTTGACTTAATCAAAAGATCGTTTAATCAAAAGATCGTCAGGGAAGTATTCTGTTTTATTTCTTTTCGAAAGCTGAGTACTCTACTCAGGGGGAGACTTCCTTTTAATTTTTTGTTCTTTATTTTTCATCAAAATATACTAGTTTTTGTCATCATCAAAAAGGGGGAGATTGTTAGAACATAATTTAGTTCTACAGCCCAGCAAGAGTTTTGATGATAACAAACACATGATATAAAGAACAAATATGCTTGCTAATAATAACTATCTTTACATGCAGAAGTTCTGATGTGAAAAAGATGTTCTAATGCAACCGGAAGATCTGCCAGAACATCATCAGAAGTTCTGATTACGCAAGCACAGAAGCTGAATGGACTATGAAAGATTCAGCAGCATCAAATATGCATAACACGCTTATGAAGAAGTTCTGTTTGAACTTCTGAATGCATCAGCGCAGCAAATCAGAATATCTGATACTGTCTCCCAAGCGTTACAACTCCATCAATGCAAGATCATATGCAACGGCTATAATCAGACAAGTATCTCCTGTTTTGGAAAGCTCATTAAATGCGTGTTATGGACATACCAAAAGTACCTTCTTGTGTCTCTATTGCAAAGCCTATATAAAGAAGACTAGAAGAAGAATTCGGAGAGATGAACAGAAACGCACAAAGCCAGTAAAGCTACAAACATTATTCATCTTCATCAATCCAATATTAATCTGTGTAATACATCACAAGTTTGTGATACTGTTTATTTAGAAACATCTCTGTACACTTTTGTTTAATTATCTGTTTAGTGAACTTCCTTGAGGAAACCGGGTTGTGGTTTCGGACTCAAGAAGGCTTTAGCAGTTGCTAAAGTAGTTGTAATATTCAGTTGAATATAGTGAATTAAGTCCTCGTTGGAGAGAGGCGAAATCACCTTGGCGGGTGGACTGGAGTAGTTTGAGGTCAAACGAACCAGGATAAAAATATCTTGTCAATTGCTTTAGATTTCAGTTTTACAATTCAACCCCCCTTCTTGTGTTTTTCACCCCTTCACAAACAAATCAGTGTCAATAGCATTAACTCCACGGTCGTGCTTAGGCATGGGAGCAGTTATGACATTTGGCTTCTCCGAAGCATCAAAATCTATTTCCTTGGCTTCAATAAAGTCTTGTACTTTGTTCCTCAGAGCCCAACAGTCATTTGTATCGTGGCCAGGACTCTCAGAATGATAGACACACCGGGCATTCGGATTATATCAGGGAGAAGTATTATTTGGATTCTTGGGAGCCTCTCTCAAGGTTGCCAAGTTGGATCTCAGCAGATGAGGTAGAACTTCAGCCAATGTCATGTTGATGCGGGTAAACTGTCGTTGTGGTCTTTCCACCCTTTGTTGATTGTTGCATTGTGGAGCAACTGCAGGTCTCGGTATCATTACGGCACTTACTGTCTGACAATGTTCAGCCCTTTTTTGGCCCCTCGGGCTGTAGATGGCACTAGCTTCCTTCTTACCAGCAAAAGGCTTCTTTACTGAACTTGAAGAGGCATCCTTCTATATTTTGCCGCTTCGAATCCCAGCTACTACTCTTTCCCCAGTTAGGATCAGCTCAGTGAAACCAGCTGATGAGCTGCCGATCAAATGATTGAAAAATGGACCAGATAGCGTCCCTAGAAACATATCAACCAACTCCCAATCAGACAACAGGGGTTGAACTCTCCCAGCCAAGTCTCTCAATTTTTGTGCATAATCTTTAAAACCTTCACCTTCACCCATGGACATACTCTGGAGTTTAGTACGAGTGGGAGCAAGGTCGGCATTATACTGATACTGCTTGTAGAAAGCAGCAGCCAGATCTTCCAAGTTTCGGATATTTGTTCTCTCTAGCTGGTAGAACCATTCAAGTTGAGTCCCTAACATAATTTCTTGAAAGAAGTGAACCCACGGATTTCTATCAGCTGTGTGGGGCTGGATCTTTCTGACATAAGAATGGAGATGGAGTTTTGGGCAGGACACCCCATCATACTTAGCAAAAACTGGAGCTTTGAACTTCTGCGGGATGACTACTCCTGACACCACTCCCAGTTCTTCGAAATCCAATCCAGGTATCCTCTGAACTTCCATGGCACTCAGACGGTCTTCTAACTGCTTGTATCTATCCTCAGCAGGAGGATATTTCTCATCATTGTAATTCGTATCATTGTCAGAGACTGCAGGACTAGGGTCTTTCTCTTCTTCCTGATTCTCCCCTTCCTTGGATGAAGAGGTCAGATCATTTTGTCGCTTCAACCGCTCTCCAAACCTTCTGCCCATATTTAGAATACCGACAGCCTTCTTCTTTTTCTTCTTCTCTTTCAGAATGAGGGCTTTCAGATCCTTTTGCCAGACTTATGAACATTTGTTGGAACTGGGCGTTCTGCGCCTGAAGGTCCTTGATGGTTTGCTCGGAAGACATCTCGTGCTAAAATAAACAGTGAAGAAGATGAGAAACCTGTAATGGTACTTGTAATGATGTGTATGATAATGGGATGCGCATGCAATGATTTCAAAGACTTCGGGAAATTTTAATTTGCGAATCAAAATAAACAAAAACTTTATTAGTTGAATTTGAAGTTCAAAATTCCTTTTAGGCGTTACAATTAAAAATAAATTTGAAACTATAAAGACATCAAAATTCCCATGGATGCTTCCTCTTTGTACCGAGATAGTCATTGAGTCCTCTTTCTTCATGCAACTGCTTTGTGAGCTCTAAAACCTTTTTCTCCGGAGCATGGAACTGATCCCTATAAGTATCACGCTCCTTCATCAACTGAATCCAAGACCTCTGTAATTCCCCAAGATCAGTGGGCATATAAGGATAGAGAACTGTGTAAGGAATACCCTCTTCTATAGTGGGTTCCACAATCACTGGAAAAACATCCACATAGGGCATCATAAGTTGCTGGGCATGAGCTCGTACCCATTGTAGGTAAGGTTCCATAGGAATGGAAGTCTTTGGCCCCAAAGCCTTGGCTCCATATCTGTTTACCATGCCCCAGGCTCGTATGAACCTTCGGCGATACTCTTTAACATCTTCCTATAGTTGAATACAATACCCTCGATAAGTAACTCATGGGGACCATCCCTTCGAGCGTAACCAAATTGTCGCAGAGCTAAACAAGGGTTGTAGGTTATACCTCCTCTGATGCCAAGTAGTAGGACATTAGGGTACTCTTTGCAGCGGTCAATAATAGCAGTGTTTTCCATAGCTCGAGAACACCAAAGAACATTCGTACGAGCGAGTGACATTATCCTTTGCGACCAACCCGAACCTTCTTCATTCTTCAGTATGGACTTAGGGAGGTGAGAAATAAACCACCTCGACAGCAATGGCATGCAACACCTAAGAACCCCTCTTCTCTTCATGGTACGAGTATGGAGAGTGTGTAAAATATCTCCGAGCAAAGTAGGCACCGGGTTGCGAGAGAGAAATATCTTGATAGCATTAACATCTAAGAATGAGCCCGGATTAGGGAATAGGACTAACCCATAGATTAGAAGATCCAAGACCTCCTCGAAAGCCTGAAAATCCATATCATCCCAAAACAGTTGGGTTTTGTCTGTCAGAAACTTAGCCAGAAAATCCTTGACTCCGCTTCTTGTTTCCCAATTGGATACCACGTCGACCCGTTTCAGGTGCAAAGCTGAGGCAATGACTTTTGGCGTAGGAGCTTCTTCTAAACCTGTGAAGGGAAACTGTTCAAGAATGGGTATATCCAACAGCTGAGAGAATTCTTCCAAGGTAGGTACCAACTGATAGTCTGGAAAGGTGAAGCAGTGGTGCTTGGGATCAAAGAACTGAAAAAGTACACTCATCATCTTTTCATCAAAGTTTGAAGTAACTAGGTTGAGAAGTCGACCATGTCTCTTGGTGAACGCAGAAGTTTCAGAAACCCTTGATGCTAGCTCTTTGAGTTGGGAAGGTATCTTCACAAAGCTAATTCGGATAGTGTTTCTACGAACATAAGCCATGATCTGCAAAACAGGGCAAAGATAAATTCCATTGTTCTTTGAAATGGTTAGTGCAATAAGAATGGATGCTATGATATGATTCATGATGTCATGATAAAACACAGGTATAGCAAACACAGGTATAGCAAGTACAGTCAAATCACACAAAGTCCTTAGGATTAAGGCTTGCATGAGGTCAATGGTAGTATCCTCTTGAAGTTTAGTTGATTTCAAACCTATCTTAAAAAGTAACCGGGTTCTAGAGAATCTTAATATCACTGACCATCCTTTATCGGGCATTGTCTCAGCTCAAGCAATCTTTTCTTGCGGCCAAAATATCCCGAAAGTCTGATCTCAATGAGTGTAGCATCGAGTATCAACCAGTTCTCAGCTCTACACCGAGGTCGGCTATCTCACTACTTTATAATGTCCAAGTTTGTTCAACTAAGTTTCTAAGGTCCGTTAGTGCTTCACGAAACCACGCGGCGGCCCCGTATTCTCCTCGTTTCCCCACGAAGGATACTGGTACTAACCAAAGTGCCACACCAACACAGCCATCACTTAAACCATATCGGTCTACGCCGTACAGTCTCCATGATCTATTTCTATTTACCTAATAAGTGCCCCCAGATCCAGGTGTAGGATCTATAGTAACCCCAAACAAACCCTCAAAAGTAAAGCAATCAAGACAATCAAGAGAAGTAATTTAATGCCCTAGATCCTAAGGTAAACCCCACTTTATTTTATTCCCCAGGAGAGTCGCCAGTTCTGTGATACAGTGGCATAACCGACTTTTTTTACTGGTTTGCATTTTGCGTTTTTTGTTCGCAAAATGTCGCGGTAAGCTAGAGTCATCACTGACTTTTATTTCATCCAATCATGGAAAAGGAAAAAGAACAGAAAAAACTTGTTTTCGAGATATTCTGAGTGCGGGAGGTAGATTATAGAAAGGGAAGGTGTTAGCACCCTTTCTATATGTGGTTTTCCACAGGCTCTTAGGTACTTGCTCATTTTTTCAAATTGCTTGCGCGTGCTTGTTTTGAAAATGATTTTACTTCGTGATAACCCTTGTATCAGTCCTCAAGAGTGTGACGAAGTTGTTTTGAAAATTTGTTTTGAAAGGTGTTTGTGTGAAAAGTTTCTATTGAGCAAGTACTTAAGATTCTACCTACTCGAAAAAATATTGTTCATTCTATTTCCTTTAGACAGCGCTATCCAACTATTTAGGAGTAGGTAGCACCGTCGTTGGAGTTGTAAGGGACATTCGAAAGGGACAAGTACAATCACTAAAGCAATAGTTAGAAAACTTTAGTAGTAACCCTAGAGTCTTAAGATCTTTTCGGGCCAACATTTTTGAGGTAACATTTCCAAGGCAACATTTCCGAGGCAACATTGGAATGGGACGTTTTGATCTTTAAGACTGGAGGGCAACCACTAAAATCTCCTATGCTTAACGATTGTTTACCGAAGGAAACTGAAGTGAGGTAAACCCAGGGAGTGAATATGTGCATATGAGTTGTTTCAGTTATTTAATCTTTGCACATTAGGTGATCTACCATTTTAAATTTCGAGCATTCTTTCCATACAATCATGTTAGCCATGCATCTAGACAAATAAAGATTGCGGGAATTTAAAGTGCAAAAAATAAAACCTAGCTATTACAAGGCTTCGGGGAGGGGGATTAATTACATAACCAAAAGTGGGGGAAAAGCGATAAATAAAATCCCTAATTTAAAGCTATTACAAACCCTTAGTAGTTACAAAATAATGGCAAAATAATTAACAAGCCCGCGGCGAATTAAATACGAGGACAGTTGAAAAAATAACCTAAAACTCTAAGTGAGGAAAAGTATTTTTTGTGGATTTTTATTTGAGAACACAATTAAATTACAAATTAACTAAACCTAATTTCTAATTGTTTTTTAATTATGAAAGAAACTAATTAACCTAATTTACTAATTAAATTAAAAATAAGTATTTTATGAGAAAAATGATTTTGGTGTATTTTTTGGGAAAAAATAATTAAATATTTATTATTAAAAAAAAATCTTTTTTTGTGATTTTTTTAATTTGTTAACTGAATTTCCAGGTCCAACAAAGCTGAGCCCAGGTTGACCACATTGGATCTTGTGTGGCATTGACTTGAGGTGTATCATAGTCCTTCAGGCTGGAACGCGTTGGATCTGGGTAGCAGTATATCCTGTGGCTGGATGTTGAGGCGCATGGTAGGCATACGAGAGAGATTTGCACTGGATCTGTAGAAGGAAAAGAAAATAAAGAAAGTTGTCTGGACTGGGATCGAACCCAGGTCCTTATGCCTTCTGCCAATGCCATGTTGCCAACTGCGCTACAATGGTTATTTGTTAACATAATGAAAACAAAACGCAATATATAAAACAAGATAGTTGGATCAGAAAACGCGTGAGATTCAAACGTTCCAATGGTTGGTTGCCACTTAATCATCTTCTCCAGGGCTCCGTCGTATTAGGTAATGACCTTTTACCTACCGACAATGTTCATAACCATAGCCCTGTCACATTCAAAAATCCACAAAATGCCAGATAAATGAAATCTAACTATACAGATCAACTCGTTTTGATCTTGTGAACACCATGGTACTCTTCTTTTTGCCTGATTTAACCTGTACCAGGAATCCCCAAATCGTGACCTCAAACCCTAACAATGGTAAGTATTGATTCCTGCACTGTTAATACAATTAAAGGATATAGAAAGCTTGCAAACACGATTATGAACAAGAATATATGAATAGAATAGATTTATAATGCGTAAAACATAGAAATCGAATTTGAGTTTGGGATGCAAACTGTGATACTTCTATGCGAGGATTCTTGATGTTTTGAAGCCTGCAAATGGTTGGGAATGCTTCCTGAGATGCCAAGGAATTGATTTCTGGCTTTGAATCGTCTTGAATAGCCCTCTATCCCAGAATATGAACCTCACTTTTTGTCAAAAAAATTGAGTTTGCTTTGGCCTTTTCGCGACTACAACCCTTTTTCTTTTGATTTGGAATTGTTCAATACATATAAGAGAACGAATTAGGTCAATAAAATTGCATCATATCTTGAGAAATAATGAAAAAGTGATTTGATTTGCTCTTTGTATGATATCTTCCCAAAATAAGCTTCAATCCAATCTTTTACAATCCAAATGAATCTTGCACGAATTGGTCATCATGCTAGTTGTACATGGACTCAAAAGATGCACAAAAAATCCATGATTTGATTTGATTTCATTATTTTACCATTTAATTTGATTTATTTTGATTTAAATGAATAAAAAATCAAAATAAATGATAAAAGTAATAAAATAATAGGTGGAAAATCTCAGGGATCGTGGGTCCAATTAGAAACATGTTTCAAGCAAGAAAACACGGGCCCCTTTGGAAAAAATGTCAATTTGATCAATGTTGACTTTTGACAAGTTTCCAAAAATTGCCAACTTTGACAATGCACAACTCTCTCAATTTTGACCCTAGAGAGGTGTTCTTGGACTTTTGAGAAAGCTTAGTATGTTCCCTAACCAAACCTTTTGATTTCATCTCAATTGGATCTTCCATGTTCATGTATGAAGCTTTGACCCAAAAGGTGTTTTTGTTGACTTTTCAAAAGGACCCATAATGCAAAAATTCATATCTTTTTATGAGTGCGTATTTTGAACTTGTGGAATGAAGATGAGTTGTAGGGAATTGCACCCTATTCAAAATGATCTTTGGATGGAAAATTTCTGATAAAGCATGTGGAAGTTATGCTTGGTCAAAGTTGGGTTGACTTTTACTAAGAAACCCTAATTTAGCAACTTTTGGGTTTTGATGAACTTGGAGCATTCCTTGGGGAGTCATGGTCAATACTTGATCAAATGATTAAAGTCACTTCAAAATATGGATGTTGACCAAAAATCTTGAAGTTTGACTGTATGTGGGTCACAGTTGACTTTTGACCTAATACAGTCGATTCTCAAGCATCTGAGCAGTTGACTGAGCAAACTTCTTGTGCAAGGCATGAAACTTGACATGGAGATTATTGGGAAAATATTAGAGCCTTGGATAGAATTTGATTCCTTTTTTATCCACACGTCTTGATGAAAGTGGAAACCCTAATTTGAGACACATTGCCTTAGGAGAGAGTTTGTCTGGTCAACTCTTGGGCAAACTTGAGCAAATTGAGGATCTCTAGGAGTATGTTTTGAGTAAAATGAGAGGGAAAATTTTGGGGTACAATAGGTTCGAATTAGGATTGTATTTTCTGGACTTCTTTATCATCAAATTACAGGGATATTCTCTCTCCTCAGCATCAGGTTGCAATCTTTCTTCAATGCTTAAGAATTAGGGTTTTCTTCCGTTATGCTTCACCTGGGGATCATTGGATTAGGGCTCGATCTTGTGGTTATCTTGAGCTTCTCCTTCTTCAACATTGTGGACTTGTTTTGAATGATACAATTTTTGGCTCTCATCAAATACTTGTTACTTCAATTGCAAGTTAACTTGGACTACTGAGAGAAATGACTAGTGACTTGGATTCGTTGAAACTTCTAATCATGCTCAGATTTATTATTGATTCAAGGGCTTATTAAGTTCATGACTTTGTTAACGGTTGATTCAAGATAGGTTCAGGAGCTTATTTAGCTCATTTTATCAAATGAAAGATGTTTGGTTCAAATGCAAGATGACTAGAATTTATGGATTCAATTGGGATTAAGGTTCATTGACCAGGCACGCCATTTGGAGTCAACTGAGTCTCGACTTATCATGAACGCTTGAGTTGCATTAAAGATCGATTTAAGATGAACATGGAATATAAGTTTTTAATGTGATTCAAGGATAAGTCATTTAACTTGCTTAAAGGACAAGATATATGCGAGAGATGTTACAGGGCTTGTGGATAATTTTCCTGGTTTTCTTGTACTCATAATATAAGTGATTCATCAATTGGCTTTGCTTAAAATTTGGATTATGTTTGAGATACAAAAAGAAAATTCTGGACTTGAGGTTAAAGAAGGGATTGTGATTCATTCAAATACATTTTGAGAAGATGTAAGCATAAGAGAATAAATTCAAAGATAAGTGGATTAATTCAAAGTCTCTTTTCTTGATTCAACCATGGCTATTACAAAATCAAGAACTAGAACATATACACTTTCAACCATTCAAAATTACATAAAAGTGACAATTTCAATCCATCTTATGAATATATTACATCAAAGTCCATAAACCAAAATCCAATCACATCAACCCATGTCCCAATCAATCCCAACAATCACAAACCCCTCTTTCTCTCTCCCTCTCTTTCCTTCTAACACGTATTCAATTCAACAACTTCACAAAGAAACAAACTGATTCTTCAGCACTATTATTGTTTTTTAAGAATCTGATTCCATTTTCAACTTCTGGGTATCTTCAAAATCCAATCTTTATTCTTTTCCCTCTTTTGGGTAGGTCTAACATTAGGTTTCTCAAAATTCCCACAATTGAAGGTGTGTGAAATGGTTATGGTTTCTGCTTTCATCTTTGTTGGGTTTCTTCTTGGCGTGGTTGTTGTTGTTGGTGTTGAATTTCTTGAGGTTTCTCCTGTTAGGAAGTATGGTAAAATCAATTATCAGTCACTTGTTCTCATTGAACCTGATGGATTGGATACAGCCATTCAACTCAAGGGATGCATTGTTGAGGTTGTTTCTGCCACAAGCCTTCCTACAAAAAAAATGGGCAAAAAAGTTCCCTATCAAAGTGGAAAACAAGACCTCTGTGATATACCATGGAAGAAAAACTCTTTACGTATATCTTGAGACTTCATCCGAGAAAGAGGCACGAAAATTGTTATCAGATAAAAGAAACAGTACATGTAAAAATATTAACTAATATGTCAGGATTCAACTAAAAGCCTAAATGCTACGTCAACAGAGAGTTCAGTTTTAGAGTTAACTCAATCCTACTATACAGCACTAATCTGCCCTGCATTTTGAACCAAATAAATCAGTTAATATCCACATATAATTGGCAGCCAAATCAAAACTAGTTCGGAGAAGGACTACTAAAAACCGATTCTGCAAAACCACATCACAAAACAGTTAATTCAACAACCAATTTCCTAACAGAATAATCTAACATAATTTCAACTAACAAACTCTCAACAAAATTTCTAACCTCCCATCAACTACCCCTAACTAACCTAACCGTTTCTCACCCTTTCAACCATCAAAAACCAGTTTTCTAACTGCCCTGCATAACAAGAAATCTCAAAAAAAAACTTCCAGCTAATCATTCTCAACCAACTTCCTAACAGAACCTAGAACAGATTTTCTGAGAATAGTTTTGAAAAACAGAAAGGGAATAAGGGCATACAATTATCTACATAAAATAAGAAAAGAAGGCTCACCTCACTCTCTCTGAGAAATTCCCTTCACCAAAATCTCCAATATTTCTGCAATCTTCACCTCAGAATCTCTGCACTATCTCATATCTGACTCCTCCATCGTCTTCTTCATTCTGCAACCCCACTTCCCTCTACAAACTCTAAGATTCTTCTCACTCTCTGCAACCAATTCTTCTACTCGCAACAAATTTTCAATGTTTCACCATCATCACATTATCGTTGCAGCTTCGAATCTGTTTTAATCTTCATCTATTCGTTATCAATTAACATTGTAACTTCTTCTTCCTCACGCCCATGCATCAACATCATCTTCATCTAAACTCAGCAACAACAATTCAAATAGGTAATCACATCCAGTACGGAACAATCGGAATCAAAATAAATGTAGAAGAAGAAAGCGGAAACACGAAATCGAATGTAATTGAATTGATTCATCTGGATTTTGCAAAGAATCAGATCCTTTAATTTTCTTATCATCTTCCCCAATTCAAAGAACCTATGGTGGTACTCCGGTCGGTGCGTGTTTCATTTCATTTGCAATTTCTGCTTTCCATTGAGTTTAAGTCAAAGTCGAGGGAGAAAGGGGTGGAGCTTCGAAGCATCAAACAATGGAGCTATGATGTTTCCGTCGTAGCGAACGGAATCGCTGGCGTAAATCAAGAAGACGGATGAGAGTGTTGATTCGTCGGTGCTGTGTGCGGAGTCTATAGAAGAGAGGAAGAGGATAATCGTTTTTTCCATGAAGGAAATCAGAACAACACAATCTTTTGAACCCTCTTCTCACTAAAACTGCACTTTTTATATTTTTACATTCTTTTTTTTTAATAAACGATGCTGAAAATAATGAATAATTATGTTGAATATGAAATGCTATTAGGATGGTATTTGAACCGAAAATACGATTTCCTTAGGCCCAAGCACACAATATTTGGAGCTGGAGAGTTCAAACAAAAAAACTGCCATTTGGATCCATTTTGGATTGGGATTACTGCTTCAATCTGTTTTCTATACTATACCACTGCCAATCCTTGCACCTCCTATTGCATTCATGTGTTATTTCCTTGTTAATTCATTTTTTTAATTTTAAATTTTTGCAATTGTTTGTGTGATTCCTGCATGATTTTGACTATTTTTCCATATGATAAAACAATAAAAAAATACATAGAATTTAGGAATTCCTCTTAATTTTTTTTTAGATAATAAACCACAAAATCAATAAAAAAATTTAGGCTTTTTATTTGATTTTAGGAAATTCATTCATAATCTTTCGATTACTTGAAAATTGCGATTTACCTTTGTTTGTTGAGCTAAGTCTTATACAGGTTCATTATTTGATATTAGGATGTGTTTTGGATTCTGATTATGATTTATTTTCACATCGACGAAGTTGCGACAATTATTCCAAATATTCGAACCCTGACTGTTTTCTTGTTGATGCTAGCTCGCGCGAAATATCTAGGATTTCTTTACTTTGGTTGCACTTTTTGCGGACGTCATTGTTCGTTTGGTATTACACTGCTTACAAGTTATATTTCCGCATTTATCGCTTTTTTTTAGATATCATGAGAAGTAGGAAATAAAGAGCGTGTGCTCGAAGTCGCTGTTTAAAGACCTGTAGCAGGCATTCCGCACTTTATTTCTATTATGTGTTGGGTTTGTGTTTTCTTCCTTTCTTGTTGATCGATGAGTTACTCAATTTAGAAATTGAGATCACGACTTCGCTCTCAGTGCATGTTCCCTATAGGATTTTATCGCTTTCCTTTATTTCTTGTTGATCAATGAGTCACTCAATTAGAAATTGAGATCACGACTTCGCTCTCAGTGTATGTTCCCTATAGGATAGTTTTGTTAGACTTTATTTGGCATGCTAGCTTAGATAGGATCTCTTTAGGTGTGCTCTCTTGATCTTATTGGCTTGTTCGCTTTATCCCTGTACATACCATGTTCCCTTAGGATGCGCTTGCTCCATTCGGACGCGAGCTAGACCTTAGGTTGTAAACCATGCATGCTAACATTAGGTAGATGTTTCCCTTTCGTTCATCCTTGACTTAGAGCTACCATTGTATGATAACATTAGGTTAGAAATAGGCTAGTCTCCCTTAGACTCTTTTCTTCCCCTTTTTGCATCCTTGCATCTAAAACTAAAACTTCTTTTCTTAGCAAATCAAAAACATGCTAATCATACCTAAACCCTTTTTAAAGGTAACAAAACACAAACCAAATTCAAACCATTTTGTGCGCTCAAGCACCTTTTCTCTAAAACCCTTTTCAAGTATGGATATAATTAATTTACTTATGTGCCAGTGCATAAGTCTCCAAAGGTCGAGCTACGGCAGAAGGCAGAATTAACATTGTCCATAAAAACACAAAACAAACAAAACATATGAGCTGAACTACGGTATCTCCGATTCCTCAAAAAGGATACGTAGGCATTGGGGTAGGGCCCAAGCGAGTACAACTTTATTTTACCTACATTCTTTCTCTTTTCTTTGCATGCATTCTCTCTTAGTTTATAACCCTTAAGCATTAGATTGAATACACCCTTTGATTAGAATAACGAGAGTGGATCCCGTAGAGTACTATGGACGTGTAGGGTGCTAATACCTTCCCCTCGCGTAATCGAATCCCTTACCCAATATCTCGGTCGCAAGACCTTGATTTTCCCCTTAGGTTTTTCTTCGATAATTTTCCTTTCCCTTCCATAATACGATAAATAAATACTCGGTGGCGACTTCATTGATTTTACCGCTACAGAAAAATGGCGACTTCACTGGGGATACCATGTCGACCAATTGCTAGTCCATCCCGTGAGTCACTCTTAGCTCCCGTTTTTCCTTTCTTATGGTGTTTGTCTTTATACTTTTATGGATTATTCATTTGTACACGTTTGAGCATATGTTTGCATTGCATCTTTATTCTTATTTGTTATATTGTTGTTGTATTGGTTTCTCTGTTTCTTGATGGGTGGGATGTTACTATGAGGTAAAAGGCCTCATACCCAGGCCAAGTGGAAACAGTAGGAACACTAGGAATAGAGTGGAACATGAATGACTAGTTGACTTAGGTTTCATTATGCCTCCATGTCGTCCATGCTCAGATGAGGTACAAATGAGGGGCTATCATTTTCACGTAGGTGATATGGCGATAGTTTCTCAGGAGTACCCTCGATTTTAAGTTACCATTGACCTTACCATGACTTAGTCTTTACCCGTGAGTGGGGAGGGAATGATCTATACAGGTACGGATGGTGACTATACATGTTCTGTTGGTGACTCTGATTATACTGATGACTTTGATCCTTGGTATTCTGAATTGGTCCGGACTTTTGATCGTGTTACATATGACAGTGGTTCTATTATCAGTTCAGTAGTTATCCAGTACCGCAGAAGCTTTGATCCCATATGTTTGCACACATAGCATGTTAATATAATTATCAGCATACATGTTTCTTTTTTTTGTTTCCAAACATTACTTCCTTGATTCCAATTGTTAAGACGAAAAATAAACATAAAAAATAAAATATAATAAATACATGAAAAAGTAATATATAACAACATTGTGGCTTAATAACTGGAATCAAAACGTATAGACTTTTGGAAATAAGAACCTGGCATTTGTGTTGCATATCATGTATCATGTCACATTTTACTATGCATCTCATGAGTTCCACAAAAGTCTTACTCAAGGTCCTTTGGTCTTCAGAATCAAGTTGTTTCATTAGTACAACACTCGTGCTAAGGGAAGATGGAAAGTATTAAGCAAGAGATCTTTGAACTCCGCAAAGAGGTAGCTACTTTGAAGGCTGATATGGAATATCTAACTGCTTTAGTTAAAACTTTGGTTACCGCCCAAGTCAATCCTTCTAGGAAGGAAAAAGAGATGGCAAAAGTCTTCACAGAAACTCTGAAATCATTCTTTCATGAGAAGGTGATAGTAAGCGCACCCGGTGAGTTCCCAGAAGAAGTGAATGTGGGAGTGCTCCTAGAAGAGAATGTCCGAAAGGAATGTTTATCTGAAGACAGTGGCACAACTAGTAGTGTGAAAAAATTTGATAATAATTTTTCTAAGAGAACCAGAAGAAGAAACAATCAGCGTCAGAATCAGCACGTCTCTTATGTCTTCCATGTGTTCAGTTTACCTCTTGTTGCTCCAGTTTGTCAACAGAATCAGCAAGTTCCTAATCATAAGAAAGCTCAGTTTTATCCAATTCCAATGACTTATGCAGATTTATTTCCTATCCTAATGGAGAGGAATTTAGTTCAAACCCGACCTCCACCGAAGATTCCTAAGAAGATACCTTGGTACTACAAAGCCGATTTGACTTGTGATTTTCATCAGGGAGCCCCTGGGCGTAATATTGAACAATGTTATCCATTAGAAGCTGAAGTCTAGAAATTGGTCAGAAGTGGTATCTTGTCACTTGAGGGTATTTGTCTTGAAGTTCAATCCAATTCTTTGCCAAAGAATAAACGTCATTGAAAGACACCCAGGATTTTAAGGATGATTAGATTTCTCATGTTTACTGGCAATTTTACTGATTTCTCATTTTTAATTCTTCCTGTTAATCATTGTATTTTTTGCATAAAAGAACTTGTTTACATTTGAATGATCATCTTAATACAATAAATATGTTTGTCTTGAAGAAATCCATTTGTTTCACTCGTATTTATTTTTAATTTTAAATTTATTTTTGCACTATGATACCAACTTGTTATCCATTCTCTTTCCTAAGCATAGATTGGAGGGAGGATGATGAATTTAAAATGCAAAATTTCTGGTTGTATGCTTTTGAATAAAACTCTGTTGACGATATACAGGCATTGTTTCAAATTCCCAAACACCGGAGATATAAGGGAGTGAAACCCTCGTTAACCCCTTTGAGCCTTGAAGTAGAAGTTTCTTTTCTATTTTAGAAAAAACCCTCTTTTTTAACCTGGGGCAGGGTAGTGTTCAGTTAATTTGATCGAGCGTTTGGAACTCATCAGAAATGTGCATCTAAGGATACAACAATGGTTATCCTTCAAAAGGTTGATGAAACTCAAAATTGTAATGGCTAACCTTCACTTATCAAGAGTGGGCGTCAATCGACGATACCCCAATGAGTATCTCTCACACATCAGAAAGTCAGTAGACGATGATACGACAATGGTTATCCCTTATCTTTCGAAAAATAGGGCAGTCACAGTTCTTCCAACAAGTCAGAAATGACTCAACATCACGCGACATGTTCAAGAAAGAAAGAAAAGGTAATATAAAGATGAATGAAAAAATGAAATTAATAAGAAGTGATTAAAGAAAAATACAAAAAGCCCCTCTAAGTCGAAACTTGAAAAAAAGCTCGCTTAGGCAAAAGTCAGGGCATCCCGCTGGGCTTCATAGTCAAATTTAAAAAGAATTTGTCCAGGCAGAAGTTAGGGAAAATAATGGAAAGCCTGAAAGGAAAAAAAGGATTACAAAATGGATATCCTTAGCAAAGAAATATGTTGCGTGATTAGACAATAAAAGTAAGAGATAAGTGATTGTCGTATCCAGAGAAAACCTTGGTTGGTTCCTCACTTGTCTCAAAATTTCTTTTGAGAGATGAATGTTTAGGTCGATTTAACTGAACTTAGGACTGGAGAACTTCATGAAGGGGGTGGGTACCAAATAATTTTGATCCTTAAAATTTGTTTTTTATAAAACCGTGAACCAGGCCACGTTACAACCCTCAAAAGTCATAATTGAAACAAGGTTTATTTCGAAAGCGTACTTCAACGAGATAGCATTTTCTGACTCTCATGAATTTTGCTAAAATATTTATGTTGGTATCATATGCTTTTGTTATCTTTGATAAAAATAAAATAAAAATCAATTTTGCATCCTGGCTAGTGATTCATTCATAAGGTTTTGCAAAATATCTTCAATAAAATCTTCAAGACTTAGATAATTGTTGCATTAGAATTATCATTCTTAGAATAAACATTATTCTGCTTGTAAAATCATTGCATGATATCAAAGAATCTTACATTTGAGTATCAGTAAAGGGCACGTAGCTAAGAAGAAGTTGTCAAGTCAAGAAGATGCAACATTCAGCTAATCTAGGGCAGTTACGTCGAGATTCGACGAACCTCTAGGAACTTTTTGGTCAGACAAATTATCTTAAAAGCAGACAACCAAGTGCAAGTCGTGAAAAGATATCTCGACCGGTATGGTAAACTTGGGACACCAAATTTGTTTCCAAGGGAATTTCCATATATTTTTTGTCAATATGATTACTATGTTCTCCCCAAGCTGAAGATCTTCCACAAGCAGGATTATTTCTCATAATCTGCCTTGTAGAGATGGACATGATTCCCTTTACAGTAATTGACCAGCTAGTGGGTGTCTTCCAGGCCATGGTGTGGCATTTGGGGATGTGTTCCCATCTTTCCCCAGTTAAGTGTTGGATCAGTTTTTCTTCGAGCAGCTATTTGATGGTGGATTTGTAATCCCATCCTCTCTAGTCAGGTCTTGATTCAGATTTCTCCGACTGAGTGTAATTTCCTTCCGTGGTCAGAAGGTGATCAAGCGGAGGTTGCAAAGTTACAAAGCATGTGCTTAGTTGTTGAACTCTTTCACTCTTCGTGTTGAGAAGTAATCTTTAGCAGGATATTATTCCCTCGAGTTATGATATTGTTGTTGTTGTGTGCTTCTAAGCAACCAGACGAGGGCAATATACACTCTAAAAAGTTTTGAGATAAGTGTCTACTCCTTGGGTTTTCTCTCGCTATACGCTGAGTTTGATTTAAAATCCCCACAAGCTGACCCATTACTGGTGCTGTCAACTTCTTAATTCTCCAGATGTGTCGAATATGATACTTTCCTCTGAGGTTGTCATCCTGTGGAATTCCATGATCTCTCTCCAGAGAATTTTACACAACTATTATGCCTGATATTGAAGACTGTATCCAGGCTCTCTTTGGTGTGTGTGGCTTCCTTTTCCCCAATGAAGTTAGCATAAAAACCCCCAGTTGAAGTATCAACGATGTAGTTTTGCATCTGTAAGTGCCTTCGTTTAGGATTGGCTCATTTCTTGTAAAACAAATAGTAACAACAATAATGTAATGTAATATACAATAGGAACAGCCTGAAAATCCTATTGTAAATGCCTAAACATGTTCTGGAACAACATGTCTCGAGAGATGTCATAACATCATACCAGATATCAAGCTACTGAACTGTCAAGTCTGATGCAGTTCTGTTCCTGAAGTTATGCAGAATATTCTGCCAAATAGAATGCATAACAAGTAGCGAAAATTGAAAGCATATGTGGAGCCCTAGAAGATTCAATCAGAAGCTAAGGATAAGGAGAAAAGCTCGATTGAAGACCTAACTTACAGCAGAAGTTTTCTGCTTACTTTATACAGGTCGTTAAAGCTGCATTGCTGTCATATGAAGGCCCAAATCCAGTTGGGTAAAAAGGGTTATAAATAGAAGTATTGTAACCTAATTTAAGCGAGTCGTGTATTGACAAGATGCTATCATTAGGGCTAGTTTTGTTGTGAACCACCCGGGCTGTGGGATGGTCACTATACTCCTTGAAACCTGTAGGTTAGAGGATGTATGCATTGTACTTGATTGAAGCTTTTAAGCATGATCAAGTTGTGTAATGGAAGTGTATCTTCTGAACAGTTTATGTACTGTAGAAAGTAATCACTACGGTGATTGAGGGGGAGTGAGAGGGTTCTCATATCTAGGATTGGATCTTAGGTAAAAGTGTCATTGGGTAGTGATTAAGTGAGAAGGCTGTCAACGGGTGTGTTGGCTGTAGGGTCTTTGAATTGATACTACTAATAGTGAACTTTATCCCTGGCTTGGAAGCCTCCAGATGTAGGTTGGTTGAACCGAACTGGGTGAACAATTCTGTGTGTTATTTACTTTCTGCATTGGTTATTTGTTTGATGTCACAGCATTCCTCATGACATCAGTGTATATGATTAACCTTAACTGTTCTAAACTTCAGGAAATCAGAACCTGCGTTTGTCAAAGGTGTTGCAGGTTCTGGTATGATAGTTCAGTGTCTGTTGTAGAACAGATATCAAAAGTACCGCCTATTCTACCTGTACAGCGCTTAATGTCAGATCAGATGTCTTAACATTCCATTAGACATCCTGAGTCTGTGACATACCAAGAATTTCAATTGGTATCAGAGCAGGCATCCTGTCTGTCTCTGGATGAGATCCATGGGGGATACTTTCCGGTTGTGTACAAGGTAGAATATTGTTTGAACCAGTAGTGTTTATATTGTTTGGTCCCTAGGAGTGGAGGATGGACCAATTTGGGAGAAACTAGATGAAAGTGTTTGAACAAATTCAAAGACCTCATGCGGGAGTGAAGATTTTGGAGTGCATTGTTCAACCTGTATTCAGCACAAAGAAGAATATTATCAAAACCTTCATGCGGGAGTGAAGATATTGATAAGGTATCATCTGTGTGTATAAAGCTTCCTTTTAACAGGGCTGTAGAGTTGGGTCTAGAAAGTTGCTTGGTGAAGAAGCAAACAACTTGTAGGATTGATTTATTTTCAATCCTTATGTGTCATGCTTGCTATATGGAGTAAGCATTGTGTAGGTTCTGTTGAAGTACTGCTATTCCGCTGCATAGCTTCTGATACAACCCCTAAAGTGAAAGAAGAACTCTAGGGTTATTATTTTCAACATAATTTGTAAGCAGATTTTGCAATCTATCAATAATGTCAAAGATACTTGAGATTTCCTCAAGCCCACTCATAAAGGCATTTATTATTAGTGTTGATGAGTATCAATTGATCAATGATTCTCATATACATCTACAAGCTGCTTGAAGATTATCAAGGATGATGTGTTCCAAGGAGATGGAACTGATATGCTTAAGGATGTTAAAACATCATGCAACTGCCAGTTGAAGAACAGATGTTCTGGGTGCTAAACACATGTAGTGTGAGTACATATGTTTGGAACCTACTCCTGATCTGGAAGAGGAGACATCTGTTTTGAAATAATTGATCAGGACACGATCAACAGGTCATCTACTCCAGCTGTGAGTTTAAGGGAGTATATGTACTGAGCTAAATGCACTTAAAAGGACTTTAAAGCTGTAATTTCCAGGTTTCCCCTCATGTGATGGATGATGGAACATCATTTCTGTGTCTTCAGCCAAGTAAATATACTTAGCAAGTATGAAGAAGTAATCAGTCAGGATCATCTAGTATGATTAGATAATTCTAACTGAATAAATGATGGAAGCAGAATATTTATGTGATAAATATGTGGAAATCAGAATCAAAAGTTCTAAAGCTTGTGATGAAAAAGGATGTACAACATCACAACTGTTGAAGACATCAGTTGTTGAGGAAAGACAGATAAGTTCCAGACTTATTGAACATCCTCATGAGTGATAATGAAGTTTCTTCTAGTACAAGTTACAGAATGTGGCAATCTGAAACTTGTACAGCAAGCAAACTAAGGACTCTTAATTTGAAACCTGTGGCAAATTCCAAATAAAGAGTACTTACTATGTGTCTAAAGTAAAGAGCTCAACAATGTATGCATAAAGAGGGAAGTTGGATAACATTTTGTTCAGAGGCAGTAGTATGATCAAGCTGATGTAAAAGGGAGTTCATCTTACCTTGTTCCATAAAGAGGGAAGTTGTAAGATGCTTGAGTTTATTTCTCATGATCTTAGTGATTTCCAAGGAGGATAGGAATAAGAACAGGTTATGTGGTTGTTATGGGTCTGATCATAAAGGATGATTAGCTTCTGGTGTACTCTTGTATTCCCTACAAGAAAAGTGTGCTTTGATTGCAATGGATGTTCATCCAAAACCATAGTATAAGCCAGGCTCATATGGTTGGGATCAATGTTGCAACATCATCTCAAACGAAGGGCCTCTTCAGCAAAGGAAGCTTGTAAGGACCAGTTGGTTCTTCATGCATGGAGCAGAAGATTGTTAGAATAATTATCCTACCTTGAGAAGGTGGCTTAATCTAACTAATAATGAATACTTTGACGGGAGACTAAGTATTCATTAGGATCTTGCATAAAGATATATGTATGCACTTTGATGGGAGACTAAGTGTTTGTATAATATGCATGCAAGGCTGTATTCTGAACCTATTTCTCAGAACTTGGTAGAGAGTTTATTTCTCTCTAGGGTATTCTGGTGAGTAATTATTGCTGAAGATGAAGATCATACCTTTCATATGGGGAATATAAAAGGGCATCAATTCCCCGAATGTTAACTTCAGAACCCAAGCAGATAGGTTCTGATGTCCCAGATGATGCTGTAACATCATTATTGTTAGAAGTTTGTGGCAGAGACTTGGGACTGTGAATCTTAATATTCTATCGCCTCATTCAGAAGTGGCAGTTCTATTGTTGGTTTGGAATAAGTAGATTCTACTTGTGTTTAAGAGTAGTATGCTTAACAATGCATAACTACTGTTGTGGTCTGAAGAATTTGCTAGTATCAGCAACTACTAGTAAATATATTATACAGAAGGATGACATGATCAACTTTTTGATTAAAGGATAATCCTTCTAGAAAATCTGAATCTTAGTAAAGCTTGTAAGCACACTAAGAAGGTTGGAGGTTGGTTTCAGACTATGGCTACATGATTTCTCAGCCATCCAGAGAGTCATGATAAGTGTGGAAGTGCAAGGGCATGAATCAGAGATGTCCTTACTATTCTAAGACTAGTTCAGGGTGCTTGAAGTTACCACCTCAGAGCTAGTGCTACTGGTTTTCACGCTATTGTTTTGATTGGCCTTAACAAGGGGAGTCACTGAGTGTTGCACTTTCCCCAATTACAATATACATTGAAGGGAGACTTTGTATATGTATTGTT
This sequence comes from Vicia faba, assembly GCA_948472305.1. Classification (NCBI taxonomy): domain Eukaryota; kingdom Viridiplantae; phylum Streptophyta; class Magnoliopsida; order Fabales; family Fabaceae; genus Vicia; species Vicia faba. The sequence goes on from OX451740.1 coordinate 180,476,589, forward strand.
GGACTTAATCTGAAGATCAGAAGTCAGAAGAGGACGGTGGTATGCTGATGTTTATGTGAACTTCTAAGTGTAGTCATGGATAATGTCTCAACATCAGGAGATTGAAGAATTGCTCTTGTTATCTGTCTGGGTTTAGGAAGAAAATCTCAGAGATTCTTAAAAGTATCATAAGTGGCAGTTTTGATACTTTTGGAGCAATTTGGAAGATTCAGATCTTATCAATAGCAACTTGGTCTGACATATCAGAAATGCTATTGTGGTAAAGACTTCACTAGCTCTAGCAACTACTAGTGAATGGAAGATCAGAAGAAGTAAATCAGATTAAGAAATCTGATATATTCAGCATATGTTCAAGGGGTTCTTTTACTACAAGAAATAGAAGTGGCATCTAAATTTTGTGTATTAGAACTAATCTGTGATGTCTTGTGAAGCATTTTGGAGTCTTCTGGTTTATTCCCTCCTTCCTTATTTTGCTGTCTGGAAGAAGGTAGAAAGTAATTGTGTTGGATCTCAGCAACACTTAAGAAAGCATGATTAATGGACATGCTTAAGGCTACTAGTCTCTAGCTACTAGCTGTTTAAAGTGCCCTTCTCTATGCCTAACTGAGAGAAGTAAAAAGAAGGCTGCTGTTGTTGAAGAATGTAAGGTAATGTCTAAGTAAGTGTCATGACATTACCAACGACATTGCAACCTTGGGGAAATCAAGAAGAATACGTGGAAAATAACTTCACCACGTAATTGTAGCTATTCAGGAGCTATATTTGGTATTCTGTTTCCTAAAAAGTCGGTCAAAGGCTGATTTTATTCAGGAATTGCTTTGACCTAAACTTATGCATGTATTAGGACTGGTTCTTTTGGCAGAAACAAACAAATGCGTCTAAATTTCATGCACAGTCAGTCTGAAATATGCAACAACTTTAACAGGTATCCTTGACCAAGATTTTATATTGCCATCTTCTTGAACCTATTATCTCCTTATATAACCTCCTGTCACACATTCTTTTCTCTCACAACCATCATGGGGTTTGTACGGATCTGGGAAAACTGTTCTTGGATCTGGTTTTGTGAGGGCTTTCTTTGTCAATTTTTGGCCAAAAAGGGGGAGAAAGGAGTACTGTTTGACATTGTCCTCGTTGCAGCAGCTACTCAAAATTTTGATCACAAAGACTTGTCACAAATTCAGCAGAAATTCAAATGGCGTGAATTTCTTTGTGACTTGTGATCTGAGTTATGAACACAGTTGTGACCTGTGTTCTGAGTTACAAGGGAGATATTCTGGTCACTCCTTAAGGGTTCTCGGATGCCTCTGAAAGGATAGTTTATCTCCCACGGACATCTTTCTCCACCACCAGTGACAAGAAATGGTTCGTGGTCTAAAAGGGAATGAGGTGCATCCTCTTCCTCCTGTGCTTCAAGAGGTCCTGGATGGTTAGTGTGGTTACAACCAAAGATGTCAAGACACCCTTCTGTGTGTATCCTGAACACTTTTATTTTCTATTGTTGTATTTGTTTTAGCCAAAATTTGCCAAAGGGGGAGATTGTAAGTGCCTTCGTTTAGGATTGGCTCATTTCTTGTAAAACAAATAGTAACAACAATAATGTAATGTAATGTACAATAGGAACAGCCTGAAAATCCTATTGTAAATGCCTAAACATGTTCTGGAACAACATGTCTCGAGAGATGTCATAACATCATACCAGATATCAAGCTACTGAACTGTCAAGTCTGATGCAGTTCTGTTCCTGAAGTTATGCAGAATATTCTGCCAAATAGAATGCATAACAAGTAGCGAAAATTGAAAGCATATGTGGAGCCCTAGAAGATTCAATCAGAAGCTAAGGATAAGGAGAAAAGCTCGATTGAAGACCTAACTTACAGCAGAAGTTTTCTGCTTACTTTATGCAGGTCGTTAAAGCTGCATTGCTGTCATATGAAGGCCTAAATCCAGTTGGGTAAAAAGGGTTATAAATAGAAGTATTGTAACCTAATTTAAGCGAGCCGTGTATTGACAAGATGCTATCATTAGGGCTAGTTTTGTTGTGAACCACCCGGGTTGTGGGATGGTCACTATACTCCTTGAAACCTGTAGGTTAGAGGATGTATGCATTGTACTTGATTGAAGCTTTTAAGCATGATCAAGTTGTGTAATGGAAGTGTATCTTCTGAACAGTTTATGTACTGTAGAAAGTAATCACTGCGGTGATTGAGGGGGAGTGAGAGGGTTCTCATATCTAGGATTGGATCTTAGGTAAAAGTGTCATTGGGTAGTGATTAAGTGAGAAGGTTGTCAACGGGTGTGTTGGCTGTAGGGTCTTTGAATTGATACTACTAATAGTGAACTTTATCCCTGGCTTGGAAGCCTCCAGATGTAGGTTGGTTGAACCGAACTAGGTGAACAATTCTGTGTGTTATTTACTTTCTGCATTGGTTATTTGTTTGATGTCACAACATTCCTCATGACATCAGTGTATATGATTAACCTTAACTGTTCTAAACTTCAGGAAATCAGAACCTGCGTTTGTCAAAGGTGTTGCAGGTTCTGGTATGATAGTTCAGTGTCTGTTGTAGAACAGATATTAAAAGTACCGCCTATTCTACCTGTACAGCGCTTAATGTCAGATCAGATGTCTTAACATTCCATTAGACATCCTGAGTCTGTGACATACCAGGAATTTCATCATCTTCCCCGGTAAAGTCTGTATTGACATCCCCAGTTGAAGTCTCGACGACATGGTTTTTCATCTTCCCCTAGTGAAGTTAGTTTTGGAATCTCCAGTGAAGTCTAGACGATGAAACTTTCTCTTCCCTTATTGAATTCCGTATTGGTATTCCCCGGTGAAACATAGAAGAGTTGATGATATTCCCACAACTTTATTTGTTACCGGTCAGGTGGTTCTTTGATTTTTTTCAATCCATGTCCTTCCCAGCGAATTTAAGCCGTGAAATAGGGCTTTGTTTCCTCTGTTGATGCTTACTCTCTCGTGGAATCTAATCTTCATCCTGCATGTGACTTGGCCGAGTGTTGTCTTCACCCAAGACTAGATTATTCTGGTTATCCCCAGTGCATTATGGTTATTTTGTCAGCATGCGCATGATAACATCCATACATTCATACAGATCATGCATAGATGAATTTAAGCTTCATTACTCATTTGCATTCATTGATGTTTTGTCGGCATATTATCTTCTTTGCAAAGTAATATTGCTCTCTCTCCAGTGGAGTTGTCAATGTTAAACAGAAAGTGTATATCCTTTCAATTTCCCCACCGAGTTATCCCTCGTGGAATATTTTTGTTTCAGCCTTCCCATTTAGTTCATTATCTGGATGGAGTGTGATCCCTTTTTGAGTTTATTTCTCATCGGGTGCTGACTTGGTTGATTATCTCATTCTAGTTTATTTCTGGTTTGAGTCTGTAGTCCCCAACAATATTATTATTCTGATTTCTGCAGGCTTCAAGCCTTGATCTGAGAATTGCATTTATTTTGCACGCCAAGACTTTTTTTACCTCAACAGGAATGTATTGGTATTTCCCCAGGAAATCAAGCTTCATTTCTCGCCAGTCTTATTACAATTCCTTCTTAAAACAGCAAGTGGCAGTCTCTTTATTTGAGATAGCTTGTGTTTTTACCCTTTCCAGGTGAAACATCTTGGTTAAAGAAGAAACTGAGACCAGTTCGTGGCTTATAGTCAGGATCAAGGGGAAGTTTATCCGATTCTCCATCAAATGGCTTCTCTCAGAGGAAGTTTCGCAAGAGAAGTTTGTTGTGAAATCTTACAAGTGGCAGTCTCTTTATTTGAGATAGCTTGTGTTTTTACCCTTTCCAGGTGAAACATCTTGGTTAAAGAAGAAACTGAGACCAGTTCATGGCTTATAGTCATGATCGAGGGGAAGTTTATCTGATTCTCCATCAAATGGCATCTCTTTGAGGAAGTTTCGCAAGAGAAGTTTGTTGTGAAATCTTACAAGTGGCAGTCTCTTTATTTGAGATAGCTTGTGTTTTTACCCTTTCCAGGTGAAACATCTTGGTTAAAGAAGAAATTGAGACCAGTTCATGGCTTATAGTCAGGATCGAGGGGAAGTTCATCAGATTCTCCATCAAATGGCATCTCTTCGAGGAAGTTTTGCAAGAGAAGTTTGTTGTGAAATCTTTACAAGTGGTAGTCTCTTTATTTGAGATATCTTGTATTTTTACTCGTACTAGGAAGAACGCCAGGATTTTGGGAAGTTCGTTCTTACTCTTTGAGATGTCACCTTCAGTAAAAATTGGCACATTCTCTTTTCTCCACCTTCAGTAAACGTCGGTGTATCTTCTGTTTCTTTACCTTTAATAAAAGTCAGTATTGTCCTATGTTTGTTTTCTTAATCTTCATTCTTGAGTGTGTAATTCATTACCATTCTTAGGTAAGATTGATCTTATTCTGATTAACGATTGTCGATCCCCTGTGTTGATGGTACTCTATTTTTACTATCTCCTCTATGAGTGGATAGTTCACAGCTACAGGTTAATTGTTGCCATCCATCACCTTTCCCTCAGTTTTGAAGTTTATGTTATTTTGTCTCCTCTCAGGATCTTACCCCCCAGTGAAGTTGAGTTTTCTTTTCCCCGGCAGAGCCAATTCGTCCCCAATAGATTCAAATTTCTATCCCCGGAGTCGTGTTGTTCTCCAGAAATTTATTATCCTGGTTGAATTCTTTTGTCAACTTGTAGATTCTACCTTTGCTTCTCTAGTGTGTGCCTTGCCCATCTGCATGAAGTTCATATATTACATCCATAATCATAAGCATCGCATGGCATCTTAGGGCCAAAAATAGGGTTGTTTTATATTTAAGTATCTTCAATCACGTCGAAACGAAGATTTTAATATTCGAATCTCCGGATAGAAGACACTTAAATAAGGGTAGTTGTTGTACCCCAATTTTTTCCCCTAAGATCCCTCATCATACTTTGTACATTTCATAACATTGGTCTCATGGTTATAAGATCGAAGAGCTTTGGCATTAGGGTTTCTCTCTCCAAATGGAGGTTGGTCGCTTCAAATGCAAGGTGACTAGAATCTGTGGATTTAATGGAGAGTGAGGTATATAACCTTCATTAGTTCATCTGACGCATCATGCATCATTTGTCAATAGTTTGGCTTGGGACCGGGGATTTCGAGGAATTGGGTTTGTTGTATGGCTTTAACGCTCTTATCTTTGCACAAGCTTGTTTTGGTTGATTTCTCCATCGATCATTGGTTATAATTAGGATTGTATTTCCTGGACTTCTTTATCATCAAATTACAGGGATATTCTCTCTCCTCAGCATCAGGTTGCAATCTTTCTTCAATGCTTAAGAATTAGGGTTTTCTTTCGTTATGCTTCACCTGGGGATCATTGGATTAGAGCTTGATCTTGTGGTTATCTTGAGCTTCTCCTTCTTCAACATTGTGGACTTGTTTTGAATGATACAGTTTTTGGTTCTCATCAAATACATGTTACTTCAATTACAAGTTAACTTGGACTACTGAGAGAAATGACTAGTGACTTGGATTCGTTGAAACTTCTAATCGTGCTCAGAGTTATTATTGATTCAAGGGCTTATTAAGTTCATGACTTTGTTAATGGTTGATTCAAGATAGGGTCAGAAGCTTATTTAACTCATTTTATCAAATGAAAGATGTTTGGTTCAAATGCAAGATGACTAGAATTTATGGATTCAATTGGGATTAAGGTTCATTGACCAGGCACGCCATTTGAAGTCAACTGAGTCTCGACTTGTCATGAACGCTTAAGTTGCATTAAAGATCGATTTAAGATGAACATGGAATAGAAGTTTTTAATGTGATTCAAGGATAAGTCATTTAACTTGCTTAAAGGACAAGATATATGGGAGAGATGTTACAGGGCTTGTGGATAATTTTCCTGGTTTTCTTGTACTCATAATATAAGTGATTCATCAATTGGCTTTGCTTAGAATTTGGATTATGTTTGAGATACAAAAAGAAAATTTTGGACTTGAGGTTAAAGAAGGGATTGTGATTCATTCAAGATACATTTTGAGAAGATGTAAGCATAAGAGAATAAATTCAAAGATAAGTGGATTAATTTAAAGTCTCTTTTCTTGATTCAACCATGGCTATTACAAAATCAAGAACTAGAACATATACACTTTCAACCATTCAAAATTACATAAAAGTGACAATTTCAATCCAACTTATGAATATATTACATCAAAGTCCATAAACCAAAATCCAATCACATCAACCCATGTCCCAATTAATACCAACAATCATAAACCCCTCTTTCTCTCTCCCTCTCTTTCCTTCTAACACATATTCAATTCAACAACTTCACAAAGAAACAAATTGATTCTTCAACACTATTATTGTTTTTTTAGCATCTGATTCCATTTTCAACTTCTGGGTATCTTCAAATCCAATCTTTATTCTTTTCCCTCTTTTGGGTAGGTCTAACATTAGGTTTCTCAAAATTCCCACAATTGAAGGTGTGTGAAATGGTTATGGTTTCTGCTTTCATCTTCGTTGGGTTTCTTCTTGGCGTGGTTGTTGTTGTTGGTGTTGAATTTCTTGAGGTTTCTCCTATTAGGAAGTATGGTAAAATCAATTATCAGTCACTTGTTCTCATTGAACCTGATGGATTGGATAAAGCCATTCAACTCAAGGGATGCATTGTTGAGGCTGTTTCTGCCACAAGCGTTCCTACAAAAAAATGGGTAAAAAAGTTCCCTATCAAAGTGGAAAACAAGACCTCTGTGATATACCATGGAAGCAAAACTCTTTATGTATATCTTGAGACTTCATCCGAGAAAGAGGCACGAGAATTGTTATCAGATAAAAGAAATAGTGCATGTAAAAATATTAACTAATATGTCAGGATTCAACTAAAAGCCTAACTGCTACGTCAACAGAGAGTTTAGTTTTAGAGTTAACTCAATCCTACTATACAACACTAACCTACCCTGCATTTTGAACCAAATAAATCAGTTAATATCCACATATAATTGGCAGCCAAATCAAAACCAGTTCGGAGAAGGACTACTAAAAACCGATCATGCAAAACCACATCACAAAACAGTTAATTCAACAACCAATTTCCTAAAAGAATACTCTAACAGAATTTCAACTAACAAACTCTCAACAAAATTTCTAACCCCCCATCAACCACCCCTAACTAACCTAACCATTTCTCACCCTCTCAACCATCAAAAACCAGTTTTCTAACTGCCCTGCATAACGAGAAATCTCAACAAAAAAATTCCAGCTAATCATTCTCAACCAACTTCCTAACAGAACCTAGAACAGATTTTCTGAGAACAGTTTGGAAAAACAGAAAGGGAATAAGGGCATACAATTATCTACAGAAAATCAAAAAAGAAGACTCACCTCACTCTCTCTGAGAAATTCCCTTCACCAAAATCTCCAATCTTTCTGCAATCTTCACCTCAGAATCTCTGCACTCTGTCATATCTGACTCCTGCATCGTCTTCTTCATTCTCCAACCCCACTTCCCTCTATAAACTCTAAGAGTCTTCTCACTCTCTATAACCAATTCTTCTACTCGCAACAAATTTTCAATGTTTCACCATCATCACATCATCGCTGCAGCTTCGAATCTATTTCAATCTTCATCTGTTCGTTATCAATTAACATTATAACTTCTTCTTCCTCACGCCCCTGCATTAACATCATCTTCATCCAAACACAGCAACAACAATTCAAATAGGTAATCGCGTCCAGTACGGAACAATTGGAATCAAAAGAAATGTAGAAGAAGAAAACGGAAACACGAAATCGAATGTACCTGAATTGATTCATCTGGATTTTGCAAAGAATCAGATCCTTCAATTTTCTTACCATCTTCACCAATTCGAAGAACCTATGGTGGTACTCCGGTCGGTGCGTGTTTCATTTCATTTGCAATTTCTGCTTTCCGTTGAGTTTAAGTCAAAGTCGAGGGAGAATGGGGTGGAGCTTCGAAGCATCAAACAATGGAGCTATGATGTTGCCATCGTGGCGAACGGAATCGCTAGCGTAAATCAAGAAGACGGGTGAGAGTGTTGATTCATCGGGGCAGTGTGTGGAGTCTATAGAAGAGAGGAAGAGGAGAATCATTTTTTCCATCAAGGAAATCGGAACGACACAATCTTTTGAACCCTCTTCTCACTAAAATTGCACTTTTTTTATTATTTTACATTCTTTTTTTTTAATAAACAATGCTGAAAATAATGAATAATTGTGTTGAATATGAAATGCTATTGGGATGGTATTTGGACCGAAAGTACGATTTCCTTAGGCCGAAGCACACAATTTTTGGAGTTGGAGAGTTCAAACAAAAAAAACTGCCATTTGGATCCATTTTGGATTGGGATTACTGCTTCAATCTGTTTGCTATACTATACCACTGCCAATCCTTGCACCTCCTGTTGCATTCATGTGCTATTTCCTTGTTAATTCATTTTTTTAATTTTTATTTTTTGCAATTGTTTGTGTGATTCCTTCATGATTTTGACTATTTTTCTATATGATAAAACAATAAAAAATACATAGAATTTAGGAATTCCTCTTAATTTTTTTTTAGATAATAAACCACAAAATCAATAAAAAAATTAGGCTTTTTATTTGATTTTAGGAAATTAATTCATAATCTTTCGATTACTTGAAAATTGTGATTCACCTTTGTTTTTTGAGCTGAGTCTTATGTTGGTTCATTATTTGATATGCGGATGTGTTTTGGATTCCAATTGTGATTTATTTTCACATCGATGAAGTTGCGACACTTATTCCAAATATTCGAACCCTGACTGTTTGCTTGTGGCTGCCACCTCGCGCGAAATATCTCAGATTTCTTTACATTGGTTGCACTTTTTGCAGACGTCGTTGTTCGTTTGGTATTACACTGCTTCCAAGTTATATTTCCGCATTTATCGCTTTTTTTTAGATATCATGAGAAGTAGGAAATAAAGAGCGTGCGCTTGAAGTCGCTGTTTAAAGACCTGTAGCAGGCATTCCACACTTTATTTCTATTATGTGTTGGGCTTGTGTTTGCTTCCTTTCTTGTTGATCGATGAGTCACTCAATTTAGAAATTGAGATCACGACTTCGCTCTCAGTGCATGCTCCCTATAGGATTTTATCGCTTTCCTTTATTTTTTTGTTGATCGATGAGTCACTCAATTAGAAATTGAGATCACGACTTCGCTCTCAATGTATGTTCCCTATAGGATAGTTTTGTTAGACTTTATTTGGCATGCTAGCTTAGATAGGATCTCTTTAGGTGTGCTCTCTTGATCTTATTGGCTTGTTCGCTTTATCCTTGTACATACCATGTTCCCTTAGGATGCGCTTGCTCCGTTCGGATGCGAGCTATACCTTAGGTTGTAAACCATGCATGCTGGCATTAGGTAGACGTTTCCCTTTCGTTCATCCTTGACTTAGAGCTACCATTGTATGATAATATTAGGTTAGAAATAGGCTAGTCTCCCTTAGACTCTTTTCTTCCCCTTTTTTCATCCTTGCATCTAAAACTAAAACTTATTTTCTTAGCAAATCAAAAACATGCTAATCATACCTAAACCCTTTTTCAAGGTAACAAAACACAAACCAAATTCAAACCATTTTGTGCGCTCAAGCACCTTTTCTCTAAAACCCTTTTCAGGTAAGGATATGATTAATTTACTTATGTGTCAGTGCATAAGTCTCCAAAGGTCGAGCTGCGGCAGAAGGCGGAATTAACATTGTCCATAAAAAACACAAAACAAACAAAACATATGAGCCGAACTACGGTAGCTCTGATTCCTCAAAAAGGATACATAGGCATTGGGGTAGGGCCCAAGCGAGTACAACTTTTTTTCCCTACATTCTTTCTCTTTTCTTTACATGCATTCTCACTTAGTTTATAACCCTTAAGCATTAGATTGAACACACCCTTTGATTAGAATAACGAGAGTGGATCCCGTAGAGTACTATGGACGTGTGGGGTGCTAATACCTTCCCCTCGCGTAATCGTCTCCCTTACCCAATCTCTCGGTCGCAAGACCTTGATTTTCCCCTTAGGTGTTTCTTTGATGATTTTCCTTTCCCTTCCATAATACGATAAATAAATACTCGGTGGTGACTTCATTGATTTTACCGCTACAGCTAGGTTCTTCCTTAGATCATTGTCGAACCTGAGATCGCCCGTAGGCTAGGTTCTTCCTTAGATCATCGTCGAACCTGTAGATCGCCCATTGGCTAGGTTCTTCCTTAGATCAGTGTCGAACCTGAGATCGCCTATTGGTTAGGTTCCTCCCATATATCATCTTAGAACCTGAGATTGCCCGTAGGCTAGGTTCTTCCCACAAATCTTGTCTTAGAACCTGAGATCGCCCTTAGGCTAGGTTCTCCAACAAATCATTCCCATGTTTCATCTTAGGATTGTAGGTCGCCCGTAGATCTCATACGCTGTCTTTTCATACCAATCTTTGTCTTGTATTCGCATCATGCCATGTTGTAAGTAAAAACTTTGTCTCTTCACTAGAAAAAGTAAAAATTCTTTCCCCAACAGATAAAAAAAAAACAAAGATAAATAAACACTCACACTTTCTCCCAGAACAAATTTTTGGCATTGGAATTTAATCATCTTCAACCTTAAACTTCCGAAAGGCACGCGCCAATCGTTCTTTCAGGTTTAAGACGATTAAATAGGGGCAGCTGTAATACCCCAAATTTGTCTTACCCTTTCACTTTTCATCTGGCTTATACATTCCAGTCTTATTTCATGTACATACTTCCCATTAGGTCATTTGACGCATCATGCATCATTAATCAATAAATTTTTGGCATGAGATCAGGGATTTCGAGGAATTAGGGTTGTTGTATGGCTTTAAGGCTCTCGTCTTCACTCAAGGAATTAACTGGTTTCATTGTCAATCAGGATTTATGGAGCTAGGGTTTGTGTTCATAACCATTGAGGGGTTTTTCTTACCCTAAAGCAGCAAAGTTCATGAAGCATCTTCGTCCAGATTTCTCAAGTGTATCAAGTGTTTGGAGTTTCATCAAGACTTCACCAGAGGTTGCTTTGAAAGAAGGTTTTTCTCATCAGCATAGTTAAATTGCTTCCTCATTAGTGTGCATTCATGGCGAAGAGATTAGGGTTTCGATTCGTTGCTCAAGTTCGTTGGTCCATCAATTGAAAAAAACAGGACTTAATGGCTTCATTTATTTTATACTTCAAGACGTGTTTGTCTTCAGGCAGTATGTTGAGGCAACCATTTGGAAAGACTTTATGAAGTCAATATATTTTGTGGATTGAATTGCAAGGAGGAAACATGGCATAAGAGGTAAAGTTATGGATTAATTTTGATCAAGACAATTTTGTTCTCTTTGTTGTTATATGTCAAATGGAATTAGTAAAAGCGAATTTATTTGTCCATTGATAAATGAAAGGGAATTCATTCATTCGAGTGATTTCGTAAACTCAATCTATTCAAGGGGGTGAGTTTGGATTTGGTTCATGATTAAATTTGGAAATGATATCCAAGTTAATTTCATAGGATTCAAGTAACAAAGGCAATGGCCATCTTTTTCCTCAAGGCAAAGTTCATCATCAAGAATTCATGTCCATTATACATTTCATTCAAAAGAAAGATTAAATATTCAAGCGGTTCCTATTACAAGTTACCACTTCCAAAGTCTATTACAAGATGTATCCAAAATACATTCTAAAGGCTATTACAAATAATGATGTAATGTTTAAAGAACATGTGGAAGTTGTCTCCATGCTTGCAATCATCTTTGCTCCAAGCTTCCATGTTTCCAAGAGGCGCATCACTATTGTCGTCGAAACCAACTCTACACTCCTGTTCCATGAAAACCTGCATAAGTATCATTATCAGAAGGATAATTTGCTACAAAATCCATCCGGTAACGTGTGTGCAAAGTTAAAACAGGGCTGGCTTATTAACAGATTTTGATTAATAGCTCGATAAACGGAAGGAAAGTAGAGAGGGTTAAGAACTCAGAATTAGGAATAGCAGAATTTAAAGTGATAGAAAACTGTTTTTATCTATAGCTACCCTGCATAACCAACTCAACAACCAATTTCCCAGCTAACCCTGTAAAAAACCATCCTAACAGAATTCTAGCAGGTCTCAAAACCTATGACGATCAATTGATAAAAACCTCTGGAACTATTTCTAAACAAAAAAAACCTGTAGCCCTGCATACACCATAAAATCAGTCCAAATGAAAACCTATATCTGTTTAACAGAATTCCCTAACTGCTCTAATTGTTAACAGAACTTTTTCCAACTTCTAACCAGCCTAACCGTAATATCCAACAGCCTCTAACAAAAACTCATAACAGTTTCCTAACTTTCTGCAACAGCCCTGCATAATCGAATCCTAACTAACTCTTCTAACAATCCCCCAACCCTCTAACTGTCAAAAACAGAATCATAACAGAAATTTCCAACTAACTGTCAAAGCAACCCCTAACAGTATCCATCAAACCTGTAACTAACATCTCAACAAACTAACAAAAAGCCCATAACATAAAAGGAAGAAGAGAGAAGCGGGATTGGAGAACAGATTCATTCAGAAAAATATACAGAAAACTCACCAGAAAAATCTCCTTCCCTCTCTCTGAAAGATCACCATCAACTTCTCTCTTCTTCTCTCGTCTTCATCTTCATCAATTCTTCACGCTTCTGGACCATTCACCAAAAATCCTCAGAATTCTTCATCTTCTTTCTTAGCCACCTTCAACCCCCACACCATCATTTCTCTACCATCACATATTTCAAACCGCCATCTTACTCACATCACAACCGGGCTTGCATCGGCTACACAACAACTTCAATCTTCGTCTCTGCAATCAAGCAACAACAACGACGATTTAGAAATTACAGAAGGAGAAAAGAAGAAGAAGTTCCAGATTCGTAATCGCGAAAGAAAAGAAGAAGAAGAACGAAAACTTACAAGAGAAAAGAAGATTTAGTGCAGAGAAACACGAATTATTACCTGAATCAGGGTCTCTTGATTTCTCTTCATCTCCAAAATCAAGATCCACCGATGCTTGCTTCCGGTAGGTAAGACAAATCCTTCCACTTCTCTTTGTTTCTCTGCATCAACTGCTTTCCGGAGTTATCACCTATAGAAGCAGCGTACGGTGTCGTAATGTTTGTCTATGGTGGAGGAATGAATGCAAAATGAAGAAGAAGATAATGAGACTGAGGTATGACATACATATTGAGAACGAACCGGAGGAGACAGTTATGTAGCACGCAACGACTTTGTGAAGAAGAGAAGGGGAGGAAGCTTCGTAAGGAGTTGAAACGGCACAATCAGAACCCTAATTTTCTCACAGTTTCTTTCCGTTTCTCTTTTCACTTTATTTTTTTTGTTTTACTTTTTAATCCAGATAAGTAAAAAATAATATAAAAAATGGGATTCAACATAATTTGTTGGGCTGGACAAACCGAATCACTCATCTCCATTAGCCCATAGCACCATTTTTTTGAGAAACTGAAGTTTATGAAAAAAAAATTCATGGACTTCATTCTGATGGGCCTAGCGCCCTGCTCCTGCATCACACTCTGACTTCAATTCTCACCCCCTGAGTTCCTCTATGATTTTTCTTTTAATTGTAGAATATAATAGAAGTTTTTTTAGAAATTAATTCTTTAGTTTTTTTAGAATTTCCATTATATAAAAAACTAATAATAAAAATGGTTTTCCTTTTAGTTTCTAAAAACTAATAAATCAAAAATCCTTTTTCTCCTTTTTAGTTTAGTTTTTATTCGCATTTTAGTGTCGCTTCACCATGTTATGTTTTGACGCGTTTGTTCATTGTGCAAGGTACATTTTTATGCTTTCGATCATGTAACATAACAAGTATTTATATGATCGAAGCATACGGCTTATACTCGTTTCTGATGCGACTCTCTTTATTTCTCATCATCCTGAGAAAATTATATTGTGTTATATGTTGTTCTTACGCGTGTGATGCTTTATGAGCTTTGTGCAGGAACTTTTGATTACATGTTTCATTCGCAATACGCGTTTGCCTTTATCTTAGTTGGATATCATTTCTGACTTTGTTTGTTTCTTGGTGAAGCTTGCTTGATGTGTACTCCCTGTTTCTCCAGTGCTTTCGTCTTCTCTTGCCGACTTGCTCGCTTTGGTAGCCGCCTCTACTACCCTTGTACCTCTTCGTACTTCATTGCATTTTGCTATTGCTTTCTATATATCATGATAAGTAGGAAATAAAGAGCGTGTGCTCGAAGTCGCTGTTCAAAGACCTATAGCATGCATTCCACACTTCATTTGCTATATGTGTTGTGCTTGTGTTTGCTTCTTTGTTTGATTGATCTATGAGTCACTCAATTTAGGAATTGAGATCACGACTTTGCTCTCAGTGCATGCTCCCTATAGGATTTTATTGCTTTCCTTTATTTCTTGTTAATTGATGAGTCACTCCAATTAGAAATTGAGATCACGACTTCGCTCTCATTGCATGTTCCCTATAGGATAGTTTTGTTAGACTTTCTTTTGCATGTTTACCTAGATAGGGTCTCTCTAGGTGTGCTCTCTTGATTTTACTGGCTTGCTTGCTTTATCCTTGTACATACCATGTTCCCTTAGGATGCGCTTGCTCCATTCAGATGCAAGTTAGACCTTAGGTTGCAAACCATGCATGCTAACATTAGGTAGAAACTTCCCCTTTCATCCTTGACGTAGGACTACCATTGTATGATAACATTAGGTTTGAAATAGGCTAGTCTCCCTTAGACTCTTTTATTCCCCTTTTTGCATCCTTGCATCTAAAACAAAAATCTTTTTCTTAGCAAATCAAAAACATGATAATCACACTTAAACCCTTTTTCAAGGTAACAAAAACACAACTCAATTCAAATCATTTTGTGCGCTCGAGCACCTTTTCTCTAAAACCCTTTTCAGGTAAGGAGATGATTAATTTACTTATGTGCCAACTCATAAGTCTCCAAAGGTCGAGCTGCGGAAGAAGGCGGAATTAACTTCGTCCATAAAAAACACAAAACAAATCAAACATGTGAGCCGAACTATGATAGCTTTGATTCCTTAAAAAAGGATACGTAGGCATTGGGTAGGGCCCAAGCGAGTACAACTTTATTTTCCCTACATTCTTTTCTCCTTTCTTTTGCATGAATTCTCCCTTCAGTAGTATAGTAAACAATAAGCATAGATTAAACACACCCATAAGATAGACAACAAGAGTGGATACCGTAGAGTACTATGGGCGCATGGGGTGCTAATACCTTCCCCTCGCGTAACAGACTCCCTTACCCGATCTCTCGGTTGCAAGACTGTGACTTCTCCCTTCTCAAGTTTTCTCGATGTTTACCTTTCCCTACATGTGGGATAAAAGACGTTCGATGGCGACTTCATTGTTTGATGATTTTCAGCCGATTGTTTCAGCGCCAAAGTTGACTTCTTTCTTATCTGCCTCGGTACCTATATTTATCACCTCGATTGGCTCTTCGTGCGGTTGGATAGCCTTTTCATCTTGTATCAGGAGCCAGGTGAGTTCTCCAGGTATCTCACAATCTTCTTCACCTTCGTCTTCAGCTTGATAGATTGGATTTTCGAAGTCATAAATGGTATAATACGGTGGGAGAACTGACTTGGGTGTTTTTCGTTTGATTTCAGTTGTTGCAGATAGCAAGAGTCGCGGCCGACTTTTCTTTTATCCAATAAGGAAAGGGCGAAAAGAACAGGAAAGACCTTTGAGATATTTTCTTGAGTTTGGGGGGTAGGTTATGAAAAGGGAAGGTGTTAGCACCCTTTTCATCCGTAGTTATCTACGGGCTCTTAGTTGCTTGCAAGATAATTTTGAAAGTGCTTTATTTGAAAATATGTTTGTGACGGGTGCAAGTTTGAAAATATTTTGAAAACACCTTTGTTTCGGCAAACTTTGTAATGATTCTCATCTTTATAAGAATGTATACAAAGTGTTTGTTTTGAAAATACTTCAAAGAGATGTTTGTTTTTGAAACTGTGAATGTGGAAATAGTTTTAGTTTGTGAGTAAGAAACTACGAGCGTCCTACCTACTCAAAAGTTCTTTGTTCTTTTCCTCCTCCTTTAGATGTTGCCTTCTTACCATTCATTTGGTAAGAAGCCCCATTATTGGATGTAAAGGGTCAGGCACGGGTCAATCGTACAGTCATAGAAGGCAACTTGTGAGACGCTTTAGCAATTTTTCGTAAGGGACTAGATCGTTTACCGAAGGCAACATCGAGGGACAACGAGGGACTACGATCTTTTTTTATCGAAGGGTCTTTGCTAAAGCGTCCCATATTCGAGGGACATGACAGTATTTTTTCGAAGGCAACGAGTGAAGTTACCCTAGAGGTGTGCGTGTGCAAAGTGATTTGTTTTCAATTGAATTGTCTTGAAATTAGGTTATCTAGCAGTTGTTTTTATGTCTTTCCATACACACTTAATTACTATACAGTATAAGGAAAAATAGTAAATTGCAGAAATTAAAGTTCTACGCTATTACAAAGCTTTCGAGAATGGGGAGTACAAATTTACAAATGGGGATGGATCAATGCGATTAAAAGTCCAAATAGGCAATCAATACAACCAAATTGAATCAAACAATTAATTTAAACTACAACAATCTTATGAAGTAAAAATTAATTAACAAAATATAGAGATAAAAGTCTTGGTATTTTGTTTGTGAGGAAAATTGAAAAAATAAAATTCTATTCTATTATTCTTATTTGAATTTTATTATGTATAAACTAAATATCTCAAAAGAAAATTTATTAAACTATATAAAAAATATTGACAAAATTATTTACAAAGTCCTAAACTAATTAAGAAAATAACTTAATTTTGAAATTATATATTATTATTTAGTTAAATTTTAAAATTAATACTAAAGATTAATAAAATTAAATCTAATCTAAGATTATTAAAATAATTCTAAACTAACCTAGAATTCTAAATAATTAAATTAAACCTAATCTAATCTAACATTAAATTAAATATAACCTAAATTAATTCTAATATCACCTAAACTATACAACTAAATCAAAAGAAAAACTATGAAACAGAAAAATGAAATGAGGGTATGAAAACAGATTGGGCTTGGGGTAAGGTCTAATTGTTTTATCTACAAAGAAAATGAAATAAAATAGAAAATAAATAAATAAATAAATAAATAGGAAAACATCCCCATGGGGTTTCGAACCCGGGATCTCACCTCCAAACACCAACGCCTTAGCCACTGCACTATCTTGTTCATTAGTTATCTTTACAGTTTTATAAATATAAAAAAGAAAATTTTAAGAAATGGGCTGGGCGGACTGGTTTGTGTGGCCTTAGGCCCAACTAAGAAAAAATTAAACAAAAAAAATAAAAGAAACTTAATACTCGAAGGAAACAGGACGGCCACTCCACGATTCCTCTTGCACACTAATCTTGCATTCTTCTTTCACGGCCTATCACCATCATCGTTATCGATTGAACACCAATAACATCTCTGCTCCCTCTTAGTCATTCTGACAATCACAACAACGATCTCATATTTTAACCTCTTTCATTCTCATCATCATCACCAATATCTCATCAACTCAACAACTTGATTTCTCCTCTTTTGCTCCAAATCTATGCATCTCGGATCATAAACAATTAAAAAACCTAGAACTTTCGTGAACGGAAATAAGAGGATGTCATGCAAGATATTAATTCAATGCTATGGAGAAGTGTCCAGGGATGTTCAAGCTATATTGAAGCATAAAAATTGGCGAAAAATTAGGAACAAACCAACCTGCGACACAGATTCGGGATTTGTTGTAATGCTTAAAGGCAAGAGTGAAAATCCAAATACCTTCAAGAATCCCAGGTAATAACAAGCATCCATAACTCCATACTTCTTCTTGTTGTTGTTGTCTGTTTCATGTCTGAGATACCTCATTTAGCGAAATCTTGTCTATGCGTGAGAAGAGTTCCTCTGCATTTAGTCCATATTCCCTGAGTCAGATGCGCCCCAAGATGCCATCATCGGAAGGTTTCGAGAGTTTTTGTAAGACTTATGTAGTAATACTGAATTGAATAATGATGATTTAGAGGAAGCATTAGAATGGTTGTTGTATTTTTGTATCCAAGGTGAATTCTTTGTGATGCTTCCCTTTAACAATTTTTTTGCAGGTTTTTGTATTGGTAATTTTAATGTCATTTTAACGGCTTTTTGAACAGGTTTTGAAGCATTGTTGAAACTGGTTTTCAGAAATAACGTGAAGGGCGACGGTTTTGGGAGTTTGAGCATAATTATTAAAAAAAAGGTATGAAGGTTAAAGATGGAGATTCTTGTTTAACAACAATTTTTTGGGGGTTTTTGTATGCTCTTACTTTTTGGAATTTTTGTGTGTTTGTATGTTGTGATCCACCACTCTTTTTTATTGTCTTATGTTTTTTATAGTAGAATGAGGGGTTGAATTGGGAGGGATCTTTTTGATCAAAAACTAGTTTTATGTTTACTGACTTATTGCTTTTGAGAGCAGATTTTTGCTAATGCTACTTTGTGAAATCTTTGGCTGCTTATTATAGGTTAGTAGCCGGGTTTTGGAGGTATTGGTTTGTGGGACTGTTTTTGCAGTTGGAGCAGATTTTTAGCCTGCTATGAGCAGCAGTGTAGGACTCTTAATTGGATTACTATGTAGCAAGTTAGCAATACTGTTTTGACAGTTTTATGGGCTGGTATAGGGGTTGGTTGGGCACAGGCTTGGATAGAAGGTCTAGGGCTAATTTTTTGATTAGGTGATACCTTTTCAAACTTGTCTCTTTTCCTATTTTCAAACTAGGGCTAATTGTTTGTGAATTATTGCTATCTTACATGTGCTGCCATTTGTTTTTGCTTACTGTGCTGATGTGCTCTTTTGTTGCAGCCTGTTTTAATGTTGATGTTTGGATGGTTTTGTTGCTTTGAGTTATTTTGTTGTGCTAATTTGTTTTCCTTTCTGTTTTGGAAGCTTTGACTTGCAACTTCTTTTGTTTATTTTCTTTCTTATTTGCCTAGCTGTCGTGCTTGTCAATTGGGACTGTTTTGATGCTGCTTTTTGCAATAAAATTGTTCCAGATTTCTTTTACCTTTTTGTGAACAAAAACATAGACTTTTGTGATTTGCAAAATAGGAGAAGATAGCATATGATCGAAAACCGCTTTTGAATTTTTGATTCCAAATACAAACTTTATGATGAAATGTAAATTTATTTTAACAATTAATTCTTGTTTGGAATTTTTCACATGTTGATGTTTGCTAACTTTTTCCTTTTTCTTATTTCATGAACATAAGGATTGGACGACCAAAGCGAGGTTGAAAGATGAAGAAAAGCCACAGCGAGAAAGGAGGGCGAGTTACTCGAAGACGAAGCAAAGAGACTTGAAGAAGAAGAAGAAGAATCATTTCTTTTTTTGTAAACAAAAACAATTGTAGTTTGTATTTCGCATTGTAATCCCTTTTGTAAATTGTCCCAAAAATGTAACTTGAACACAAAACTTGAATGAATTTTATGAATGATGAATTTGTTGTATGGAAATCAAACAGTTCTTGAATCTTTATTGAAAATGGAAGTTTCCACTTGAATTTGGGAAATAATTGATTTATACTTGAATGTATTTGTTGAATGATGAATGAACAATAATGTAAGCCTTAAGACTTCAATCTTGCTTTTGTATTAGAGATCCAAATAAACTTCATGAATTGATCTTCAAAATTGAGCAAATTTGCATCATGAAAAATTAGTTCTTTTGTATATCTTGAATCCAAAAGAAAATTCATTATGAATGAATTGCGCCTCGCACACTTGAATCGATTTGAAATAAAAAAAAGAGTTATTCTAATTGTTTCTCAAATCTTCTTCTTTAAAATCCACATCGTCAATTCGCGGTAACTTGCAATACGAGCCAATAATAAAATTCACGCCTTTAAGAGATTTAATCAAAAATCCACCCTAATCCAATAATCGCTAATGTTCACTTGCAAATGACTTGAGGTAAGCAACAAGCAATCAATGAATCATTGAACTAGAACTCTAGTTTCATGAATTACCTTAACATAAGAATCAAACGTCCTTTGAGAAACGCCTGTGACATAAATTGAACCAAGCATAATTTGACCTCGATCTTTGAAGTAATCTCATAGGTAACGCTATTCGGGATACTTCGCAAAAAGAATCGCCTCGGGACGTTGAGAATTGAAGAAGTTCTGAACCCCGAAAATTGGACAAGAGTTTCTTGTAATTAGGTCAAATTTGCAAAAATGACCTCCAAAGTATTCGAATTTTATGATGATTTTCCGCACGCAATCAGCTCTTGACTTGTAAAGAGGAGTTGGAGATGACGTCAAGGAGAGTCATACGCAAAAAAAACCGCTCAACAATATCGAATAATGAAGAAGTTACAATCTTTAAAACTTGATATTGCAAAGGTTAATTTTTGGGTCCATGTGGTTTGTTTTCAGTCATCTGAACCATCGAATGAGCAAACTTGCAACGCGAGGTTTGATACTTGGCACGTACATCCTTGAGAATACATGAAGAACCATGAAGACCATTTGAAACTTTGGAAACTCAATTTTTCTGGAGAAATACCAAACCCTAGTTGCTGACTCAATGCCTAGGAAGAGAATCTGTCTGATCAAACCCTGGGCATCTTGAATGAAAAATGGGAGGGAAAATTTTGGGGTACAACAGCTGCCCCTGTTCAATCTTCTTAAACTTGAAAAGTTAGATTGGCATGTTTTCCGTTCGTAGCTTGAAAGTGGAAGATGATTGAACACTAGAGTGCCCAGAAATTTGCACTCGCTAATGCACAAAGTAATGCCTTGGATTTATTGTATCGAGAATAGGCTTATAGATTACATTTGGAGAGTGACAGAATATTGTTGGAGATGGGCTTATGGATGCCATCAGAAGTGGTTGAGAATCTCCGTAGATGGGCTTATAGATACCATCCAGAAGTGACTGTTGATGGAGATTGGAAGAAGTATCAGGATAAATCTTCAGTCGATTTATACCGAAACAACAAATGTCTGTATTTGTTTTTATCTGGATAAGAATCAAAAAAATATTAGGGTCGATTTGACTGAACCAGAGAAAATGTCTACTGGAACAAAATCAGGATAAATCATTGGTCGATTTAAACTGAACCAACAGAAGTCTTGAAAGAAGTGTTTGTCATGTAGATATTCGCCCCATCATGTTTCAAGAATTGATCTACAATCAGTTTGTTGGTAAACCCGTCCTGTTTCGGAAGTTCAATACGATTGGTAATAAAGATAGTCGCCCCATCCTATTTTGGGAATTTATATTTATCTGACCAAAGGGAAAGAAATATAGTTTCCCCGTCTTGTTTCGGGAGTTAATCTTTAATCTGCTCATGTAGATAGTTGTCCTATCTTGTTTTACGTATTAATCTATAATCAGTTGTTCACAGATAGTTGTCATGTCTTGTTTCAGGTATTAATCTGGAACCCGCTTTTTATTGGTCACTTAGATAGTTGCCCTGGCTTGTTTCAGGAATTAATACCTAACCTATTTGAGAAAGAAATATAGTTTCCCCATCTTGTTTCGGGATTTAATCTTCAATTTGTTCATGCAGATAATTGTCATGTCTTGTTCCAGGTATTAATCTACAATCAGTTGTTCACAAATGGTTATCCTGTCTTGTTTCAGGTATTAATCTGGAATCTACTTTTTGTTGGTCGTAGAGATAGTTTCCCTGGCTTGTTTTAAGAATTAATCTCTAACTTATTTGAGAAAATTTGGTGGTATTTGCTTGTTGATAACAGAAGAGGTCTTTTGTTCGTATGTCTTTAACTGGAAGAAGTAAATCTAACCAGAAGAGGTCTTTGACTCGCCTATCATTAACTGGAAGAAGTTAATCTATCCAGAAGAGGATTGTTGATTGCCTATTACTAACTGGAAGAGGTGAATCTATCCAGAAGAGGACTTTTGTTTTGTTGATTGACTTTTCCTACAAGGAAGAGGGTTAGTTGCATGCAGATGTGTGCATGGCTTGATGATGTTCTCAAAATTAATGAGATTATGTTGTATGCGTTTATCATGTATGTAATATAATGTATTAATGTGAAATATTGTTGAAATGTATATTTTTCTCTTAAAATAAATCCTAACAAATGTTGGGGAGCCTTTAAATCCCGAACTATTGTTGGGGATGAAGAATATGTGTGTATCTTTAGACTTTGTTTAGGATGTTTCCACCGGGGATTCCTGTTTTGTTAAGGAGAACTCCGTTGGGGAAGATTGGATTTGGCTTGAGAAAACTCAATGGAGGGTGTTGATTTCTTCTTGGGAACTAGAGTTTATAAGTTTTGGTTGTTCATTGCTCTACTGGGGATTTGAGAGTTAGTTGTTATCTGGTCGAAATCCAGGCTTGGTAGCAACTTGCTGGGGATAATAAAGCTAATTGTTATCTGGTCAGAATCCAAGCTTTGCAACAACTCACTTGGGATAGTGGAAAACTCTACTGGGGAAGAGGAGTTTTATTAGTGATTTGAAGAAGTTAAACGATTATCTAGTCAGGTCCAAGTTTCGTAGTAACTCGAACGGTTATCTGGTCGGGTCCAGGTTTCAGCAATTTAAACTTGAGGTTAAATGGTATCTTGGTCGGGTCCAGGTTTAAGCAATTTGAACTTGAGGTTAACTGTTATCTGGTCAGGTCCAGGTTTCAGCAATTTGAACTTGAGGTTAACTGTTATCTGGTCGGGTCCAGGTTTCGCAGTAACTTAGATGAAAGGATGAAGTTAATTGCTATCTGGTCGGATTCTAGGCTTCATAACAACTTACTGAAATTAATCTGTTATCTGGTCAGATTCCAGGATTATCAGAAAATTAAAGTTAAACTATTATCTGGTCGGATCCAAGCTTTGTAGTAACTTGATTTTGAAAGAGATGAAGTTGAACTAGTATCTAGTCGGGTGCAGGCTTCATAGTAACTTGCTTTTGAAAGAGATGAAGTTGAACTAGTATTTGGTCGGGTCCAGGCTTCATAGTAATTGTGCTTGGAGAAATGGAGTCAACTATTTCTGGTAGGTTTCCAGGCTTCACAGCGACTTCGAGGATAGTAACGACTCCTTTGGGGATTGAAATGGCTTTACTGGGGGTTACCTGGGGTTAAGGGGTTCCGTCTAATGATTTGTAATAGTTTGAGAAACAAACTCAAGATGGGGAATTTGCAGCTTGTTGGGGAAATAAACCATGTTGAAGAGAATATTTGACAATCTGCAGGGGAGATAAATTATTTAGACAGAAACTCCACAAGGTTTTCAACTCAGTTAAGACCAGCTCAGCTGGGGAATGTCAGAATAATTCCAAGCCTTAGTTGTATCTGAGGAGATATTGAACGAGTATCTGAATGACATCCATATCATGATTGTATCTGAACTGTATCTGAGGAGAGTCTGGAATAAATGTCATAATAAATCTATATTTAGATTGTATCTAGAAGAGGCTTTTGAATAAGTATCAAAGTAGATCTTTGTCTAGATCGTATCTGTATTGTATCTGCAAGAGAATCTGAAATGAGTATCAAAATGAATCTGCGTGTAGATTGTGTCTGAACTGTATCTAAGAAGATGCATTTGAATAAGTATCAGAATTGATCTTTGTCCGGATCGTATCCGTACTGTATCTGCAAGAGAATCTGGAATGAGAATCAGAATGAATCTGCATGTAGATTGTGTCTGAACTGTATCTCAGAAGATGGTAAACTGTTGGCAATCTCCCTCTTTTTGGGAACTAGTGTGATGTGTGCATTCGTTGGGAGAAGATCAAAACTCCTTTGTTCGCTGGTGATTTTGACTATGTCATCGGCTGGAGAATGCCTCACTTTTGTTTAAAGATGCTTTTGCATTTGTCGGGGATAGCCTTGTGACTCTGACGACTTCATCGGGGATCACCTTATGAAGGGGACTTTGTGGGGATTTGTCATTGTCCATAGTAGTAAGTGTTGTAGTACTTATAGAAAATGTTTGCTTGGTCGCACATGATCCTTTATATGTGGGAGCCTGTTTTCCCCTAGAGTTAATCTGGTGCACTTCGACGTTTGATATTTTGATCATGTTTTTGATAGCCTTGAACTTCCTAGGGATCTTTTCTAAGACTGTTGTGGAAGAAACCGAAGACCTGATACTGACATCATCTAATACTAATGGCACAAAAAACAATTTAGCGGTATCCAAGATCTTTGGTAAAGTCTCATAATCTTCTAAGAACTGTCATGGAAGGATGATACTGACACCATCTGATACTATTGGCACAGACAAATAATTTGGCGGTACCCAAGATCTTGGTAAAGTCTTAGAATTTTCTAAGAACTGTCATGGAAGGATCCGAAGACAAGATATTGACACTATCTGATACTACTGGCACAGACAAACAAAATGGTGGTACCCAAGATCTTTGGTCAAGTCTCAGAATTTCTAGGAACTGTTATGCAAGGATCCGAAGACATGATACTGACATCATTTGATATTACTAGCATCGAAAAACAATTCGGTGGTACCCAAGATCTTTGGTCAAGTCTCAGAAATTTCTAAGAACTGTCATGGAAGGATCCGAATACATGATACTGAAACCATCTGATACTACTGGCACAGACAAACAAATTGGTGGTACCCAAGATCTTTGGTCAAGTTTCAGAATTTCTAGGAACTTTCATGGAAGGATCCGAAGACATGATACTGACACCATCTGATACTACTAGCACCGACAAACAATTCGGTGGTACCAAAGATCTTTGTTCAAGTCTCAAAATTTTCTAAGAATTGTCATGGGAGGATCCGAAGACATGATACTGACACCATATGATACTACTGGCACAAACAAGCAATTTGATAGTACTGGAAGTCTTCATAGTGGATTTTGTTCAAGCCCATGATCAACGTAACATTGCCCCTTGAGTGATTCGGATGGAGATTTGCCCCTGGTTATTCAACATTTCTTTGAGAGATTCTTTGAATCTCGACTTGACTGCCCCAGATGTGTTAGACAATGGTCATGTCGTGCCCCTTGATTATGAGAGATTTGTCATTGGAAGAGTCTTTCCATTTGAAGTGATTATGTTTATTGAGAGAGTTTTCGTTCACTGGATATTCGTCGTGCAGATTTCTCTGTTGTCAAACAATTAGTCATATGCAACCAGTGGTATTTAAACAATCCAAAGTTTATGTTTGTCTTGAGAATTTTTTTATAAAAAAAGCACTTTTAAAGAGAAACAAAGATTTGTAAGAATATGAATTCAACTCGGGATCTACAGTAAACCTTACAGGAGTCAGGATACCTTTTATAACAGCATACTTTCAAACCAACCTATGCTTCAATTAGGACTTTTAAAGGGTTGTAACGTGGTCTGGTTCACGGTGTAAGAAAAAAGGATAAGGCTCAAAGTTTATTTGTATCCAACCCGTTCTCCATGATGTTCATCAGCCCTATACTCAGTTGATTGCGCACTTGGATTCCAATTAATTCTTGGAATGGTTTTTAGGTGATGGTTCGAAAACTGGAAGTTTATTTGAGAAGGCAATTGTTTTTTGCAACATTTTCTGTTGTTGAGGATTTGTAACGACCCCTTTTTTATGACTTATTATCCCTAATTTTTGCCTGATTGTTCTTGTTTTGAGATTACAGCCAACGGGATGCCCCAGTTTTTTAAAGTCTCTTTCATAGGTTTTGACTCAGTGGGCTTTTCTTTTGAGAGATAATGACTGCCTATTTCATGGGGAACCATCACCGTCTTTTGATTCAGAAGGATGTTTATGTATGAAGTGAAAGCTCGCGACTGAATGCGTATTTGAATTAATTGAGAAACTACCCTACCCCAGGTTATGATTAAAGGTTTCAATTTGTACAGAAAAGAAAACTCCTAGTCCTTTGGCTCAAAGGGGTTGACTAGTGATTATCTTCTTTATAATTGCATTGCTTTGGGTTTGAAACAACGCCTGTACATCGTCAGCAAAGTCTTTTCAAAAGCATATTGTATTAGATTGTGGTATTATTTTCATCATCCTCCATCTAAAAGCTTATAGCTTGTAACCAAGAGTTGAATATCATACAAAACGAGGTAAAAGCATAATTTCAGTATAGTGAAAACGAATGGATTAACTTAGGACAAACATATGCAATGCATTAATGAGAGCAAACAAAGTCTGACATAAAGATAAGTGTTTAAGCAAACAAAGAAATTACAACTGAAAATTCAAATGAACTAAAATTTCTCGGCCTAAACTTTGTCACTTCAGATGATGTGCCTTTGAGGGGTGACAGAAAAACTCCAGTTGACCATCTTGTGTGAATTCCAACGCCCCTTCGTCGATCAGGTATTGAATCTTATTTTTTAACACCCAACAGTGGTTAGTGTCGTGTCCAGGACTGTTGGAGTGGTACGCACACCTTTCTTCATGATTGTAATAGGGAGAAGCAGTAATGGGTTTTTGAGGAGGCTCCCTTAATGTAACAGGCTTGGCTTCCAACATATGATGCAATGCTTGAGCCAAGGGCATATTGATCTCAGCAAATTGTCTTCCTTGCTTATGCTAACCACCTTTTCGTGGTTGGCGAGGTTGTTGTTGGACTCTTGGTATAGTAGCCATTTTAAAGGGTGTTCTCTCGACCAAACCAACTTCTTGTCTCATCGGAGGCTGATTAGTGACTCGATCTCCAATTCCAGTTGTTTGTTCCATATAGTTGCATTTTTATTGATGAATCTTATTGATGAAGGCTCTCAGCTCTTCTTGTCCCTGAGCTAAGTTTTAGATAAGAGCCATCTGACCCACTATTTGTCTCATCATCTGGATTTTCATGGTTTCCATTTAAATTTGTAATTGTTCCAATTGGTCATCCCTGATGTCCTCAGGATTCTTCTTGGTCATGCTCTCAATGAGGAGTGCTTTCACTTCTTCTTGCCCCTTGGATAAGTTCAGGAACAATTCTTGAAGTTGAGCATTTTGGGTCTGAAGATCTATGACAGTCTGTTCTAGAGCCATCTCTACTGAAATAAACAGTAAGCAGATGAAAAACCTGTATGGGTAAACCTTGTCATGATATGATGCATGGTATGTGGATGCAATGTTTTCAAGGATCTCGCGGGGTAAACACAAGAAAATGTTAGAAGTTGAATTTTGATCACAGCTTTGAAGAACTTCGTATCGTTGGATGTCCTTCCATGAGAATCAAGCTCACCGTGTCAAGTGGGTCATAACCCTTGACTCAAGTTATCGTGCTTTGGTCTTTGACAGCATTTGGTTAAAGGAGAATAAATCCTCTTTCTCCTTGATAGACATATGGTTCATCATGACCCTGCATTACAGGCCTTTTGAGATCCTTGAAATGGTCAGTGGAAATGATATGGTATGATGTCATGATGTTATGTACAAGTAAACATATACACACAAAGAAAACAAGTCATTATGTACAAATAATCATATACATATAAAGCAACCAAGTCCTTAGGTTTAGGCTTGCATGGAGTCATAGGTAAGTACCCTCTTGAAGCTTAGTTGGTTCAACCTTTCCTAGAAAGTAACTGAATTCTAGAGGATCTCAATATCATTGATCTTTCTTTATTGGGAATTGTTTCAATGCAAGCCTCTTTATTGGCGATCGAAATATCCCTAAATTCTAATCTCAATGAGCGTAGCATCGAGTATCAACCAACTTTGGAATGCACCAAAGTTGGCTATCTCACTACTTCCTAATGGCTGAGTTATTCAATTAAAGGTTCTAAGGTTAGTTAGTGTTTCATGACACCATACAGCGGCCTCGTATTCTCCTTGACTAAACTCAAGGGCTACCGGTACCAACAAATATATCACCCTAACGTATCCATCGCTTCAACCATGTCGGTATACCCCACACAGTTTCCACGATCTATTCCTACTTACCTAATAGTGTTCTCCAATCCAGGTAGAGGATCAAAACAAACCCAAACAAAAGCCCAAAATGTAAAGCAGACAAATAAAACAATAAAAGCAATTAAATGTGATCTAGATCTAAGGTAACCCAACTTTTAAGAAATCTTCCCCAACAGAGTCGCCAGTTCTGTAATACGGTGGGAGAACTGACTTGGGTTTTTTGCGTTTGATCGCAATTTTTGCGGAGAGCAAGAGTCGCCATCGACTTTTATTTTATCCAATAAGGAAAGGGCAAAAAGAATAGGAAAGACCTTTGAGATATTTTCTTGAGTTCGGGGGGTAGGTTATGAAAAGGGAAGGTGTTAGCACCTTTTTCATCCGTAGTTATCTACGGGCTCTTAGTTGCTTGCTAGATCATTTTGAAAGTGCTTTATTTGAAAATATGCTTGTGATGGGTGCAAGTTTGAAAATATTTTGAAAACGCATTTGTTTCGGAAAATTTTGTAATGATTCTCGTCTTTATAAGAATGTATACAAAGTGTTTATTTTGAAAATAGTTCAAAGAGATGTTTGTTTTTGAAGATGTTTTTGAAAGTGTGAGTGTGGAAATAGTTTTAGTTTGTGAGAAAGCAACTACGAGCGTCCTACCTACTCAAAAGGTCTTTGTTCTTTTCCTCCTCCTTTAGATGTTGCTATCTTACCATTGATTTGGTAAGAAGCCCCATTATTGGATGTAAAGGGACATGCATGGGTCAATCATACAGTCATAGAAGGTAACTTGTGAGATGCTTTAGCAATTTTTCATAAGGGACTAGATCGTTTATCGAAGGAAACATCGATGGACATCGAGGGACTATGGTCTTTTTTTTATCGAAGGGTCTTTGCTAAAGTGTCCCATATTTGAGGGACATGACTGTATGTTTTCGAAGGTAACGTGCAAGGTTACCCTAGAGGTGCGCGTGTGTAAAGTGATTTGTTTTCAATTGAATTGTCTTGAAATTAGGTTATCTAGCGGTTGTTTTTATGTCTTGCCATACACACTTAATTACTATACAGTATAAGGAAAAACAGTAAATTGCATAAATTAAAGTTCTACGCTATTATAGAGTTTTCGGGAATGGGGAGTACAAATTTACAAATGGGGATGGATCAATGCAATTAAAAGTCCAAATAGGCAATCAATATAACAAAATCAAATCGAACAATTAATTTAAACTACAACAATCTTATGAAGTATAAATTAATTAATAAAATATAGAGATAAAAGTCTTGGTATTTTATTTGTGAGGAAAAATTGAAAAAATAAAATTCTATTCTATTATTCTTATTTGAATTTTATTATGTATAAACTAAATATCTCAAAAGAAAATTTATTAAACTATATAAAAAATATTGATAAAATTATTTACAAAGTCCTAAACTAATTAAGAAAATAACTTAATTTTGAAATTATATATTTTTATTTAGTTAAACTTTAAAACTAATACTAATGATTAATAAAATTAAATCTAAACTAAAATTATTAAAAGAATTCTAAACTAACTTAGAATTCTAAATAATTAAATTAAACCTAATCTAAGCCAATATTAAATTAAATATAACCTAAATTAATTCTAATATCACCTAAACTATACAAACTAAATCAAAAGAAAAAATATGAAACAGAAAAATGAAACGAGGGTATGAAAACAGACTGGGCTTGGGGTAAGGTCCAATTGTTTTATCTACAAAGAAAATGAAACAAAACAAAAAATAAATAAATAAATAAATAGGAAAACATCCCCATGGGGTTTCGAACCCGGGACCTCACCTCCAAACACCAATGCCTTAGCCACTGCACTATCTTGTTCATTAGTTATCTTTACAGTTTTATAAATATAAAAAGAAAAATTTAAGAAATGTGTTGGACGGAGTGGTTTGTGTGGCCTTAGGCCCAAATAAGAAAAACTTAAATAAAAAAAATAAAAGAAACCTAATACTCGAAGGAAACGGGACGGCCACTCCACGATTCCTCTTGCACACTAATCCTGCATTCTTATTTCACAGCCTATCACCATCATCGTTATCGATTGAACAGCAACAACATCTCCTCTCCCTCTTAGTCGTTCCGAAAATCACAACAACGATCTCATATTTTAAGCTCTTTCATGCTCATCATCATCACCAATTTTTCATCAACTCAACAACTTGATTTCTCCTCTTTTGCTCCAAATCTATGCATCTCGGATCATAAACAATAAAAAAACCTAGAACTTTCATGAACAGAAATAAGAGGATGTCATGCAAGATATTGATTCAAGGCTATGGAGAAGTGTCCAGGGATGTTCAAGCTATATTGACGCATAAAAATTGGCGAAAAAATAGGAACGAACCAACCTGCGACACTGATTCGGGATTTGCTGGAATGCTTAAAGGCGAGAGTGAGAATCCAGATACCTTCAAGAATACCAAATAACAAGCATCCATAACTTCATACTTCTTCTTCTTGTTGTTGTGTGTTTCAGGTATGAGATTGCTCGTTTAGCGAAATCTTGTCTATGTGTGAGAAGAGTTCCTCTGCATTTAGTCCCTATTCCCTGAGTCAGATGCGCCCCAAGATGCCATCGTCGGAAGGTTTTGTGAGTTTTTGTAATACTAATGTAGCAAGACTGAATTGAATAATGATTATTTAGAGTAAGGATTAGAATGGTTGTTGTATTTTTGTATGCAAGGTGAATTCTTTGTGATGCTTCCCTTTAACACTTTTTCTGCAGGTTTTTGTATGGTAATTTTATGTAATTTTAATTGCTTTTTGGATAGGTTTTGAAGCATTGTTAAAACTAGTTTTCAGAAATAGCGTGAAGGGATGCGGTTTTGGGAGTTTGAGCAGAATTATTAAAAAAAGGTATGAAGGTTAAAGATGGAGATTCTTGTTTAACAACAATTTTTTTGGGTTTTTGTATGTTCTTCCTTTTTGGAATTTTTCCGTGTGTTTGTATGATGTGATCCCCCACTCTTTTTTACTGTCTTATGTTTTTATAGTAGAATGAGGGGTTTAATTGGGAGGGAAATTTTTGATCAAAAACTAGTTTTATGTTTACTGACTTATTGCTTTTGATAGCAGGTTTTTGCTAATGCTACTTTGTGAAATCTTTGGCTGCTTATTGCAGGTTAGTAGCAGGGTTTTGGAGGTATTGGTTTGTGGGGATGTTTTTGCAGTTGGAGCAGATTTTTAGCCTGTTATGGGCAGCAGTGTAGGACTTTTATTTGGCTTACTATGCAGCAAGTTAGCGAGATTGTTTTGACAGTTTTATGGGCTGGTATAGGGGTTGGTTTGGCACGGGATTGGACAGCATGTCTAGGGCTAAGTTTTGGATTAGGTGATACCTTTTCAAACTTGTCTCTTTTCCTCTTTATCTTTCCGTGATGCAAAGTCATTTTGCTATTTTACACAATTTCTGAAGGGTTGGCATTTTTAGGGAAAATGATGACACATGAGGTTTTGTGGGCCAATGTTATCTTGCATTATTTGTGAATTACTGCTATCTTACATGTGCTGCCATTTGTTTTTGCTTACTGTGTTGTTGCGCTCTTTTGTTGCAGCCTGTTTTAATGCTGCTGTTTGGCTAGTTTTGTTGATTGAGTTGTTTGTTGTGCTGTTTTGTTTTGCTTGTTGTTTTGGCAGCTTTGACTTGCAACTGCTTTTGTGTATTTTCTTTCTTATCTGCCTAGCTATCGTGCTTATCAATTAGGACTCTTTTGATTCTACTTTTTGCATTGAAATTGTTCCAAATTTATTTTCCCTTTTGTGAACCAAAACGTAGACTTTTGTGATTTGCAAAATAGGAGAAGATAGCCTATGATTGAGAACCCCTTTTGAATTTCTGATTCCAAATGCAAACCCTAATGATGAAATGCAAATTTCTTTTAACAATTAATTCTTTTTTGGAATTTTTCACATGTTGATGTTTGCTAACTTTTTCCTTTTTCTTATTTCATGAACATGAGGATTGGACGGCCAAAGCGAGGTTGAAAGATAAAGAAAAGTCACAGCGAGAAAGGAGGACGAGTTACTCGAAGATGAAGCAAAGATACTTAAAGAAGAAGAATCATTTATTTTTTTGTAAACAAAAACAATTGTAGTTCATATTTCGCATTGTAATCCCTTTTATAAATTGTCCCATAAATGTAACTTGAACACAAAACTTGAATGAATTTTATGAATTATGAATTTGTTGTATGGAAATCAAACAATTCTTGAATCTTGATTGAAAATGGAAGTTACCACTTGAATTTGGAAAAGAATTGATTGATACTTGAATGATGAATGAACAATAATGCAAGCCTTAAGACTTCAATCTTGCTTTTGTATTAGAGATCCAAAAAAAACTTCATGAATTGATCTTCGAAATTGAGCAAATTTGCATCATGAGAAATTAGTTCTTTTGTATATCTTGAATCCAAAAGAAAATTCATTATGAATGGATTGCGCCTCGCACACTTGAACCGATTTTAAATCAAAAAATAATTATTCTAATTGTTTCTCAAATCTTCTTCTTTAAAACCCACATCGTCAATTCGCGGTAACTTGCAATACGAGCCAATAATACAAATCGTGCCTTTAAGAGATTTAATCAACAATCCACCCTAATCCAATAATTGCTAATGTTCACTTGCAAATGCCTTGAGGTAAGTGACAAGTAATAAATGAATCATTGAACTATAACTCTATTTTCATGAATTACCTCAACATAAGAATCAAACGTCCTTTGAGAAATGTCTGTGACATAAATTAAACCAAGCATAATTTGACCTCGATCTTTGAAGTAATATCATAGGTAACGCTATTTGGGATACTTTGCAAAAAGAATCGCCTCAGGGAGTTTAGAATTGAAAAAGTTATGAACCCCGAAAATTGGACAAGAGTTTCTTCTAATTAGGTCAAATTTACAAAAATGACCTCTAAAGTATTCGAACTTTCTGATGATCTTCCACATGCAATCAGCTCTTAACTTGTAAAGAGGAGTTGGAGATAACGTCAATGAGATTCATATGCAAAAAGAAACACTCAACAATATCGAATACTGAAGAAGTTACAATCATTTGAACTTGATCTTGCAAAGGTGAATTTTTGGGTCCACGCAGTTCGTGTTCAGTCATCTGAACCATCGACTGAGCAAACTTGCAACGCGGGGTTTCAAACTTGGCACGAACATCCTTGAGAACACATAAAGAACCATGAAGACCATTTGAAACTTTGGAAACTCAATTTTGCTAGAGAAATACCAAACCCTAGTTGCTGACTAAATGCCTAGGAAGAGAATTTGTCTGATCAAACCCTAAGCATCTTGAATGAAAAATGGGAGGGAAAATTTTGGGGTACAACAAATGGTAATAGCATAATTGTTGTCAATGAAATCTGGAGTGGATGTGGATCTGCAAATGTGTGTGTGTGTAAGGTCACATGGCTATTTGAAAATGCAGTAAAGTAAAAGAAAGATAAAGAGCGCAAAATTTGAATGCGAAATCGTCCAATGTTTTTATTAAATGAGCATGTGATATATGAAATGACAACCCTTAACAAATGGACCTTTGTTCCCCGGGAAAGGCACAAGGTTTAAATTCATTTTTTTAAAAGAAATTATATTGACAAACTTCTTAAAGCAATAAAAATAGGAAATAGAAATTACTCCTGGCTGAAGGAAATTGATACAAAGTCTTTGGCCTTCCAGTTGTTGATTCTTGTATCAATAGTAGGGAATATCCAGTCGTCCAAGTCACCATCATTATTAGTGTCTTCTGGAGCATTGACTTCATTGTTGCTAATACAGAAAGGTGGTCCTCCAGCATGAACACGTCGAACCTCTTTTTGAGTCTTTGAAGTGAAACCCAATCCAAATTTGTTAGATTTGTAGGGAATATCAGGAAGTTGTCCCCGGATAGTGTAACCTCCATCTTCTACCACAACCCTTGCATCCTTCAAGGAAGCCATTCTTGGTGGTTTTTAGAGACCTCAGGAATAGTAGCTTTAGCAACAGCAATCGTCAGAGGGATTACCTCAAATGTTTGGTAGGGGTTTCAATGACTTCACCATCCATTTCAACATACTTGAAAGAATTCAAATGACTGGCCATATATTCTTCCTCTCCACACACTGTGACAACCTTCCCTTTCACTGGGTACTTCAGTTTTTGATGCAAAGTAGAGGTAACTGCACCTTCCCCATGAACCCACGGGCGTCCGAGCAAGCAGGAATAAGCCGGGAGGATATCCATTACATAGAAAGTTGAACTGAAGACTTGAGATCCCACCTTAATCGGAAGATCAACCTCTCTGTGGACCATTATTTTTGAGCCATCAAAGGCTCTTACCACAATATCATTGGGTTTCAGCACCAGTCTTTCACAGTACAGTCTATCCAAAGCACCTTTGGGTAAAACATTTAGGGAGGACCTTGTATCTACTAACACATGCGCTAAAGTAGTGCCTTTACACTCAATAGAGATGTGTAGAGCCTCATTATGATTCTTCCCTACCGGAGTTAAGTCGGTATCAGAAAAGCCTAAACCATTATCAGTAGTTAGGCTTATAACATAATTCTCAAATTGATCAGCAGTGGTCTCTTATGGTACATGGGCATTCTTCAAAATTTTCAACAAAGCTTAGGCATGTGCTTCATATCATAATAACAAGGACATCATATATATCTTTGAGGGTGTCTGCCCCAGTTGTTCAACTATTTTGTAGTCACATTTACAAATGATCTTCAGAATCTCTTCCATCTTTTGTCTCGAAGGGTCTTCAATTGTAACAACTTTTGAGGGTGACTCCGTCCAGGTAGGATCAGTCACTTACTCTTTACCTTGGGTATCAACAGTTGATCTAGCAGCAGGAATATGTACATGTGTTGTAGTTGTTAGAGGAGAGATCTCCGGAGAGACAATCCTTCATGTCCTAGTGACTTTACTAGTTCCGACAATATTTTTAATTTTAGGATCCTCATTTTCAGTAATCCATGGCTCTTGCTTGACACCATGATAATAAACTTATGTCCCATAGTTCTAGGGCAAGCTTTGTCAGAGGAATAGGGGACTGGCCCCGGTGTAGTGATGATTAAGGGAGCCACTTTTGGCTTAGCAGGAATCCTTATGGGGCCTCTAGAGGTGATCCTTATAGAAGTATTGGAAATGGTGATTATGGAAACATCTTCAATCAGTTCTTGAGGCATACTTTCAGGCAAACTCTTCATGGATGGAGTTTTCTCAAACAGAATTTCATGGCTATCAATCAGGCGTTGAATACCCTTCTTCAGCCACATACAACCATTAGTTTGGGAAGCACAATGATAACAATTTTCAAGGAAGCCCGGAAATAAACCGGCTCTCAACATATTCTTCTTAATGGTCATTAAGGGAGTAGTCAAATCACTGATGGTGGAGACAAAGGAGACATTGTCAATGGCATTGACACCTTTACCATGACTGAGCATAGGTGCGGTAATCACATTAGGGGTCTGTGGAGGATCAAACTCAATTACTTTGTTATCAATCAAATCTTGAATCTTGTTCTTCAACGCCCAATAGTTGTTGGTGTCGTGTCCAGGACTATTTGATTGGTAGGCGCATTTCACGTTCGAATTATATTTGGGAGAGAAAGTATTGGGATTAGGATGGGGATCTCGCATCATTACCAAATTTGCCTTCAACAGATGTTGTAAAGCTTGAGACAATGGCATGTTGATCCTAGTGAATTTCCTTCTCGGGGCATCTGGCCTTTGCTAATTGTTTTGTTGTTGTGGTCGTTGAACTGGGGTCGGGTTAGAAATCAATACTACTCCTACCAACTAATGACGATCATTCTTGATACGGATCCTCTGGCCATAAACAGCATTAGTTTCCTTCTTTCCAATGAATGGTTTCTTTACAACATTAGAGGTTGAGGCCATTGGGATCTTCCCACTTTTGATTCCACTTTCAACTTGTTCGCCAATCAAAATCAGCTCAGTAAACCCTGATGAAGAACTCCCAATCAGCAAATTAAAGAATGGACATGTCAGAGTGCCCATGAACATGTCCACCAATTCTCGGTCAGTCAAAGGGGGTTTCACCCTTCAAGCCAGGTCTCTCCATTTTTGAGCATACTCATTAAATCCTTCGTTCGAGCCCATAGTCATACTTTGTAATTGCACGCGAGTTGGTGCAAGGTCAGAATTATATTGGTATTTTCTGTAGAAGGCAACAGCCAAATCCTTCCATTTGTGGATATTAGTCCCTTCTAGTTGATAGAATCACTCCAACTATGTTCCAGATAGGCTTTCTTGGAAGAAATGAACCCATAGCTTCCTATCAACAGTGTGTGGTTGAATCTTGTGGACATATGACCTTAAATGGAGTTTCGGGAAAGAGATCCCATCATATTTGGCAAAGATATGGACCTTGAATTTGCGAGGAATGGCCAAACCAGGGACCAAACCTAAGTATCTAAAGTCCAAACCAGACATTGTTTGGATTTCCACAGCCTTGAGTCGGTCTTCTAACTATTTGTATTTGTCATTTGTCGGTGGGTACTACTCTTCGGAGTAATCTTCATCCTTAGAAATCTGGTTATTTCCACCCCCGACACTAGTGCTTCTAACATCCTCGTCTTGATTGTCGTCTTCCTTAGAGGAGACATCTTCAACTTGAGCCAGTCGGGCAGGGCCTTTGAACCTCCTTCCCATGTTGATAACAGCATGTTTCTTAGTTTTCTTCTTTGTGTCAAGAAGAGCCAGCATCTCTTGTTGTCCTTTAGCTAGGTTCAGGGGGGTCTCTTGGAATTATGTGTGTTGAGTTTGTAGATCTTTGACGGTTTGCTTAAGAGTCATCTTATATTGAAATAAACAATAAAAAGATGAGGAAACCTGTATCAGAAAACCTGGTTATAAAATGATGTATGATATGTGGATGTAATGTTTTCAAGGACCTCAGGAGATTTAAATTTTCTAGCCAAAAAGGAAACAAAAACAACAATTGTATTAATAAGTTCAAGATTTATAATTTCCCCTGGGGCTTACAATAAAGATACAAAAATAAAAACTCCTAAAACCTAATACTCGGGTCTCCCACGGACGCTTTCTCTTTGTGTTGATGTATGCATTCCGGCTTTGCTCCTCGTGAAGTTGCTTTGTGAGCTCCAACACTTTCTTCTCGCTTGCATATAATCGAGCTTCAAAGGTGTCTCATTCTCTCTTGAGTTGAATCCATGACTTCTGCAATTCTTCGAGGTCAATAGGCATGTCAGGATGGAGAATGGTATAAGGAATGTCCACTTCGGCAATAGCCTCCATAATCACTGGTGGATAGCTGGATACGGCATCATGAGGTTTTGAGCGCGAGCTTGCACCCATTTGAGATAAGTATCCAAAGGGATAGGATTATTATGTCCCAAATTATTGCCATCAACCTTGTTTACCATGCCCCATGCTCGTAAAAACCTTTGACGATAACCTTGAACATCGTTCTCGTAGTCGAATACAATACCCCGGATGAGCGCATCATGAGGACCATCTCTTCGAGCATAACCAAATTGTCGTAGAGCCAGAGAAGGGTTATAATTAATACCTCCCCTAATGCCAAGGAGTGGAAAATTATGGAATTCCCCACAGCCGTTAATGACAGTAACATCCTCTAGAGATCGGGAACACCAATAAATATCTGAATAAGAGAGTGACATCATCCTTTGAGACCACCTCATACCTTATTCATTCTTCAATATTGATAGGGGAAGGTTCGAAATAAACCACCTAGATATAAACAGTATGCAACACATAAGAGCCCCTCTCCTCCTCATAGTACGAGTGTGAAGAGAATGCAAAATGTCTCCAAGCAAAGTAGGCACAGGGTTACGAGAAAGGAAGATTTTGATAGCATTCACGTATATGAGTTGGTCCGGATTAGGGAACAATACCAACCCATATATTAGAAGATCCAAGACTTCTTCAAAACCTTGCAAATCCAAAGCATCCAGGAATAGTCGATCCTTCTCTAACAGAAACTTAGCTAGAAAACCCTTGACTCCACTCCTTGTTTCCCAATTAGCTACAACGTTGGACCGCTTCAAATGTAAGGCTGATGCAATCTCTTTAGGTTACGGTTCTTTCTCTAGACCGATGAAGGGCATTTGATCAAGAACGGGTACTCCCAATAGTTGAGATAATTCTTCCATTATGGGCACCGATTGATAATTAGGAAAGGTGAAACAATGATGTACAAGATCAAAGAACTGAAAGAGCACACACATCATGTCTTCTTCAAAGTTTGAGGTAACCAGATTGAGAAGCTGACCATATCTCTTGGTGAATGGAGAATTTTCAGGAACCCTTGATGCTAACTCTTTGAGTTGAGGAGGCACCCTTTCAAATATGATTCAGATGGTATTTCTGCAAGCGGAAGCCATATCCTACAAAACAGAACAAAGATAAATCCCTAGGTCCTTGAAATGGTTAGTGAAAATGTTATGGCATGATATCATGATGTCATGAATAATTAATCACAAACAAAACACGTAAGACCTTAGGTTTAAGCTTTCATGGGGTTTATAGGTAAGTACCCTCTTGAAGTTTTAGTTGGTTCAACCTATCCTACAAGAAGTAATTGGGTTCTAGGAATCTCAATATCATTAATCTTTCTTCATCGGGCATTGTTTCAGCACAAGCATCAAACTGCGACCGAAATATCCCGAAAGTCCGATCTCAATGAGCGTAGTATCGAGTATCAACCAACTTCAGTCTACACCAAATCCAGATATCTCACTACTTTCTAATGGCCAAGTTTTTCAACTAAGGTTCTATGGTCACTTAGCACTTTATGACACCATATAGCGGCCTCGTATTCTACTTGATTCAACTCAAGGGACACCGGTACCAACAAATGTGTCACACTAACGTAGCCATCGCTTCAACCATATCGGTTTATGCTGTATAGTTTCCACGATCTATTGCTACTTACCTAAAATGCCCTAGATCCGGGTATAGGATCTATGCAAGAAATAAACCCCAAGCATAACCCAAAATGTAAAGAAGACAAGGCAAACAAGTAAAGCAATAAAGGTGATCTAGCTCTTAAGGTAACCCCACACATTAGTCTCCCTAGCAGAGTCGCCAATTTTGCAATACAATGGGAGAATTGACTTGGTGTTTTGTGTTTTATCGTAAATATTACGGATAGCAAGAGTCACCACAGACTTTTCTTTTATCCAATAAAGGAAAGGTTGAAAAGTATAGGAAAGACCTTTTGAGAATTTTCTTGAGTTCGAGGGGTAGGTTATGAGAAGGGAAGGTGTTAGCACCCTTTTCATCTGTAGCTATCTACGGGCTCTTAATTACTAGCTCACTTTAAAAATGCCTGGTGTAAGTTGAAAGATGTTTTGGAGATATTTTAAAAGTGGTGATTTTGTAATGATTCTCGTATCGTTGAGAATTTATACAAAATGTTTGTTTTAGAAATATTTTGAGAATGCCTTAGTACGGCAAACTTTGTAATGATTCTCGTATCGTTGAGAATGCATACAAAGTGTTTGTTTTGAAAATATTTGTTTGAAAAGAGAATGTTCTGAAAAGTTGTTTGTTTTTTAAAGTGTGAGGTGTGAAAACGGTTTTAGTTTATGAGAAAGCAATTACAAGCAATCTACCTACTCAAAAATTCTTTGTTCTTTTCCTTCCTCCTTTAGATAATGCTACTTTACAATTGGTTGGTAGGGAGTCATATCATTGGATGTGAGGGACAGGCGTGGGTCATCGTACATTCATATAAGGAAACTTGTAAGATACTTTAGCAATTTTTCGTAAGGGACTAAGATCGTTTATCGAAGGCAGCATCGAAGGGTCATCGAGGGACTACGATCTTTTAATCGAGGGTCTTTGCTAAAGCATCCCACATTTGAGGGACATGACTGTGTTTATCCGAGGAAACAAGTGTGAGTTACCCTAGAGGTGCATGTGTGCAAAGTGTGTTTGATTCAATTATTTGTCTTGGATTAGATTTTTCTAATGTTTGCTTTTAAATTTTTTCATGCAAACTCTAGTTACTAACAATAATAAGGAAAGTGATATATTGCGGAATTTAAATGTCCTACGCTATTGTTGTACTCCAATTTTACCCCTAAGATCCCTTTATCATACCATTTTGATTCAATCACAACAAGATCACATTAGGGCTTGTGGTTCTTCTCCCTATCTTTAGATTTGCTCTTTGAGGAATCCCTAAGCACCTTGACTTGTTTTCTTTTATGATCATGAACATTTTGTCTTGATTTTCCTTCTAATTAATAAAATGCAATGTTAGTTTGTCTTACTTGTTAATAATGTAGTTAAAGGCAATGTGGCTTAGCA
Source organism: Vicia faba (assembly GCA_948472305.1). Taxonomy (NCBI): domain Eukaryota; kingdom Viridiplantae; phylum Streptophyta; class Magnoliopsida; order Fabales; family Fabaceae; genus Vicia; species Vicia faba. The sequence goes on from OX451740.1 coordinate 180,516,834, forward strand.
AGTTGATCCATGGGATCATAAGTTTATTTCCATGACCTAGTCAATAAATCTTGATAAATTCAAACCTCACTATTGAAGTTGTTTTGGAAGGAATGGAATGGCAATTTTTATTTTGGTTCACTACATTTTCAAGTTATAAAATTGATTCAAAAGTACAAGGGGTTGATTAAAGAAGTTGTCATGGTTGGACAAAGTCTTGTTCCTATTGGTCACAAGTGCATATTTCTCTCAATTATCAAGATATGGAAGTGGTTTTGGTTGCTATGAGTCCTAATTATCATCCTCAACAACTTCTATTTACAAAGCAAGAGTGTTGGTACAAGAAGGTTGTTCAAAATTTTCAAAGTTCCTCAAAGCATTTTCTTGATCTAGGAGTTAGGGTTTTGAACTTCAAAGAAGTATATCTTTCTCATCTTTTGGTATTTTTGAGTGATTCCAAACACATCCTTATCTTAAAAGGTTTACTAACAAATCACTTCAAAAGTTTCAAGGAGTTTTCATGTGGAAGAAACTTGACGATGAAGAAAGATTACAAGTCCTCCAGATGGATCCTCATTTTCTCATGTGTTACTTCAAATGATCATAACTTAGTCAATTTTTATCACATTTAGCCCACTCTTTTTCTAAAATGATCTTGAGGATGTTAACTTTATTCTTTCTTTTATGTGCAAAGTGAGAAAATGGATGTAAGATGCCCTAAGGATACAAAAGATTATAGGCCATTTCATGTTTTTTTGCCAACTTCAACAATTCATAACTCTCTCAATTTTTGGATATTTTGAATGTTTTAAGTTCCAAAATGTCATTCAAGAGGCCTATTTCATGCCATATTTTTTGGTCAAGAGAAAATTCCAAGTGGAAGTCCATGTTTGGATGCAAAACATTATAGGTCACTTTGGAAGAAAAATTTGAAATATTTCTAAGTATGGAAAGTCAACCCTTTTTCTCCAACTTTGACTCAATGCAACTCTCAGCTCAAGCATCCATTTGATTCCATTATTTTTCTATTTCAAAGCTTGTAACTTCATCTTTCTAAAGCATCAAGAATCATGCCCTAATACCCCTTGAGTTAAAAATGCCATTGTTTTGAAATTGGTAGCTTGAAACTAAAGTTTCATCACAAGTCAGATTTTTGAAATCTTTGTTTTGGCTTCTAATCACAAGTTTTCCACGCGTTTTTGCTTCTAATCATGTTCAGCAACTTTCCAAAGGTATTTAGCATCATGAAACGCGCGATTTGACTGAGTTTTGATGCTAAACAAGTCACACTTTGTTCATGCTGCAGACTTCCCACGATTTCCCTCCAAACTTCATCATTTCACACGCTTGAGGATCCCATTCATTCTCCTATAAATAGAGGGTCCCCATTCATTTCCTCAAGCTTGGACAGCTAGAATCACCCTGCCAAACTTGTTCCATAACTCAAATTTCTGTAACTTCGAAATCAGTGTTCAAGCCTTTTTCAATCCAATTTTTCTATCAATTTACCTTCCTTGATCTTCGCTGAAGCTAACCATACAATTACCTTCAAGAATCGTGCTCTATATTGCTCAATAGAATTCCAGTTTCAGAGCTCTGCAACTCAACTTCAATAGGTAGATTCCTTCATCAATTCTTCAAAACTTTGATATCATTATGATGCTCTCATTTCCATGGTTCTAGTCGCAACACTTACTTCTTACTGGAAACACGTTTTGACCATGAAATTTCAAATCCCTTTTCAAAACTTTCTTTCCAAATTACTTGAGCTACAATTTATATAAATTTGGCGCGAGGGTATGGTTGTCTTCGTCTTGAAGAGACGAAGCGAATGGCATAGGTCTGAGCTTCTGATTTTACAGTTTGAGAGACCTGCAATTCACGTTGGCTGGAGGTTGAAGATCACCAACGTGTCATCTTCTAACCAATGAAGGCGCGCCATCTGTTTTTTTTTAAATCTAATTTAATTAATGATTTAGTGCTTTATTCACTAATGACCATGATATGCACAGCGTGCCAGATCCCTTGGATTTGATTACTAACGCGTTTTGACTCTCATCCAATGGTCCACATATTTTTGACTTTATTTTTCTTTTCTGATTTTTATATTAAATTGTTTTAAATTTCAAAAAATCATAGAAAATTCGTTTTTAGTCCAAAAAAACTATAAAAAAATCTGAAAAATATTTTTGATTTTTCTCATTCTGGTTTTTATTTTTTCACAATTTTATTTTGTGTTTTGATATTTTTTATAAATTTTCACTTTATTTGAATTGTGTTAAATGTTTAAAAATACTTTTATGCATTTTTAAATTCTGAAAAAATTATGGAATGATCCAATGATATTGTGACAAATGTTGATGACCTAATTTATTTTTTTATTTCTGACTTTGTTATTTTTTATCATTTTTGGTTTATTTTACTCATTTCTTTTAATTTTAAAAATAGTTTCTGACTTTAAAAATTACCAAAAATATTGTAAAAACATTTGAGTCCTTTTCAAATTTTTCTATGGTCTTACTTTTTATTTCTTGATTAATTTGAACATAGTTGATATTTTCTGTTTTATTTCTATTTTAAAACATTTTTAAAAACCTTTTTTAATGTATATATTAAATACAATATTATTTTGTGATTATTTTCTGGATGATCTTGGATAGAATTTTTTATTATGAACTTTATTAACATCATTAGATCTATGGTGTTCAGTCTAACTCCATAAAAATGGATGAATGATTTTAATAATAGTTTGATTAAAATTTAATTCAAATGTGGTTTGTATATTCTTCCCCACCCCTCATCATCTTATCCCTTTCTTATTGCACTAAGTGTTATTGGAGCATGATCTCTATATCATGTCTCAAAACAAATGGTGCATAGATTGCTATTGAACGGCCTCAAAATAGGTGCGACTTCTATATAAGTCCACTTACGATTCATTTACATAGCGCTAAATTTTTGTCCCGATTCGAATAAATGATCATTCATGGCCCAAACCTATGTTTGCAAGCCCAAGTATGTTAATTTCATCCAATAACTTTGAGATTCATTGTGTGGAGGCTTTGGTTCTACCAATCCTCTAATGGATCTACAACACTTTTGGTTAACGCGGATCACTTAAACATCATTGATCATTAAATGGTACTTAGGAGGATTCCAAATGGATGATATACTTGACAAAAAGCAAATGCAACTTGTTGTGTGGAGGCTTTGGTTCTACCAATCCTCTAATGAGTTCCAAATGCAAGTTTCAAGATTGCCATCCAACTAACCACTAATTATTAATTTGTTTCATTTTATGCTTTTATCTTTTTTTATGCTTTATGTACCATTTACTTTAAGCATTACATTTCATGTATTTGTATTTTGCTCACTTAAGCATTTATATCCTTGTTATCTTTGTTTATCTCACTTGAGCCTTTCTTTTCTTTTTCAAATCACCTAATAATCAGCATGAACCCTAAAAAAGGCTTTAATGTTACTTGAACTATTTGGTTACTATCCTTGGCATTATGGAGCATTGGACTTCTTGGACTTAGGACTAGAAACCTTGGCCTATATTGGAGACCTGGTGACCTTAATTGATATTTTGTTTGGAGTTCTTGAGGTTTACCTCAAGACATTGGGTTATTTGTTTGTTTTGTGTGCAGGTTATTGTGATTACATTCTTTGTCTGTAATCTGGAATTCACCCGTATACAGCCGTTACTCTGTCCAATTTTTGTGAAGACTTAATACACTTGAAGTTCAGTTCTCTCAAGAGGTCTAGTATCTTTGCTTGCTTGGTTTAAATCCAAAGAATGGGAATTTTATCTTGACTCATAATGTCAAGTATTGGCTTCTTGTTGGTTAGATGGTTCTTCTCCCTAACTTTTACCTTATACTTTTGGATAGTCTCTTCTTCTCCTCTCATCTTCTTTAATTTCAAAAATCTTCTCCCTCATTTTGAAAACTCTTCTTGTTTTTTTTCAACTTGAATCACTTTCATAATAAACTTGAACTCATGTCCATGCATTTTCAAAACATTTTCATAAATAAACTTCAATCAATTTAATAATACCTTGACTTTTTTTGTGAGAAGACCAAAAGTCAATCAATCTCATTTCAAACTATTTTGCCACTTTGGCTTATATTTTAAAACTTTTTTCTCAAAAGATTAGACTCTTATCAATCCTTGTAGTGATGCAAACAACTATACTTCTACAATATATAGTGAAGAGAGATATTTTCCACTTGGGTGTTGAGTGAGGCATTGTTGATTTTAAAATCCAAGCCATATCCTTCACTTTGAGATGATGCAAATTCTCATTTCTCATGATTGTGGGTAGTAAGTATGTTTTCCACACGGACAATGACGATGATGTCTTATCTCATAAAATTAACCAACACACTTGTGTTTTAAAATTTTTTAAAAGAGGAACTACGTGTACCCTGATCCCCTATTGCATGAAAGGTGGTATGTAGGCACTAAAGGTTCGCAACCGCGGCGGATGCAAAATTTATAAAAAATATATTTCTTTTCTCACCTCCACCATCTATTTTTATGCAACATTTTATAGCCAAAATATACAGATTTTATAAAGAGGTTCCTACGGAGTACCGTAGATGTTTAAGGTGATAATACCTTCCTTTTGCATAATCAACCCCCTTACCTTGAATCTTTCCCCCTTTTCTTGGGTTATTCACTCTTTTCCCATTCCTTTGGAAACAATAAAGCGTGGTGGCGATTTTTATTTTTTATCTGTATAAGTCTAGCCAATCCAATGGCCTAGTCTTAAACATTTCTACCGCTACAGAAAAAATGGTTACTTCACTGGGGAAAGATTGATCTCTTGTTGGTCCATCCCTAAGTGGGTTGAGCCTATCTTTGTTTATATCTGTATATGTGCTATTTTTGTTTATGTGTTATATGTTATATATATGTTTATCTGGATTTTCCTGGTTTCCAGGGTGCTTGGTGATTACTCATAAGTTCTATACCCGGACTTGGGAAAACTTTAACATAGGACGGGCGGTATAGTCATGTTGACTTTGAGGGATTAATCCCAAAAAAAGGAGGCATGAGATCCCCCACTCAGTGGAGGCCCCTTTGATTGTAGTGTCGTTTACCGAGTAATCGGGAAGATATACTGCTTTCGACCTGGGAGCCTTCCGAAGTTGAGGACCGTAGAATACCTAACCTATCTTGGCCTTTAGGAGTAGTGCGGAAGCTATGACGGAGTAATTCGGAAATAGTTGTCACGCGATACTACGCTCGGACGAGTTTTTCTTGAGAATATTACTAATTACCGAGTCAATCAGGAAGTTGGTAATATCCGAAGGAAGGATGTAGACTCTGGGAACCTCTAGAACCTTGTTCGGCAGGTGATAACTTTTAGACCATACCTTATGGGTAGTACCTTCGACCTCATGCTCGTGACGTTGAACCAATGAACCCTATATGTGTGATCTTGTATGTGATTGTTGCATCATGCATCCATACACTCATAAGTATCTTTTGAAGATATTTTATTTCAAGGGACTTAAAAGTTGACCATTTGTGAACATCTCAGGTACTTTTGACCATGGATTCTGGAAAAAGAAAGACCGGAAAATAAAATTTCAAGGATCCCAAGATAGATGAGTTGATCAGTCTAATTCCCGAGATTGAGTGTTCTGCATATTTTCAGAAGAAGTATGGATCCATCATTCCTCTCATGAAGCTTAGGATGAATGAGGGTGTTCGCTCGACCTTGGTCCAGTTCTATGATCTGATGTATCATTGCTTTACTTTCCCCGACTATCAATTGATGCCTACACTGGAGGAGTATTCTTATATGTTGGATTTACCCGTTACTGACCGTGTTCCTTTTACCGGTTTAGAGGGTGAGCCAAAACCACATGAGATTGCTGCTTTGATTCATCTGGAGAAGTCTAAGGTTGAAGCCCATATGACTACTAAAAGAGGGATTAGAGGATTACCAGCTCAGTTCTTATTTGAGAAAGCTCGTTACTTTGCCAAGATGAAGAGTACAGTTGCTTTTGAGGCCATCTTTGCTCTACTTGCTTACGGGTTGTTCTTATTTCCTAATGTGGATAAGTTTGTTGACGTTAATGCTATCAGGATCTTCATGATTGGAAACCCAGTTCCTACATTGTTGGGTGATGCTTATTACTCTATTCATCTTCGAAATTCTTATCATGGGGGGATGATTATTTGTTGTACGCCTCTGTTGTACCGGTGGTTTATCTCTCATATGCCTCAGTCTGATGCTTTCTGTGATGTTAGGAAGGAACCCCGTTGGGCTCCTAAGATCATGGAGCTTACTCACTCGGATATTAATTGGTATCATCGGGCTTACCATGATGTAGAAATTATCGACAGTTGTGGTAGTTTTCCCAATGTACCTGTTCTTGGTACAAAGGGAGGAATTAACTATAACCCTGTTCTTGCACGACGACAGCTTACTTATCCGATGAGGGATAAACCAAATAGTATTCATTTGAGTAGTTTCTTTATGAAGGAGGGAGAAGATCATCAGGAAGCTAGGGAGCAGATTGCGGAGGCCTGGCATCACATTCATAGGAAAAGTAGGAAAGACTTGGGACCTAGAGGGGTTGTTTCTTTTGAGCCTTATCTTCAGTGGGTCCAAACGAGAGCTATTCAGTTGAAGATGTTTTATTCTCGGGAAGCACCTATGTCTGCTTTATTTGTGAAGACCATTCCTCCCTTATTGGATGATGTGGAAGAGCTACAGCTTGCTTTGGTCAGGATGCAGCAGGAAAAGGACGCTTGGAAGAATAAGTGCCAAACTTTAGAGATTTCCTATAGAGCAGACTTGAAGGAGAAAGACGACTTGATTGAGATCCTTGAGAGTCGGGTTGTAGAGATTATGGAAAGGCAAGGGAATTTATTTTCTCCTAAGCCTCAATCAGTTGATAGTTGCTCGCTTCCTAATTCAGGTTATTGGAAGGAAGTTGCAACCAAATATGCTAAAGAAAACCAGAAGTTGAAGGCTCAGATTACCAGGCTTACAGGGAAGCACCAGCGTATAGAGTGATCTCTATCAGCTTTGCTTATTAGGGTTTTAGACTTTATTTTTATATTGTAGTTGGGATTGTTAAAACTTGTAATCCATTTCAATGTTATTATAATAAACTTTTCAGTATTTCGAATGTGTTGTGACTTTGATATTTGCAATATGTCTATAAATCTTTAAGTCCCTTGAAATATTAATAATAAAAATTAATTATCTTCATTGCACATCATGCATCATATTGCACATATTTCTTGCATTTGTTATGCATATCCAGGTGTCTTACCAAGCTTCTTTACTTTGTTTAGCATGCTGACTCACCACTACAATACTCGAGCTAATTTCAGAAGGAAGATGGACAACTTAGAACAAGAGAATCGCGATCTGCGCGAGGAGGTTTCTGCTTTGAAGGCCGGCATGGCCAATCTTACTGCTCTGATGGAAACTCTGGTGGCTGCTCAGAATCAGCCACCGAGTGTTCAACCTCAACCAATAAGGGCTACTGCTGAAGCTCTGAATGTTCTGGTGTTTGCTACCCCAGCTATTATTCAGAATCGCACGCCTCAAGGTTATCCATGGGGAATTCAGAAGAACTTTGTTCCTGAAAGTTTCAATCTTGGTCCTCAAGAAGCTCCAGTTGTTCAGACTACTGTTACTCTTGCACCTCCTGTGGTGCATGTTGCTCCTGCTGCACCTCCTTCGGAGAATATGGTTCCATTTGCTAATGATTATATGTGTCGTCCTTTTCCTACACCAAGTGAAGACTTGGGCCTTTATGACAGAATAGATGATTTTCAATAATAGTTTGACAAGATGCAGAGGGAGATGAAGGCCCTCAGGGGAAAGGAATTGTTTGGGAAGAATGTGAATGAATTATGCTTGGTCCCGAATGTTATGATACCTGCAAAGTTTAAGGTCCCGGAGTTTGAAAAGTACAAGGGTAACACTTTCCCTCGTGCTTATCTGGTGATGTATGTAAGGAGAATGTATACCCATACTGATGATCAGCGTCTGTTGATTCACCTTTTTCAGGATAGTTTGACTGGTGTTGTGCTGAAGTGGTATATGAGTTTGGATAGCATCAATATCCATACTTTCAATGACTTGGGAGAAGCATTTATCAGACAATACAAATACAACATGGACATGGCGCCTGACCGTGATCAACCTAGGGACATGATTCAGAAAGACAGGGAATCATTCAAAGAATATGCACAGAGATGGCATGAGGTAGCCGCCCAAGTGATTCCTCCCATGGAAGAGAAGGAGATGACTAAGATTTCCTTGAAGACTCTGGGTGCTTTCTACTATGAAAGGATGGAAGCGAGTGCTCCAAGTGACTTTACTGAAATGGTAGGCATGGGTATCTGGTTAGAAGAGGTTGTAAGAGAGGGTCGTTTAACGAAGAGTGAAGGTTCTGGAAGTGCGAAGAAGCCATCTTATGGGTTTACCAAGAAGAAGGAAGGAGATACAAATGTTGTCATGCAAGAAAGGAGAATTAATCCTCCTATAATAAATTACCAGTGTCATCAGCAAGTCGCCTCAGTTGCTCAGGTTGTAGGTGTAGCTCCAACTACCATTGCTTATCAGAGACCATCTCAGCAGGGGAATCAAGGGTATAATCAAAGAAGGGGGGGTTATGACCCTATCCCTATGAGTTATACAGAGTTACTCTCAATGTTAATTCAGAAGAAGTTGGTTCAGATCCGACCACCTCCCATTGTACCATCATTGTTGCCTTGGTATTACAAAGCAGACCAAACATGTGCTTTCCATCAGGGAGCACCAGAGCATAATGTTGAGAATTGCTATATGTGATACAGTGGGAGAACTGACTTAGTTATTTTGCGTTTTATTGCAAAATGTTGCGGTTAGCAAGAGTCGCCACCGACTTTTCTTTTATCCAAAAAGAAAGGTAAGAAAGCACAGGAAAGACCTTTGAGATTATTTCTTGAGTTCGAGGGGTAGATTATGAAAAGGCAAGATATTAGCACCCTTTTCATCCATGGTTTTCCATGGGCTCTTATTTACTTGCTAGATCACTTGCTTTTGTTTGAAAAAAAGTTCTTTGTGTGGTTTTTGAAAGTATTTTGAAAAGGCACCATCGTTTAGGCAAACTTTGTAATGATTCTCGTTCGTAAGAATGTATACAAAGTGTTGATCTTTTGAAAATGTTTTCAAGTTTGAAAGATATTTTTTGAAAGTGTTGGTGTTTGTTTTGAAAATTGCAATGATGTTTTGTTTTGAAATTGAGCAAGTAACTAGGAGCATTCTACCTACTCAAAAGTCTTTCATGTTCATTTCCCTTTTCCTTTGACATTGTTATCTTACCATTAATTTGGTAAGTAACCTTATCTTTGGATGTAAACGGGACGGGAATGGGTCATCGTATAACCATGATTAGCAATGTTTCAAGGTATCTTAGCATCTTTCCTTAGGGACTAAGATCATTTTGAAAAGGCAACAAAGATAGAGTCATCGAGGGACTATGATCTTGTATTTTTGCTTATTTTTGGCTAAGATACCTCACATGCATAACATGGCCATTTTTTGTAAAGCAACAAAGTGGATTTTACCCTAGGGGTGCTTGTGTGCAAGTGTATTGATTTTCATGTTTGATTCGTCTTTGATTAGGGTTTGCTAATTGATTAGTTTTAGTCTTTCCATACAAACCCTAATTACTAGCATTTATATAAAGCGATAAATTGCGAAAAGTAAAATTACTATGCTATTACATCATTAGGGGAGGGGGTGTACAAATTTAAAAATGGGAATTGCAAGAAAATTTAACCAAATTATCTATTACAACCATATTGAATATTGTATAAAATTGAAAATAAAATGCAAGAATATAAATGTAAAGAGAAATGATTTTTGTTGTTTTTATGAAAGGGGTTTTGTCTTGACCTAATTTTAAAAAATGACTAATTAAAATTAAATAAAATTAACTTAAACTAATTAAGAAAATAAATTAATTTGAAAAGGATTTTTAGGTTTTTTTATGGAAAAGGTTTTAAATTAATGAAAATAAAATGAAGAATAATTATAATAACCTAAGTTTTAAATTAATTTTATCTATAAAAAATAAAATAATATATTAATTTATCCTAAGTCTAAGAATTAATTATTTAAGAAAAAAAGAAATTTATTTGTTTTAAGAAAATGTTTTTTATCTTTTTGTTTTATGGAGAAAATAAAAATATATAAGTATAAATAATAAACAAAAATAAATTTTGGATTTTTTGTGATTTTATGAAAATAATAGTAGTGATAATAATAATAATAATAATAATAATAATAATAATAATAATAATAATAATAATAATAATAATAATAATAATAATATTAATAATAATAATAATAATAATGAAAAATAAAAATAAAATAAAAATAAAAAAATATAAAGAAAAATCACGGGGGGTGAATCAGTAACCCAAGGAGTATTATGAGAGAGAGAAAAAAGATTAGGCCCAATGAGAGCCCAAGCGCTGCCAAAAAACAAAAGAAAGTCAGAAAATTGTGAAAAATAGCAAAAGGTTACGCTGGGGCTTGAACCCAGGACCTAAGGGTGAACAGGTGCGCGATTTAACCACTGGGGTGGTGATACATCCGTTAACTTATGTGAAAGGATAAATACATAACATAAAACGCGCCCTGATTACACTTCATCTTTAACCTCCAGCCAAAGGACTTGTATCTTCTTCATCTCTCAACAAAAATGAAAAGTTCAAACATGAAAGTTGTGGCATTTCTTCCCACAAATCCAACCATGTAAGTAACTTAAGCTAACAATCAAAGATGAATGAGAATTTTTCTGGCCTTAATTTAAAACCTAAAAATTTCAGAAAACTTCAACTCTAAAATTCTCTAAGCTCAGGCCATATAAATGCAAACTATGGATATGTACAGCTTCGTGGCAATGTTATATACATTTTATCTTCACAAACCAAAGCTTAACAATGCCTAAATATGAAGATAGAAGTTCAAGAAAAATACCTCAAAACTGGAAATTGTGAAATGGATTTGAGCTTGTTTCAGGCAGTGGTGATGATCAGGTTAGCTTCCTTGGACCTCTAGGAAGATAATGCAATAGCTGGCTTGAGCTGAGGATGATTGGAACGGTCTGGAGAAGTCGAGATGCAGACCTCTGTTTTTGGTTATGGAGGATGGTATAAATGGTGTTACAGTTTGAAAACGGGTATTGGAATGGTTTGTGTATGATGCTAAGAAGCTTTTGGAAGTGTTAAGCCAAGAAACGCACGAGTGATTTTGAAGATTGAAGTTCAAAGTCAGAAATGACACAAAAATGGAGGTTTTATGAAATCTCAATTTTCAGGGTGTTTGGGAGTGTTTTCAATCGTGTGTTAGCTTTCAAATAACTTGTATAGTTATATGAAAGAGGTTAGAGGGTTTGAAGTTGACAGAACTGTGTGATCTAGAGTTATGGCTATGTTACTTGATTTTGAAGAAAAGTGGGAAAACAAGTTTCAATGTGTAGTACAAGCATGGCCTTGGTTTATGGGAGGCTCTAGACATGTTGCTTTTGCCTTTGATATTGCTTGTGACCATAAGGAACAAGTTAAGAGCTCTATGCATTGACTTTATGATTAAAGCTTCTTTACAAGAATGGAATGGTTACTTTGTGCCATAAATGGAAAATTTACTTGGACAAAGATTGAATCAAGTGGACAATAGCTCAAAAGCAAGTGTAATCTTATGATTATGGAGAGATCTTGAGGTTTAGAGGCCTGCAAAGCAAGATTTTGCAGCATAGGTTTGAAATTGAATTCTTGTTCATCATAAAATGACTTGTATTTCAAGTTTGAAAACCCTAACTTCCTCTCTTCTATTCTCCCTGATCAAGAAAGATCTTAAGGAGTTCTTGGACATTTTGGAAAGCTTGTAATGTTCTCTACAATCCCTCTTTGAATCACTTTTGAAAATTCCCCTTGGAACTATATGAAAAAGTTCCATGAGGTTAGGTCAAAATCCTGACCAAAACTAGGGCAAAATTTCACTGTGTTAAATTTCAAGACCATGACTTTATGAATTAATAACTTGAGATCCAAGAATTTTTAGAAGAAGTTGTGTAAAGCAATGTTTTAGATATCATGGATATCTACAACTTTCATGTTGAAAGTTTCTTCTGAATCCTCTTGCATCATGGTGAAAAATGGCTCAAAGTTATGAAAAAACATGAAGTTTTAAACACTTAGAAAAAATTTTAAGTTAGAAAACTTTGACTTTTCAAAATGAAATCTTGACTTTTTGATTTCTTGATGAATAAGTTTCATATTTTGACATGTTTTGATGAATTGTGATCTTTGACATTGAATTTTGACCAAAAAGTCAAAGTTTGACTTTTTAGTCTACAGTTGACTTTTGATTAGTTGACTGAAAATTCACTATCAATCCAATTGATCTTGAGCAATGTTTTAGGTCATGGAATTAGGTCAAAATGATGCAATTGGACTCTTGAAATGATGCAATTGGACTCTTGAAATGATGCTTCAAACCAATTGACCATTTGCTAGGTCAAAAATCAGAAATTGTCCTTTCTCAGTCAAAACCCTAATTTTGACCATCGGTGCTTAAGGAGGTGTCTTAAGCTGATCAACCCTAATGCATTCTTGAACCAAGAGAGATCTTGTGAGAGATTACTTAATAAATGAGAGGGAAAATTTTGGGGTACAACATCTGCCCCTGTTCAATCTTCTTAAACCTGAAGAGTTAGATTGGCGGATCCGCCATTCGTGACTTGAAGGTGAAAGATGATTGAACACTAGAGTGCCCAGAAATTTGCACTCGAATATGGATAGTGAATGGGCTTATAGATTCCATTTGTAGGAATGTTGGTAAATACTGGAAGAAGTATCAGCACAAATCTCTTGTTGATTTATACTGGAACTTGATGTTTTATCTGTGAGAAAAAGAGTTAGTAAAATGCAGATGCCTGCATGATGTTCACCAGATGTGGTATTATGTTAAATGCATATGGTATGTACATGCTATGATGTATGAATGTGAGATGTATGTTTTTGTCCAGGAAAATAAATCCCTGACTACCGCTGAGAAAATTTTGGGGGGTTGAATCCCTGATTGTCGTTGGGGAATATCTCTTGAATGTCAGCTGTTATCTGGTCAGATCCAGGCTTTTCTGACTACAGTTATCACTTACTTCCAATTCCCACTCACTCTCTACTTGATTATGTTCCCAATCCCATGTGCCACCATCCTTATCAAAATCTTGTGTAGACGGCTATGTGTCTTCTTTATCTCCCATTGCCTCTACTATCTTCAGAATGATAATGTACTTTGGCACATGACATCTTCCATAACCTAGATTATAAATAATTATTATTGATTTCCACATTAAAACACTCATTTAGAACCATAATGTACTTTGATCTAACTAAGATCCATGTGACATCTATCATGGTTTGTGTCCTTTTTTCATCATCTGAACAGATGTACTCCTCCACTGGTTTTATTATGAATTTATTATAAAAAAACTGGAGACCATACATGACATGGTACCCCATAACATCTGACCCATGTAGTCTATCATTGTTAACTGCATCTGATGTCCATTCTTTTACTTCATCAAAACACTGCCCAATCCACTTTGAAGCTTCTTCCACAAGAGTCTTGATTTCACCAACTTTAGACTCCTCCAATAAATATAAGTTAGCCCCTAGAGGAGTTATATTTACTGAAAACATGCCCTCCATATGAAACTGCTCTTGAATATTATATGATGATCCTGAGTTTGATATTATTCCAATGAAAGCTTTACGGAATATGTCTAGATAATTTTCTTCTATATAGAAGGACAAATGAGAACATGATGGTTTTTGTTCCTTTCTGAACGTGTTATGCCTGCCGTTGTTGGACTTTCCTTGGAAACCTATATGTTTTTTTTATTCCCAACCAACTGGGCATAGGATCTCCCTGCTTCTCTTCCTTGGTTATTCATATGTTTCTTGTCGATGTTGATCTTGCTAGTGTTCCACCCTGTATGTTCACCTATTACATCCTCTTTAGTCCTCCACTCTCTTTGAGGATTCCAGTTTCTCCCCTCTTCATTCTTAGCCACCATTTTTCCTTTCTGAAACATATGTATATTGGCATAAATCTTCTTCTTCCTGATACTAATGTTGTCTAGCTTTATTGTCATCACCCTGTCGTCTATCACGTTTCTGAATCTAAAAGATACATAGTGATTTCCTCTCTTATCCTTCTTTGGATGAATGACCACTTCGACGATGTCCCCAAAATCTGTAAAGATGGCATACATCTCCTTAGCACCTAGATCATATGGTATCTCAGTAAAAAAGAAGGATGATGTGTTTTCTTCTCCTTACTTCCTTCTTAAATCTCTTGTAGCAGTGTCCCATTTTTGCCTCCTATATGTTGCATGTGAGTTTTTCCTCCTGTAGTTGACTCTACTTTATCCTTGATCATCTTCCATTATACTGAAAGTGGTGAGATGATGATTGATATTGAAATGGTAAGTTAAGGGCAATAGGTGAAAGATGATGCTTATGGTTTATTTTGGTAATTTAGTGGTATGTTGGAAAGACAAAGAAAACGAGATGAGGTTTAGCCAGATAGATTAGGTTTAGGAATGAACGAGATGATCGAAAAACCAGGGTTTTTGGATTGTGGTGGTTGGATACGGTACAAAGCGGTGGTTATCAATTTTAGGGTTAGAGAGAGGCTAGCCCCGTGACTTAACCTTTTATCTGCTGGTTGAAAGTTTATAGATGATGACTCGTAATTTATAATTAATAACTTTTAATTAATAAATTAATTTAAATGTTTAATAAATTATCAATTACCCTAGCCGATAAATGTATAATAATAAAAGGATATTTTAATTATTTTTTTTAAGTTAAAATGAAATATATATATATATATATATATATATATATATATATATATATATATATATATATATATATATATATATATATATATATATATATATATAAAATCCATCTACCCAACCTGTGATTCCAAATCAACAGATTTCTTGATCAACTCATTACATGAGTTGAGTAAACTAATCGAAGGAAAATTGTTTTATTTATTTATATAATTATATATAATATAACGTATATATATAATATAAATAATATAAAGTCCATATATATAGTCTTAAACTTTGAGGAATTTATCAAAAATAAGTCACTCTAGTATAAGATGTACCAAAAGAAAAAGAAACCCAAAAATAGCAAAAGCAAAAGGCGAACAAAACAATAATTGATAAACAAGATAAAGGATTTAACCTCTGGAACTGGTAATTATAATCGAAAGAAACATATTTTGACTTTAGCCACCAATATGAATGAAGCTTTAACCTTTCAGATAATACATGCAACTTCTCAGTTTGATTTTGAAAATACGTCTATTACGCTCTTTCCAAATAATCCACACCACATCGAACCAAATAGTGTTAACCTTTCCAATGGTCTAGAACCCACCAAGACCACCAACTTGCAACCAATGGTCTAGAACCTTTCTCTGAGATACAGTTGAGAATCCTAACCAATTAAGAATAATAGTCCACAGTACACCAAAAAAATCACATGTTACAAATAAACGACATTTGTCTTTAGCCACACCATAATTTTCCACACATCTATGATCATCTGTAACAAAAATTTGTTGCCTAACCAGACTTTCCTTCGTCGTTATACGATTAAGAAACAACCGCTAGCCAAAAATAATTACCTTAAGCGGCATAGTCTTCAAACTTAAAATTAGAAATTAGCCTGATTGTTGATGACACCAATTTCATGGAGATATTTATAAGCACTATTAACCGTGTAACAAGAAAATGGATGTAAAGTCTAGACCCAACGGTCTTCTACTTTCACATGTAAGACAACTGAGGTTAGTAACTCAATACACTCTCCCACTAGCTCCTCCTCCCAAGCAAACAATATCATATGCCACCTCCACGTCTCTTTTTTCTTCCCCGCCCCAATTCGTTCATTTCTACTATTGTCACCCCTAACCTACTAAATCCCTTCTTCAAAGGCATATCATCCAACCAATAATCTATTCAAAACATAGTAGAATACCCATCTCCTATTCTCCAATCAATATTATCAAACAACCACCCTCCATCAAAAAAACTGACACTCTCCCTTATGTTTTTCAAATTCCTCCACCAAACAGATCAACCACTACCCCTAAAATATAATTTCCTCATTTTTCTCTCCATACCGAGCACTCAAAACCCTATACCACAAACTTCCCGACTCATTTAAAATCCTCTAACACCATTTACCAAATAAGACTAAGTTAAGCTCCTTCTACTTCCTAACCCTCAGACCTCCATTTTCTTTTTTCAAACAAATAGTATTCCAATTGATCCAAGAGATTTTTCTCACTCCCCCACACCCTCCTCTCCCGAAGATGGTAAAATAAGAGTGAAAAACGACAGTGTGATATAGTAAAAGTGAAATCAGCATAGAAAAAATTGAGAAATGTGGAGTTAAAGCAGTATCTAAGAGAATAGAGGAAGTGATATAGTAACATATTCACAATTTCTTTTATTTACAAAACTTAATTTTTTTTCTATGCTTGCAATTAAAAATTATTTATTTTATTTTAATTATAAAAATTATAAATGATAAAAATAAATTTTAACTTATTAAAGTAGAAGAAAGAATGACAAGTTAAAATCTATAAACTCAAAATCTATTTCAAATAACATTTGAAAGAAAAGAAAAAAAAATCATAGTAAAAGAAAGCTAAAAAAGCTAGAAACTCGTGCTAAAAAATCATTATCAAACAAAATTTTTTTTATTAATGTGAATTTAAAAGTTAAAAACTAAAAGTTAATTTTTTATCTTACCAAATATTCTCTCGAGTATATTTTGTTAAATACAATTTAGAATTTAGCTAGTAGATGAAAAAAAATATTAATATACATAAACTTGAATTTGAACTCATAATTTGTTACACTTAAAAACAGCGACAAAAAAAAAGTGGAATGGACGGAGTAAATATGATCCAGCAATCAAAAGAATGTGAAAACAAACATATTGGAAAATGAGAGAGAAAAGCAAGGTTGTACCAACATCAGTACTATAGATCATTCAATTCAAATAGAACTATATGTAATGTGATCTTACCAGACAGGACATTTAAGAAACTGATTGGACATTCAATTCAATGTTTTCAATTAATAAATTAAGGGTCCCTTTCATTTTATCTTAGTTCAAGTACTAATAATCTCAAGTTTGGATTCTGAGTATTCAAGTTTCATTTTTGCATATTTAGATTTTTCTAGACTAAAATTTAGTAATGTTACACAGATTATTATATAAAATACAGATTTTATTACATCTCAAGCAAACTCCTAAAAATATGTACATTCCGAATATCTTCAAGAATCTTACCATCAAGGCGTAAAATAACCTGTCACTAATTTGGAGAAAGATTCAGTTATGAAATGATTGGAAAACTTGCTCCAAGTATTGCATTACTTGTGTCTCTTAAATCAGCAAGAAGCTATGCGATATCACCAACAATATAGATCATGATTATTTTTGGGGTTCAAATTTTCAATTGGTAGCTTCAGGGTCATTCTGGTTATCTTCACCATCGTCAAACAAGCCAGAGGCTTCGGCTGTAAAATCTATGTTACTCAAAGACTCAGCGTCGATAGACCTGTCGCCTAACTGTCCTGTGACCAGCCTCAGCATTATGTTGCGAATATAATTGGGTTGTACAAGCTTGAAATTATGATCTGAGGTGTGTTGTTGATTAAATCGGCCTGGAAGTTTGGAGCGGGTGTCGTAGCAATCTTTACAAAGATCAAAACCCATTTTCTCCTTGCAATCAGTGCATCTATATCTATCTCCAATGATAGGAAACATCTGCGCACATACAAGCCACGCATTATCGCACTGCAGATCACTAACACAGACATGCAAAATGCAGGATATGAGGGGATTAAGATCTTACCCCGCAAAAGTCACAACCAACTCCAATATGAACTTTCAAGTCAGGATCAGACCACCATTCTGTACTTTCTCCTTTGTTACCGTTATCCAATGAACCTGAGAAAGAAGAAAATACATAGTAACTAGAAGAATATCAAACAGTAGAAAATTAGTAACATAGAAACATCAAAGTGCGCACAAAAGATAACCACTTGAAAAACAGAGAATATATTGTAGGGTATTTTAGCGTA
Organism: Vicia faba; assembly: GCA_948472305.1. Lineage (NCBI taxonomy): Eukaryota > Viridiplantae > Streptophyta > Magnoliopsida > Fabales > Fabaceae > Vicia > Vicia faba. Next base: position 180,535,040 of record OX451740.1, read on the forward strand.
TTGTATTTGTAAATGAAATAGGAGAGTAGGTCTAATCTCTGCTAAATATTTGTGTTTCCTTTCTCTTGAACCAGTTTGATGGTAAGTGTGGGGACAAGTTATTATGTATAATTCCAAAGTTAGCAGAAGTATTCCAACTAATTGAAATTCACCTCTTCACACTCTGTAGATAAGTATTAAGTTGTAACTAAGCCATGAGTTAAATAAATTGTATGAACATTTTGAAGGTATCTGATTTTGTTTAACCGGAAAGATCCCAACGTAATTGGAACTAACATCCACACAGGTTAGAAAAAGCGATAACCACATCAAGAACTAATATGGGCTGATCCCCATAAATCGCTAAAAATGTGGTAAGTTGTAAACTATTTGAATTTGAGCAAAAAGCCTACCATAACCCACAAAACTAGCTTGTAAGTTGAGGACTACACAAGCTTTGTAAGCACTACATAGGGTAAATCTCTAGTCAATGTGGGACTCGATTCATTAACTCACTCTCGGGACTGGACATCACATCAGAAGTGTGAACCAATGTGAGTGGAAAAACAGGATCTCTCTCAAACACACCCTCACGCCTAAGGATGGACATTTGAGGGTGGAATAACAAAGATATTTGGCTCAGTAACAGATCTAAGATAAATTTTGATATCAATATTAGATTTTGTGCTTAACAAAACACCACGAAATTGACTTGTAAGGGGAGGACTACCCAAGCATTATAAGCAATTAAGCACTATCTATGTCATATGGTACTCTTAACACACAGTGTTACACTTAGGATTGGACATTCGAATGGATGGACAGATGTGGGTGGAATACAAAGATCTCAACATAAGCAATCGAAGAGACTGTATTTTCAGTTATAATTTTCTTGTATATGTTCTAATTCTTGGGAAAACCTTCAGTTCAATATTCTTCCTTAGGTTTCATTACTTTCAATTATCAGGCTTTAACTCACACTACTTCAACAGGTCAACACACCATATAAAAGAATCTAATATCTTATAGGAAATATGGAGTATATTCACTCATATTTTAATTATTTTATTAAATAAAATGTATGCTTCAAGATATCAAACATTAGGTAGCCAACCCAAATATACATACAAGAAGGGGTCTCAGGTTTGACTTTGATATCCTTTAGTTCAGTAGCATCACTTCTCCGTGCATATTCTTCAGCAAATTGCTCCTCCAAAAAGTGATTAAACTCCAAACACACTTTCGGAAATCCTCTTGGATGTGGACTTTGACAAACTCCACATCTAAGCATATCATCAGCTAACTTGTAGACACAAGTTTCACAGTATACTGCAAAGACAAGGGAGAGTAGAGCAAAAACAATCTCAATTAAGAGCGCTCTAATAATGATAGTTTTTGATAATATAATTGAAAGTAAAATTAAATGTCTTGAGTACCGTGACCACAGTTCAGAACTACAGGACGAAAAAGAAGTTGCTTGCACATTGTACACATAACATCAGCAACTGATATTTTATGTTGTATGTCAAGCTTATCATGAGGCACTGTTTTTTCTTCAGCCGGAGTCTCAGTAATTTCTGGCTCTGCTTCATGGGCAATGGACTCTGGTTGCTTTGTACATTCAAAAGTTTCCACAACACATGAGTTGGGCACCGGATTTATCATTGAGGAGGAAGAAGGGCTACATGAATGACCAAATTTAGCTTGTGACTCACATGTGTCTGGATCAAATTGAGGTGAATAGAAGCCTGATTTCCTCTCTTCCTCTAAAACAAGAAATCAATTTGTCAAACTTAGATAAAATAATTACTTGTATACTGAATAGAAATGAATAGAACGTAATGCGAAAGAGAGGAAGTGACAAGGACAACTCTCGCAATATGCATGAAACACCAATAATAAGAATACAGTAAACCATATTATAAAGTTCACGGGATCAATAAAACATTAGAAATTAAACTCAACAAAGTTACATAAATTTATCCATTCTGTTATGATTTATAGCATAAGATGTGGATAATATTATAGTATATGATTGTGTATTGGGTATGTAAAAGATATGAGGTAACCATTGAGTACACATGGTACTAACTAGTAATTTTACATACCACGCTGCAAAAATCATACATCTATATCTAAATATGCTTATGCATACAGTTAGAGAAAGATACTGATAGAAACCAACTGATATAGAATAAGATACAGGGAAACTCCTTTTTAAAACAGAATGATATTGCAGAACTTCGAGAGTCTGCACCTCCCAAATGCCAAAATGGCCCTTTTCCTATCCAATTCCACGATGATCATCTCTCTAATATCTTCCCCTATTTATTCTAAACCTAAACACTCTTAATTAATTATATAATAATTCTAATAATTACCCACTAACTCTCCTAATAATTTAATATCAGTTACAAAACTGAAGAGTCTAACAATACTCCCCCCTAAAGATTCACCTTGTCCTCAAGATGAAAGAAATACATAGGAAAAATTTATCCTCCCGGATCCCATAATATGAAAAATAAAGATTGAGTTGTACATGAAATAGGAAATTTTCTTGCTAATGGCAGTCCTCTTGTGACCAGATTTTGTGGCCACAGTGGCACCAGCAGTGGAAATTTCTTGTTCCTAGACTTTATCTTAGGAATAGTAGCAAACACCGACAATAGTGAGTCTTTTGCCTGTGATGAAATAGCCGACTCTCTGTCACTTCTCTGGACGTTTGCTTCACTAGCGGCCATCAATGAATCTGTATTTTTCACTTTGTCGCCCTCGCAATCAGATTTGATATCCACTTTACAAACTTCTTTTTCACTGTATTGTTGGATTTGTGAGTCTTCAACTTTACCACCAATCATTTCTTCGGGTGGAGATGCTATTGGTTCTTGAATTTCATCGCTGCCTTGGATTTCCTGTGTTTCATTTTCAGACTCCAGTAGACAAACCCAAACTTCTGGTTGGAATTTCTTGAGAATGGCCTTTGCAAAATTCCACCAACAAGTATTTGGATGACTCTCCTTCCAAGAAATCCACCAATCGAGAGCATCTGCTTTCAATGCAAATGCCACAGCCCACTCAAGCTTCATCTCTTCAGTCATTCTTCTTGACCCAAAATATTGCTCAGCTTGGATCAGCTACCAATAGGCCTCCCTTCCATCAAATCTTGGAATCAAATCTTCAGCCATATTCATGCCAAAATTTCCAGCACACTGACAAAATCTCTTCTGGATCAGAGCTAGGTTCTGATACCAGTTAGTTGACAGAAACCAACTGATATAGAATAAGACATAGGGAAACTCCCTTTTAAAACAGAATGATATTGCAGAACTTCGAGGGTCTACACCTCCCAAATGCCAAAATGACCCTTTTCCTATCAAATTCCACGATGGTCATCTCTCTAATATCTTCCCCTATTTATTCTAAACCTAAACACTCTTAATTAATTATATAATAATTCTAATAATTACCCACTAACTCTCCTAATAATTTAATATTAGTTACAAAACTGAAGAGTCTAACAGATACATACCAAGAGTTTGATTGATCCTTCTATTGTAAGCAACGGGATACATCTTAAGAAGCATAAAATGAAGCGCTTGACAGACTGTTGGGAAGTGATAGTATTGATGCCTACATGTAGGACACTGAGACTCGCGCAAACAATTCATCGACTTATACACACACCAGAAACAGCATATGTGACCACAAGCTGCAAAAGTGGAATCAAAAAGAAAAAATTCACAACACTACTCACAATTTTAATACATATTTCAAGAAATTAATGTTGCCTTACATAGTACAATGGGCTTGTATAATAGATCCCTGCATGATGAAAGTAGTGTCAAAATCAGTTAGTACAATTTGATAAAGAAAACAAAGCAGCTCAAAAACAGGAAATTTTTACTGTCCTACCATCTTTTTGGAAAAGAAATACCAAACTAACACTCAATTCATTAATATATACCATTATATCATGGTTTCAAAAAAATATTGTTATTGGTAAAGATGTTCCGCTCCGCCCATTCAATGGGCGGAAGAGTACAAAATGAAAAGGTTCCGCTCATTCATTTGGCGGATGTGCAACCTTTTTTTTAATTATTTGTCTAGTACCTGCTGATTTTCCTGCAGGATTTCTTGCGAAATAGCATTCTCACGAAATTTGCAAATTTCTCAAATATATGATTTTTTTATATATGATTTTTATTAAATTCCGTTGCTAAATTCGCAGGAAATTTCGTAGGAAAGAAATTCTGTAACAAAATCCACAGGAAATTTCAAAGAACTCAACTTTTTCAAAAAGTCCGTGGGAAAATAAAATATAATAAAAATATATATAAAATAGGAGGGTTCCGCCCAATCAATTGACGAATGTACTTTAAAATATTATTTTTTGTTTGAAAAGATGGTATTTTGATATTTATGAAGAAAAGAATGGTAATTTAGTATTTAATTGAAAAAAGATGGTATATTTGTGAAAAATTCCAAAAACAAGCTTCAAATGAGATACATGTCAAAAACCAATTTCATCCTTTTAACTTTCCAAAAGCCGTAGAATTGATTTTAAAATGATTTTGAGGTGTTTGATTCTTCGAAAAGCATAATTGATTCAACCTTCAAAATTGATTCTACTTGAAGCTAGAGTTTGTACCTTTTGAGTTTAAACGTAATTTTTACATTGAAGTTTTTTATTCAACTTACTCTTAACCAGAATCAATTTTACAGAATCAATTCACTCAAAATCAATTTTTTTCACCGCAGAATCAAATATACTGAGAATAAAATTCAAAATTCATGCATGAGCAATCCATATCAAGCAGCAAAAAAGAGGCACATTCTGAATTTTACAATCAATTGAAATTCAAGATATAAACATTTACATTATAGATGCAAGAATAACAGCTTCAGATCCATAAACAAATCGAATTGTTCTAATCAACTTAAATTAATTCATGAATAAATATCAATTTTTTAAATAAAAATTAAAGGTATATATCTATCACCGACGATCCTTGTGAATTTTGAATAAGAATTTGAGAACAAAATTGAAGCTAGGTTTTATCTCAAAATTAAAACATGATGATGATAGAAAACTTACAAACAAACGCAACAAGAAAAGGAATCAGGAACTTCTTCATCTTCTTCGTCGGAAAAGTTGGGATTTTTGAAAGCGGTGTTGTCCATTTTGTGAAGGTTTTGGGAACGCAGATTGAGAATTTGGAATCTATGAATTGTAGAGACGAAGAAAGATATTGAACAAGTTATTCAATGAAATGTGAAATTATTTTATATTTTATTTCAGATTAATTTACACTTTTTTTTTAAGGGGTTTTACCTTTTATCGTATTTTCCAGTTTTACTTTCTAACTATTTTTATTATATTTAATTTAAGGACTCTAAGTTGTTTTGTATAGTTTTATTCTTTATAAATTCGAAACTATTATTTTTAGTCATTAACTTTATATACGTGGTTTAATAAAATAACTCATTTGATCCAATAAATTAAGGTTAAGTTTTTCTTTTAACAAATTAAGGTTAAGTTAGAATAGACTGTCACAGCTAGTTCGAGCAGAAGTTGAAAGTGAGGTGGGGGTACCTGCAAGACGCTCTGATGCCAAAGTAAGTTTTGGAATGAGCGAGCAAGTATGTGAGTAAGAAATGTGCAACCTGACCCTCTCGCAAGAGAGGGTATTTATAGTCTCAGCGCTGGACCAAGGTCTCCTCATTGGGCTGGTCAAACAGGCCCAACATGGTCCAACTGCATTTGAGGCCCAATCCAATTATGTCGTCCAAACCTTGCTGGCCGATACTGCCCTCGATAACGTCGGTCGGAAACTACGCCCCGTCGAGGAGACACGGCTCACCACACGGGGAGGAACTCAGTTACCCTTAGGAAGATTACCATTGGGCAGGAGGACCTCGAGGTCACGCTCCAATCCTCTCCTCGACCAACAATGATCATATCACACGACCTCACGATCAATAAGGGCATCCTCGACGAGCAGAAGCACCTCACGAGCATACTCCTCGTAGGACTGGTTATCAACGCCTCCGAATATCACGGAGTCTTCGTGGCCCCGAAAAAATCGCTTACATATCCTCATGGTCTTACGGAGGAAGTCATCCAGGTAGGAGATCACGTGCGGGTCCCCACTACTCACGTAGGACCTGGCAGTCTCCATGTTGGGTCTGCTTGACCAGTCCAATGAGGAGACCTTGACCCAGCACTGGAGGCTATAAATATCCTCTCTTGCGAGAGGGTCAGGTATTAAACATTTCTTACTCACATACTTGCTCGCTTATTCCGGAACTTACTTTGGCATCAGAGTGTCTTACAGGTACCCCCACCCCCCACCCACCCACCTCACTCTCAACTTCTGCTCGAGCTAGCAGTGACAGTCCATTCTGATCAGATACAATCACTTTCCCTATGTACGGGGTCGTATTCAAAGACTTGGGACTCCGACTTCCAAATTGGGGTGTTCAATCACTTGAACTTGGCACCCTTTCAGCTTCATCCAAACGTCGTTGCTTCATCCGGGCATTCGAGCTCACTTGCCGGTTCCTGAGGATCGGGGCGACCATTCCATTGTTCTTCAGGGTTTTTCATCTGTAAAGGCAGTCCCGTGGAGGGAAACATAGTTGGGTATCCCTGAAACAGTCGAAGAGGCTGTTCAGGATGTATATGGATTTTGTCCACGACTTTAAGGACAGGTGGTATATCTTGCAACCCTCCACCCAAACAGCCTTGGATGCCCTGTTTGACCCGGCCTCCGTCGCTGACGAGGATGCAGAACCGTGCTACGACGCCAAGGGTAACCTGGATATCGGGAGAATATCAAAGTTTCCCATCCACTGGTGCTCGGCCCATTATGACCATGGTCCCAGCCATTACCACACTTCTGCCAGTGGTATGAGCGCCGATGATGAAGAGCCATACGGCGTCCTCAATCGATTTATCGAGAGTTTCTTCCCTGTCTGGTGGGTCACGAGGGAAGGGAACGACATCCTTGATGAAGACGGCGAGCCAACATTCGAGGCGCTCCCGATGAATACCAAGGCGTTGGTCGAGTGTCGGTCTTATGGACATGCCATGTAACTTTTAGGTCCTTACTTGCTTGGCTCTTATATTTCTACTTGCTTATTTGTTTTGTTTTCCCGAGGCTGACCCGAGGATACATTTTTGTTTTGCATGTAACATGGCGGAAAGTCGCGAGAGGTTGTTGAAGCTGACCCAGGATAAGAAAAGTCACAAGAGGCTGGTGAATTCGCGTCAGCTTACACGCATGGGGTCGGTTTCTGAGCCGCCCAAGGAAGGATCTAGCGGCTCATCGGGGACCCACGCGTCCGACCAGCATGTTGCTGCCTTGGGTAGGAAAAGAAGTCGCCCAGCGGAGGGGACTGCTGATGTGACCGGAGGGGCTACTGCTCAAGCCTTTAGCCTCCCTGTGATCGGTGGATCTGGAACTGACTGTTTTAAAGCTGGTTCGCGAAATGTCGCGGAAGCAAGAGTCGCCACCGTCTTTTATTTTCTCCAATAGGAAAGGACAAAAGCACAGAAAAATTCCTTAAAGAGATTGCTCTCGGTTCGGGAGGTAGGTTATAGAAAGGGAAGGTGTTAGCACCCTTTCTATCCATGGTTATCCATGGGCTCTTAGGTACTTGCTCAATGTGTTTTCAAAATTGTTTGCTTGCTTTTCAATGTGGGTTTCAAAAGTATTCTTTGAAAAGTTTCAGTTCGACTCGTACGTCAGAGTGTTTGAAAAGTTTGTTTGAAAGTTTTTTTTGAAAGTGTGTTGGTGTGAAAAGAGTTTGAGTTTTGTTTTGAAGAGAGCAAGTACCTACGAGAACCTACCTACCCTAAGGAATTCGTCTGTGTAAGAGTCCTTTAAAGTAGTGCCATCCCACCATTGAGAGGTAGGTAGCACCACCGTTGGAGGTATTCGGGTCAATTCGAGTTTTAGGGACGTGGTGGTCACCGGAGCAATGGGAAAACACCTTAGAAGCTACCCTCATGCCAGGTTCCCGGACCATGAGGACTTACTAAGACGTTTTCTACTCGACGACCACCTTTCGAAAGGCAACAGTGAGGCGTACCCTAGGGGTGGTGTGTGCGAATTGTGTGTCATTTTCAGTTCATTATTTGTCTTGTCATGCATTGGTGATCTAACGATTCAATTTTATTTTTCGGGCATTCATTCTTTCATGCATATTTATTAACAGTTATATTTGCGAGAAAATAAATCTAACTATTACAACTGGCGCGGGTCCACATCGCCAAAAAAACCGAACCCGATTTGACTGAAAATAAAATAAAGCGAATAAATAAAAAGTCCGAGAGTTTTTAATTACATGGCTTTGGGGCATATACAGAGGTATTTACACAATATAAAACAAATGCGCGAAATAAAGACTAAACAAAATTAGGGCGTTGGACCCTTTAACAGATAATTAAAATAATCAAGGAAATTAAAAAATTAAAAATAATATTTTTGTGTTTTTTAGGTTTAAAAGAAAAAAGAGAAAAGTTAATTAAAATTAAAATCCTAGTTCTATCATTTTTTAAGTTTATTATGAAAAAGATTTAATTTTCTAACCTAATTAAATTCTAAACTAATTATGTACAATTTTGATTTATAGAAAATAAATAATAAATAATAACATTGTGAGAAAAAGGTTAAAGAATTAAAAAAAAAGGAAATTGAAAATTAAATGAACCTAATCCTACATTTTTTTGGGATTTTTATTATGAAAAAAGAATTAAAATTAAAATTAAAACCTAATTAAACTAATTGAATTACATTTTAATTTATTACAAAAAGAATCCAAAATTAATTATATTTTTTTTTTGTCTTTTCTGTATTTTTAATGTTTTTATATTTTTTGGTTAAAATTAATTAAGTCAGAAAGTAAGAAAAAATAAATAATAGAATATGAAGAAAATTAAAAAAGAAAAAGAAGATAGAACCAGGAGGTGTGGATTTGAATTTGGAGGTGCAATTTTGAGAGGCCTGGCCCATTTACTGGCCATTTGTTGACTTTTTTTGATCCAATATGGTGCCTTTGACTGAAGCGTAGCATGTTCCCCAATCCTTGCCTTTGGTGTGAGTGCTCTGGGACACGTGGATGGGCTGGTGCTGAAGTGTATGGTGAGCCTTAATATGAGCGTGGCATAGAACCTGGAAAGGAAAAATAACATTGAGAAATTGCAAGACCTGGGACTTGAACCCAGGTCATTGTGGTCACTAGTGCGCGTCCCTGCCAGCTGAGCTAGTTGTTTTCATTTAACATATTATAATCAATAAAATATATAAAGGAAAATGGTTAATGCTTGGTTAAACGCGCGCGAATTTTGAACGAACCAATCACCAGCTGACACATCTTCTTCTTCTTCGCGTGTCCTGTAATACAAATACATAAAGCAACGGTTTTGAAACGTGGGGTTAGGGCAGCTACAGGAAAATAGCGAATAGCTCGTATCCTAATATAAATTAGGCGCGAGCATCTCATTTTCTTCGTCTCAAGATGCTGAGTGTGATGGTGTTGCTCTGAAGTTCTGATTTTTCCTATACTCAAAATCCCCAATTTGAGAACATTGGAACCCTAGAATTCGAAAATGGCAAATTCATATTTATGGCACAAAAATGAAATTAAATGCATTGGTCAGTTTGGAAACCTTGTGAGGAACATGAATGTATAATTAAAAATGCAAGAGGATGCGTAAAATCAAGAATACGAATTCAAAATTTCTCTGTACAGTTTCACTTGCAGAGGCTAGTTCAAGGAGCTTTTGATTGAGGTTATGGATTGAGATGCGTTCAATGATGGTCCAAGATGCTAATGGTATAAAAATTGAGGCTTGAAACCACCCCTAGCTATGATTTCAGTTTTGCTTTTTATGTCCAAAATTTCAAATGTCCAAATGCCTTTTCAGCGTGCTTTGTGCTATGTTCTTGGTAGGGTTTGACTCAATGATCATCCTGCAATTGAATAGGCTTGCTATTTGACCTTAATCCATGCTTGAGAAAGAATTGGCATTAGGGTTTGTTCATTAACCATTTTTTCCTAAATTCTAGCCAAAACCTAGACTTAGTATGAAAATGAACCTTGGCCTGATTTTTGAGTTGGTTCATGATGTACAGAACTTGTCCAAATTCATTTGACACCATTACATTGACTTTTAAATTTTATTTGAATTTTTAATGAATTAAAATGAATTAAATCATCAAAAATTAAATAAAAATGAAAAAGTCAACATTTGGTCTTGAAATCAACCATGGGCCACGTGTGTGGCATGACAAGGATGGACAAAGTGAGAAAAATGGGGCCCTTTTGTCAAAATTGGATTTTCAATGATAATTGACTTTTGCCATTTCACAAAAATTTCCCAACTTCTACAAGGCATAACTTGCTCAATTTTTAAGCTTTTCACATGTTCTTGGACATTTTGGAAAGGTCTTTGAGTCCTTTAACCAATGTCTTTGGTCCCATGTCATTTTGATTTACCAATCTCAAGTTATGGTCTTTGACTTAAAGTCCCTTTTTGTTGACTTTTGAAAATGACCTGTAATGTTGAGATTGATAACTTTTTGTGAGAGCATTTCTTGGACTTGAAGTATGAAGATGAGTTGTAGGAAATGTCTTTCTCTTCAAAATGAGCTTTGGATGGAATTTTTCTGATAATCCATGTGAAAGTTATGCCCTGGTCAATTTCAGTTGACTTTTTCAGCTGTCCAAATATAGCAACTTTTGCATCTTTGATGATTTCTGAGCCAAACTTTGAGAATCATGATCAAGCATTGATCAAGTGATGTTTGTGGCTTCAAAATGATAGGTTGACCAAAAATTTGAACTTTTGACTGCCAAATGACCATTTTGCCCCTACAGTTGACTGTAGTGCAATTTAGGGTTTTGACTGTGCAATCTTGAGCTGAATGCCTTGAAACTTGATGTGAGGATGCTTGACCATGTTTGTAAGCATATGAGACTTGATTGGGCCTTTGAACACTTCCTTTTCTTGATCAGAACACAAACCCTAGTTTTGACTGTATGGGAGACTGTTGCACTGCACAACCCTTGGGGAACTTTCTAGCTTGGCTTGACAATTTCTTGAGGAATATGGGAGGGCAAATTTTGGGGTATAACAGTTGCCCCTGTTCAATCTTCTTAGACCTGAGGATGCAGATTGGCTGACGTGCCTTTCGTAATCCGATGGTAAAAGATGATTGGACACTAGAGTGCCCAGAAATTTGCGCTCACATGGTAGCAGTGTGGTGGGGGAATGGGCTTATAGATGCCATTTAGAGATTGATGGGTAGGATGATGGGCTTATAGATGCCATCTGGATGTTGATCGCGTAAGAGATTCCTTAGCGAGAACCTGCATACCTGCAAAAGAAAATGAGTACCTGACACGTCGCAGGAGCTGGCTTGGTATAGATATGTCCTGACTGGTTACAGGAGCTGGGTCTGGATCTTCAACCGGTGATGAAGTTGTCTCTACTGACAGGTTGTTTCCAAGGATGAGTGGTCTTTAACGATGGGTGTCTATAGCGACTAGTGTCTATGACGAATGTCTATAACGACAAGTGTCTACACTGACGAGTGTCTATCACGACGAGCGTCTATCACGACGAGTGTCTATCACGACGAGTGTCTATCACGACGAGTGTCTATCACGACGAGTGTCTATCACGACGAGTGTCTATCACGACGAGTGTCTATCACGACGAGTGTCTATCACGACGAGTGTCTATCACGACGAGTGTCTATCACGACGAGTGTCTATCACGACGAGTGTCTATCACGACGAGTGTCTATCACGACGAGTGTCTATCACGACGAGTGTCTATCACGACGAGTGTCTATCACGACGAGTGTCTATCACGACGAGTGTCTATCACGACGAGTGTCTATCACGACGAGTGTCTATCACGACGAGTGTCTATCACGACGAGTGTCTATCACGACGAGTGTCTATCACGACGAGTGTCTATCACGACGAGTGTCTATCACGACGAGTGTCTATCACGACGAGTGTCTATCACGACGAGTGTCTATCACGACGAGTGTCTATCACGACGAGTGTCTATCACGACGAGTGTCTATCACGACGAGTGTCTATAACGACGAGTGTCTATCACGACGAGTGTCTATCACGACGAGTGTCTATCACGACGAGTGTCTATCACGACGAGTGTCTATCATGACGAGTGTCTATCACGACGAGTGTCTATCACGACGAGTGTCTATCACGACGAGTGTCTATCACGACGAGTGTCTATCATGACGAGTGTCTATCACGACGAGTTGTATCAGAGGAATCTTTAGGCATTGACTTAAACTGGATTTGTATTCTTTGACCGGATTTGTCTCTTATGACGGGATTTGTCTTTTCTGACGGTGTTTTGTCTATTTTGACATAGCTGATCATTCAACTGTATCCTTCCTGAAAGGTAAAGGTCAGTTATATGCAGTACGTGATATGAATCAAGCAACGGCATAAATGCAATTGTATGACATGATGCGTACATGCATGTGTCATGATGTACGAAAATGTGATGTTTATGAATGTATGCTTTCGTCTAGGAAAATAAATCCTTGACGGGTGCCGGGAAGTCACTCCTGGGCTGGTGTTGGAGAATAAGCTTTTGCTTCCGCTGGGGATGATAAGACTTTACTGAGGACGGTCTTTTCCGTGGCTATTGGCTGAGGATAACCCAGTTATATCTTATTAAGGAAATAACTCTTTGAATAAAGCCGGACGACGCGTTCGTGTTCTGCGGGGAGTGAAAATATCTGGGTCGCATTCTTTAGCCGAACCTATGATGGACAGAGCAACCGGATCTTTTAGACAACTCCTTATTGCCCCAGTTTCAGTGGGAGGAGGCACTTGTGGGAGTACTTGACGAGTCTTCTGGTAGGCAGGTGCCGAGATGCTGGGACATACTCGTACGCTTTGATCCCTAACTTTTGCCTGGACCGCCTTTTCGGGTTTTCAGTCCACCGGGATACCCATTTTTGCCCAAGCCGCCTTTTCAGGTTTTCGACTTGCCGGGTGTACAGATTTTTTTCATTTCATCCCTTATTTTTGCCCGAACCCTCTTGGTTCGCCGGGAATCCCTTATTTTTGCCTAGGTGTGTCAACCTAGCGGGTCTTTGATTTTGCGTAGTATTCTTTCGACTATGTCCATATTTCTCAGAATGTGGGGAGTTGCCCCTGTTGGCAACACTTTGTCATACCCCAGATAATGGGCAATGCTCCTACTGTGCCTCTTGATTGGAGGTACCTCTGTTCACAAGATATTCATCGTGCGAATTTCCCTGCTGTTCAGACAAAAATTCATATGCAAACAAAGTTATTTTAAGAATGCAAAAGTCTATGTCTGTCTTGAATATTTTAAAAATGCATTTTGTTGTAATACAATACGGTGTCAACTCAAGATTTTACAGCAAACCTTCAGGAGTCAGGATACCTTCGTAACAGTATGCTTCCGAACTAACCCATGCTTCAGCTAGGACTTTTAAGGGTTATATCGTGGCCTGGTTCACGGTTTAAGAAACAAAGGATAAAGGCCCAAACTATTTGTACCCACCCGCTCTTTCGTGATGTTCTCCAACCCTAAACTCAGTTGATCATACGTTAGACCTTGTTTGAGTCTTTGCTCTGATTTTCCGGTGATGGTCCAAACATTGATGATTTATTCTGACTAGGCAGTCACTTTTTGTTGAGGGTTTGTGAGACCTCTTTCTTGATTTTTGTTATCCCTTTCTTTTTTTGCCTGAACTGTTTCCTTTTTTGGAATTACAGTCAGCGGGATGCCCCAGTTTCGTAAGTCTCTTTTCATAGGTTTTGACTTCTTGGGCTTTTCGTTTATGATTTTTTTTGATAATGACTGCCTGTCCTTATGATTGTTCGGAACCATCACTGTCTTTTGTTTTTGAAAAAACTCATTTGGTGCCATTCATTGTGCACTTGGATCAACTGAGAGAACTACCCTGCCCCAGGTTATGATTAAGGGTTTTGATTTTCGAAAATAAAACTCCTACTCCTTTGGCTCTGATGGGTTGGCGAGGGATTATCATCCTTATAACTCCAGTGTTTAGGGGTTGAAACAATGCCTGTACCTCATCAGCGGGGTCTGTTCAAAAGCATACTGTAAATCGTGGTATCGTTTTCGTCATCCTCCCTCAAGAGGCTTAGAATTATTAGTCGAACGTTGATCATCAGAGAAAAAAAAAAAAAAATATGAAAATAATTTGCACATAGTGAATATGAAATAATTACTTCAAAACAGACATGTGTAACGCATTAATGAAATAACCAAGTTTGACATGAAATAAAATGTTTGAACAATTGAAAGAAAATTACAACTTGAATATTTGAATGAACAAAAACTAATCCTAGCCATGTCTTGGCAAGGGAGCAGTGATCATATTGGGAGCCTCTGGAGAGTCGAGCTGGACTTCCTTTGCGTCAATCAGATCTTGAACCCTGTTTCTCAAAGTCCAACAGTCATCTGTAGCATGCCCCGGGCTGTCGGAATGATAGGCGCAGCGAGCATCGGGATTGTACCTCGAGGGTGTCCTGTTAGGATTCTTTGGAGGGTCCATGAGGGTTACCAACTTGGTTTCCAGCAACTGTGGCAATATTTGTGACAAGGTCATGCCGAGGGGAGTAAATTGCCTCTTAGGTCTCTCTTCCCTTTGTTGATGGTGACGCTGAGGAGCACCGGCCGGTTTTGCGATAGCTAATGCGTTGACAACACTAGATTCCCTCCTGGATGGTTTCTTTTCAGTGTTCGAGGAGTCACCATTCTGTATTTTCCCTGACTTGATGCCCGCTTCGATTCTTTCTCCGGTCAAGATTAGATCTGTAAACCCAGCAGCAGAATTCCCAATCAAGTGGTTGAAGAATGGACCAGACAGGGTCCCCAAGAACGTGTCTACCAACTCCCGATCAGTCAACGATGGCTGCACTCTGCCAGCTAGGTCTCTCCACCTCTGAGCGTACTCTTTAAAACCTTCACTTGCACCTAACGACATACCCTGAAGTTGGGTACGTGTGGGGGCAAGGTCGGCATTATATTGATACTGCTTGTAAAAAGCAGTGGCCAGATCCTCCCAGTTACGAATGCTGATTCCATCCAGCTGATAGAACCAATCGAGGTGAGTCCCTGAAAGACTCTCCTGGAAGAAATGGATCCAAAGGTTCTTGTCTGCTGTGTAAGGCTGGATCTTCCTTACATAAGAACGGAGGTGCATCTTGGGACAGGAAGCCCCGTCATACTTCACAAAGGCAGGTGCCTTGAACTTGTGTGGAATCACCACCCCAGTAGATAACCCCAAGTCTCCGAAATCCAGTCCAGGCACTTGCTGAACCTCCATAGCCTTTAATCTGTCTTCCAGCTGTTTGTACCGGTCTTCAGCAGGAGGGTACTGTTCGTCGTTGAAGTTTGTTTCAGTGTCAGAGCCCACGGGAGTAGGGATCTCCCTTTCTTGGTGACTACCTTCCGTCACAGATGGAGGAGTCCTTTCAGCTTCAACCAAAGTGTTCCCGAGTCTGCGCCCAGTGTTAAATAGCACAGTCCTCCTCTTCTTCTTAGTCTTCTTCAGCAGCATGGTCTTCAACTCTTGTTGACCCTGAGCCAAGCCCTTGATCAGCTCCTGAAATTGGGCGTTCTGCGCCTGAAATTGGGCGTTCTGCGCCTGAAGAGCCTTGATAGATGCCTCGGTTGATGATTCGGGGTTCATAGTGCTGAAATAAACAGCGAAGAACAGTAAGCAACCTGTCAAGGGGATACCTGTAATGCAACGAGATGTATGACATGCATGCAATGATTTCAAGAATCTCGTGGGGTAAACAAGAAAATAGTTAGCATTGGAAACTGGTGGCTTGATTGAAGGTACTTCATATTGTTGAGAGTCCTTCTCCAAGGGTCAAAAGCTCACCATATCAAGTGGGTCATAGCCCCTGACAACCTGGTCTAGAGGAAAATAAATCCTCTTTGCCCCTTGCTGGGACAGTTGATTCGTCCTGACCTGCATCACAAGCCCTTGAGATCCTTGAAATGGGTTAGGATGTATGCAATGGTATGATGTCATGGTATGCATGGGGTGATGTCAGTAACCCTATTATGAGTCCTAATTAAGGACTGAAACAAACCTGCAAGAAACAAGTGTTAGATCACAAGCATGCAGATAGTCAAGTACTAAGGCACACAAGTCACACAAGAGAGAGCCCTTAGGTTTAGGCCAGCATGGGGTCTGGGTAGTACCCTCTTGAAGTTGGTGGGTTCAACCTGTCCTAATCAAAGTAACCGGGTTCTAAGGTTCCCAATATCACGGGATTGCTTTCATTGTTCATCGTTTCGATTTAGCCACTGAACTGGCGACCGAAATATTCCAGGAAAGCAACCCTCAATTGAGTGTAGTATCGAGTATCAACCAACCTCGGACTGCACCAAAGTCAGTTATCTCACTACCCTAAAGAGGCCAAGATGGTTCAATTAAGGTTCCTAAGGTCTGTTGATGCTTCATGACACCACATGGAGGCCCCGTACTCTCCTTGACTGACTCAAGGGTTACCGGTACACACCAAAGTGCCACATCAACGTAGCAGACTGTTTCAACCATGTCGGTATACCCCGCACAGTTCCCTCACAGCCTTGTTGCTACTTTCTAAGAAGGTATCCCCAGATCCGGGTTAGGATCTATAGAACTCCCAAGCAACCCACAATAATAAAGCAAGCAAAGAAAGCAATTGAAAACACAGTGATCTTAATCCTAAGGTACACCCCACTTTAAGTTTTACTCCCCAGCAGAGTCGCCAGTTCTGTGATCGGTGGATCTGGAACTGACTGTTTTAAAGCTGGTTCGCGAAATGTCGCGGAAGCAAGAGTCGCCACCGTCTTTTATTTTCTCCAATAGGAAAGGACAAAAGCACAGAAAAATTCCTTAAAGAGATTGCTCTCGGTTCGGGAGGTAGGTTATAGAAAGGGAAGGTGTTAGCACCCTTTCTATCCATGGTTATCCATGGGCTCTTAGGTACTTGCTCAATGTGTTTTCAAAATTGTTTGCTTGCTTTTCAATGTGGGTTTCAAAAGTATTCTTTGAAAAGTTTCAGTTCGACTCGTACGTCAGAGTGTTTGAAAAGTTTGTTTGAAAGTTTTTTTTGAAAGTGTGTTGGTGTGAAAAGAGTTTGAGTTTTGTTTTGAAGAGAGCAAGTACCTACGAGAACCTACCTACCCTAAGGAATTCGTCTGTGTAAGAGTCCTTTAAAGTAGTGCCATCCCACCATTGAGAGGTAGGTAGCACCACCGTTGGAGGTATTCGGGTCAATTCGAGTTTTAGGGACGTGGTGGTCACCGGAGCAATGGGAAAACACCTTAGAAGCTACCCTCATGCCAGGTTCCCGGACCATGAGGACTTACTAAGACGTTTTCTACTCGACGACCACCTTTCGAAAGGCAACAGTGAGGCGTACCCTAGGGGTGGTGTGTGCGAATTGTGTGTCATTTTCAGTTCATTATTTGTCTTGTCATGCATTGGTGATCTAACGATTCAATTTTATTTTTCGGGCATTCATTCTTTCATGCATATTTATTAACAGTTATATTTGCGAGAAAATAAATCTAACTATTACAACTGGCGCGGGTCCACATCGCCAAAAAAACCGAACCCGATTTGACTGAAAATAAAATAAAGCGAATAAATAAAAAGTCCGAGAGTTTTTAATTACATGGCTTTGGGGCATATACAGAGGTATTTACACAATATAAAACAAATGCGCGAAATAAAGACTAAACAAAATTAGGGCGTTGGACCCTTTAACAGATAATTAAAATAATCAAGGAAATTAAAAAATTAAAAATAATATTTTTGTGTTTTTTAGGTTTAAAAGAAAAAAGAGAAAAGTTAATTAAAATTAAAATCCTAGTTCTATCATTTTTTAAGTTTATTATGAAAAAGATTTAATTTTCTAACCTAATTAAATTCTAAACTAATTATGTACAATTTTGATTTATAGAAAATAAATAATAAATAATAACATTGTGAGAAAAAGGTTAAAGAATTAAAAAAAAAGGAAATTGAAAATTAAATGAACCTAATCCTACATTTTTTTGGGATTTTTATTATGAAAAAAGAATTAAAATTAAAATTAAAACCTAATTAAACTAATTGAATTACATTTTAATTTATTACAAAAAGAATCCAAAATTAATTATATTTTTTTTTTGTCTTTTCTGTATTTTTAATGTTTTTATATTTTTTGGTTAAAATTAATTAAGTCAGAAAGTAAGAAAAAATAAATAATAGAATATGAAGAAAATTAAAAAAGAAAAAGAAGATAGAACCAGGAGGTGTGGATTTGAATTTGGAGGTGCAATTTTGAGAGGCCTGGCCCATTTACTGGCCATTTGTTGACTTTTTTTGATCCAATATGGTGCCTTTGACTGAAGCGTAGCATGTTCCCCAATCCTTGCCTTTGGTGTGAGTGCTCTGGGACACGTGGATGGGCTGGTGCTGAAGTGTATGGTGAGCCTTAATATGAGCGTGGCATAGAACCTGGAAAGGAAAAATAACATTGAGAAATTGCAAGACCTGGGACTTGAACCCAGGTCATTGTGGTCACTAGTGCGCGTCCCTGCCAGCTGAGCTAGTTGTTTTCATTTAACATATTATAATCAATAAAATATATAAAGGAAAATGGTTAATGCTTGGTTAAACGCGCGCGAATTTTGAACGAACCAATCACCAGCTGACACATCTTCTTCTTCTTCGCGTGTCCTGTAATACAAATACATAAAGCAACGGTTTTGAAACGTGGGGTTAGGGCAGCTACAGGAAAATAGCGAATAGCTCGTATCCTAATATAAATTAGGCGCGAGCATCTCATTTTCTTCGTCTCAAGATGCTGAGTGTGATGGTGTTGCTCTGAAGTTCTGATTTTTCCTATACTCAAAATCCCCAATTTGAGAACATTGGAACCCTAGAATTCGAAAATGGCAAATTCATATTTATGGCACAAAAATGAAATTAAATGCATTGGTCAGTTTGGAAACCTTGTGAGGAACATGAATGTATAATTAAAAATGCAAGAGGATGCGTAAAATCAAGAATACGAATTCAAAATTTCTCTGTACAGTTTCACTTGCAGAGGCTAGTTCAAGGAGCTTTTGATTGAGGTTATGGATTGAGATGCGTTCAATGATGGTCCAAGATGCTAATGGTATAAAAATTGAGGCTTGAAACCACCCCTAGCTATGATTTCAGTTTTGCTTTTTATGTCCAAAATTTCAAATGTCCAAATGCCTTTTCAGCGTGCTTTGTGCTATGTTCTTGGTAGGGTTTGACTCAATGATCATCCTGCAATTGAATAGGCTTGCTATTTGACCTTAATCCATGCTTGAGAAAGAATTGGCATTAGGGTTTGTTCATTAACCATTTTTTCCTAAATTCTAGCCAAAACCTAGACTTAGTATGAAAATGAACCTTGGCCTGATTTTTGAGTTGGTTCATGATGTACAGAACTTGTCCAAATTCATTTGACACCATTACATTGACTTTTAAATTTTATTTGAATTTTTAATGAATTAAAATGAATTAAATCATCAAAAATTAAATAAAAATGAAAAAGTCAACATTTGGTCTTGAAATCAACCATGGGCCACGTGTGTGGCATGACAAGGATGGACAAAGTGAGAAAAATGGGGCCCTTTTGTCAAAATTGGATTTTCAATGATAATTGACTTTTGCCATTTCACAAAAATTTCCCAACTTCTACAAGGCATAACTTGCTCAATTTTTAAGCTTTTCACATGTTCTTGGACATTTTGGAAAGGTCTTTGAGTCCTTTAACCAATGTCTTTGGTCCCATGTCATTTTGATTTACCAATCTCAAGTTATGGTCTTTGACTTAAAGTCCCTTTTTGTTGACTTTTGAAAATGACCTGTAATGTTGAGATTGATAACTTTTTGTGAGAGCATTTCTTGGACTTGAAGTATGAAGATGAGTTGTAGGAAATGTCTTTCTCTTCAAAATGAGCTTTGGATGGAATTTTTCTGATAATCCATGTGAAAGTTATGCCCTGGTCAATTTCAGTTGACTTTTTCAGCTGTCCAAATATAGCAACTTTTGCATCTTTGATGATTTCTGAGCCAAACTTTGAGAATCATGATCAAGCATTGATCAAGTGATGTTTGTGGCTTCAAAATGATAGGTTGACCAAAAATTTGAACTTTTGACTGCCAAATGACCATTTTGCCCCTACAGTTGACTGTAGTGCAATTTAGGGTTTTGACTGTGCAATCTTGAGCTGAATGCCTTGAAACTTGATGTGAGGATGCTTGACCATGTTTGTAAGCATATGAGACTTGATTGGGCCTTTGAACACTTCCTTTTCTTGATCAGAACACAAACCCTAGTTTTGACTGTATGGGAGACTGTTGCACTGCACAACCCTTGGGGAACTTTCTAGCTTGGCTTGACAATTTCTTGAGGAATATGGGAGGGCAAATTTTGGGGTATAACACTCCCCTCCTTGCTTCGTCGAGAAGGATTTCTTTGAGGGCTTCCCTCTAACTGTGTCTGACAACGAGTCTGATATCATAAGAAGACTCGACGACGAAGGTAGAAGGAAGCACCTGGCTTCCAGCATGGTCGGGGTGATGAAGATGGCGGAGATGGCAGTGGTCCTCGCAAGTGAAGAGGCCGACTCCTCGGGTTGGGTAAAGGAACTGGAATCAGATAATGTGACTCTTCAAGCAAAGACACAGAAGCTGGAGACCGCCCTAGAACAAAGTTAAGAGAAGTTCCAGGAACAGAGAGAGAGTTGACAAAGCCCTCGAGGAAAGGGACAGTCTTCTGCTCGACCGAGATTTGTGGGATAGTGAAAGGGATCAGTTGGAGAAGAAGGTTGCTGATCTGAAAGTCGTTATGGTGCCCGTGGAGGACGATCCCGAGAGTGTGACTGATTTACGCACTCGTGCGTATTTCGTTTCCAAGATCCAGATTCTCGAATCGGACTGTGTCGACATCTTGGCCGACAGTTTCGAAGCTGCCCTGAACCAACTGCCCGTTCTGAACCTGAAGCTTAACACTGAAGGAACTGGGGTTCTGTCTCAGGTGGTCGATGGTCGGGTCGTCCCGCCCCTTAATTCTCCCAAGGATGAGGTCGACACTCTGAGGAGCGATTAGCTTTTTCCTTTTGATAAATGATTTATAATTGGGCTTGCGTGCCCATAATTTTTGTAATATCCAAACATCGTCGGCCCTAGTGGTCGGCATTTTATAATTGCATTGCTTTTCTTTGATGCCTATGTTTTTGACTTGTTTATTTCATGAATACTTCGTATATTTCGTGTGGAGACATGCGTTCGACCTTGTTGTGGTCGACACAAGTTTTCCATGAAAGCTCGTGTTTTTCACGTGGAGATATGTGCTCGATCCTAATATTTGTTCGGCACATGTTGAGATGTGTCGAGGGCGCGGAGTAGAGATCTGCGGAACGAGTGTATGATCGCGGTCGGGATCCTACACTCACGGCGTGAACTTCCCATCGCGAGTTGGGTGTTCTTCCATATTGGGTACTTCGATAGTAGATCTCGATTGAGGTGTCTCTGTTGGGATAAGTTGTTGCTCGTCAAATGAAAAACCTCTTGCCTTTCGATGTTTGGAGGTCGTGTCCGTACCTAGATTCACCTACGTGGTCGAGCTCATCCTTTCGTCGGTTAAATAGGATTAGTTGACAGCTAACGCCCTTAGCAGGTGGGGGACTTAGCTATAATATTGTTTTAGCTTCACAATATTCCAGGGTCGAGGTAGTGGTTCTCTGTTTAATTGCTTGAGGTAGTACGCTACAGTTCCCGTAGCTCCCTGGATGCGGTGAGGCCCCTCCCAGTTTGCGGCCAGCTTCCCCTTGCGAGAATCCTTCTGGTTTCTTCGCAAGACTAGGCTATCGACCTGAAATTCGCGCTTTATGACTTTGTTGTCATGGTGTAGGGCTACCTTCTATTTTAGCGTAGCCTCGCGAAGAACTGCTCCTGATTGGATTTCTTCGACTAGGTCGAGCTCATCTCTTAGGGCCTCGTCGTTCATCTCCTCCTCGGGGGGTATTTCAGTTCTCCTAGATGGCTCCATGATTTCTACTGGGATGACGGCTTCGGTGTCTTAAGTCAGTATGAATGGTGTCTCGCCCGTCGTCGAATGGGCGTTGTTCGATAGGCTCAAAGGACGTTGTGTAGTTCTTCGACCCATCCCTTTTTAGCTTCACCTAGCCTGCATTTGAGTCCTCGTAAGATGACCATATTTGCGGCTTCGGCTTGCCCGTTAGTCTAGGGGTGTTCGACTGAGGTAAAATGTTGCTTTGTACCGAGTTTGGAAATGAAGCTTTGGAAACCTTGGTCGGTGAACTGTGTGTCGTTGTCCGTGACGAGCGCTTGTGGTATCCCAAACTACGCGAGTACATTTTGTTTATAGAAACAGAGAATGTTGTGCAAGGTGATTTTCTCTAGGGCTTCGGCCTCTATCCATTTGGTGAAATAGCCTACGGCCACGACGAGGAATTTGTTTTGGTATGTCGCCTGTATGAACGGTCCAAGGATGTCCATTTCCCACGAGGCAAATGGGCACGGGGATGATAGCGTATTTAGCTCGTGCAGGGGCGCGAGGTGCATGTCAGCGTGTCTCGGGAACTTGTCGCACCTCTTGACATGCTCTTTGGCATCTTGTTGCATGGTCGACCAGTAGTACCCTGCTCGCAGCGCCTTTCACGCTAGGGACCTTCCGCCCATGTGTTGGGCGTTAATTCCTTCGTGGATTTCCCGTAGTATCTCGAGGACCACGGATTCTTCGACACACTTCAAGAGTGGGATGGAGAATCCACGGTGATACAGCTTGTGCTTGAGCACCACATAAGAGCATGCTCGTCGTTTGGTCGCGGCTTCCTCCCTTTGGTCTAGAGAAGCTCTCCTTTCGTTATAAAATTAAACATCGGGGTCATCCAGCATGAGCTGTCCCCGATGGCATTCACTTCGAGTAGAGTCGTGGACCTTTCAATGCTCGGGTGAGACAAGGATTCTTGTATAACTGATTTGTTTCCGCCCTACTTCTTTGTACTCGCAAGCTTTGAAAGTATGTAAGCCCGCGTGTTTTGTTCGCGTGGTACGTGTGTGGTTTCTACCCGGTCAAACTCTTTCATATGTTCTCTGAATAATTTCAAATGCTCAATGAGGTTGTTGTTCTTAGTCTGATATCCTTATTGAGCTTGAGATGCGACAAGTTGGGAATTAGTAAAAATGTGTATTTCTCGCACGGCGAGATCTTCGGCTAGCCTCAATCCTACGAGCAAAGCCTTGTATTCTGCCTGATTGTTTGAGGTTGGAAAGGAGAGAGTGAGAGAGTGTTAGATCATGACGCCTTCCTCGATTTCGAAGAGAATTCCTGCTCCACTCCCTGTCGAGCTGGAGGCTCCATCCATAAAAATGGTCCACTTGTGTTCCTTCCTTGCGGGGGGTTATGAGCGGTCATCTCTGTGACGAAGTCGGCCAGAGCTTGGGCCTTTAGGGCCTTCCTGCTTTCGTACTGGATGTCAAACTCTGAAAGCTCCAAGGACCACTTTAGCATTCGACCTGTCATATCTAGTCGGCCTAAGAGTTGTCTCACAGACTGGTCTGTCTGTACGACGATCGTGTGTGGAAGGAAATAGTGTCTGAGCCTTCTCGCCGCATTGATGAGGGCCAAGGCCACCTTCTCGATCTGTTGGTATCTGACCTCAAGTCCCTAAAGCGCTTTTCTTGTGAAATACACAGGTTTTTTACCGTCAGGAGTCTCGCGAATGAGGGCCGCACTGACGGCCTCAGTGGAGACGGCCAGATACAAGAACAAGGTCTACCCGTCTAATGGTCGTGATAGTACGGGCAACTGCGAGAGGCTATGCTTGCGATGGAGGAGTGCTTGCTCGCATTCCTTGGTCCACTCAAAAGATGCCTCTTTGCACAGGAGTTTGAAAAATGGAAGGGCGTGTTGAGAGGATTTCATAACGAAACGGGAGAGCGAGGCGAGCATGCCGTTCGGGACTTGTATGGATTTTTTTGAATTAGGTGTGGAGAGGTCGGAGAACGCCCGACACTTGTCGGGATTGGCTTCGATTCCTCATTCTGTTAGATAAAAATTGAGGAACTTTCCCTCCTTAACCCCGAAGATGCATTTCTCGGGGTTGAACTTCATTCTACATTGCCTTGCTTGGGCAAAGACTTTTCTGAGATGAGCATCATGGTCGGTGTCTACTCGAGATTTAACGATCATGTCGTCTATGTATACCTCCAGCATGTCTCCGATCTCGTTGTGGAAGACTTTGTTCATCATCCGCTGGTATGTTGCTTCTGTGTTTTTCAGTCCGAAGGGCATTACGTTGTAGTAATAATTTCCTGAGCTCGTCATGAAAGCAGTGCAATGTTTGTCGCTCATTGTCATTGGCATTTGATTATAGCCCGAGCAGGCGTCCATGAAAGATAAAATTTTATAGTCGGCCGAGTTATCGACCAGCATGTCAATATTAGGCAAGGGGAATGCATCTTTGGGGCATACTCGGTTAAGATCGGTATAATCAACACACATACGCCATTTCCATTATTCTTTTTAACAAGTACAACATTTGACAGCCAGGTTGAATACTGGGCTTCAGAAATAAAATTTGCCTCTAGGAAATCTTGTACAGTTTTTTCAGCAGCCTCCATTTTCTCGGGGACTGCCTACGCCTACGTTGTACTATTGCCCTAGCAGCTGGATCAATGGTAAGTTGGTGACAGGCGACCTCGGGGTTGAGATCGGGCATCTTTGCAGCACTCCACGCGAACAGGTCTGCATTATCCCTCAAGCAAGCCTTGATCTTCTTCCTCGCCAGGTCGGGGAGTCCCGTTCCTATCTCCACCCCTTTGTTCGGGTCTTCACTGAGAGGGACGAGCTCAAAGTCTCCATCCGGAATTGGTCAGAGGAGTCCCTGCTCTCCGTTGGGTGCTTCATCTTGGTCGAAGCGAGTGTCCAATGAAATCGAGTCGACCTTTGGAGGAGCCCTCTATTCTTCTATCTTGACGGGAGGTTTCTCTAATTGCAGTAGCTCTAGCCGTGTCGTAACGACTCTCTTAGTAGGTCGCGCTCCAGTGTCGGTCGTGCTTTTTCCCTTGGCCGCCGTATTGAAGCATCTTTTGGCAGCTGCTAGGTCTCCCTGGATGGTGGCGACCTTGGATTGGAGATCGCTCTATAATTCTTCGATCGAGCCTAGCCTTGCCAAAGTTTTCAACCTTGGCCTCTTTTCCTCTTCTCTGCAACTTCCACGTACCAAATTCTCCAACACTTATTCAATTAACCTAATTCCTCATAATTAGCTTAACCTTATAATTATTAATATTCTTATTGGGCCTAACTTTCACACCTCCCACCTATTACTCCATACAACCAAATAATGAACCCAACTAATAAACCTTATTTATTCTAATATCTATATTAATATTATTACTAATATTAATCAACCAAATAACAACTTAGCAACTAAATCAACATTTCTCGACATTTCACAACTTCAACAATTTCAACAACATTTTCAACCATTAATCCATAATTAATTTAATTAAATGATTAATTAAATTAACGGGCGTTACACCCTAACCTCTTAAACTCTCAATATTGCATTGCATTTTGAATGCCCAACTAACATTAGATACGAAAATGGACTAAATGATATATAAATGATGAATTGTTTAAAGACTAATATAAAATACACTATTTTAAAAATTATTTGCAGGCATTTTATATTATTCTCTACCTTATGGAAGATTATATATTTTACATAAATGTAGTTAATTTTATATAAATTTAAAAATATAATTGATTTTATACCTAAAAGTGAAATTTATGAATAATTGATAAATTATTCTTTAATAATGACATTAAAAAAAAAATAGTAAAATGTATAATGGTCAGACAAAAATTAATATTTTATTATTATAAAATGTTTTATAATTTGAGATGGAGAAAATATTAAATTTTTTTAGACCTGATAAAAATCTGAGCTCTCATATTCCTGACTCTAATAACATCTCAAACTCACACTTTTAGAATCGTTGAGTGCCCACCCAAACTCACACTTTTGTCACATTTACATATTTTACAACAATTAAGACTTCAAATAAAAGATAATAGTAATTTTATCAAATTAATTGTATGTATTCACTGTTATATTCTACATATAAAATGGAAAATAATGACTTGAGAGTAATGCACATCATATTAATTACATAAAAATAATAATAAACTAATGCTATATCAAAAACCAAAAAAAAAAAATAGCATTAGTTTTGGAACAATATTTTTAGGTCCGAATGTGAATATTATTATAATGTAATACCAATAAAGTGTACTTGTAATAAGATCAAATAAACTTTCATCAAAAAAAATAAAATCAAATAAACTATAACTATTGCATAAAAATTGTATTGCAGATATTGTGAAATAACTCAGTTGAAGTGCTGAGGATTTTATACACAACAATACAAAATTTGTTTTATGTGCTAGTAGTATACTTATTGCATACTAAGTTCAAAGACCTCTGAATTCTTTTTGCTTTCAATATAGATCTCTGAAATTCTTTCAGAATAAAGGGTTAATGAAAAAAGAATATAGGAGAGATATATTAGATAATAAAATGTGTGAGATATTTATTTCCACAACTTTACGGCGTTGTCGCGACTCGCAGAGGCAACCATTCCAGTGACAGGAGACTGAGCCAGTGCAGAAATCACATTTTCATGTGCAGAAATTGTCATGCTCTTGTTCTCGGCCATGTTCCACAATTCTATGGACTGCACACCACCAAAAAACGAAAAAGAATAAATTTAAAACCAATGAGCATATTATGAACCAGTGACACGCAGATACCAGTAATAATTTGATACTTACCGAAAACCCTCCGACTACTAATAAAGTTGAATAGCTTGGATGAAAAACACTGGAATAAAACTGGTTCCCGGTGGAGTTGAGCTCCTGAACGCAATCTCCTGATGTCAAATTCCAGATCTTCACCGAATTTGGACTAACCGATGCTAACATATCTCCAGTAGCATCCCAGCAAATATTGTTTATCGGTTCAGGATGACCCTACAAAGACAAACGATTTAACTACAAAATCTGCAAAGAAAAATCTTGAAATGAAAAACATCACGATAGCTATATAGAGCAACTCAATTTTTTACCTGGAGTGTGTAAATTGGTCTGTCAGTTTCGACGTCAAAAATAGACACCACTTTATCAGAAGCTGCTGCAAGTAACTGTCCTAATCGAGGCTGAAACCTCACTTTTGCACTGCCTCCCTGAAACAACCGATTGTGATGAACATTAGGGACACAAAACATTGCTGAAAATGGATATGATAGAAATTAGAATGTACTTGTTTGACTAACCTTAGATACACGAGTACAAGAGGATGAAGTAATGTTCCAATACCGGATTTCATTTTCTGTATCGCAGAAGCAGAAAATATCAGTCTTCTTAGGGTGAAAATCAAGGGACATAATAGCTGAACTGTGTCCACTATATTCTTGAACACAATAGGTTGGCTGCAACGAAAGAAAGATAAAAAGAGTAAATTGTATTTTGTATACATAATTGCAAAATATGTTTGCACACTTATTTTTTGGTGAATTTTATAAGCAATTATATAGTAATAGGTAAACTGAGAAAAGTCTGTTGTGTTACATTGGCTGCGTCCCATAACCGCACAGATTTGTCACATGAGGCAGTCGCCAACTGAGATGAATTTGGTCTAAAACGAACATCTGTAATAACCAATTTGTGTTCTTCAGGAGTGCTCTCTGTCCGTAAAGTGTCCATATTCCATAGGACAACCTGATAAACTCCCCCACAAGAAAGTAATGAATACAGTTATTAGAATTCATAAGCTGAATAAGACAAAGTATCCTCATTATGCGAGCGAATTACCTTCTTGTCATCCCCAGCACTGGCTAGCAACTTTCCATCAGACGAAAAGTGACAGCAAGTAACTGTGTTCCTTGTTCTTATGCAACCAAATTCAGCAAAGGTGAAACCTGAAATAAAAGTATGGTGAGAAATACTTTCCCGTAATACTTCCCAAACAGAGAAGAAAGACACGCCTATAAAGCTTACCTTTTGAAGATTCTTTTTGTTGCTCAGCCGGACTTTGTTTTATAGCCCCATAGAGATTGCCACCATCTCCTCCGTCATTCGATAGAAAGGATTCCACATTATCATCTAAAGCACCAACATCTCCAAATCGTTCTATATCATCCTGGTTTATGAAATAATAGCGTCATAAACACGATATCTTGTTTAACTTATAATTCAACATCATAACAAACACATTTACTTAAACGTTTACATCAAGATTAATTGTTAGAAATATAAGATTGTTCATTTAAATACAACTAACTTGAACATATAGATCAAAAAGCTGCAAGTATATGAAAAGTATGACATACAAGTCAACAATCATGATTGCTGTTAAAAATATTAATGTAAATCAAATGTATATGCAATGTCATTTATATGACCATACACAAACAAGCAAATTAAAATTATTAACAAAACTTACCAGTAAATTTGAAGATGATGCCAGGCCTCCTGTTGCGTCTGTACCATACATCATCATGCTCTTTTGCACACCGTTAACATTCTGCAAGCTGCTAGCTGTATTTAACCCATCACCAGGTGTGTGTGTTGATGACGGCGAATTAGGTGAAGGACCAGCAGTGTTTCCAGTACCAGTGCTATTGGCAGCTCCAGAAGAAGAAGCTTGCTTTCGTTTTCTGTTGCTCTGATGACAAAACAGAGATAGTATGTTGATTATAATCATGTTTTTCCGATCCCTCTAACAAACCTGCTAGTTATGATAAGGATGCCTTTCATTTATAAACATATTTTTAAGCCATATCACATCAAATGTGGGACTCTCAAATCTCAACACACCCAATACTGAATATCTGGAGATAGTCCCAAAAGGCCCCATAAAATGTGGCCTGACGGATCTAGGATACACTCTAATACCATCTCGTAAGGAAAGTGGTGTCACCAAATTATAAATACATTTTCATGTCATATCTCATCCAATGTTAAAAGTCTCAACCATTACCAAGTTCATCTGGTTACACTCCATACAAAGAAAAAGGGAAAAAGGGGAAGAAAAAAAACATTTAGACTTTAAGCACAACCTGTTGCAATTGATGCTGCTGCTGCAATTGCTCCTGCTGCTGAGATAATGACTGTTGGGACTGGGTCATCTTCATCTGTATGACACCAATTGAAGATTAAAGAGCTCAATATTTCATAATTAACCTCCAAGGTCATAAACATTTATCATCTTAGAACTAATGTATATGACTTACTTATCACATACAGACAAAGCTGATAAATATACATTTCAAACACATTATTCTTTACTGTTTTTTTCAACAAGTAAAGAAGAAAAGCATGTCTACACTACTACAAAGATGCATTTTTCTGAATCAACGGCTAGCATGAAGGAAAGAAGATATTACTAGTGTATTAGGACCCCTTTGTAATAGGAAAGTTTCCTATGTGCTCATGTATATCACTGAAAAGGGCTTTCAGCATGAAATTTTTCTACTTCTCATATTGACTAATTTTATAAGGGCTAAAATTGTATTTAACTCTTTTTTAATTATTGACATTGTTTGTGTAAATCTAAAATCTATTTATTTTTTTATTATGCTTAGTGTTCTCACTCAGGCAATTCACGGGAATTCTGCTAAATTTGATATCCTTTTAATATTAGAAGAGCCAGTCCAACCTTAGGTGAACCTGCTTGCATTTGGGAGCATATAGATCCATCATTCCTGTTAGACTGACCATCCTTTGCATTTAAGCTACCTCGAGGAAGACCAGAAAGTCTACGTGGATCCATATCACCATAATTAGAATTTCCAAGGTTGTTTTGTGCCTGAGCCTGTGCCAAGACCTGTTGTTGTTGTGATGCCAAAAGATATTGGTTTTGTGGTGTCAAATTAGGCTTCTGAACTTGTACACCCAAACCAGGTCTTAGTTGATCAATTCCCTGTAAAAAATGGGATAGGGGTAAGTCATATTCCTCTCGAAAAGTTAAACTGGCTTTAGAGAAACAACGCTAACGAAAATAACATCCAACTCACAGTTAGAGGCCATCCCTTCAAAGGAAGACCTGTAACTCCTTGATTTAATCCTGAAGGATAATTAAAGAAACAATCAGAAAAATGGATCCACCATGACATAAGGAATATCTCTACAAAGATCAACATCCAAACTTAGAATAAAACTGACAATACTAATGCCATACAGTACCAATTACAAGGTTACCAAGCTCTGGTTATAAAAAGTTCCCTCCATCCCACAATAATTGACAAGTGACATATTTTCTTATTTCACAGATTAAAAAATAATATAAATAAAAGAGAATAGTAATTTACCAAATTAACCTTATGAAGTACGAGTGTATTCACCATTATGATAAATGCAAAGTAAAATATATTGATTTGGAAGTGATGCAGATAGTATTATTTACGGGGTAATGTTGAGAAAAAAAAAAGGTTATTAATATTACATTGAAAATTGAAAGCGATAATCATTGTGAGGAAATATTTTTGCAAATGTGACAATCGTTATAGGATGGAGGGAGTATAGTTTTACACCAAGGAAAAAGGATTGTCAAGAAAATCAACCAAAAACCCTGTCTTTTATTTTCACCACAAAAACATAGAAGGCTGCATGAAATAGCACTCAGGCCACACACACACACAGAAAAAAAGGTAAGCTGTATTACAAAGAAGGAACCATATATGCTATCCCTAGACCATACAAAGTTTAAATTTGAAGTAACATTGTAAAGGAACACAGTAATGACACCTGCACTGCCTAACCCAGATTTTGATTGTAAAATTGCTTGTCGATAAACTGATGAATCCATAGGCAAATTCTTTGGACTGGCGCCGATGTTAACTTCTCCTTTGATATCCTGGAAACTTAATTCATCAACTTTCTTATCATAGTAGTGGTGAAAATAGAGAAAGAATTCAAAATAATAGTTAAGAAAACACTGAAATGTCTAAGTATGTATATGGTTAAAGTAGTTACAGCATTCAAAGACGACCGTGCCTGCATTTGCTGCAATGCCGTGGACATATTCCCTGAATTACCATGAACCAACTGACTGGGACAGAAAATAACCCAAATTATTAGCATTTCAATCCATAGATCAAGATAAAAGTAAAACTTTCGCCTACGGTAACTATAATCTATAAAGCTAAGCAAATTTAGCTACCCTTGATGACTTGTTGCTGATTTGAGAAGAGCCATCCTGTTTGCATCAATAAGAGCTGGAGATGCCTCTGAATCCATTGAATGAGGGTGCTTCATTCGCTCTTCATACATTTTCATGGCCAACACACTAGCTGGTGGTTGCCCCAACATACCTTCAGGGTTCATGGCGTTTAAGGAACCACCGAGTGCAGGATGATTAGGATCTCTTCGTTGCAACTGGTTGCGCTGCTGCATTAGTTGCAATTGCTGCATTTGAAGTTGTTCTCTGGCCTTTGTTTGCTGGGTCTATCAACATGCAAATCCATATATAAGATCCAGTTTGCTACCGACCAATATATAAAAGAACTAAAAAGCCCCGTTGCGTGAGGCTCCCACCAGGTGGGGATTGGAGAGGTTAGATGCACGCAGCCTTACCCCCAACAAACGGAGAGGCAGTTTCCTAGATTTGAAAGTGTAACTTCCACTCAAAAGGCTGCAATCTCACCGTTGCGCCAAGGCTCGCCCTCCAATATTTAACATAACTAAGGGTATGTTTGGATGGAGGGTTTTGGAGGACTAAAATTATATTTTGGTACGTTTTGAGAATTTTTTAAAAATGAAAGAATAACATGATAGATGATCATATAACAGTTCAATCGCACTTAGCGTCTGTTTGGTTTTTCGTCTAAGCCAAGGCCACCGCGCGTCCAAACTGATGCTAGAATTTGTAGCTTCTAAATATTGCGGTGGATATTTAGTCAAAAAAAAAATATTGCGGTGGATTAAACAGTTGAACGTGAAAAATGGAATGGAAACGCAAAACCAAATGTGTGCTTAATTTATTTTTAGAAACATTTTATAGCTTTCTCAATTTAGAAAAGGAAAATAAGTCCCCCTCTACCCTCCAAAATCCTTCATTCAAATGTACCCTAAGGAGAGAAAAAAAAAAGCACATATGTTACATTATAAAAAAACATGATCACCTCAATGTAAGATACAGCAGCCTCCGAATGTTTCTCATTTGTCCTAGAGATGAATATATCCCAAAAGACCGACCACCACTCGAAAAGAAATCCGCCAGGTGCATCAATTGCTATTAAAAACAAAATATGCAACTCATTATATACCCGATTAAGCCACTTCCTTCAGCATATAATTTAAACTTTTGTGCAACGAAATTCAAACAAAAAAACCCTCCTAAACCAATGACATTTTAACCTAATTCTTTATAACACAACATAGAAAAGAATGATCAATCAACAATCTTAATTCTTAGTTTCTTACCTACTGGATCGGTGGAAACTTTCCCTTCTGTCATAAAAGTTTTTGCAGTAGCATGTAACTTTCTTTTCAGAAAATAATCATGAATATAAACATCAAGCCTGAACCACAACATGACAAACAAACAAACAAACAAACATCAACATAACATGATCCTCAAGATCAAAATCAAACACAGAAAAGGAAACAAAATCTAGAGCAGTAAAAACGTCAAACATTTAGCATGCAACATACATTTTATCAGCTTCCCAATTACTCTGAGCCTGACCCAAACTTGGCTTCATATTGACAAACCCAACTTCTAAGAAACCTGCAAAAAAGAGAAAACTTTAAACATTAAAAAATAAAAAATCAACCATAATAAAAGTACTTAAACTCAAACCCCAAATTCTGTTACTTTTATTTTTCTGATTCCCTTGAATTCTATGAATCCTTTCACAATTACACAAAAATTATAATCAGCTTTTACAATTGTATCAAAAAGAGAAACTATATAAACAAACCCCTTAGATCAAAGATTAAAGCACCACAGCCATGACACACCCACCAAACAAAAACCCAACAGAACTTATGAAAAGCGAAAATAAAGCAAAATCAAGGAGAAGGGTCGAACAAAATTGAAAGAGGAAAAATAAAAAAGGAACCTTTATGGAATGAAGTGAGTTGGAGGCGGTGAAAGTTGTCAGAATGTGAGAGAGAGAGGGCGAGAAAAATACGGAATTTTCTGAGGGAAAAGTGGGGTTGGGAAGAAGTGTGGTTGAGTTGAGTGTCAGTGAAGTGCAAGAATTCGCGTTATGAGTTTCAGAAAAAGTGGAACAGCTGGAGAGAGAATGGATGGAAGACAAGGATGCTTTAAAGAGACAGATAATCACATGTAACTCTGTTACCAAGGTTAGGTTGTTTTTATGAAATGTTTAATTCTACTGCTTAATTGATTTTAAATTATTTTTATTTATTTTTATTTATATATCTCTTTTTAGAAAATTTACAAAATTAATCATTTAAATTTAAAAAAAGAAAAACATTTTAGACACATAAAAGTCTCAGAACCCACTCCTTTGTGGATATTATGAGTGCCACATGCTTCCACTACACCAAAATTTATTTTTTTATAAATTGTACCAGAACTAATATTTAGTATCAATATTGTTTTTCACTGTAAATTTTGAGAAATATAAGCACATGCAGTAGGCTCAAGAAAATATATACAGTAATGTTTTTATTAAGAGGATTTTTTAACCCATTTTATGACTTTTTTTATGCACTACGTGAAATTTCTTAAATGTCCCTTAAAATTAGAAGTATATTTCTCGTGTGCACCAAAATCTGATTAATTAAATATTGCACACACGCAGAATCGAAAATATTTTTGGTATAAAACCGAAAATATATTTTTGGTTCCTAATAAATAATGTAATGTTCATCCAAATAATTGATACTACTGTTCATTATCACTAATGTATAGTAATTTTTTCTATTTGGATTCATTTTATTTGATTTGATTTAAGAAATCAAATGGTATCTTTAATAAAAACAAACCAAACCCTCTGAAGAACCATAATTGATATATTTTAATATTAATAATAGTATGACATGAATAAATAAAAATGAATGACGGTGACTTGTAAAATAATGAATCGTATTACGCTATTACTTGAAATAAGAATCACGAGTCATCCTGGATATTGTTTATTAAGAATCAGAAATACATTTCTGATTTTGTACCAAAAGTACATTTTCGATTTTGTTTTTACTTTGTGAATGATGAAATTATATTGACCTTTTTTTTGTAAAGAATATGGTGCGAACCAGAAATACATTTTCGATTTTAAATACATTTTTAGAATTGTATAAGATATTTGTTTTGACCATGAAGTGGGTTAAGAAATCCTTTTTTATTAATGTCTTAGTATAGTTTAAAATTAATGTTAAATATAACTGTTGCGACAATTATTCAACAACAAAGTATTGATGGTGTAGTTAGGGATGGCAAAGCGGGCGGCCCGCCCCATTTTGGCCCGCCCTATTTAAGCTCATCCAAAAGTGGAGCGGACGGGACGGGTCAACTTAGGAGTCCGAACTCAAAAGTCAAGTCCACCCCGTTTACTAACGAGTTAGCGGGTTGGCAGACCGGTCCGCCAAATTTTTATTTTATTTTATTCGACAATTTGATTTACTACATAATTTAAAAAATATATATTTATTATCAAAGAGGTCGACAAAAGATTTTTTTTTTTACGATGAATAATAGAACTTCAACATGTCTTAGGTCCAAACAGTTCAAAAAAATAAAATAAATAAAAATCAATTACAACAAAAAAATAATGAAATAAACTCAAGCACAATGAAAAAATGTATCAAAATAAATAAACAAAACAAACATATCATCCTAATTATATTTAAAAATTAAATACTAAAAGAACTCAATTATGAATTTACACAAGACACACATTGATAACAATTACACAACATAAAACAATACAGTAATATATTTAACTATTATATACGTGGTAAAGACACTTCATCAAGAAGATTGTCATGTCACTAAAACTTGACCTTAAATTAAAAGATAGATTAAAATTTTAAAAAAAATTTTAAAAACCAAAATTTTAAATTTTAAAATAGAGAAATTAAAACTCAAAAAATATAAAAATAAGAATCAAAATTTCAATTAAACCTTTAAATTTTAAGATATAACAATTACAAATATCATCGATTGCATTTTTCAGTGTCATTATTATAAATAAATAAAAAAATTTAATTTATTAAATAATTAATATATTTGAGATATAATAATAATCAGATACATCATTTATTCAATAAATTATTATAAAAAAATATGTAACAACGAGTCGACATTCGAAAATATAAGTAATCAATCAAGTTTGTGGATTGTTGATGTAAATAATGTGGATTATAGTTGTAAATGTGCCGTCACATTTCCGCATCACTCTGATCCTACTCAGGTTCACGCTCACGTCGACTCACCTACGGTTGCAAACCACCCACACAACTCCAACACGGTTCGCAGAGCGCCGACGCCACCACCGCACGTTGCTTCGATCCTCGCGATTGCAACGTGGTCGCCTCTTTGTTTTCTTGTTTCTGGTTATTCCACTTTCGAACTTTGATTGTTGATTATTATGTGTTTTTGTGCATACTGTGTTGGTTTGGCATGAAAAATGGAAGAAGAGATAAATTTGAGAAAGGAAAGAGATTGAGAGTAGAAGTTGTTGTCTTTCTCAATTGTAAAAAAAGAAACCTGTGAAAACAAAGAAATAATATTTCACTTCTTTGTAATACAATGGGGAATGGGTCAAGGCTTCATGTAAAATAGCATAGTTTTTTTTTTTTTACTGTATTTGATTAATAGGCTCTACATGTTTAGATTTAAGTTTAGAACTAATTCTTTAATTCCAATTATGTTATGGCCCCTTTCCTTTTTTTTCTTGGTTGTTTATGTTGGATGTAATCACTTAGTTTTTATGTTAAGTAGAATAGGATTAGAGTAATTTAGATTTTAATCAATTTATAATTAAGTTATAATAATTTAGAATTAGTTTTCTCTTTTAATCATACGAAAAACTAAAAAAAAGTATTTATATTTAGTTTCAATATTTCGATTCTCATCAATTTAGGACTATTTTCTCATTTAAGATTTTTTTTCTTTAGCTTAGGTTAAATCGTCTAACCAATTCAAATCCTTTTTTTTACTAATTTAAATAAATCATACAAATTTCTAAAAGGAATCAGATTGCTCCCTTTAACGTGGACGAGAAACTAGTTATCAATCTCCACGATGCGAGCACACATAAGTTTATCGCTTAAAGGTGATTGAATTTAATTCCATAAAAAATACTAACCAAACAATTGTGAATTACGTAGACTCTGGTTTCATCTCTTGATGAATACATAGGCATAAGGCGTGATGGTTTAGCGAGTCACTAACTACTAAACATAACCAGTTCCCTCCCCAATAATTTACGAAATAAGGGCAAGAAACCATTAGAAACAACACATAAACCCTAATTCTTAGAGAAGGTTCCCTTTGAATACAAGGGAAGCGAGGGGTGCCTAACACCTTCCCCTTGCTTAACCGACTCCTGAACCCGCCTTACCTTTAAATTTAGGGTTTTCCATTAATTTCCTCGTCTTTAGGACAAAATAATTATGGTGGTGACTTCATTGATTTTCCATCCGCGATACTCCCCTTGTCATACATAATCATTCCTCACCCTTAGGAAAAACTACACATCAGAGCACATGCAACAGAAGATAAATAGCATAAGCAACAACAACAACTTCAGCACAATCAAACATGATAGTTGATCATGCTCTCCTTCAATAGTTGCATGCAGAGCATAAGCAACAACCCAGGCTACTCCCCCTTAGTAGTAGCAACATAGTCCTACCACATTGTTAATCAACATGTCAAGACATGTGATATAACATCAGGACACAAACAATAAACACACTTTACTCCCTTTTTAAGCCAAAATATGACAAAAATTGGAGTAAATGTACAATGGAAACACACAAAGCATATTGCACACAGGGAATACCAGAGATGGAAGCATACAGATTGTAGATGGAAACACACAGTACATATCACATTTAAGCAGTTGTACACCTACATCTGTCAAAGAGCCTCATGCCCCTGTCAAAGAGCCTTTTGTATTCCTTGATGTTGTGGCCATCCCCTCTGTCTTATAAAACCCAGTCCTTTGATCCTTTCTTAGTAGCAATTAGTTCAGGCATGTCATGCCTCACAGTGTAAAGGAAAGGTGCAATATTGATTTCCTTCCTCCATATCTGTAATTGCTATAACTCCTTAAAATTACAAGTTTTAATCTCATTGTTTTTTATAACAACAAGTTGTCCCTTGTTGTCCATATGCTTCAGAGTCACAACCTCTCCTTCAACATGATTCTTGATTAGTTGAATAGCAACATCAAGGTCTTTGTTCCATCCATGTTGAAGAATATATCTGAATAAGTTCATATATTCACTGTAAAATGTCATGACATCCTTCTTGACCATGTTGTTGTGCCCCAAAATTTTCCCTCCCATTTCTTACTTAAGATGCTATCTCAGGGTTTCTTTTTTACTCAATTTGGCTCAAAAGTTGATCAAACAGATTTTCTTCCTAGGCAATCAGTTAGCAATTAGGGTTTTGCATTTCTCAAAGGTTTGCCTAATCCATGGCCCAGATAACTGCAAAGGCATTTGTGTGATCTTATTTTCTTTCTTAACTATAATCTTTTGAAGATTGATGTTACTTTTGAGGGCATATTCTGTTTGAATAAGGTGCAAAGTTTAAGGCTATCATCTTTAAGCAAATAATGATTGAGGCTTCAATTAATCACTTAGGTTTGAGCTTCTAAACATTTATTTTGTTTAAAGATGCAAGGTATATGATTTATCCTATAAGTTTGTGTTTACTTGAAGTACAAGTTATCGAACTAGGATGCTTATTCAAGACATTCAAACCAATAATTGCAAAATTAAAATAAAACTCATAAGTTTTGGACAATAAATTTGCATTGTTACTCAAGCTTTATTCATTACAGTTTGGAAGGTCTTTTTACAAATAATTACAAGTGATTACAAAAATTACAAATGCAAAGTTTAAATCTACAGAGGAACTTGGCTTCTTCTTCAAGACTCCTTGCTTCATCCTCAAGAAGTTCTCCATTTTGCTAGCCTTTGTCTTGCTTGCCCTTTGTTTGTACATCTGACAAAAGAAAAGAAAAATTAGCAAGCATCATAGAAAATTCCAAGAAAAAATTAATGGTTAAGAGATTTTTTTTTCATTTCATCACGAGGGTTTATCTTTGGAATCAGATTAAGAGGGATTTATTTTTTAATCATGGGTAATTTCTCCCAATTGCAAATCACAAAAGGTTGCATTTTTTTGTTCACAAAAAAGAGAAAGGGGAAATTACTAACACTGCCTTGAAACAAGCAAGCAAACTGCCAAGCATATAAAATGAATGAGCAAACATAAGCCAAGTCAATGCAGCCCCAATTAAAGCAAAGGCAGGTTGCTAAGGCAGCAAAATAAAAAAGGCAGCAGTATGAACAAAAATAGGCTGCAAGCAGCACAGCAAAGCAACACATATTGTAAACAGCAGCTACACTTAAAGCAGGTCAACAAGCAACTCAAAACAAACAAAGATAACAACAAACTAGCCAATATCACTAAAACCCAATGCCTCATCATTTCCCTAAAGAACATAAACCCTTCAGAAATGCATCAAAAGCAAAATGCTTTATCTCACAAAGAGAGGAAAGAGGAAAGATATCACTTAGCCAGCAAATGCCAAGACAAACAGGTTGCTATAAGCAACAGTCCAAGAAGACCTGCTCCAAAAGCCTCCCTATGCTGCCCATAGCAGTCCAAAAACCTGTCCAAAATTCTGCACAAAAGCATGTCAACATAAACCATAGCAGCTAGTCTGCAATACAGTCCAAAAAAATTCCCAGACTTGCACCAAAATAGAAACAACCCAAATTGCACTCAAAAGCCAAAGACTAAAAAAGGGCCAAAACTGTCAAAAATTCAAAGTGGTTTTTCCCTCCCTTTTTTTTTACCCTAATCAAAGAACAAGTTTACTGTTTTATAGAGGAGACCCATCAGATATCAAAGGGGGGAGATAACCAACAGATTTACAAAATCATCAAAAAAGTATAGCCAAGCCATCACTGTAAAACCCAAAAGCCAGAAACCATCAAGCCATCACTGTAAAACCCAAAGGGCCAGAAACCAAAAGCCATCAGATATCAGAAAAAATATAGAACTAGCAAATAACACATCACAAAACCAGAAACCAGACCTCACTGATCAGAAGCCCACAAAATCATCAAAACATCACAAAACCAGAAGCCAACATAACCATCAAAACATCACGAAACTAGAAGCCAACATAGCCATCAAAACATCACAAAACCAGAATCAACAGATTTTCAGAATATCAAAAAGCCAGAAGTCAAAAAACCACTGATTTTTCAAGCAAATCAATAACTCAGAGAGATAGCAAAAGCCAAACCCTAATCTTCATTGTTATCCTACCCCAACAATCATCCTAGCATATTCAGAAGAAGAGAGAGATTCAGAAAATACCGGAAGCATAGATTTCAGAAAAAAGGTTCGAAGCTCACAGTTTTGGAGAACACGGCCTCCGTTCTCCCTTTTTCTTTATATTTTGTTTTTCCATTTTGCATGTTTCATCATAAATCATCATCGTTCGCCACATATTTGACCTAGGGTTTCCGTCCACCCCTCTTTAGATCTAGGGCTTCGGAGTAAAAATCTGCAAAAATTAACCATAGATTAGTAACTAGAGAGAGGAGAGGATCAGATTGATATAAAAAATGGTGTTTGGAGTCACGTCGCCGCCGTCACCGTCGTAAGGCGATTTCCAGCGCGGTCAGTTGGTCTTCTCTGGTGAAGACTCAGAGCAAGAGAGAAGAGAGAGGGTGCATTAAGAGAGAGAAAAGAATATGAATTATGAGTTATGTGGCCCAGCTTAGTTAGTTTTTGTTTTATTTGATAATAACACCTTGGCCCAATCTGGTGGTGACACTTGTCACCACCTCTTTAATCACCCTCTTTAATTACCATGAATAATACCCTTACTGGGCCTGTGCTGCAAATCTTCCTCAGGCCCATTCGAATCCTTTCCCAATTTTTTTTCATTTTTCATTTTTTTATGTAATAAAAAACTTGATTTGCTTCTTTTAATTAGTTTAGAGTTATTTTAATAGACTTAGACTTTTGATTTTTATTTTTAGATCTTAAGATTAATTTAGAATTAGTAAATTTGTTATTTGAGATTTAAATTAGTTTATATATAAATTAGTTTGGATTTAATTTAATAACCTTATAATTTAATTTCTTTTAATCAATTATTTTCTTCTTTTTTTCTTAAATAGGTTTTTATTTTCCTTTTCAAATTCTCTCACAAACAAAAATACCAAAAATACTATTTCATTTATTTCGCCAATTAATCTTATTTAATAGTTTGTTTTAGCTAACTATTCATTTCTATTTCGATTGGGTTGTATCGCTTGTTTATTTAGACTTTTATAACGCATTGTCGATTTGATCCATCCTCATTTGTAAATTTGTATCCCCCATTCTCGAAGCTCTGTAATAGCGTAGAATTTCAATTTCCGCATTTTATTGTTTACTTATTATTGTATAGTAATTAGGCGTGTATGGAAAGACATAAAATCAATCGTTAGATAACCTAATTTCAACAAAATAACTTGAATCAAACACACTTTTTCACACGCGTACCTCTAGGGTAATCTCGCTCGTTGCCTCGGAAAACACAATCATGTCCCTCGAACATGGGACGTTTTAGCAAAGACCCTTCGATAAAAAAGATCGTAGTCCCTCGATGACCCTCGATGTTGCCTCCGGTAAAATGATCTAGTCCCTTACGAAAATTGCTAAAGCGTCTCATAAGTTGCTTTCGATGACTGTAAAATTGACCCGCGCCTGTCCCTTCACATTCGACGATGGGGCTTCTTACCAAATAAATGGTAAGATAGCAACATCTAAAGGAGGAAGAAAAGAAAGTTTGAGATCTTTCGAGTAGGTAGATTCGCTCCTAGTTACTCGCTTGCTCACGACAAAAAAAACATTTTTACACCAACACTTTTATCTCAAAACATTTTCAAAAGACAAATATTTTGTATAGGTTCTTATAGAGACGAGAACCATTGCAAAACATCTTTCCAAAAACCACTTTCAAAAACACATTCCACAAACACATCTTTGAACTATCTTTCGAAACAACACTTTGTACGCGTTCTTATAGAAACGAGAACCATTACAAAGACATTTTCAAAATATTTTCAAAGCCCACACCACAAGCACACTGTCAAAGCAAAAGTAAGTGATCTAGCGAGTAACTAAGAGCCCATG
Organism: Vicia faba; assembly: GCA_948472305.1. Lineage (NCBI taxonomy): Eukaryota > Viridiplantae > Streptophyta > Magnoliopsida > Fabales > Fabaceae > Vicia > Vicia faba. The sequence continues at coordinate 180,576,552 of OX451740.1, forward strand.
GAAAACCATGGATGAAAAGGGTGTTGATACCTTCCCTTTTCATAATCTACCCCCCGAACCCGAGAAATAATCTCGAAAGGTCTTTCCTGAGCTTTTTTACCTTTCCTTTTGGATAAAAGAAAAGTCGGTGGCGACTCTTACTATCCGCACAAATGCGATCAAAATGCAAACACCTCAAGTCAGTTCTCCCACCTTATCACAGAACCGACGACTCTGCTGGGGAATATTGGAAAAGTGGGGTTACCTTAGGGTTAGATCATATTTACTCGCTTTCATTATTTGATTTGTGTGCTTTATATTCAGTTCTTTGTATTGGGTTTGCTTTGATCCTCCACCTGGATCTGGGACACATTTTTAGGTAAATAGCAATAGATTGTGGAGATTGTACGGTGTAGACCAATACGGTTGAAACAATGGCTATGTTAGTGTGACGCATTTGTGGGTATCGGTATCCCTCATGGTGAATCGAGGAGAATACGTGGCTGCTGAGTGGCATCAAGAAACACTAATTGACTTTAGAACCCTAATTGAACAAACTTGGCCATTAGGACGTAGTGAGATAGTCGGTTTCGGTGTAGAGATGAAAATTGGTTGATACTTGATACTACACTCATTGAGGCTAGACTTTTGGGATATCTCGGCCGCAAGAAAAGATTGTTGTGCTGAGACAATGCCTAAGAGAAAGGTCGGTGATATTGAGATCCTTTAGAACCCAATCACTATTACTAGGACAGGTTGAGCCAACTAAACTTTAAGAGGGTACTTACCTACAAAACTCATGCAAGCCTAAAACATAGGGACTTGTTTGTTGTGTGTGTGTATATATTTACTTGTACATAAACATCATAAACATCATGAACATCATATGCATGCTCACTAACCATTTCAAGGATTTAGAAATTTATCTTTGTTTTTGTTTTGTGGGACATGAATTCTCTCCGGAGAAAAACCATCTGAATCAGCTTTGTAAAAGCATATCCTCAACTTCAAGAGTTAGCCTCAAGAGTGCCCGGGGATTCTCCTTTTACCAAGAAATATGGTCGACTCCTCAGCTTGACTACATCCAACTTCCAAGAAGAGATGATGTGTGTACTATTCCAATTCTTTGATCCCGTACATTATTGTTTCACTTTCCTGGACTATCAGTTGGTACCTACATTGGAAGAGTTCTCCCTACTCTTAGGGGTGCCCGTGCTTGATCAGATACCGTTCACCGGTCTAAAAGGGATTCCAAAACCTGAAGTCATCGACGAAGCTTTACATATGAAGAGGGCTGACATCATAGCCAATTGGGAGACAAGAAGCGGGGTTAAAGGCTTTCTAGATAAGTTTATATTGGAAAAAGCTCGTTCATTTTGGGATGACATAGATTTCCAAGATTTCGAAGACGTCCTAGCTCTTATCATTTATGGTTTGGTTCTGTTTCCTAATTCGGACCAATTCATAGACGTTAACGCCATCAAAGTCTTTCTCTCTCGCAATCCTATACCCACCCTACTAGGAGACATATTGCATTGTGTTCATACCCGAAGCATGAATAAAAGAGGTACTCTTTTATGTTGTATCCCTCTACTCGCTAAGTGATTCACTTCACACCTACCCCAGTCAGCATTGAAGAACGAGCAAAGACTGACTTGGTCTCGAAGGATGATGTCTCTCACCCACTCTGATATCTGTTGGTGTTCGAGATCTTTGGAAGATGCCTCTATCATTGACCGCTGTGGGGAGTTCCCTAACGTACCTCTGCTTGGTATTAGGGGAGGTATCACTTACAACCCATGCTTAGATCTTTGACAGTTTGGGTATGCCCGAAGAGACGGCCCTCATGAGATGCTCATCCAAGGTCTGGTGTTCGACTACGACAAAGAAGACCAAGATTACCGCCAGAGGTTTACACGTGCTTGGGGAATGGTGAACAAGGTGGACAGTAGAACTTTGGGACATAAAAACTCTATCCCTCTCGAGCCTTACCTTAGGTGGGTACGGGCTCATGCCCAGAGTCTCTTGATGCCTTACCCTTCCATCCTTCCTGTCATCATTGAACCTGTTATTGAAGGAGACATCCTGTGATCGGTGGATCTGGAACTGACTGTTTAACGCTGGTTCGCGAAATGTCGCGGAAGCAAGAGTCGCCACCGTCTTTTATTTTCTCCAACATGGAAAGGACAAAAGCACAGAAAAATTCCTTATTGAGATTGCTCTCGGTTCGGGAGGTAGATTTATAGAAAGGGAAGGTGTTAGCACCCTTTCTATCCATGGTTATCCATGGGCTCTTAGATACTTGCTCATTTGTGTTTTCAAAATGTTTGTTTGCTTTTCAAAGTGTGAGTGGGTTTGAAAAAGTTCCGTTTAAAGATTTCAGATCGACTCTTGTATCAGTCCTCAAGAGTGTTTGAAAAATTGTTTTGAAAGCTTTTTGAAAAGTGTCAGTGTGAAAAGAGTTTGATTTGTTTTTGAATAGAGCAAGTATCTACGAGTCATCTACCTACCCTAAGGAATTAGGCTGTGTAAATGTCCTTGAGGTAGTGCCATCCCACCATTGAGAGGTAGGTAGCACCACCGTTGGAGGTGTTCGGGTCAATTCGTTTGTAGGGACAGTGTGGTCACCAGAGCAACAGTAGGACACCTTAGAAGCTACCCTTATGCCATGTTCATGGACATAAGGACTTACTAAAATGTCCTATACTCGACGACCACGTTTCGAGGGACAAGGCAACAGTGAGGCGTACCTTAAGAGTGGTGTGTGAATTTGTGTCATTTTCAGTTATTATTTGTCTTGTCATGCATTTAGTGAGCTACGCATTGTTTTTATTTGGGCATACATTCTTTCATGTGATTAACAGTTTAAAAGTGCGGAATTTAAAGTGCGGAAAATAAAGGTCCTACGCTATTACAAGGCGCGGGTCTATACATCGCCAAATTAAACAAAGACCCGATTTGAATAAATAAAATGCGGAAAATAAATATCCTAATTATCTATTACAAAGCTTTGGGGCAAATACATTATATTTAAAAAAGGAAATAAAAGTAAATGTGCGAAAAGAAATAAAAATCGAGAATGCGAGGGCGTTGGACCCTTTAAAGAAATTAAATTAAAATTAAAGGTTAATTAATGATTTAATGAGAAAAGGAAGTTATTGTTATGTTTTCTGGTATTTTATGGAAATAAAGAAAATTAATTAAAATTTGAAATTAAATAAAACCCTAGTTCTAAATTGTTTTTAATTATTAAAGAAAAAATGTTTAAGTTTTAACCTAATTTACCCTAATTAATTAATTGCATATTTATTTACAAGATAATTAATAATTAATAATGATGAAAAAAAGTTATTTATTAAGAAAAAGAATAAAAGTATTAAAACCCTAATTTCTACATTTTTTTTTAGTTTATTAAAGAAAAACATTAAAATTAAACCTAACATTAAACTAATTTGGTTATTAGAATTTATTTACAAAATTAATAGAAATTAATATTAATAAAACATTTTTTTTTATGATTTTCTGGTTTTATTATGAAAAGAAAATTATTTGAAATAAATTAAATAAAAAGTAATCAAAAGAATTAAAAAAAAAAAAAAAGAGAAATTAAAAAGATGTACAAACATTGGGGGGTATCTGCCCCATTTGGAGGTATTTAGAAAGCAGTTTGGCCCACTGAAATCTGGTCTTTTTTGACTTTTTAATGATCACGTGTAGATCCATTGACCAAGGTGCATGATGGAATTTATGTGCTGGCCATCAGATTGAGATTGCTGGACATGTGGCAGGCTTAGATGGGAAGCTGCATGGTAGACCCTGGGGCATGTACTGCATGGAAGTACGTTATGGAAAAAAATATGAAGCATAGTAGGGGACCTGGGAATCGAACCCAGGTCCCAGTGTTTGAAGGACACATCATTCACCAACCCAGCCAGTGCGTTTCTTTGTCAAATTAGTGGAACGTGATTATTATAAAAAAACAAAAGTTAGTAATCTGAGTAACAAAATCACGCGCCAATTTTGAATGGTCCAGTAACGTCAAGCCACGCATGCTTCTTCTCTGTTTTGTACCTGCAAATAAAAGCAAATAGCGGGGGTTTTAAACCCCCACTAACCTTAACCCTGAAAAATAACGATTAGCATATGGTGAAAAAGAAAAAGGGCGCGAGGTGGTTGTTCAATTCGTTGGAAGGTCCTGATTTCAATTGTGCTATTTTGGTTGGCCAATTTTTCCTCAAGCGTAAAACCCCAAATTTGGAGCTTTGAAACCCTAAAAAGCTTCCATGGTAACTTCTCATACAGACAACATTAGTTCAATTAGAAGACACCAATAGCTTCAGCATACTCATATTAATATAAACCAATCATCAAAACACAGTAATCATGCATGAAAAGTCAAATACGAATATGAAAATTTTAAGGGAAAGTCAATCTTTTATCTACCAATTCCTTGAGTATGGAGGCGTGATTTTGATTGGAAAAGTTCTCTGGTAATGTCAGGAGTGGATTGGGATGGTTTTGAGGCCTTGAAACACCCTGCAATTCAGTTTTCAGTTTCCAAATTTTTGGTCAAAAATTGCAGTGTTCTTCTCTCTTCCCAGCGCAGCTTTTTGTCCTTTTGATTAGGGATGTGTTTACATATGTATGAGGAATGATTTAGGTTAGAAAACAAAGCCCAAAATCCATTGAATCAATGCTTTTGAATTTGTGATTTTCCATGATCTTTTTCAATCTTTTTCATTCCTTTTTTATGCCAATCATTGCCAATCATATTGAATCTTTCCTTGTTGAATAGTGCACGAAATATTGAGTGGATATGCTGCATGAAAAGATTTGGAAAACATATTTTAGTATTTTTCTTATATTTAATTTTAATTAAATGAATTAATAGGATAATGAACTCAATTAATTAATTAAAAATAAGAAAATAACTCCCCTTTGGGTCAATGGGTCGTGCATGGCTTTTGGGTGATGATTCTTGGAAGAAATTGAGGCCCATTAGCAATTTTGAGGCATTTGAAGCAAAGTTGACTTTTCAAAATTCCCAAAAATTTCCCAACTTCCACAAGGCATATCTTGCTCAATTTTAAAGCTTTGATCATGTTCTTGGATATTTTGGAAAGGTCTTGAAGTCCTCTAACCAATGTCTTTGGTCCCATGCCATTTTGATTTACCAATCTCAAGTTATGGTCCTTGACTTAAAGTGCCTTTTTGTTGACTTTTGAAAATGACCTATAATGTTGAGATTGATAACTTTTTGTGAGAGCATTTCTTGGACTTGAAGTGTGAAGAGGAGTTGTAGGAAATGTCATTCTCTTCAAAATGAGCTTTAGATGGAATTTTTCTGATAAACCATGTGGAAGTTATGCCCTGGTCAATTTGCAGTTGGCTTTTTCAACTGTCCAAATATAGAAACCTTTGCATCTTGAGACTTTTTGAGCCATGCCTTGAGAATCATGATCAAGAATTGATCAAATGATGTTTGTGGCTTCAAAATAAGATGTTGACCAAAAATTTTGACTTTTGACTGTCAAATGACCATTTTGCCCCTGCAATTGACTGTGAAGCAATTAGGGTTTTTGACTGTGCAATTTTGTGCTGTGAGTCTTGAAACTTGGCATAAGGATGCTTGACAATGTTTATAGGCATGTGGGACTTGTTTGGACCCTTGAAAACTTCAATTTCTTTGCCAGAACCAAAACCCTAGTTTTTGACTGTTAGGAGGCAATTGGACTGTGCAACCCTTGGGAGATTTTGAAGCATGCTCTTGGCAAATCTTGAAGAATATGGGAGGGCAAATTTTGGGGTACAACAGTTGCCCCTGTTCAATATTCTTAAACCTGAGGAGGTAGATTGGCTGGCGTGCCTTTCGTAATCCGAGGGTGGAAGATGATTGAACACTAGAGTGCCCAGAAATTTGTGCTCACATAGTAGTGTGATGGTGGGAATGGGCTTACAGATGCCATTTGGAGATTAATGGAGTAGGACGATGGGCTTACAGATGCCATGTTGAGAGGTGATGAATAGGTGGATGGGCTTATAGATGCCATCTGGGTGTCGATCGCGTAAGAGATTCCTTAGCGAGAACTTGCGTACCTGAAAAAAAGAAAGATGATTACCTGACCTGTTACAGGAGTTGGTCTTCAAACTCTTTATATAGGCGCACCCTGGTTGGTTACAGGAATCGGGTCTGGAGCTTCAAACGGTGATGAATGAATCAGGGATGGTTACTACCTCAACGGGACGATGAGAGAACCTGGGGCGATTACTACCTCAACAGTAACGATGAGAAAACCTTGGGTGATTGATACCTCAACAGTAACGATGAGAGAATCTGGGGTGATTACTACCTCAACAGTAACGATGAGAGAATCTGGGGCGATTACTACCTCAACAGTAACGATGAGAGAATCTGGGACGATTACTATCTCAACAGTAACAATGAGAGAATCTGGGATGTCTTCTACTGAGTCTTCATCAGGAAAATCTTTAGGAATCGATTTAACTGGACCAGAGAAGGCCTTTGACTGGATCGGCATCAGAAAAATCTTTAGGAGTCGATTTAACTGAACCAGGCAAGGTCTTGGAATCTTCAATTGGAATAAGAATCAGGGAGATCTTAGGGTCGATCTGACTGAACCAGAGAAGGCCTTTGACTGGATAAGAATCAGAAAAATCTTTAGGAGTCAATTTAACTGAACCAGGCAAGGTCTTGGAATCTTCAACTGGAATAAGAATCAGGGAGATCTTAGGGTCGATCTGACTGAACCAGAGAAGGCCTTTGACTGGATAAGAATCAGAAAAATCTTTAGGAGTCGATTTAACTGAACCAGACGAAAGTCTTGAAATAACTTCAACTGGATAAGAATCAGAAAAATCTTTAGGAATCGATTTAGCTGAACCAGAGGAGGTCTTGGACATAGCTGAGAACTTAACTGGATCTTTCCTGAAAGGTAAAGGTCAGTCATATGCAATGCATGATATGGATCAAGCAATGATGTTCTCAACATAAATGAGATTGTATGTTCATGATGCGTATATGCATGCTATAATGTATGGAAATGTGATGTTTATGAATGTATGTTTTTGTCTAGGAAAGTAAATCCTTGACGGGTGCCGGGAAGTCACATCCTGGGCTGATGTCGGAGAATAATGCTTTGTTGTTTCCGCTGGGGATAGTTGTAAGAATACCGGTAGGAGAAGATAACTCCGTTGGGGGATACACTTGACGAATAGATTACTCTGCGGGGAGAAAATTACTCTAGCTACCTTGCTGGGGAACAGTACTCTGTGGGGGAGAGAGGTACTTTGCTGGGATGTTGATGATAACTTTGCTGGGGATATTGTTGTTATGTTGGAAGTGTTAATAGACTCTGCTGGGGATAAGAAGACTTCGTCGAGGACGATCTTTCCGTGGCTTTTGGCTGAGGATAACCCAGTTATATCCTGGTGGGGAAATAACCTTTGAATAAAGCCGGGGGATGCGTTCGTGCTCTGCGGGGGGAAGCTTCCAGAATCTACTGGGGATAAGCTTCATGCTGGGGAGATGGATTCAAACTTTCTTGGGGAAATCTTGAACTATACTGGACTCTCCTGGGGAAATTTTGAGATGTACTGGGAGTGACTCCACTGAATGCCTGGTATACCGCCGGGGAACAGTCTTAGACCAAGACTGCCGGGGATACTTGTTAAGAATATTCGTATATTGTGCTGGGGAATGTTGAGATCTGCTAGGGATACCCAACTTCCTTGAGGCTGCCAGGATTACTCTGCTTGGGGAGAGTGTATTGACTTGCTGACTCACTCTTTGGGGAATTGAGATATACTGGTTATGTTCTTCAGCTGAACCTACCTTGATACATTGGCGGACAGAGCGATTAGATCGTTTAGACAACTCTTTATTGCCCCTGTTTCTAATGTTACCTGTAATTAATCCTTTGTTTCATATGCAAATATTTATGAGTTAGCAATTATCGTCAAATGCATATATCACAAATTGAACCTTGGACGTTCTTCGCAAAACAAAACAGAAAAGGAAAAACAAATGGCAATTTGAGCTGAAAAGTGTACTTGTATTTATTTTTGAATTTGCCTGTAAAATAGGCGTTTATGTACAAGAGGCTGACGTCCTAGTAAGAGAACGCCGCCGAACAAAAGAGTTTATACAGATTGTACAAAGGGAAAGCAAAACAGCTATGTGAAAAGAATAATCCCACTGGGTTTCAACTCTGCTATCGCCTTTATATCTTCGAGCGTCTCATCACTTGATGACCTAGCTGAAGATGAAGTTGATTGATCGATGCCTTCTGAACTTGAGGTTGATACCGGATTCCAGATGCAAAGTGATCCAATGAGACATAGTATTACGCTTTATCCCTAACTTTTGCCTGGACCGCCCTTTCGGGTTTTCAGTCCAACGGGATACCCATTTTTGCCCAAGCCGCCTTTTCAGGTTTTCGAATTGCCGGATGTACATATTTTTCATTTCATCCCTTCATTTTTCCCAAACCCTTTTGGTTCGCCGGGAAGCCCTAATTTTTGCCTAGGTATGTCAACCTAGTGGGTCTTTTATCATGCGTAGTATCTTTTTACTATGTCTTCATTAGCGGGGTGAGGAAGGTCGTCACCGTCCATGGTGGTTAGGATCATGGCTCCTCCCGAGAACACATGTTTAACCACAAATGGCCCTTCGTATGTAGGGGTCCATTTGCCCCTTGGATCACTCTGAGGAAGGATGATGCGTTTGATTACCAGATCCCCAACTTGATATTCTTGTGGTCTGACTTTCTTGTTAAATGCCCTGATCATCCGTTTTTGATACGTCTGACCACGACAAATAGCAGTAAGTCTCTTTTCGTCAATTAGATTTAGCTGATCAAGTCGTGTCTGGATCCAATCATCTTCGCTCAGGTCTGCATCCTTCATTATCCGCAGAGAGGGTATCTGCACTTCGATCGGTAAGATTGCCTCCATACCGTAGACCAAAGAGAAAGGAGTTGCCCCGGTTGACGTCCTTGTTGAGGTACGGTACCCATGTAGAGCAAACGGTAACATTTCGTGCCAATCTTTATAGGTCACTGTCATCTTCTGCATAATTTTCTTGATATTCTTATTCGCTGCTTCTACAGCCCCATTCATCTTCGGTCTGTAAGGAGAAGAGTTGTGGTGTTGTATCTTGAATTGTTCGCAGAGCTCAGTGATCATCTTGTTATTAAGGTTGGTACCGTTGTCTGTAATGATTCTTTCTGGGACGCTGTATCGACAGATCAGGTTATGCCGAATGAACTGTGCCACAACGTTCTTGGTTACTGTAGTGTAAGAAGCTGCTTCAACCCACTTCATAAAGTAATCGATCGCTACCAGGATGAAGCGATGCCCGTTGGATGCCGTAGGTTTAATATCACTGATCATATCTATGCCCCACATTGCAAAAGGCCAAGGTGCAGTCAGGACGTTCAGAGGGACTGGAGGAACATGCACCTTGTCTGCATAAATCTGGAATTTATGACACGTCCGAGAGTGTTGGTAACAGTCGGCTTCCATGGTGGACCAGAAATATACCCTGCCCGAAGGATTTTCTTTGCCATGGTGTGTCCACTGGAATGCATTCCGAAGGTACCTTCGTGTAGCTCTGCCATGATCCTTTCTGCTTCAGTCTTATCCACACAGCGCAGTAAGGTCGAATCATGGTTTCGCTTGTACAGGATGCCATTGCTGAGGAAGAACTTGGCTGCGAATCTTCTCAGAAATTTCTTGTCGTTGACAGATGCACCTTCAGGGTATTCCTGAGCTTCCAAGTATCTCTTCACTTCATGGTACCAAGGTTTCTCAGTCACTACCTCAGCCTCAAGATCACAACAGTATGCCGGTTCGTCCAGTTTCCAGATAATGATCCGGGGAGCCTCATTGTCCCATTTTACCTTGAACATAGAAGATATCGTAGCTAACGCGTCCGCCAGCTGATTCTCCTCTCTCGGAAAGTGTTCAAAGGTTATCTCTGTGAAACGGGGGATCATTGTCAACACAAATTCTCTGTAAGGAATAAGATTCGGATGTTTCGTATCCCACTCGCCTTTGATCTGATTGATCACGAGAGCGGAATCTCCGAAGACACTCAGAAACTTGATCCTTAAGTCAATCGTAGCTTGAAGACCCATGATGCATGCCTCATACTCCGCCATGTTGTTGGTGCAGTTGAAACATAACCGGGCAGTGAGTGGAGTATGAGTGCCTTGAGGGAATATGATCACAGCGCCGATGCCGTTACCCAAAGCGTTGGAGGCTCCGTCAAAGTGCATAGACCATCGGGATCCTTCCTCAGGTCCTTCATCCGGTCCAGGTACTTCACAATCAGTCACTATCATGATACTCTCGTCTGGAAACTCGAAGTTCATTGACTGATAGTCGTCTACTGCTTGATGTGCCAAGTGGTCTGCCAATACACTCCCCTTGATAGCTTTCTGGGTCGTGTACTGGATGTCGTATTCTGTCAAGATCATTTGCCATCTTGCTATTCTCCCAGACAGAGCAGACTTTTCAAATATGTACTTTATAGGATCCATCTTTGAGATCAACAAGGTAGTGTGAGTCAGCATATACTGTCTCAGCCGATGAGCAGCCCATATCAAAGCGCAGCAAGTCTTCTCGAGCAGTGAGTATCGGGTCTCACAGTCGGTAAAATTTTTGCTAAGGTAATTAATGGTATGCTCTTTTCGGCCAGACTCGTCATGCTGCCCCAGCACACACCCCATTGAGTTGTCAAGTACTGTCAGGTATAGTATCAGAGGTCTCCCTTCAACCGGTGGCATAAGGATGGGTGGTTCTTGGAGATACTCCTTGATTCTGTCAAGTATAATATCAAAGGTCATCCTTCCACTGGAGGCATCAGAATTGGTGGTTCTTAAAGGTATTCCTTGATTCTTTCGAAAGCGGTCTGGAATTCATCATTCCATTTTACCACTTGATCTTTCTTCAGAAGCTTGAAGATTGGCTCACAAGTAGCAGTCAAATGTGAAATGAATATGGCGATGTAATTCAGACGTCCCAAGAAACCTCTAACTTCTTTTTCTGTGCGGGGAGCCGACATCTCTTTTATGGCTTTTACCTTTGCAGGGTCTACCTGGATACCTTTGTCACTGACAACAAAACCCAGAAGCTTACCAGACCTTACCCCGAAGGTACACTTGTTCGGATTCAACCTCATCGTGTACGTCTTCAACCTGTCAAACAGTTTCTGGAGATGATCAAGGTGTTCTCCCTCAGTCTGAGACCTGGCTATCACGTCATCAACATAAACCTCAACCTCATGGTGAATCATGTCGTGGAACAAAGCGACCATGACGCACTGATAAGTTGCCCCATCATTCTTCAACCTGAAAGGCATTACCTTGTAACAGAAGATGCCCCACTGTGTAATGAAGGCCATCTTCTCCATGTCCTCAGGAGCCATCTTGATCTGGTTGTAGCCAAAAAAACCATCCATGAAGGAGAAGATCATGTGCTGCATGGTGTTGTCGACCAGAACATCGATGTGAGGAAGTGGGAAATCATCCTTGGGGCTTGCCCTGTTCAGATCTCTATAGTCCACACACATCCGTACCTTACCATCCCTTTTAGGCACCGGAACAACGTTGGCAACCCACTGCGGATAAGAAGTGACAGCTAAGAATCCCGCGTCGAACTGTTTCATGACCTCAGCTTTGATTTTCTCAGACATATCGGGGCGCATACAACGAACCTTCTACTTTACCAGAGGATAGTCTTCTTTGGTTGGTAGGCGGTGTACCACAATATCAGTGTCTAAACCAGGCATATCTTCATAGGACCAGGCGAAGATCTCAACATAGTCGTGTAGCATCTGTATTAACTGTTGCTTGACACTAGGATCCAGATTTGCACCTATCTTAACCTCTTTCTTGTATTCCTATGTACCCAAATTCACTGACTCAACGGGCTCTTCATGAGGCTGTATGACCCTTTCTTCCTGCAGTAACAGTCTAGCAAGTTCTCCAGGCACTTCACAATCATCCTCACCTTCGTCCTCAGCTTGGTTGATTGGATTTTTGAAGTCATAACTGGTAGTAGCAGAGCTGTTATCAATGGGATCCAGAGTGGATATGGATCTGCATTATGATACGTGAGGGTGTGTAAGAGAATAACTATTTTTGATAGAGCGAGAGACAGAAAAAGAAAAACAAGGAGCACAAAATTTGTAATGCAAGAAACGTCCAATGTTTTATTAGTGATATATGAAATGACAAATAATAAGCCCTCACAAGCAAAGCCAAGGTGCCTCGGGCAAGGTACCAGGCTGTAAAGTTTCAAATTGTTTATTACAAATCTTAAAACAAAATTCAATTACTGCGGAATAAAAGAAACAGGTATGAAGTCCTTCGCTATCCAGTTGTTTAGTCCACCGTTGGTTGTAGGGTAGATCTAGTTGTTGATGTCTGAATCCTCTTCACCATCTTCAATTGCATTAACTCCCTGATTGCTGATGTGCAGAGGAGGTCTTCTAATCTGTGCGCGCCTAACAGCCCTCTGAGCCCCTGTAGTAAAGCCCAAACTAAATTTGTCAGTTTTGTGAGTGAAATCAGGAAGCTGACCCCAATTGGTACACCCACCTTCTTTAATTACAGCCCTGGTGTCCTTGAGAGAAGCCATCTTTAGCAGAGGTTTGCTGGTAGCAACTTCAGTTGACGCCAAAGTCTGAGGGACCTCTTCAAAGTTCTGACAAGGGGTTTCGATGAATTCCCCATCCATCTCCACGTAGCGGAAGGAGTTGAGATGACTCACCATATAATCCTCCTCACCTTGCACTGTGACGATCTTCCCCTTCACCGAATATTTCAACATTTGATGGAGCGTGGAAGTCACTGCCCCAGCCTTATGAATCCAAGGGCGACCCAGCAAACAAGAATATGATGGTCTGATATCCATCACATAGAAGGTGGATGCAAAAGTCTGAGAGCCAACTTTAACAGGGATGTCCACCTCCCCGTGCACCATTCTCTTTGACCCGTCGAAAGCCCAGACCACAATATTGCTCGGCCTTAGAATCAAACCTTCACAGTCCAGACGGTCTAATGCTTTCTTTGGCAGAACATTCAATGAAGACCCGGTATCCACCAGTACATGGGCCATAGTGGTGCCCCTGAACTCGATCGAGACGTGCAGAGCATCATTATGATTTCTCCCCTTAGCAGTCAGATCCGCATCTGAAAATCCTAACCCATTGTCAGTAGTTAGGCTAGCCACACAATCTTTGAACTGATCGACTGAAGTTTCCTGCGGCACATGCACAGTCTTGAGGAATGCAATTAGAGCCTTTGCATGGGCTCAGAACACAACAACAAGGATAACATGGAAATCTTTGACGGGGTCCGCCCCAGCTGCTCGACTATGTTGTAGTCGCTCTTCTTGATAATCTTCAAAATTTCTTCTATCTCTTGTTTCGAGGTTTCTACAATGATCTTTTTAGGTGCCTCCGTCCGGGCAGGCTCACCTATGATTTCTTTACCCCGAGTCATATATGGCTCGGTGGCAGGGGTGATGACTGGAATAGGAATTGGGACAGTAGTTGATGTATTGATAGATGGAATGACAACAGGTTTGTGGGCAGTCGGAGGGGAAATCTCGGGAGAAAAGATTCTTCCACTTCTGGGGACCTTGCTTGTCCCAACAATATTACTGATATCCATATCGGCTTCTTCAGCCCTCAAATCTTGTTTAACACCATGGTAATATACATCAGCACCATAATGCCATGGGATAGCCTTATCTGAGGTATATGGGATGGGACCCGGAGCGGTGATTATTAACGGAGCAATTCTTGGAATGTGTGTAACCCTAATAGGTTTTCTCGAGGAAACCTTGGAAGGGTTGGCGGAAATGGTGATAATGGTAACATCTTCAAACGGAATCATAGTCTTCTCAAACAAAATTTTCTTATTATCCATCAGGCGCTGGACACCTGACTTCAATAAACAGCAACTAGAAGGCAGAATTGAACACATGTGGCAACCTTCACCACAACCCGAAAATAAACCGGCCAACAACAAATTCTTCTTAACCGTCATCAAAGGAGTAGAGATTTCTTCCACAGAGGTTACAAACAAACCGATGTCCACAACATTAACTCCACAACCATGCTTGGGCATAGGAGCAGTTATAACGTTGGGCTTTTCTGGAGCATCAAACTCAATCTATTTAGCTTCCAGCAAATCTTGCACTTTATTCCTTAGAGCCCAACATTCATTTGTGTCGTGGCCATGACTCTCTGAATAGTAGGCGCACCGCGCGTTGGGATTGTGTCTGGGAGAAGCAGTGTTGAGATTCTTGGGAGCCTCTTTCAAGGTTGCCAAGTTGGATTTTAACAGATGAGGAAGAACTTTAACCAAAGTCATGTTGATGCGGGTAAACTATCGTTGTGGTCTTTCCACCCTTTGTTGATTGTTGCATTGTGGAGCAACTGCGGGTCTTGATATTACTATAACATTTAACGTTTGATGGTCTTCAGGTCTGCTTTGGCCCCTCGGGCCATAGACTGCACTAGCTTCCTTCTTACCGGTGAAAGGCTTCTTTGCTGAACTTGATGAAGCATCCTTCTGTATCTTACCACTTCGAATGCCAGCTTCTACTCTCTCTCCAGTCAAAATCAACTCAGTAAACCCAGATGATGAACTACCGATCAAGTGATTGAAAAATGGACCAGATAGCGTCCCTAGAAACATATCGACTAACTCCATGTCAGACAAAGGGGGTTGGAATCTTCCAGCTAAGTCTCTCCACTTCTGAGCATACTCCTTAAAGCCTTCACCTGCACCCATAGACATACCCTAGAGTTGAGTACAGGTGGGAGCAAGGTCGGCGTTATACTGATACTGCCTATAAAAAACAGCAGCAAGGTCTTCCCAGTTCCGGACACTAGCTCCTTCCAACTGATAAAACCATTCAAGCTGAGTCCCTAACAGACTATCTTGAAATAAATGCACCCACAAATTTCTATCAGCAGTGTGAGGTTGGATTTTTCGGACGTACGAGCGGAGATGGAGTTTTAGACAGGATACTCCATCGTATTTGGCAAAAAACGGAGCTTTGAACTTATGAGGGATCACCACTCCCGACACCAGTCCTAGTTCTCCGAAATCCAAACCATGGATCTTCTGAATATCCATAGCACTCAGACGGTCTTCTAGCTGCTTGTACCTATCCTTAGCAGGAGGATATTGCTCATCATCGTAATCTGTATCGTTATCAGAAACTGCTGGACTAGGGTCCTTTACCCTTTCTTGGTTCTCCCCGTCCTTGGATGAGGAGGTCAGATCAGATGACTGTCTTATCCTTTCTCCGAATCTTCTACCCATGTTTAGAATACCAACCTTCTTCTTCTTCTTCTTCTTCTTCTTCTTCTTCTTCTTCTTCTTCTCTTTCAGAATTAGGGTCTTCAAATCCTCTTGCCCTTTAGACAAACTTAAGAACATCTGTTGGAATTGGGCATTCTGTGCCTGAAGATCTTTGATGGCTTGATCAGAAGACATTTCTGCTGAAATAAACAGCGAAGAAGATGAGAAACCTGTAATGGTACCTGTAATGGTGTGCATGATAATGGTATGTATGTAGTGATTTCAAAGACTTTGGGAAATTTAAATTTGCAAACCAAAAATAAACAAACTTTATTATATTAACTTGTAAAAGGTTCAACAATGCCTTTAAGGTGTTACAAAGAAGTAAAATAGAAAAAAAAATTTAAAACTAGAAAAAGCAAAATCAAAAGTCCCATGGACGCTTCCTCTTTGTGTCGATGTAGTCATTGATCACTCTTTCTTCCTCGAGCTGCCTGGTGAGCTTCAAAATCTTCCTTTCTTGCTCATAGTACTTTTCCTGGTAAGTATCCCGCTCATCCTTCAGATGAATCCAAGACCTCTGCAACTCCCCAGGATCAGTGGGCATGTAAGGATAGAGAACCGTGTAAGGAACGCCTTGTTCATTAGTGGGCTCCACAATCATTGGCAATACGGCTTCATAGGGCATCCCAAGCTTCTGGGAACGAGCTCGAACCCATTGGAGGTAAGGCTGCATAGGAAGGGAAGTCCTTGGTCCCAGCTCTTGGGGGTCAGATCTGTTCACCATGCCCCAAGCTCGTATAAACCTCCGGCGATGCTCCTCAACGTCTTCCTTGTAGTCAAATGTAATATCCTCAAGAAGTAGCTCGCGGGGACCATCTCTTCGAGCACGACCAAATTGTCGCAAAGCTAGACAAGGATTGTAGGTTATACCCCCTCTAATTCCAAGCAATGGGACATTAGGGTATCCCCCACAATGATCAATAACAACAATGTCTTTCATAACTCGGGAACCCTAAAGAACATCTGTATGGGCAAGTGACATTATCCTGTAGGACCAACCCAAACCTTCTTCGTTCTTCAGCACAGACTTAGGGAGGTGCAAAATAAACCACCTCGACAGCAACGACATGCAACACATAAGAGTCCCTCTTCTTCGCACGGTACGAGTATAAAGAGCATGCAAAATATCACCCAGTAGGATAGGCACAGGATTGCGAGAAAGAAAAATCTTGACAGCGTTCACATCTACAAAGGAATTTGGATTCGGGAAGAGAACCAAACCGTAGATAAGGAGAGCCAAGACATCTTCAAAAGCCTGAAAATCTAAATTATCCCAAAATAGCTGAGCCTGATCTATCAAAAATTTGGCTAGAAAACCTTCGACCCCGCTTCGTGTTTCCCAATTGGATACTACATCAGCTCGTTTCAGATGCAGAGCTAAGGCAATGTCTTCTGGTCTAGGAACCTCTTCCATACCTGTGAAGGGTACCTGTTCAAGGATGGATATGCCCAATAGGTGAGAGAACTATTTCAAGGTGGGAACCAGCTGGTAATCTGGAAAGGTGAAGCAATGATGCACAGGATCGAAGAACTGGAAAAGTACACTCATCATCTGCTCATCAAGATTTGAAGTAACCAGGCTAAGAATCTTACCATGTCTCTTAATGAACATAGAAGTCTCGAAAACTCTTGACGCTAACTCTTTAAGTTGAGCAGGTATTTGCACAAAGTTGACTCGATGTTATTTCTGTGCACGGAAGCCATAATCTGCAAAACAGAACAAAGATAAATTCCCTTGGTCTTTGAAATGGTTAGTATAATGAAGTATGAATGCCATGTTATGATGCATGATGTCATGATAAAAAAAACAACAGGTATAGAAGATAACAGGCATGGCAAAGACAAACAAGTCACACAAAGCCCATAAGTTTAAGGCTTGCATAAGGTCAAAGGTATTACCCTTTGGAAGTTTAGTTGGTTTCAACCTGTCCTGGCAAAATTAATCGGGTTCTAGAGGATCTCAATATCACTGACCATCCTCCATCGGTCATGGTTTCAGCTCACGCAATCTTTTCTTGCGGCCAGAACTATCTCGAGAGTATGGTCTCAATGAGTTTAGCATCGAGTATAAACCAGTTATCATATTTACACCGAGGCCGGCTATCTCACTACTTTCTAATGGCCAAGTCGGTTGATTAAAGGTTCTAAGGTCAGTTGATGCTTAACGACACCACACAGTGGCCCCGTATTCTCCTAGTTTCTCCACAAAGGATAACGATACCAACCAATGTGCCACATCAATGTAGCTACTACTTCAACCGTATCGGTCTACGTTGTACAGTTCCCTCACAGTCTATTTCTACTTACCTAAAAGGTGTCCCTAGACCTGGGTTATGATCTATAGTAACTCCCAAACAAAACCCTTAAAGTAAAGCAATCAAAGAAAACAAGAGAAGCAATTAAGATGAACTAGACCCTAAGGTATACCCCACTTATATCTCCCCAGCAGAGTCATCAATTCTGTGATACGGTGGAAGAACCGACTGTTATGAAAATGCTGGTTTGCATTTTGCATTTTGTATTCGCAAAATGTCGCGGTAAGCAAGAGTCACCACCGACTTTTATTTCATCCAATCGGAAAGGAAAAAAGTACAAAAAAAATCCTTTTTTGAGATATTCTGAGTACGGGGGTAGATTATAGAAAGGGAAGGTATTAGCACCCTTTCTATCCATGGTTTTCCATGGGCTCTAAGGTACTTGCTCATCTTTTAAAATTGCTTGTGTATGTGCTTTGATTTTGAAAAGTTTGACTTCGTGATAACCCTTGTATCGGTCCTCAAAGGTGTGACGAAGTTGTTTTGAAAATTGCTTTGAAAATGTGTAAGTGTAAAAAGTTTGATTTGAGCAAGTACCTACTAGCATCTACCTACTCGAAAAAGGATCGTTTCTATTCTCGTTTCCTTTAGACAACACTACCCTATTATTGAGAAATAGGTAGCATCGTCGTTGGATTTGTAAGGGTCAATTCGTAAGGGACGTACGATCACTAAAGCAATATTAGGACGTCTTAGTAATAACCCTAAAGTCTTAAGATCATATTCGAGGCGACATTTACGAGGCAACATTTCTGAGAAACAACATTTCTGAACGGGACATTTGATCTTTGTTTAGACAGGAGGGCAACCACTAAGACACCCTATACTTAATGATCGTTTACCGAAGGCAACCGAAGTGAGAGTATACCCTAAGAGTGATATGTGCGAGTGATTTGATTTCAGTTATTATCTTTGCACATTAGGGTTTTCTAGCCGTTTTAAATTATCATGCAATCTTGTCATACAATCTTATTATCATACATCTAAACAGTCAAATCTTTGCGAGAATTAAAATGCGAGAAAGTAAATCTACGCTATTACAAGGCTTCGGGGAGGGGAATTAATTACATAGCCAAAAACCCGCAAAAGGCGATAAATAAAAGAAAGTCCTAGATTAAACTATTACATACCGTGGACAATTACATCAATATTGTCAAAAATAAATAATCAGCGCGCACCGAATTAAATACGAAGCGACTAGGGTTTTGACCCTCGACTGAACCTAATTGTAATTGATTAAAGTAAACATATTTTTTTGTCATTTTTTTATTATTTAAGAAAGTAATGAAATAATTGAATTAAAAAAAGAAAATCCTAAATTTTAATTAATTTTAATTGTGAAAGAAATTAGAATTACCTTAAATTAATTAAACTAATTAAATTAAAAAAACATTTATTAAGAAAATAAGTCTTCTTTTTTATGATTTTTTTTATTGGTCAATTTTTTTAGAAAATAAATTTGGTGTTGATAAAAAAGAATAATTAAAGAAAAGAAATTAAAAGAGAGAAAAATAAAAGAAGAAGAAAAAAGAAATAACCCAAAGGTCTGCTGTCAGCGGTTCTGATTAGAGGATGATGGTCCAGAAGATGGTGGCCCTCAGAAGATGGGGACACTGGGCCTGCTCCTGGCTGGTGGATCCAACAGATCATGACCCTCAGAAGATGGGGTGCGCTGGATCTGGCTATGACTGATGGATCCAGAGGATGCTTGATCTGGTCTTGGTTGATGAAACCAGAAGATGACCCTCAAAAAGTGCAGGTGCTGGATCTGGTGAAAACAAAGGGGGAAATGCCAAAAGCTCACGCCTGGGATCGAACCCAAAATCATGAGCTTCTGACTTCCTTCTTCTGACCAACTGCGTTGGGTGTTAGTTTATCAATATAATAGAAATAAACAAATAGATCAGAACTACAGGCTTCTGGCCAGAATAACGCGCCAGAATTTGAATCAGCCAGTCAGGCTGTGACACGCTATCGTCTTCCTCCCTGGAACCGTCGTTTAAAACTCTGAACCTTTACCTACAGACATGGTGTTGTTGCTATAACCTGCGTGCCTCAAACATCAAAAATACGCATGATAAATAAATTTAAAGACCAGGGATCGATTGGTTTGGATGCCACGATCGTCCCAGTATCCGATTCTTGGCCTGATTTTGCCTGTATCAGGAAACCCTAAAACACAATCTCAAACCCTAACAATGGAAACTGTCAATATATGCCCTCAAACATCAATTAAACAAGATCAATATGTTGGAAACATGATAACAAACGCATACATACCATTAAAACATGTTTATAATGCAAGAATCGTGATAATAGAATTTTGAAAGAGAAGCAAACCGTGATGGTTGTGCAATGTGTTTCTGGACTCGTGGGGGCTTGGTGATGCTTGCAATCGCTTCAGAGGATGTCCAAGAGTTGATCGGTGACTTAGAATCTTCTTGAATCATCCCCTAAGTTGAAAACCGATCCACAATTTTTCCTTCAAAAGTATGAGTTTGCCTGGTGATTTTCACGACCTCCAATCCTCCCCCTTTTGGTCTGCCTTTGTCCCCTATCTATAATAGAGTGCATGAGGGTTAGAATTTGCATCAAAACTTTGCCATTTATGAAGATTGATCATTGATTTATTCCTTGCACCAAATCTTTCCAAAACAAGCATTTTCAATCTTTTTCTGTCCATATGAAGCCTTGCACGATTTGATCCTGTCTCCGGCTGTATAATGACTCTAATCATGCACAAAATCTCAAGGTTTAATTGATTTTTGATATTTTCATTATTTTATATTGATTTTATTTGATTTAAATGAAATAAAATCAAAATAAATAACAAAAAATAAAAGAATGACAAATGAAAGGGCTCATGGGTCGTGGATCACATTATAAACTCAGTGCAAGCATAAAAAGTTGGGCCCATTTAACAAAAAAAATGCAATTTTGGACACATTTGACTTTTGGCAATTTTGCAAAAAGGGTCAACTTGGCCAATGCATAACTCTCTCAATTTTGACTCTAGAGATATATTCTTGGACTTTTTAGAAATCCTAAGATGTCCTCTAAGTAACCCTTTTGGTCTCATCTCAATTGAGTCTTCTATGTTTGTGATACGGTGGGAAGAACTGACTGTTTTTGGAATGCTGGTTTGCGTTTTGCGTTTGTGTTTGCAAAATGTCGCGGTAAGCAAGAGTCGTCACCGACTTTTATTTTATCCAACAAGGAAAGGAAAAAAGCACAGGAAAATTCCTTTTTCGAGATATTTCTGAGTACAGGGGGTAGATTATAGAAAGGGAAGGTATTAGCACCCTTTCTATCCGTAGTTATCTACGGGCTCTTAGGTACTTGCTCATCATTTTCAAAATTGTTTTCTTTGTGCTTGTGGGTTTGAAAAAAGTTTTTGTTTGAAACTTCGATTTAACTCTTGCTTCTGTCCTCAAGAGTGTAATGAAGTGTTTTGAAAACTTTGTTCGAAAAGTGTAAGTGTGAAAAGTTTTGTTTTGAAAGAGCAAGTATCTAAGAGCTATCTACCTACTCAAAAAAAGAATCGTTCTATGCTAGTGTCCTTTAGACAATGCTATCCCACTATTAGTGAGTAGGTAGCATCGTCGTTGGAGTTTAAGGGTCAATTCAAAATAGGGACTTACGGTCACTAAAGCAATGTTAGGATGCCTTAGTGGTAACCCTAATGTCTTAGATCATTTATTTGAGGCAACAATATCTGAGGCAACCATTTCGAGGCGACTATGATCTTTTAGACAAGAGGGAGATCTCTAAAACGACCTATACTCAATGACCGTGTACAAAGGAAACCAAGTGGGGTGTACCCTAAGAGTGCGCATGTGCGAGTGTATCGTTTTTCAGTTATTTTTATCTTTATACATGTTAAGGGTGATCTAATTTGATTTTAGGTTAAAACATTCAGTCTTGTCATGCAACCCTATTATCAAACATCTAGCAGTTGTAATTTGCGAAAATAAAATGTGGAATTTAAATTACAAGGTGTCGGGTATTTACATCGCCAAAGACAAACCCTTTTAAAAATAAAGTAAAGTTGTAAAAATAATTAAATGTCCTATTTAACTATTACAATCCGGGAGCAGATACATTAATATGATAAAAATAAATAAAGCGCGCGGGAAATTAGATCGAGTGCGAATTTTAGGGTTTTGACCCTTTTGAAAGAAAATTGTTTTTTTATTTAATTTTGTTGTTTTTATTTGAGAAAAGAAATTAATCCTAAAGTAATTACTAAATTAATTATAAAATAAATTAATTAATGGAAAATTAATTATGACATATTTTTGGATTTTTGTTATTTTAAGAAAGAAAAATAAATTTAAATAAATTAGTAGTTAAAACCTAATTAAATCTAATCAATTTAAATTATTTACAAAAATAAGTTAGAGTTTTCTAGAATTAAAACCTAAATTAATTACTTAGTAATTATTAATAAAAATAAAATTCTGGATTAAAAATATTATTTTGTGATTTTTGTTAAAGAATAGAATTTTGTGATTGGTTATGAAATTAAATAAAACAATTAAAGTATTTAAACAAAAAATAAATAAAAGAGAAAAGAAGAATTGGGCCTGTTTTTAGGTGGTGTGGAAAGCAATTTGAAGACCCATTATCAGCTAGCCCGTTTGACTTTCTCTGATCCAGTGTGGGCGCATGGACTTGGCTCTTGGTGGACCTCCAGTCATTAGCCACCAGATCTGGCTCTTGGCCATCTGGCGCTTGGATGGATGAGGGAGCATTGTAGGCTGTAGATAGGCGCATGTATTGGAATACCTAAAAACCAAAATTATTGAGAAAGTGGGGGACCTGGGATTCGAACCCAGGTTCTGAAAGAGAATACATCACACACTTGCCACTACGCCACCTTGCCTTGTTTGTTATAATGATGCAAAAGAATAATAATATAGTAAAACAAAATCAATTGGTCAGAAAATAAAAAAAGGGCGCCAAGATTTGAAATAACCAATGGACGGAGGACACCTCATCGTCCATGTCCTCAAACCTGTAAAAAAAACCTGCGGATTTGAATCCGCAGCTAAAAGCGCAGCCCTATTCTAAAATTCTCTCCAGGCCATATAAATACATTCCAAGAACATAGTTCAATTCGTCATGGCCTCCTGATCAAAACCATATTCTTCTTGAGTCTCAATTTTACCTGAAACAAAAGTCCCTAAAAACAACAACAAAACCCTAGCCATGGCGTTTTGCAAAACAGGTCATATGAATGAAATTAAATGATGCAAAAAGTTTGAAAATGTTCTTGTGATCATGAACATGCCATTAGTTTGTTCAATAGGTGACAGGATGATTCAAATCGGATTCAAGAACAAAGTTATGCTACGTAAGACTTACAGTGCGTTTGGAAGCCTAAGGATGCATGGTTTTGATCGAGTTAGTTTGTGTGAACGTCCAGGAATCGATTGGGACAAGTCTTGATCCTTGAAAATGCCTTTAACCCTGATTTTGGTCTCTCACTTTTTTGTGAATTTTGCAAAGTCAGTTCTGCCTCTTCCCACGATTTCCAACCCTTATTTTTTGTGCTTTTGCTTGTGTGATCGGTGGATCTGGAACTGACTGTTTAACGCTGGTTCGCGAAATGTCGCGGAAGCAAGAGTCGCCATCGTCTTTTATTTTCTCCAACTGGAAAGGACAAAAGCACAGAAAAATTCCTTATAGAGATTGCTCTCGGTTCGGGAGGTAGGTTATAGAAAGGGAAGGTGTTAGCACCCTTTCTATCCATGGTTATTCATGGGATCTTAGATACTTGCTCATTTGTGTTTTCAAAATAGTTTGTTTGCTTTTCAACTGTGGGTTTTAAAAAAGTTTCTTTGAAAATTCCAGTTCGACTCTTGTATCGGTCCTCAAGAGTGTTTGAAAAACTGCTTTCGAAAGCTTTTTGAAAATGTGTTGGTGTGAAAAGTATTTTTTGAATTTGTTTTGAAATTAGAGCAAGTATCTAGAGTCGTCTACCTACCCTAAGGAATTCGTCTGTGTAAATGTCCTTTAAAGTAGTGCCATCCCACCATTGAGAGGTAGGTAGCACCACCGTCGGAGGTGTTCGGGTCAATTCGAGGTTCGGGACATGGTGATCACCAGAGCAATGGGAAGACACCTTAGAAGCTACCCTCATGCCAGGTTCCCGGATCATGAGGACTTACTAAGACATCCTCTACTCGACGATCACCTTTTGAGGCAAGGCAACAGTGAGGCGTACCCTAGGGGTGGTGTGTGATTTGTGTGTCGTTTTCATTTATTTTTGTCTTTTGTCAAAGTGATCTATGCGTTTGTTTTTATTTTATCATTCATTCTTGCATGCATTTATTTAACAGTTAAGAAAGTGCGAGAAAGGTAAAGTTCTAAGCTATTACAAAAGGCGCGGGTCCACATCGCCAAAATTAATCCAGGACCCGATTTGACGGAAAGTAAATAAAGAAATAAAATGCGGGAAATATAAAATGTCCGAGTTGCATGGCTTGAGCAATTACATAATATTTGAAAGAAAATAAATGTGCGAAAGAAATAAAAATAGAACGTTCGAGGGCGTTGGACCCTTTAAAGAAATTAAATGAAATTAAAAAGCTAATTAATTATTTAATAAAAGGAAAGAAATGTTTTTTAGTTTTTTTGTATTTATGAAATAAAGAAAATTAAAATTAAAAGAAACCCTAATTCTAAGTTATTTTTAATTATTTGAGAAAAATGTTAAAGTTTAACTTAATTTACTAAAGAATTTATGTACATGTTTATTTACAAAATAAATTAGTAATTAATAATAATAATAATGATGAGAAAATTATTTATTAAAAAAAAATGATGAAAAAGTTAAAAACCCTAATTTCTACATATTTAATTTATTAAGAAAAATATTAAAGTTTTGAAACCTAAATTAATCTAATTAATTGTTTAAAGTTTATTTACAAAAATAATAATAGTAAAATTAATATTAATAAAATAAACATTTTTTTGATTTTTCTGTATTTTATATTTATTATGAAAATTATTTTATGGAATTAAAAGAAAACAATTAAAAAACAATTAAAATAATAAAAAGGAAAAACAAATAAAAATTAAAAATTGAGCAAACCATGGGGTGTCTGGCCCAAGGGGAGGTTTTTTGAAGTATTGACTCCTGAGTACCGTGGTCTGCATTCTTTGGCCATTGGATTGAGTTTCATGCATAAGTTGTTCTACTTTGGCCATTTGGCTTTTGGCTTTTGGCCTCAACGTTCCTTAATCTTCTCAAGATGTCTGTCTCGTCACGTATTGGTGTCATGTGTAAAATGTTCTGTTTTGGCCATTTGGCTTTTGGCTTTTGGCCATTTGGCTTTTGGCCTCAACGTTACTTAATGAACCTGCATGGGATCCTGTCTAAATCTGTAACCTCATGAACACATTAAATAAAATCATAAAAATTCAAATAAAACCAACATATGAAGAAATTTAATGTTTAGGCACAATATGACATGTATGAATGATTATACCCTTTTGATCATGGAGATCAAATCAACCTTACCCTTACTGGAAAAGTAGTGACATGAATGCTTTTATGCCCTTTGGATCATGGAGATCAAGCCAGCCTTACCCTTACTGAAGAAGTAATAAGATGTTGGTTTGTAACTGAGATGGCTTGTTTGTAGTAAGAGAGGGATTTGTAATAAGGATTTCAAGGTTTTAGGGTTCTTGAAAGAATTTGATATTCTAACAGTGTTGTGGTAAGGTTTTTTTTCTCTTTTCTTTTCTCCTCCTTTTTCTCCTCTGGTTTGTGTGAAAAGAAGGTGATTATATAATGGAAATTAGGGTAAAGCAAATGGGCTTTGAATGTGCAATTGGGCCTCCAATATTCACTTGAATTCGTTACTTTCCAGGCTAAATCGCAGGGACTTAAGTGCATTTTTTGAAGTTGAAATGTGAAAACAAAATGTAGCCGACATCGAGAACTAACTCCTGTCCGAAAATCGACTCAATCGGATAAACGGTGAATTAGTTATGAATTTTTGAAGTTTCAGCTCAGACAAACTTATTTTGGGCTCCAGTGTCGACTCTGACACGTTCTTCAATAAAAAACTGGTATTGATCGGAGCATAATCCGGTCTCGACTTTTGAAGCAAAGTTGTAGGTCTATGAGTCAGTGACCTTGTGTAAAAATATGAGCCCAATCCGATAAAAATTGACCGAGTTATGAATTTTTGAAGTTTCGGCCCAGATGAAATAATATTCAGCATTCAGGATTTTCAGCGTGTCACGCACTCTGAGCAAAAAACGAAGGCCTTTTGAATACCGTTTGAACTCAATACCTTCTGTGAAAATGTAGCCAACTCAATTTGTGAAATTTTGGCGCCAGAACCAGCTCGATACGATGAAAATCGACCAAGTTATGATTTTTTGAACATGACGCAAATAAACTTCTGTCACAAATTTTCTGCACGAAAATATTTGATAAATCCACATTTTTGAAGACCTTATGATCGAAATTGGCTTCCAGCCGTGACAGATGAAAACATAGATAATGTCAAGATGGAATTTTGGCCACCGAAACGGGTTCAATACGAGCCACGATCTTCAAGTTATGAATTTTTTAGCGCGTAAAAACTGCACTTTCAGCACACTTTTTCACCATATTTCTTCAAGAAAACTCGCACATTCGGATACCTTCTTTAAAGAATTGACTCTTGAGCCGAACATGAATTTGAGAATACGTTATCAGAGATATCTTGGTGAAAGAACACCTGAATATGACGCGCCGGGTTGGACTTGTGAATTTTTCTTGAAATGTTTTGAGAAATATGGAAGGGCAAATTTTGGGGTACAACAGCTTGCTTATGTAATGTGTACTGCATTAGGTTAATAAAATTGGTCCAAATCTTGCCTTATCAATGCTTGCATATTTGATTTGATCTCCATTTACAAACTTACCAAATTTGCCTAATTCCAATCTTTTTGCACATGATTTGATTTGATACGAATTTGATGATGATAATAGCTGTAATCAAAGCCTAGAACAACCAAAAAAATCATGAGTTATCAATGCCTTGGATTTTATATGATTTTATTTGATTTAAAATGAATAAAATCAATTAAAAATCAAATTAAATAATGAAAATGAAATATGGGCACATGGTTGGAGCTAGGGCACGTGGGCAATGATGCAAACTCAAATCAAGTGGAAAAGAATGGTCCCATTTGGAAAATTTTGAAGTTTTGGGGATAGTTGACTTTTGGCAATTTTGCAAAAAAGTCCAACTTCAACAATGCATAACTTCCTCAATTTTGAAATTTTGGAGATGTTCTTGGACTTTTTAGAAATCTTGATATGTTTTCTAACCAACCATTTTGGTCTCATCTCATTTTGATATTCCATGCTCAAGTTAGAAGCTTTGGCAAAAAAGGTGTTTTTGTTGACTTTCAAAAGTGACCAATAATGTCCAAATTCATAACTTCTTGTGAGTGAATTTTTTTGATCTTGGGGTATGAAGATGGATTGTAGGAAATTGCATCCTCTTCAAAATGAGCTTTGGATGGGTCATTTATGATAAAGTATGAGAAAGTTATGCTTGGTCAAAGTTGAGTTAACTTTTCCTATAAAACCCTAATTTAGCAACTTTTGAGTCTTGATGAATTTTGAGCAATCCTTGATGAATCATGATCAACCCTTTATCAAATGATGAAATATACTTCAAAATGAGAATTTTGACAAAAAATCTTGAAGTTTGACTATTCATAGGTCACAATTGACTTTTACCCTGACATAGTCGATTTTTGGACCCTTTGAGCAATTGACTGAGCAAACTTCCTCTGCAAGGCTTGAAATTTGACATGGATGATCTTGAGATAATATTAGGACATTGGGGAGAACTTGGGGTCATTTGGACTCAAGGATATTGATGCAATGTGAAACCCTAATTTTGGGTAGACTGCCTTAGGAGATAACTTGTCTGACAAACTCTTGAGCAACCTTGAGCAACTTGGAGATCTTTCTTGCAATGTTTTGAGAAATATGGGAGGGAAAATTTTGGGGTACAACATCTGCCCCTGTTAAATCTTCTTAAACCTGAGGATGTAGATTGGCTTTCATGCCTTTCGTGATCCGAAGGTGGAAGATGATTGAACACTAGAGTGCCCAGAAATTTGCACTCGCATGAAGTGGTAATTGCTTTGTGATGTCGGGAATGGGCTTACAGATGCCATTTGGAGATTGCTGACGGGAGATGGGCTTAAAGATGCCATCTGGAGGAGTGTCGATCGTATAAGAGATTCCTTAGCGAGAGCTTGTATACCTGTTGTTGTAGAAGATTCCGCTGAGGAAGTCTGATCTTTGTTGAGGTTTAGGAACTTGCCTGCACTTCAGCTGAGAGAACATATCTTCTGAGTTTTAAGAACTTGTACGTACTTCAATTGAGGGGGGAAACATCTTCATCGAGATTTAAGAACTCGCCCGTAATTCAACTGATAAAACTCTGCTGAGATTTAGGAGCTGTCTGTAATTCAATGGAGGAACTTTGTCGAGATTTAGAACCTTATCTGTAATTCAACTGAGGATAATTTGGTTGATATTTAAGAACTGGTCAGTACTTCGACTAAGGGAAACATCTTCATCGAGATTTAAGAACTCGCTCGTAATTCAACTGAGAAAACCCTGTTGAGATTTAGGAGATGTCTGTAATTCAATGGAGGAACTTTGTCGAGATTTAGAACCTTATATGTAATTCAACTGAGGATAATTCGGTTGAGATTTAAGAACTGGTCAGTACTTCGACTGAGGGAAACATCTTCATCGAGATTTAGGACTTGTCTGTAATTCAACCGAGGATAATTCTGTTGAGATTTAAGAGCTGTCAGTAATTCGACGGAGGAACTTGTTGAGATTTAGGACCTTATCTGTAATTCAACTGAGGATAATTCTGTTGAGATTTAAGAACTGATCAGTACTTCAACTGAGGGAAACATCTTCATCGAGATTTAAGAACTCGCCCGTAATTCAACTGAGAAAACTTTGTTGAGATTTAGGAGCTCGCCTGTAATTCGACGTAGGAACTTGTCGAGATTTAGGACCTTATCTGTAATTCAACTGAGGATAATTCTGTTGAGATTTAAGAAATGGTCAGTAGTTCGACTGAGGTGAAAGTTTCATAACTGAGATTTTAACCGCATCCTTCCTGAAAAGTAAAGGTTAGCTGTATGTAATGCATGATATGTATCAAATAATGATGTTCTCAAAATAAATGAGATTGTGTTGTATGATGCGTATATGCATGTGTCATGATGTATGGAAATGTAATGTTTTAGTTGGGGAAGATAAATCCCGGATAGCTGCTGGAGAAAAGAGCTGAATTCTTCGTTTCCACTGGGGATGGCGAACGAAGATGACTGTGAGGATAAACCTACAGGAGAGGATAACTCCGTTGGGGGATAAACTGATGAGGAAACTAACTCTGTGGGGAAGATATGCTCTGCTGAGGATTCCACCGATAAATTCCGCTGGGGATGAACTACCATTACCGGTGATACTGAATCCTGTTGGGGATTGAATTCCTGTTTGTGAAAGGAAAGAACTCCACTGGAGATGATCTTTCAGTTGTGACTTCACTGGGGATAACCTTTTAGACTCTAATGGGGATAATCCTTTGAGATCTGCTGGGGACAATCTTCCAAAGTCTACTGGGGATGATTCTCCAAACTCCACTGGGGAAGCTTTTTCAGATTGCGCTGGAAAAATTCAAACTCCACCGGGGATATTTTGTACTCTGCCGGGGAATATTCTTAT
Source organism: Vicia faba (assembly GCA_948472305.1). Lineage (NCBI taxonomy): Eukaryota > Viridiplantae > Streptophyta > Magnoliopsida > Fabales > Fabaceae > Vicia > Vicia faba. Next base: position 180,606,029 of record OX451740.1, read on the forward strand.
ACTCCACTGGGGAATATTAAGACCTTTCAGTGATGATGGTAAATAAACTCTGCTTGGGGAGAATATTACTGATTCATTCACAGTTGCAAGTATCGGCTGGGAAGAGCTATCATTATTGTCTTTCTCTTACTCTGCAGGGAGTGAAAGTACCTTAGCCATATTCTTCAGCTGAATCTACCTTTGTACCTGGTGGATAGAGCAACTGTAAAGCTTGGACAAATCTTATTTGCCCGTGTTTCTGATATTACGAGTAATCTCCTTTTGCTTTGCATGAAAAAAACTTATGAGCAGCAATTAATGTCAAATGCATATATCAAAAATGAATATTGGACGTTCTTTGCAAAACAAAACAGAAAAAGGAAAAACAGTTTGAAATTTCTCTGAAAATGAATTGTATTGATTTTGAAGTTTGGCCTGTAAATAGGAGTTTTTGTACAAGAGGTTGACGTCCTAATAAGAGAACGCCGCCGAATAATAGGATTTACACAATTTGTGAAAAACTAAACAAAACAGCTATGTGAACAATCCCACTGAGTTCCAACTATGCTATTGCCTTTATGTCCTCGAGCATCTCATCACTTTGCTACTTGGTTGAAGGTAGATCAGATTGATTGGTGTCGTCCGAGCTTGATAGTTGATACTGAAGTCAGGTTGCAAGGTGATCCAATGAGACATAGTGTTACGCTTTGATCCCTAATTTTTGCCTGGACCACCTTTTCGGGTTTTCAGTCCACCGGGATACCCTTTTTTGCCCAAGCCGCCTTTTCAGTTTTTCGACTTGCCGGGTGTACAATTTTTTCATTTTCATCCCTTATTTTTTCCCGAACCCTTTTGGTTCACCGGAAAGCCCTTATTTTTGCCTAGGCCAGTCGACCTAGCGGGTCTTTGATTATGCGTAGTATCTTTTCACTATGTCTGCATTGACGGGGTGAGGAAGGTCGTCACTATCCATGGTGGTTAGAATCATAGCTCCTCCTGAGAAAATGTTCTTAACCACAAATGGCCCTTCACAAGTAGGGGTCCATTTGCCCCTGGGATCACCTTGAGGTAAGATGATGCGCTTGATCACCAGATCCCCAACTTGATACTCTCGTCGTCTAACTTTCTTGTTAAATGCCTTGATCATCCATTTTTGGTACGTCTGACCATGACAAATAGCAGTAAGTCTATTTTCGTCGATTAAGTTCAGCTGATCAAGCCGGGTCTGAATCCAGTCATCTTCGCTCAAACCTGCATCCTTCATAATCCGAAGAGAGGGTATCTGAAATTCAATGGGCAATACGGCCTCCACGCCATAAACCAAGAAATAGGGTGTTGCCCCTGTTGATGTCCGCGCTGAGGTACGGTACCCATGAAGAGCAAATGGTAACATCTTGTGCTAGTCTTTGTATGTCACCGTCATCTTCTGCACAATCTTCTTAATGTTCTTATTAGCCGCTTCAACAGCCCCATTCATCTTCGGCCGATAGGGAGAAGAGTTATGATGCTGTATCTTGAATTGCTTGCAGAGCTCGATGATCATCTTATTGTTGAGATTTGTACCATTGTTTGTAATGATCCTCTCTGGTACACCATATCGACAAATCATATTATGCCGAATGAATCGCACCACGACGTTCTTGGTTACAGTAGCAAAGGAAGCCGCTTCAACCCACTTCATAAAATAATTGATCGCTACCAGGATGAAACGATGTTCGTTGGATGCCGTAGGTATGATCTCGCCGATCATGTCAATGTCCCACATTGCAAAAGGCCACGGAGCTATCAAGACGTTCAAAGGAACTGGAGGTATGTGCACCTTATCAGCATAGACTTGGCACTTGTGACAGGTCCGAGAATGCTGATAACAGTCGGCTTCCATTATGGACCAAAAATATCCTGCCCGAAGGATTTTCTTTGCCATGGTATGTCCATTGGAATGAGTTCCGAAAGTACCTTCATGTAACTCTGCCATGATCCTTTCTGCTTCGTTCTTATCCATACAACGCAGTAAGGTCGAATCGTGGTTACGCTTGTACAGAATACCATTACTGATGAAGGACTTCGTCGCGAACCTCCTTAGAAACTTCTTATCATTAACAGATGCACCCTCGGGGTATTCCTGAGCCTCAAGATACCTCTTCACCTCATGAAACCAAGGTTTATCTGCTACCTCTTCAGTCTCAATGTCACAACAATGTGCCGGTTCATCCAACCTTTCAATGATAATGCGGGGAGCTTCATTGTCCCAATTGACTTTGAACATAGAAGACATTGTAGCCAGCGCGTCCACCAACTGATTCTCCTATCTAGGGAAGTGTTCAAAGGTTATCTCCTCGAAGTGCGGAAGCAAAGTCAACACATACTCCTTGTAAGGAATAAGATTTGGGTCTTTCATATCCCACTCGCCTTTGATCTGACTGATCACGAGAGTGGAATCTCCGAGAACACTTAGAAACTTAATCCTTAGGTTAATTGCTGCTCGAAGACCCATAATGCATGCTTCATACTCTGCCACGTTGTTGGTGCAATTGAAACATAGTCGGGCTGTAAACGGAGTATGAGAGCCTTCAGGAGATATGATCACGGAACCAATGCCATTACCCAAAGTGTTTGAAGCTCCATCAAAGTACATAGACCATCGATATCCCTCCTCAGGTCCTTCATCCGGTCCAGGTGTATCACAATCAGTTACTATCATGATATTCTCATCCGGGAACTTGAAGTTCATAGACTGGTAATCATCCACTGTCTGATGTGCCAAATGGACTGCCAACACACTTTCCTTGATTGCCTTTTGGGTCGTGTATTGGATGTCATACTCAGTCAAGATCATCTGCCATCTTGCTATTCTTCCGGATAAGGCAGGCTTCTCGAAGATGTACTTGATGGGGTCCATCTTTGATATCAATAGAGTAGTGTGAGTCAGCATATACTGTCTCAGCTGGCGAGCAACCTATGCCAAAGCGCAGCAAGTTTTCTCGAGAAACGAGTATCGGGTCTCGCAGTCGGTAAACTTTTTGCTAAGGTAATAAATAGCATGCTCTTTTCGGCCAGACTCGTCATGCTGCCCCAGCACGCACCCCATTGAATTGTCGAGTACCGTCAAGTATAAGATCAAAGGTCTCCCTTCAACTGGAGGCATCAGAATGGGTGGCTCTTGGAGATACTCTTTGATCCTTTCGAAAGCGGCCTGACATTCATCGTTCCATATTACCACTTGATCTTTCTTCAGTAGCTTGAAGATTGGTTCACAAGTAGCAGTCAGGTGTGAGATGAATCGGGCAATGTAGTTCAGACGTCCCAGAAAGCCTCTGACTTCTTTCTCTATTCGGGGAGCTGGAATTTCCTGTATAGCCTTCATCTTTGCAGGATCCACTTGAATACCTTTATCACTTACGACGAAACCCAACAGTTTACCAGATCTCACCCCGAAGGTGCACTTGTTCGGGTTTAACCTCAGCTTGTACAACTTCAACCTGTCAAATAACTTCTGAAGGTGGTCAAGATGTTCTTCTTCAGTCTGGGATCTTGCAATCATGTCATCGACATATACCTCAATCTCATGATGGATCATGTCATGGAACAAAGCAACCATGGCGCGCTGATACGTTGCCCCAACATTCTTCAATCCAAAAGGCATGACCTTGTAGCAAAAGGTACCCCGTTGAGTAACAAAGGTTGTCTTCTCCATATCTTTGGGAGCCATTTTAATATGATTATAACCGGAGAAACCATCCATAAAGGAGAAGACCTTATGCTGTACGGTGTTGTCAACCAGAACGTCGATATAAGGTAGAGGGAAATCATCCTTGGGGCTCGCCCTGTTCAGATCCCTGTAGTCAACACACATCTGAACCTTACCATCCTTCTTCGGTACTAGAACCACGTTGGCCACCCATTGTGGGTAAGAAGTAACTGCTAGAAAACTGGCGTCAAACTATTTCGTAACTTCAGCCTTGATTTTCTCAGACATCTCCTGGCGCATTCGGAAGGCTTTCTGTTTTACTGGAGGACGGTCTTCCTTGGTGGGCAAGCGGTGAACCACGATATTGGTATCCAACCCAGGAATATCTTCATAAGACCAGGCAAAGATCTCAACATAGTTACGCATCATCTGAATCAGCCGTTGCTTGACACTAGCTTCCAGATTTGCACCGATCTTAACCTCTTTCTTGTCTACCTCTGTACCCAGATTTACCGATTCCACTGGCTCTTCATGCGGCTGAATAACCTTCTCTTCCTGAAGTAACACTCTAGCAAGTTCACCAGGCACTTCGCAATCATCTTCACCTTCGTCTTCGACTAAGTTGATCGAACTTTCGAAGTCATAACTGGAAGTAGCAGAGTGTTATCAGTGGGATCCAGAGTGGATGTAGACCTGTATATGTGAGTGTGTGTAAAATAGCTGTTTTGCAATATATAATAAAAGAAAAACAAGGAGCGCAAAATTTGAAATGCAAGAAACGTCCAATGCTTTTATTAATGATATATGGAGATGACAAATATCAAGCCCTCACAAACGAGGCCACGGTGCCTCGGGTAAGACATCGGGCCGTAAAGTTTAAAAATTGTCCGTTACAAATTCAAAACAAAAGTCTCATTACTGGGTAATAAAATAAATTGGGACGAAGTCTTTTGCCGTCCAATTGCTTAGTCTGCCATCAGTCGTTGGGTAGATCCAACTGTCAAACTCAGATTCTTCAACATCGTCTTCAATGGCATTTACTCCTGAATTGCTGATAAACAGGGGAGGTCCTCCGTTCCGTGCACGCCGTACAACCCTTTGAGCTTCTGCAGTGAAACCCAAACCAAACTTGTTAGTTTTATGTGTAAAATCAGGGAGTTGGCCCCAATTTGCACACCCACCTTTCTCAACAACAGCCCGGGCATCCTTGAGGGAAGCCATCTTCATTGGAGGATTTTCAACAACAGTTTCAGTTGACGCAAGCGACTGGGGGACTTCTTCAAAATGTTGGAACAGGGTCTTAATGAACTCCCCGTCCATCTCCACATACCGGAAGGAGTTGAGGTGGCTCACCATGTACTCCTCTTCTCCTTGTACTGTCACAATTTTCCCTTTCACTGGGTACTTAGCTTCTGGTGGAGCGCTGAGGTTACTGCCCCAGCTTTGTGGATCCACGGGCGACCCAGCAAACAAGAATAAGATGTCCGAATGTCCATCACATAGAATGTAGATGCGAAAACTTGAGAACCAACCTTAATCGGAATATCCACTTCTCCGTGTACCATTCTCTTGGACCCATCAAAGGCCCTGACTACAATGTTGCTTGGTTTCAGCTCCAACCCTTCACAGTCTAACCGATCCAGAGCTTTCTTAGGTAAAACATTCAGCGATGACCCAGTATCCACCAATACGTGAGCAAGAGTAGTGCCCATGCATTCAATGGAGACATGTATGGCGTCATTGTGATTCTTCCCCATAACAGTCAAGTCGGCGTCGGAGAAACCCAACCCATTATCTGCTGTTAGGCTAGCCACGCAATCTTTAAATTGATCAGCTGATGTCTCTTGCGGCACGTGCGCAGTCTTCAGGAAAGTAATCAGAGCCTTAGCATGGGCCTCTGAACACAACAATAAGGATAACATGGAGATCTTGGATGGGGTTTGCCCCAGCTGTTCGACTACATTGTAGTCACTCTTTTTGATAATCTTCAAAATTTCCTCTATCTCTTGTCTAGAGGCTTCAACAGTAATCGTCTTTGGTGCCTCCGTCCGGGCAGGCTCATCAGTGATCTCTTTGCCCCAAGTGTCAGATGACTCGGCAACAGAGGTAAGAATTGGAACTTGAACAGGGACAGTAGCAGGTGTACTGACAGGTGTAATAACAACAGGCTTCCGGACAGTTGGTGCAGAGATCTCAGGGGAGAAAAGTCTTCCTCTGCGGGTCACTTTACTAGATCCAACAATATTGCTGACGTCAGTATCATCCTCTTCAGCATTCAAATCTTGTTTAACCCCGTGATAGTACACGTCAGCCCCGTAGTGCCAAGGGACAACTTTATTTGATGCATAGGGGATAGGCCCAGGAACAGTAATAATCAAGGGAGCGATTCTTGGAACAAATGTAATTCTAACAAGCTTTCTCGAGTAAGCCTTGGAAGAATTATCGAAAATGGTGATTATAGCAACTTCTTCAGTAAGAACCAAAGGAACAAAAGTCTTCTCAAATAGAATTTCTTTATTATCCATCAGGCGTTGGACACCTGACTTCAAAAGAGGGCAACCGGTAGGTAGGACGGAACACATACGACAACCTTTGCCACAATCCAGAAATAAACCGGCTAACAGAAGGTTCTTCTTAACAGTCATTAATGGAGTAACAATGTCTTTCACAAAAACCACAAACGAGCCTTCATCTACAGCATTCACTCCATGCTTGGGCATAGGAGCAGTTACAACATTAGGTCTTTCAGTTGCTTCGAACTCAATCTCCTTAGTATCAATCAAGTCATGTACCTTATTCTTCAAAACCCAACAATCATTCGTATCATGCCCTTGGCTATCAGAGTGAAAAGCACAGCGGGCGTTCGGATTATACATGGGTGATGTTGTATTGGGATTCTTCGGGGCCTCCTTCAGAATCACTAAGTTGGTCTTTAATAACTGCGGCAAAATTTGGGATAAAGTCATGTTGAGTTGAGTGAATTATCTTCGCGGCCTCTCAGCCCTTGGCTGATTATTGCACTGAGGAGCAACAACAGGTCTTGATATAACAACCGCATTAATAGCTTGGCGGTGTTCATGTCTATTATGGCTTTTTGAACTGTAAACAACGCTCGACTCCTTCTTAAAAGGCTTCTTCTCGGTGCTTGATGAAGCACCCTTCTGTATTTTACCGGATTTGATACCGGCCTCAATCCTTTCCCCGGTCATAATCAGCTCCTTAAATCCGGACGAAGAACTTCCAATCATATGGTTGAAATACGGACCAGACAAGGTCCCCAGGAACATATCCACTAGCTCCCTATCAGCCAAGGGAGGTTTCACTCTTCCAGCCAGGTCCCTCTACTTCTGAGCGTAGTCTTTGAAACCTTCACCCGCACCCATTGACATACCCTGGAGTTGGGTACGCGTGGGAGTGAGGTCGGCATTATATTGGTACTGCTTGTAGAAAGCAGCAACCAAGTCCTCCCAATTACGGATACTAGCTCCTTCCAGCTGGTAAAACCATTCAAGCTGAGTCCCTGAGAGACTGTCTTGAAAGAAGTGGTTCCAGAGATTCTTGTCAGCGGTGTATGGCTGAATCTTTCTAACATACGAGCGGAGGTGCAATTTTGGGCTAGAAACCCCGTCGTATTTAGCAAAGACTGGTGCTTTAAACTTGTGGGGAATCACCACCCCAGATGACAGACCCAAATCACCAAAGTCCAGACCATGCACTTTCTGAACTTCCATCGCGCTCAACCGGTCTTCAAGCTGTTTATACCTATCCTCAGCCGGAGGATACTGGTCTTCGTCAAAGTCCGTCTCGTTGTCTGAAACCACAGGGCTAGGAGCCTTCCTTTCTTCCTGATTATCTCCCCCTCCAGATGAGTGGGTCAAATCAACCTCTTCTCGCAAATTGTTTCAGAATCTGCGACCCATATTCAGTAGGACCGTCTTCTTATTCTTCTTCTTCTTCTTCTCTTTCAGGATAAGGGTCTTCAGATCTTTCTGACCCTTAGCCAAACTCATGAACAATTCCTGGAACTGGGCGTTTTGAGCTTGCAGAGCCTTGATGGCTTGTTCAGTTGATGTTTCAGAAGACATGATGCTAAAATAAACAGCGAAGGAGATGAGAAACCTGTAAAGGTACCTGTTATGAAGTGTATGGGAATGATATGCGCATGATATGATTTCAAAGACTTTAGGGATTCAAATTCGTAAACAAAAACGAAACACACTTTTATTAGATAAACTTTGAATTCAATTGTTCAACAGATGCCTTTAAGGCATTTACAAGAAAGAAAAACTGAAAAGTAAATCAAAACTAGAAATAACAAAAGACAATCAGCGCTCCCATGGTCGTTTCCCATCGGTGCGGACATAGTCGTTGAGGATCTACTCGTTCTCCAGCTGCCTTGTCAACTTCTGGATCTTCCGCTCTTGCTCATGATACTTTTCTCTGTAAGTATCCCGCTATTCCCTTAGCTGCATCCAAGACCTCTTTAATGCCCCAATATCAGTAGGCATGTATGGATGGAGGATGGTAGGAGGAACCCCTTCTTCCTCAACAACCTCAATAGTTATAGGCAAGACGGCTTCGTACGACATTCCCAGCTTTTGGGAACGAATTCGAACCCATCGGAGATATGGCTCCATCGGAAGAGAAGTCTTTGCACCTAGCTCGTGCGGATCAGACCTGTGTACCCTATCCCAAGCTCATATGAACCTGCGGCATTGCTCGTCACTATCCCCTTGGAAGTCAAAAACAATACTTGGCATTAGCAACTTATGAGGTCCTTCCCTCCTAGCTCGCCCAAACTGACGTAAGGCCAAACAAGGATAATAAGTGATCCCTCCATTGATTACTAGAAGTGGGACATTGGGGTATTCCCCACATCGATCAATAATAGCCACATCTTCCATGCTCTTGATAGTCCAGATGATGTCATTATTAGAGAGAGACATAATCCTTTAGGCCTAGCCCATGCCTTCCTTGTGAAGATGTGAACAACACAAGAAGGGGGGTTGAATTGTAAAACTTAAAATCAAATGCAGACAACACGTTATTTTTATCCTGGTTCGTTTGATCTCAAACTACTCCAGTCCACCCGTCAAGGTGATTTTTCCTCTCTCCAACGAGGTCTTAATCCACTATATTCAACTGAATACAACAACTACTTTAACAACTGTTAAAGCCTTCTTGAGTCTAACCACAGACCGGTTTATCTCAAGGAAATTCTCTTACAGATAAATGAACAAAAGTGTGTTTGATGTTTTCTAGTAAAACTATATATCACAACTGTGATAATACACAATATGAAACTTAGAATGAAACTAGACTGCTAATGCTATTGAGTAGGCGTGGTTGAAAGCTTTAGCAATTTGAGTGAGAGAGTTTTCGTATGCGTGTGTGTAGAGTATTAGCCTTTTCTTTTCTCACACAGTCTTGCTTAAATAGCCACGGAAGAGATACGTTGGTTGTCCATAAATCCATTTCAATGCTATTAACGTTCTTTCCTTTTTGAGAAGATCTTTGTCTTGGAATAAAGCCGTTGGTAATAAATCTGTCTTGAATGCTTAGTAACGTTGACACTTCAGAGTCTTCTCTGCTTATGGTAATCAGAGTGTTCTTTCCTTTACTGCTGACGCTTCTGAGTGCTGATGACTTGGTTAGGATCTTGATCAGAGTCAGAGTATTTTATGCACAGATTCTGTTCATCAGGCTTCAGCGTAGCACATGTTATTTGATCTTCTGATGCTGACATATCTTCTGATGCTGATGTTGATACTGATATTCTGATGCTGATTCCATCAGAGTTTCTGTAAATACACAACATAATTTTAAGTAGCATATATGTCTTATATAAATCTTACAATTTATTTAATCTTGTATTTTGTTATCATCAAAAATCTAACTGAGGGTTATAGAATCAAACTATGTTCTAACACCTTGTTCTTCAAAACTGATTTGGGGAGGTGAGAAATAAACCACCTCGCCAGCAATGGTGCACAACACATAAGGGTTCCCCGTTTCCGAGCAGTACGGACATAAAGAAAGTGCAGAATGTCACCCAAGAGAGTGGGTACAGGATTATCGGACATGAAAATCTTCACTGCATTCACGTCGACGAAAGAATTTGAGTTTGGAAACAGAACCAGACCATGAATAAGAAGAGCCAGAATGTCCTCGAACGCCTGAAAGTCTAAACTGTCCCAGAACTGATTAGCTTTACCAACCAAAAACTTAGTCAAGAAGCCTTTTGTTCCACTACGAGTTTCCCAATTAGACATTACCTCAGCCTTTGTCAGATGGAGGGCTGAAGCAATGTCTTCCGACCTAAGGACTTTCTCCCAACCTGTGAACGAGGTCTGCTCCAAAATGGAGATACCAAGTAGATCAGAGAACTCTTCCAAGGTAGGGACCAACTGGTAGTCCGGAAAAGTAAAGCAGTGATACAGTGGATCAAAGAACTGGATTAAGACACTCATCATCTGTTCATCCATCTTGGAGGTGACCGAACCAAGGAGGTGCCCATGTCTTCTGATAAAGGAGGAAGTATCTGAAATCTTTGCAACCAACTCCTTAAGCTGAGTGGGAATCTGGACAAAGTTGATCCGAATAGTGTTTCTACGCGTAGGTGCCATGACCTACAAAACAGAACAAAGATGAATCCCCTCTTTATTTGAAATGGGTTAGTCCAATGCAAGATGCATGCAATGTCATGATGCATGATGTCATGATAGAAACACATCACAAGTATTCACAGATAGCAAACATGGTAAGGGCAAACAAGTCACACAGATATCCCTTAGATTTCAGGCTGGTAAGGAGCTTAGGTACTACCCTCTTTCAGTTCAGTTGGTTCAAACCTGTCATAGAAATAGTAACCGGGTTCTAGAGGATCTCAATATCACTGACCACCCTCGATTGGTCATAATTCCAGTTTAGCAACCTTTTCTTGCGGCCAGAATCATCGCGAGAGTTTGGTCTCAATGAGTGTAGCATACTGCTACTGTTCTATGACCAAGTTGGTCAATTAGAGGTTCTAAGGTCAGTTGGTGCTTAATGACCCCTTAGAAGACCCATATTCTCCTCGTTGCGCTACAAGGGATATCGGTACATACTAAAGTGCCACACCAACGTAGCTACTGCTTCAACCGTATCGGTCTATGCTGTACAGTTCCCTCACAGTTTATTGCTACTTACCTAAAGGGTATCCCCCGGATCCGGGTTAGGATCTATAGTAACTCTGATTCAAGCCCACAAAGATAAATCATACAAGTCAAGCAATTGAAAACAATATGAACTATTCCCAAGGTACACCCTACTCATAAGATTCCTCAGTAGAGTCGCCAGTTCTGTGATACGGTGGGAAGAACTGATTGTTTTTGGAATGCTGGTTTGCATTTTGCGTTTGTGTTTGCAAAATGTCGCGGTAAGCAAGAGTCACCATCGACTTTTATTTTATCCAACAAGGAAAGGAAAAAAGCACAGAAAAATTCCTTTTTCGAGATATTTCTGAGTACAGGGGGTAGATTATAAAAAGGGAAGGTATTAGCACCCTTTCTATCCGTAGTTATCTACGGGCTCTTAGGTACTTGCTCATCATTTTCAAAATTGTTTTCTTTGTGCTTGTGGGTTTGAAAAAAAAAATTGTTTGAAACTTCGATTTAACTCTTGCTTCTATCCTCAAGAGTGTAATGAAGTGTTTTGAAAACTTTGTTCGAAAAGTGTAAGTGTGAAAAGTTTTGTTTTGAAAGAGCAAGTATCTAAGAGCTATCTACCTACTCAAAAAAGGAATCGTTCTATGCTAGTTTCCTTTAGACAATGCTATCCCACTATTAGTGAGTAGGTAGCACTGTCATTGGAGTTTAAGGGTCAATTCGAATTAGGGACTTACGGTCACTAAACAATGTTAGGACGCCTTAGCGGTAACCCTAATGTCTTAGATCATTTGTTTGAGGCAACAATATCCGAGGCAACCATTTCGAGGCGACTATGATCTTTTAGACAAGAGGGCGATCTCTAAAACGACCTATACTCAATGACCGTGTACAAAGGCAACCAAGTGGGGTGTACCCTAAGAGTGCGCATGTGCGAGTGTATCGTTTTTTAGTTATTTTTATCTTTATACATGTTAAGGGTGATCTAATTTGATTTTAGGTTAAAACATCCAGTCTTGTCATGCAACCCTATTATCAAACATCTAGAGGTTATAATTTGCGGAAATAAAATACGGAATTTAAATTACAAGGCGTCGGATATTTACATCGCCAAAGACAAACCCTTTTAAAAATAAAATAAAGCGGTAAAAATAATTAAATGTCCTATTTAACTATTACAATCCGGAAGCAGATACATTAATATGATAAAAATAAATAAAGCGCGCGGGAAATTAGATCGAGTGCGAATTTTAGGGTTTTGACCCTTTTGAAAGAAAATTGCTTTTTTTGTATTTTGTTGTTTTTATTTGAGAAAAGAAATTAATCCTAAATTAATTACTAGATTAATTATAAAATAAATTAATTAATGGAAAATTAATTATGACATATTTTTGGATTTTTGTTATTTTAAGAAAGAAAAATAAATTTAAATAAATTAGTAGTTAAAACCTAATTAAATCTAATCAATTTAAATTATTTACAAAAATAAGTTAGAGTTTTCTAGAATTAAAACCTAAATTAATTAGTTAGTAATTATTAATAAAAATAAAATTCTGGATTAAAAATATTATTTTGTGATTTTTGTTAAAAAATAGAATTTTGTGATTGGTTATGAAATTAAATAAAACAATTAAAGTATTTAAACAAAAAATAAATAAAAGAGAAAAGAAGAATTGGGCCTATTTTTAGGTGGTGTGGAAAGCAATTTGAAGGCCCATTATTAGATAGCCCGTTTGACTTTCTCTGATCCAGTGTGGGCGCATGGACTTAGCTCTTGGTGGACCTCTAGTCATTGGCCACCAGATCTGGCTCTTGGCCATCTGGCGCTTGGATGGATGAGGGAGCATGGTAGACTACAGATAGGCGCATGTGTGATACGGTGGGAGAACTGACTTGAGGTTTGCGTTCGTATTCGCACTTGTGCGGTTGAGCAAGAGTCGCCACCGACTTTTTATTTTATCCTAAGGAAAGGTTAAAAAGCACAGCAAAAAACCTTTTGAGATATTTCGTGGGTTCGGGGGTAGATTATGAAAAGGGAAGGTATTAGCACCCTTTTCATCCATGGTTATCCATGGGCTCTTAGTTACTTGGTTTTTTAGATCACTTGCCTTGTTTTTCGATTGCTTTGAAAATGGTGTGTGTGTGGGTGCTTTTTGAAAATGTTTTGGAAAAAGATGCCTTGTTTTAGGCAACTAATGTATTTGACTCGTGATTGAGTGTTTTACAAAAGTGTGGATCTTTTCGAAAAGATGTTTTCAAATGTTTTTGAGAGTTTGTTTGAAAGTGTTGAGGATTGTGGTTTTTGAAAAGAAGGCAAGTGTTTTTGCAAGTTTGATCTCAAGTAACTAAGAGTCTTGTCTACCCTATTGTACTCAAAGGTTTTTTGTCATGTTTTAACCCCTTTTAACAATTTCGTTCCACCATTGAAATTGGTAGACAATCTTGCGTTTAGGAAGTTTATTCGGGACGGGCGCGGGTCATCGTATGGACCATGAATGCAATGATGCCAAGTGTCTTTGGCAATTTGCTTTGAAGGGACTATGATCATTCTGTTTAGGCAACACTTTGAGACTTATGATCATTTGATTTTGTTTTGCCAAAGATACTCGACGTGCAAGCATGGCCCATTTTGGAAGGCAACGTGTGGGATTACCCTAGGGGGTGTAAGTGTGATTGTGTATTGATTACATGTATTTGTCTTGTATTAGGTTATCTAGCGTTTGATTTTATGTACATACAAACCCTAGGTCTAACCATGGTATAATTGGAAAACTGTAAATTGCGGAATGTAAAATCTACGCTATTACAAAATAGTGTCCGGGAGTGGGGGTATAAATGTACAAAAGGGGATGAGACTTATAGTATCCAATAAGTTACAACCAAATCGAATGTGCGATCAAATGTAAATATCGAATATACAAATATAAGATAAAAATGTGTGTAGGGCAATGTGAATGTATTTGCATTGGGTAAGTGTAAGTGTAAGATGTATATGAATATGTATAATTATTTACAAGCGCGATATGTGAAGTTGAAGCGTATTAGGGTTTTTGACCTAGATAGGTATTTTAAGGAATCTTTGATTTGTATATTTAATTATGTACAAAAAGAAAATGTTCAAGTTTTAATTAAGAAATGTATCTTTATTTACTTATATACAAAAAGTATTTTGATCAAATGTTTGTGAAATTTAACATTTAGAAAAAAAAAAGTATTTAAATTCTTATGTACAAATATGTATTTGTTAAGTGTTTAGGAGCTTAATTAAATTGCGAAAATGATATTTTGAGAAGAAAAAGAATATATTTCCATGTGTTATGTACAAATATATTAAAAGAAGATATTTTCAAATTTAATGATATTGTATATAAAAATAAAACGTATCTTATGTATATGTACAAATTAATGTTTTCGAAATTTATGTACAAAGATATATTTAATAAAAAAATGTTTGCAATTTTAATTATATGGTAAAAAGATATTTTGTTATAATTTAAATTAGGTGTTTTAAATAAGAAGTTTTCACATATTTAGTATTAATGTGATTTTGTAAAAAAAGTGTTTGTATGATTTTTGTGATAAAAAAATGAGTTTACATAACATAAAGAAAAGAAGTTAGTATTAATCAAGTGTTTGTATAATGTTAGTGATTTTTGGTGGGCTTTGGGGGAAATCAGAAAACGGGTCAGGCCCACGCTGGAAACAAATTCTTTAGGGTTAGGCGTTTCAATTGGGAACGAAGGTTTTAGGGTTAGCAGCGGCGCCGTTCGTATGTTCATCTTCTCCGTTCTTCTTCATCTCCCTGAATGCTGAATGTAATGCCTATTCCAAATGCCGAGCCACCCCAACGCCACCTCCGGTTCCGCTCATCTCCGTGGTTGGACCAAACCTAAACGGACAGGGTAACGATCTCACCTTCTTTATGCATTAGGGTTTTCACTCTTCTTTGCATGCTTAGTTTGACTTATAATTTCACACGTTTATTATTGTTTGTTTTTTTGAGATTGAGAAGAAGAACGAAAATCTACCTTAACCTTTTTGGGGATGGAGGAAAGGGAACCGGAACTGGGAGGCGTTGAGGAGGAGGCCCGGTGGCGAAGCTGGAAGCTAGCTTGGGAAAGTTTGGTACTTTGTCCTTTCTTCTTTAGGGATTTGATAATGACCTTTGTGCTGAAAATCTTACCTTGAAACAATTCACTTCTTTATCTTTCTTTTTCTTCTATATGTTGCCTTTGGGAATTCGTATGTTTTTGAATATGCTTCCTTGCCTATGATGAAGCTTGCTTCTGAGGCTCTCTTGATGCTTCTTTCTTCTTCTTCTCTCGTGTTGCCTATGAATATGTTAATCGCCTATGATGTTAATTTCTGAGGCTTAGTGCTGGATGTGGCCTTGAATGGTTTTGATATTTGTTGCCTGAGTTTGATGACAGGCAGGTTATTGTGAGGTTAATGCTGATGCAGGTTTTGTAGTTCAGTGTATGGTGCTGGTATGAGGTTTGAGACGTGTTTGATGGTTCAGGCAGGGATAATACAGGTTCTTTGCCTTGACCACTGATTTGAACTTCAGGCTTTCTGAGTTTGTATCAGCTTGCAGGTTTTCTATGCTTTTTGAACTTGGTTTCAGGTTTTGAACTTTGGTTTCTCAGGTTTTTAGGATGGGTTTTGAGGTACAGGCCTGGTTTAGGACATTAGCAGGTTTGAGTCTTTGTTATGAGGCCTGCTTGGATTAGGCAGGTTGATGGTTGTTCAGGTTTTGACAGCAGGTAAGCTTGCAAAAGGTTTTGTGTTGATATGGCTTTTGAATATGGTGTTTTTTTATCTGATAGTTGTTTTTAGTTTTGAAGCTTAGAGGCTTCAGTTTTGTATCTTTTTCAGTGGACAGCTTTTGAGGCATCAGCAGGTTTTTGTATATTTCTCTCTTCTATCCTCCCTCTGAACTGAGTTCCTTTCTTTGTGTTATCTTTTTCTGTCTTCTCCCTAAGCCTAAAACCTGCCTATGCTGCTTTATCTCTCTTTTTCTCTCCATAGTACAGCTTTAGAATTTAATATGATTTCATGCTGTACTTTGTTCTGAAGGGGCCCTTTGGGAAGTGATGATTAAGATATTTAGCTTGCATAACACATTACTTCTGCATCTCTTTCTCCAGTTTTGACAGTTTGTGTGCTTTGTGATATCTTTTCCAAAATCTTCTTTGACAGCTTGTGTGCTTTTGACAGCAATTGTACTTCTTGCTTTTTTTTTCTTTGATATCTTTTGAGTAGATTTTGGCATTTTGACAGTAACTTGCCTTTTGCTTTGGATAGAAAGTGGAATTGGATTTTTCAGTTTAGTTTGAATTGGAAGTTTGCAGTTTGAACTTTTAGAAATTATGCATTTTGACATTCATGAATAAAAAATGGAATTCTTCCCTCTTTGTGAACCGGGAGAAATCCCGTGATTTGCAGAGAGGGTCAACTGATCCCAATCAGTGGCCCCTAATGATGAGCAAATTTTAACTGTCCTTTTTATTCAACTGCTTTCTGACTGTTCTCCTTCTTTTTGCAGATAAAAAATGGAGCACCGGAGCGGAGTGAAGAATGAAGAATATTAGAAATAGGATAGTTTTTATTTTATGTAATATTTAAATTAATGTAAATTATTGTCTGTAATTTAAATTATAAACAACAATTTGTACAAATAATTCAAATATCAATAAAATCTAAATTATCCAATTAATTCTAATTTTCTTTATTGTTTATTTATTTATTTAAAACTCTTTGAATTAAAACAATTGAAAAATAAATTTCAATCATTCAATTTTAGAATAATAAATAACTTAAATAAAAACAATATTGATCAATTAAACCTGTCTCTTCCAATATCCAAAGCAAAGCAGTAGTCAACCAAAATAAATTGATCAAGCGCATTCCTTCTTCACTGACTTGCCATAAACACTGTGAATCCAATACTGCATACTGTATTTGACTGGCCCAAAGAAAACAACATGAATTCAAACCACTGTCTCTTTCACTGATTAAATCAAAACAATGCGAATTTAACCCCGATCTCAGAATAAACTGCAAAGTGCTGTGGAATTTAAATTCTTCTGAGAATATGCCCATAAAACCTTAACTCCTGATTAAATGCCAAATAACGCTCGCCTGATCAAAATTGAACCAAAAATCATCCAAACCCTAAGCCAACTGTATGAAACAATCCAGAGCTCTGAAAATCAGTAAAAACCCTAATTTCGCTTGACTGTCAAGAAAAGTCCGTTTGTCCGATTCTTGAGCCAGTTTGAAAAGTCAGGAAAGGCTTGAAGTTGAGATTTCTTGTGGAAAAACGCGAGGGCAAATTTTGGGGTACAACAGTTGCCCCTGTTCAATCTTCTTGGACCTGAAGAGTTAGATTGGCAAGTTTGCCTTTCGCGACTTGAAGGTAAAAGAAGATTGGACACTAAAGTGCCCAGAAAATTTGCACTCGGCGATATGATGGTGGAGGTGAATGGGCTTAAAGATGCCATTTGGTGATGGGCTTAAAGATGCCATCTGGTGCGGTAGAATTTTGTCGGGGGATGGGCTTAGAGATGCCATCTGAGAATGGGCTTACAGATGCCATTCGGCGACTGTTGGTAGGAGGATGGGCTTATAGATGCCATCTGGACATGTTGAACTATATGTCAATGGTGAGTGGACAAGTATCAGAAGGGCCTCCATGTTTTGGAACATCTCTGAATTGGGGTCCGAACAAGCAACAGATTGACGTCCACGTCTGGAGAATCTGTAAACTATTTTCAGGAGTTGGGACTGAATAAGCAATGGAGCAGCATCCGTTGTTGGGACGTGTCCGTAAACTATTTTCAAAAATTGTGAAGAGTCTGAACAAGTTGGTGGATTGACATCCATTGTAGGGAAGAATCCGTAAACTATTGTCAGAAGTCTTGAAGTTGAAGAGGAACCGGCATAGGGTTTCTGCTGATGCGTCTGAATGAATCTGGAATAAGTATCAGAATGTCGCCGTGTCCGGGTCACCTCTGAACTATTTCTGGATGAATCTCGGGAGTTGATATGTGTCTGTCGACTGATCTTCCCTGAAAAGGCAAAGGGTTAGTTGTATGCAATGTTATGATGCATGATGCAATGCGTGTGACATTAATGTTTATGATGAATGCGCGTGTAAGCTGATGAGCTAATCTTGCCAAGGATACATGAATCCGAAATGGCTGAAGATAAAAGCGTCTTGATTGCTGCCGGGGAAAATAAATCCTTGGCTGTCGCTGGGGAAGAGAATTCCTGATGACCTCTACTGGGGAGCTCCAAACTAGTAGACTCATGCTGGGGAGGCCAGATTGAGAATCTTCGGCTTGATGGGAAGTAACCCTGGCGACCTTACTGGGGAACTCAAGATTTGCCTTCCTAAAACTCTGTGGGGAGAAGGTTCAATGGTCTGGCTCCGCTGGGGATACTGAAGCTTAAACTCTGAGGGGGATTGAACTCCGGAGGATTCTTTGGCTGGGGATTTTGATGAACTCCGCTGGGGATAGGGAGAATTTTGGCGAGCGCGATCTTCCGTGGTGGTTAGCTTGAGAAGAATCTGAACAAGCGATAAGTTAACATCCGTTACTTGGAGAA
Organism: Vicia faba; assembly: GCA_948472305.1. NCBI lineage: Eukaryota > Viridiplantae > Streptophyta > Magnoliopsida > Fabales > Fabaceae > Vicia > Vicia faba. The sequence continues at coordinate 180,624,452 of OX451740.1, forward strand.
CCCGTGAACTATTTTCAGGAATCTTGAGATTGAATCAGCAATAGAGCCGCATCCGTTGTTGGGAAGCGTCTGTAAACTAATTTCAAAGGTTGCATCTGAACAAGCTGATAGATTAACATCCGTTACTTGGGACGAATCCATAAACTGTTTTCAGAAGTCTTGAGAAGAATCTGAACAAGTGATAGGTTAACATCCATTTACTTGGAGAACCCGTGAACTATTTTCAGAAATCTTAAAGTTGAATCAGCAATAGAGCCGCATCCGTTGTTGGGAAGCGTCCGTAAACTAATTTCAAAGGTTGAGAAGAGTCTGAACAAGTTGGTAGATTAACATCCGTTGTTGGGAAGAATCCGTAAACTTGTTTCAGAAGTCTTGAAGAGGAACCGGTGTAGGGCTTCCTGAAGATGAGCTTGTGTAAAAACTGCATCGGGTTTTGAACACTTTTGACATTCGAATGCCCCGAGTGGTGATGTAGATAAATTCCTGGCTTATTACAGGTGTTGATCTACCATCGGTCATTCACAGATGTTTCCTGGATTGTTACAGGTGTTGATCTGGAATTCTTCAGACATGCCCTGGCTGGATACAGGAATCGAATCTGGAAAGGTGATAGTTGATAGATATGCCCTGGCTGGATACAGGAATCGAATCTTCGAACTCTTCAGACGTGCCCTGGCTATATACAGGAGTCGAGTCTGGAAATGTAGTCAACAGATATGCCCTGGCTGGATACAGGAATCGAATCTGGAAATAGTCGTCAACAGATATGCCCTGGCTGGATACAGGAATCGAATCTTCGAACTCTTCAGACGTGCCCTGGCTAGATACAGGAATCGAGTCTGGAAATGTGGTCAACAGATATGCCCTGGCTGGATACAGGAGTCGAATCTGGAAATGTTGTCAACAGATATGCCCTGGCTGGATACAGGAGTCGAATCTGGAAATGTTGTAGTTGATTTGTTGGACACTTTTGACATTCGAATGCCCCAAGTGGTGATGAAGGAATCTTGAATCGGATTACTCTGCATATTGAGAGATTTCTTGAAATCTTGACTGGACTGCCCCAGGTTAACTGTACTTTGAAAGATCTGTTGGACCTTGACTGGACTGCCCCAGGTTAATTGTACTTTGAAAGATCTGTTGGACCTTGACTGGACTGCCCCAGGTTAATTGTACTTTGAAAGATCTGTTGGACTTTGACTGGACTTCCCCAGGTTAATTGAATTGTGACATGTCATGCCTCTTGCTGATAGGAGATTTGATGGAAGTGTTATCCTCTTGAAGTGATTTTGACTTGCTGAGAGAGTTTTCGTTCCTCCGAACAATCGCTGTATGAATTTCTTCGCTGTCAAACAAAAGGTCAAATGCAGACAGTGATATTCGGATAATGCAAAGTTTATGTTTGTCTCGAAGTTTTTTTTTTTCGTTTTGAAAAATGCGTTTTTAGCAGAAAACTTTTCGTAAGACAAGTTAACACAAGATTTAGAGCAAAGCCCTACAGGAGTCAGGATACCTTTTGTAACAGTATGCTTTCGAACTAACCCACGCTTCAATTAGGACTTTTAAAGGGTTGTAACGTGGCCTGGTTCGCGGTTTAAGAAACAAAGGATAAAGGCTCAAAGTATATTTGTACCCACCCGCTCTTCGTGATGTTCTTCAACCTAAGCTCAATTAATTGTGCGTCACACTCTGTTTTGAGTTTGGAACGACTTTTGGGTGATGGTTCACCAGTTGAATTTGGGGAGACAGTCATCATCTCCTTTTTCTTTTTCAACATTTTTCATGTTGTTGAGGATTTGGTAATGACCTCACTATTTTGATTTTGATTTGTTATCCCTAACTTTTGCCTGACTGTTACCGTTTTCGGGATTACTGTCAGCGGGATGCCCCAGCTTTCTTAAGCCTCCTTTATAGGTTTTGGCTTGGTGGGCTTTTCTCTTTTGAGAGATTGACTGTCTATGTGATAGGGAACCACCCTTGTCTTTTGATTCCAAAGGGATGCTTTCTCTTTTTTTGACGTCGTTCGTTGTATTACGAACTGAGAGTTTGCGACTTCAATGCGCATTTTCTCTTGAATTAACTGAGATACTACCCTGCCCCAGGTTTATATCAAAGGTTTTGATCGTTTAGAACAGAAAACTCCTACTTCTTTGGCTCGAAGGGGTTGACTAGGGATTAACTTCCTTATAACTCCAGTGTTTGGGAATTGAAAGAAATGCCTGTACATCATCAGCAAGGTCTGTTCAAAAGCATACTGTATAAGATCACGGTATTGTTTCGTCATCCTCCCTCTAAAGGCTTACAGCTTTTTATCAAGAGTCAAATATCATAAAGAAAAGCATAAGAGTAGTGAAACGAATGGATGAATTCAAGACAAACATATGCAATGCATTAATGAAAACAGAGTTTAACATCAACAGATAATTGTTTGACAGCAAAAGAAATTACAACTTTGAAAGTTCAGAAAGAAGCAAAAGTCTTTCAGTTTGAGCTTCGTCACTTCAGGTGGAGAACCCTTTAACGGAAGATCTTCATCTCGCCATCTGGCATGAATTCCAGCACCCCAATGTCGATCAGATCTTGAATCTTGTTCTTCAAGGCCCAACAGTCGTTGGTGCCGTGTCCCGGGCTGCAGGAGTGGTAAACACAGAATGCATCGGGATTAAAGTGAGGAGAGGAGATATTGAGCTTCTGAGGAGGGTCCTTTACAATAAGTAAGTTGACCTCCAACAGGCGCTTCAGTATGAAGAATGATGGTATTTCAGTCTCCGTGAACTGTCTTCCCGACTTTTCTTGTTTACGCCGATTGTCCCGTTGACGCTGGCGAGGTTGTTGATGGGTTTGTGACCCTGAAGCTAGCAAAGGAGCTTTCCCCTTGTCTTCTTGAGTTGATGGAGGCTGAGCGGTGACTTGCTCCTCAACCTCAGATGTTTGCCCCAGTTGGTTGTTTGGAAGCAGTTGGCGGACAAGAACTCTGAGTTCCTCTTGTCTTTGAGATAGGTCTTGGATGAGAGCCATCTGGCCCACCAACTGTCCCATCATTTGAGTCCTCAGTGTTGTCAGATCAAACTGCAGCTCCGCAATCTGATCACTCCTGGCATTGTTGGAATTCCCCAGGCCTTTGGTGAGGAGAGCTTTCATCTCTTCTTGCCCCAGAGACAAGTTCAGGAACATCTCCTGCAGCTGAGCAGTCTGGTCTTGGATGTCTTTGACAGACCGTTCTAGAGCCATCTCTTGCTGAAATAAACAGCAGGAGAGTAAGGAAACCTGAAAAAGAAAAGATTGTTAAAATGAAATGCATGATATGTGGATGCATGCTTTCAAGGATCTCTTGGGGTAAACACAAGAAAAATGTTAGAGGTTGAGCCCTGCTCTTGGATTGGAGATCTCTGCACCGGTGGACGTCCTTCCACGAGAATCAAGCTCACCATGTCGAGTGGGTCATAGCCACTGATTCAAGTTGTTGTACTTGATCTTTTGGTTGGAGAACTTTGTATCGGTGGATGTCTTTCCACGAGAATCAAGCTCACCATGTCAAGTGGGTCATAGCCACTGATTCAAGTTGTTGCACTTGAACTTTGACTGGGTTGGTTTAGAGGAGAAACCTCTTGCCCCTTGACAGACGTCTGGTTCAACGTAACCCTGCATCAACAGAACCCTCGAGATCCTTGAAATGGTTATTGAAAATGCTAAAATGCTATGGTATGATGTCATGATGTTATGTCCATGTATGCGAAAAGCAAGTAAGTGTATATACAGGCAAACAATATTCACACAAAGCAAACAAGGCCTTAGGTTTAGGCTTGCATGAGGTTCAGGTACTACCCTCTTTCAGTTTGTTGGTTAAAACCTGTCCTACCAAAAGTAACCGGGTTCTAGAGGTCCCAACGTCACTGGATTGCTTTCATTGTTCATCGTTTCGATTTAGCCACTGAACTGGCGACCAAAATATTCCAGGAAAGCAACCCTCAATTGAGTGTAGTATCGAGTATCAACCAACCTCGGACTGCACCAAAGTCAGTTATCTCACTACCCTAAAAAGGCCAAGATGGTTCAATTAAGGTTCCTAAGGTCAGTTGATGCTTCGCGACACCACGCGGCGGCCCCGTACTCTCCTTGACTGAACTCAAGGGTTACCGGTACACACCAAAGTGCCACATCAACGTAGCAGACTGCTTCAACCATGTCGGTATACCCCGCACAGTTCCCTCACAGCCTTGTTGCTACCTAAAGGGTTTCCCCAGATCCGGGTTAGGATCTATAAAACTCCGATACAAAGCCCACAAATGTAAAGCAAACAAAGCAATCAATTGAAAGTAAAGGTGATCTAAACCCTAAGGTAACCCCACTTTTAGAAAAATTCCCCAGCAGAGTCGCCAGTTCTGTGATACGATGGGAGAACTGACTTGAGGTTTGCGTTCGTATTCGCACTTGTGCGGTTGAGCAAGAGTCGCCACCGACTTTTTATTTTATCCTAAGGAAAGGTTAAAAAGCACAGCAAAAAACCTTTTGAGATATTTCGTGGGTTCGGGGGGTAGATTATGAAAAGGGAAGGTATTAGCACCCTTTTCATCCATGGTTATCCATGGGCTCTTAGTTACTTGGTTTTTTAGATCACTTGCCTTGTTTTTCGATTGCTTTGAAAATGGTGTGTGTGTGGGTGCTTTTTGAAAATGTTTTGGAAAAAGATGCCTTGTTTTAGGCAACTAATGTATTTGACTCGTGATTGAGTGTTTTACAAAAGTGTGGATCTTTTCGAAAAGATGTTTTCAAATGTTTTTGAGAGTTTGTTTGAAAGTGTTGAGGATTGTGGTTTTTGAAAAGAAGGCAAGTGTTTTTGCAAGTTTGATCTCAAGTAACTAAGAGTCTTGTCTACCCTATTGTACTCAAAGGTTTTTTGTCATGTTTTAACCCCTTTTAACAATTTCGTTCCACCATTGAAATTGGTAGACAATCTTGCGTTTAGGAAGTTTATTCGGGACGGGCGCGGGTCATCGTATGGACCATGAATGCAATGATGCCAAGTGTCTTTGGCAATTTGCTTTGAAGGGACTATGATCATTCCGTTTAGGCAACACTTTGAGACTTATGATCATTTGATTTTGTTTTGCCAAAGATACTCGACGTGCAAGCATGGCCCATTTTGGAAGGCAACATGTGGGATTACCCTAGGGGGTGTAAGTGTGATTGTGTATTGATTACATGTATTTGTCTTGTATTAGGTTATCTAGCGTTTGATTTTATGTACATACAAACCCTAGGTCTAACCATGGTATAATTGGAAAACTGTAAATTGCGGAATGTAAAATCTACGCTATTACAAAATAGTGTCCGGGAGTGGGGGTATAAATGTACAAAAGGGGATGAGACTTATAGTATCCAATAAGTTATAACCAAATCGAATGTGCGATCAAATGTAAATATCGAATATACAAATATAAGATAAAAATGTGTGTAGGGCAATGTGAATGTATTTGCATTGGGTAAGTGTAAGTGTAAGATGTATATGAATATGTATAATTATTTACAAGCGCGATATGTGAAGTTGAAGCGTATTAGGGTTTTTGACCTAGATAGGTATTTTAAGGAATCTTTGATTTGTATATTTAATTATGTACAAAAAGAAAATGTTCAAGTTTTAATTAAGAAATGTATCTTTATTTACTTATATACAAAAAGTATTTTGATCAAATGTTTGTGAAATTTAGCATTTAGAAAAAAAAAATGTATTTAAATTCTTATGTACAAATATGTATTTGTTAAGTGTTTAGGAGCTTAATTAAATTGCGAAAATGATATTTTGAGAAGAAAAAGAATATATTTCCATGTGTTATGTACAAATATATTAAAAGAAGATATTTTCAAATTTAATGATATTGTATATAAAAATAAAACGTATCTTATGTATATGTACAAATTAATGTTTTCGAAATTTATGTACAAAGATATATTTAATAAAAAAATGTTTGCAATTTTAATTATATGGTAAAAAGATATTTTGTTATAATTTAAATTAGGTGTTTTAAATAAGAAGTTTTCACATATTTAGTATTAATGTGATTTTGTAAAAAAAGTGTTTGTATGATTTTTGTGATAAAAAAATGAGTTTACATAACATAAAGAAAAGAAGTTAGTATTAATCAAGTGTTTGTATAATGTTAGTGATTTTTGGTGGGCTTTGGGGGAAATCAGAAAACGGGTCAGGCCCACGCTGGAAACAAATTCTTTAGGGTTAGGCGTTTCAATTGGGAACGAAGGTTTTAGGGTTAGCAGCGGCGCCGTTCGTATGTTCGTCTTCTCCGTTCTTCTTCATCTCCCTGAATGCTGAATGTAATGCCTATTCCAAATGCCGAGCCACCCCAACGCCACCTCCGGTTCCGCTCATCTCCGTGGTTGGACCAAACCTAAACGGACAGGGTAACGATCTCACCTTCTTTATGCATTAGGGTTTTCACTCTTCTTTGCATGCTTAGTTTGACTTATAATTTCACACGTTTATTATTGTTTGTTTTTTTTAGATTGAGAAGAAGAACGAAAAGCTACCTTAACCTTTTTGGGGACGGAGGAAAGGGAACCGGAACTGGGAGGCGTTGAGGAGGAGGCCCGGTGGCGAAGCTCGAAGCTAGCTTGGGAAAGTTTGGTACTTTGTCCTTTCTTCTTTAGGGATTTGATGATGACCTTTGTGCTGAAAATCTTACCTTGAAACAATTCACTTCTTTATCTTTCTTTTTCTTCTATATGTTGCCTTTGGGAATTCGTATGTTTTTGAATATGCTTCCTTGCCTATGATGAAGCTTGCTTCTGAGGCTCTCTTGATGCTTCTTTCTTCTTCTTCTCTCGTGTTGCCTATGAATATGTTAATCGCCTATGATGTTAATTTCTGAGGCTTAGTGCTGGATGTGGCCTTGAATGGTTTTGATATTTGTTGCCTGAGTTTGATGACAGGCAGGTTATTGTGAGGTTAATGCTGATGCAGGTTTTGTAGTTCAGTGTATGGTGCTGGTATGAGGTTTGAGACGTGTTTGATGGTTCAGGCAGGGATAATACAGGTTCTTTGCCTTGACCACTGATTTGAACTTCAGGCTTTCTGAGTTTGTATCAGCTTGCAGGTTTTCTATGCTTTTTGAACTTGGTTTCAGGTTTTGAACTTTGGTTTCTCAGGTTTTTAGGATGGGTTTTGAGGTACAGGCCTGGTTTAGGACATTAGCAGGTTTGAGTCTTTGTTATGAGGCCTGCTTGGATTAGGCAGGTTGATGGTTGTTCAGGTTTTGACAGCAGGTAAGCTTGCAAAAGGTTTTGTGTTGATATGGCTTTTGAATCTGGTGTTTTTTTATCTGATAGCTGTTTTTAGTTTTGAAGCTTAGAGGCTTCAGTTTTGTATCTTTTTCAGTGGACAGCTTTTGAGGCATCAGCAGGTTTTTGTATATTTCTCTCTTCTATCCTCCCTCTGAACTGAGTTCCTTTCTTTGTGTTATCTTTTTCTGTCTTCTCCCTAAGCCTAAAACCTGCCTATGCTGCTTTATCTCTCTTTTTCTCTCCATAGTACAGCTTTAGAATTTAATATGATTTCATGCTGTACTTTGTTCTGAAGGGGCCCTTTGGGAAGTGATGATTAAGATATTTAGCTTGCATAACACATTACTTCTGCATCTCTTTCTCCAGTTTTGACAGTTTGTGTGCTTTGTGATATCTTTTCCAAAATCTTCTTTGACAGCTTGTGTGCTTTTGACAGCAATTGTACTTCTTGCTTTTTTTTCTTTGATATCTTTTGAGTAGATTTTGGCATTTTGACAGTAACTTGCCTTTTGCTTTGGATAGAAAGTGGAATTGGATTTTTCAGTTTAGTTTGAATTGGAAGTTTGCAGTTTGAACTTTTAGAAATTATGCATTTTGACATTCATGAATAAAAAATGGAATTCTTCCCTCTTTGTGAACCGGGAGAAATCCCGTGATTTGCAGAGAGGGTCAACTGATCCCAATCAGTGGCCCCTAATGATGAGCAAATTTTAACTGTCCTTTTTATTCAACTGCTTTCTGACTGTTCTCCTTCTTTTTGCAGATAAAAAATGGAGCACCGGAGCGGAGTGAAGAATGAAGAATATTAGAAATAGGATAGTTTTTATTTTATGTAATATTTAAATTAATGTAAATTATTGTCTGTAATTTAAATTATAAACAACAATTTGTACAAATAATTCAAATATCAATAAAATCTAAATTATCCAATTAATTCTAATTTTCTTTATTGTTTATTTATTTATTTAAAACTCTTTGAATTAAAACAATTGAAAAATAAATTTCAATCATTCAATTTTAGAATAATAAATAACTTAAATAAAAACAATATTGATCAATTAAACCTGTCTCTTCCAATATCCAAAGCAAAGCAGTAGTCAACCAAAATAAATTGATCAAGCGCATTCCTTCTTCACTGACTTGCCATAAACACTGTGAATCCAATACTGCATACTGTATTTGACTGGCCCAAAGAAAACAACATGAATTCAAACCACTGTCTCTTTCACTGATTAAATCAAAACAATGCGAATTTAACCCCGATCTCAGAATAAACTGCAAAGTGCTGTGGAATTTAAATTCTTCTGAGAATATGCCCATAAAACCTTAACTCCTGATTAAATGCCAAATAACGCTCGCCTGATCAAAATTGAACCAAAAATCATCCAAACCCTAAGCCAACTGTATGAAACAATCCAGAGCTCTGAAAATCAGTAAAAACCCTAATTTCGCTTGACTGTCAAGAAAAGTCCGTTTGTCCGATTCTTGAGCCAGTTTGAAAAGTTAGGAAAGGCTTGAAGTTGAGATTTCTTGTGGAAAAACGCGAGGGCAAATTTTGGGGTACAACAGCATGTATTGGAATACCTGAAAACCAAAATTATTGAGAAAGTGGGGGACCTGGGATTCGAACCCAGGTCCTGAAGGAGAATACATCACACACTTGCCACTACGCCACATTGCCTTGTTTGTTATAATGATGCAAAAGAATAATAATATAGTAAAACAAAATCAATTCGTCAGAAAATAAAAAAAGGGCGCCAAGATTTGAAATAACCAATGGACGGAGGACACCTCATCGTCCATGTCCTCAAACCTGTAAAAAAATACCTGCGGATTTGAATCTGCGACTAAAAGCGCAGCCCTATTCTAAAATTCTCTCCAGGCCATATAAATACATTCCAATAACATGGTTCAATTCGTCATGGCCTCCTGATCAAAACCATGTTCTTCTTGAGTCTCAATTTTACCTGAAACAAAAGTCCCTAAAAACAGCAACAAAACCCTAGCCATGGCGTTTTGCAAAATAGGTCATATGAATGAAATTAAATGATGCAAAAAGTTTGAAAATGTTCTTGTGATCATGAATATGCCATTAGTTTGTTCAATAGGTGTCAGGATGATTCAAATCGAATTCAAGAACATAGATGTGTTACGTGAGACTTATAATGCGTTTGGAAGCCTGAGGATGCGTGGTTTTGATCGAGTTAGCTTATGTGAACGTCCAAGAATCGATTGGGACAAGTCTTGATCCTTGAAAACGCCTCTAACCCTGATTTTGGTCTCTCACTTTTTTGTGAATTTTGCAAAGTCAGTTCTGCCTCTTCCCACGATTTCCAACCCTTATTTTTTGTGCTTTTGCTTGCTTGTGTAATGTGTACTGCATTAGGTTAATAAAATTGGTCCAAATCTTGCCTTATCAATGCTTGCATATTTGATTTGATCTCCATTTACAAACTTGCCAAATTTGCCTAATTCCAATATTTTTGCACATGATTGGTTTGATACGAATTTGATGATGATAATAGTTGTAATCAAAGCCTAGAACAACCAAAAAAATCATGAGTTATCAATGCCTTGGATTTTATATGATTTTATTTGATTTGAAATGAATAAAATCAATTAAAAATCAAATTAAATAATAAAAATGAAATATGGGCACATGGTTGGAGCTAGGGAACGTGGGCAATGATTCAAACTCAAATCAAGTGGAAAAGAATGGGCCCATTTGGCAAAATTTGAAGTTTTGGGGATAGTTGACTTTTGCAAAAAAGTCCAACTTCAACAATGCATAACTTCTTCAATTTTCAACTTTTGGAGATGTTCTTGGACTTTTTAGAAATCTTGAGATGTCTTATAACCAACCCTTTTGGTCTCATTTCATTTTGATATTCCATTCTCAAGTTAGAAGCTTTATCAAAAAAAGTGTTTTTGTTGACTTTCAAAAGTGACATATAATGTCCAAATTCATAACTTCTTGTGAGTGCATTTTTTGATCTTGGGGTATGAAGATGGATTGTAGGTAATTTCATCCTCTTAAAAATGAGCTTTGGATGGGTCATTTCTCATAAAGTATGAGAAAGTTATGCTTGGTCAAAGTTGAGTTGACTTTTCCTACAAAACCCTAATTTAGCAACTTTTGAGTCTTGATGAATTTTGAGCAATCCTTGATGAATCATGATCAACCCTTTATCAAATGATGAAATATCCTTCAAAATGAGAATGTTGACAAAAAATCTTAAAGTTTGACTGTTCATAGGTCACAGTTGACTTTTACCCTAGCATAGTCGATTTTTGGACCCTTTGAGCAATTGACTGAGAAAACTTCCTCTGCAAGGCTTGCAATTTGACATGGATGATCTTGAGAGCGTATTAGGACATTGGGGAGCACTTGGGGTCATTTGGACTCAAGGATCTTGATGCAATGTGAAACCCTAATTTGGGGTAGACTGCCTTAGGAGATAGCTTGTCTGACCAACTCTTGAGCAACCTTGAGCAACTTGGAGATCTTTCTTGCAATGATTTTATAAATATGGGAGGGAAAATTTTAGGGTACAACAATGTTCATGTATGAAGTTTTGACCTAAAAGGTGTTTTTGTTGACTTTTCAAAATGACCTATAATGTCCAAATTCATATCTTCTTGTGAATTCATATTTTGAACTTGGGAGCTGAAGATGAATTGTAGGAAATTACATCCTCTTCAAAATGATATTTGGATGGGTCATTTTTGATAAAGTATGAGAAAGTTATGCTTGGTCAAAGTTGAGTTGACTTTTCCTGCAAAACCCTAATTTAGCAACTTTTGGGTTTTGATGAATTGTGAGCAATCCTTGAGGAATCATGATCAACCCTTGATCAAATGATTAATAATACTTCAAAATGAGGATGTTGACCAAAAATCTTGAAGTTTGACTGTATCTGGGCCACAATTGACTTTTGACCTAGCACAATCGATTTCTAGGTATTTGAGCAAATTGACTGAGCAAACTTCCTCTGCAAGGCTTGAAACTTGATATGGGTGATCTTGAGAACATATCAGGACAATGGTGAGAATTTGGGATCCTTTGGACTCAAGCATCTTGATGTAAAATGAAACCCTAATTTGAGGTAGATTGTCTTAGGAGAGAGCTTGTCTGGTCAACTATTGGACTTCCTTGAGCAATTTGAGGATCTCAATTGACATGCATTGAGAAATATGGGAGGGAAAATTTTGGGGTACAACAAGATGCCTTTAACAAATCTCTACTCAAAAATAGAGCTCATACTCTGCACTCCTTAATCAGCACACAAATCTAAGACATATTTCCTGGATAAAACATCTTAGATACACAACTCAAATGCCTCATCTTCTAGATCAGGAGAAGGTTCTGAACATATGTGATCAACAGACATTTGTTTAACACCCATAGCATCTGCTATTCCAATCCTTTATCCAAACAGGATTTTGCAAACTCTGCTGGTGAGATGTTCCAACATCTGGTAGAACATATTTCCAATAGACACACCAAGAGATCCTTTAAAACATACCGAAGGTTATTCTTTTTAGGGTTGGAAGCAAAAATAAATTGCTACTAACTTTCTTCAGATCTCTTATCAACAAACTCATTTAAAAGTTCCTTTATGAGTGGACTTGAGATGAACCTTAAGCATCTTTAGAAAGTCTAATAAGATGGTTGAACTATCCTCCAAGTATCACCACACCATGGTAAACACCTCTAGAGAAGAACAGATGGCTAGAACCTTAACACCAGAAACTCACAACACCGCCAAGAGTTTTCCATCAGATACATAAGCAGCGGACACAAACCAGAAAACTCCTCAATAACCTTCGGGCAAAACTTAATAACCCTTGCACAAACACACCACACATAGGTGCAACAGGTCAAGATTCGTATGAAAATAAATCAAACCAAAACGCACCTCACCACCAAAGCTACACACCCGACAACATCAAACAAGGCCAATACACACCCTGTCACGAACAGTCCATCCTACACTTCAAGGAACCATTCAAACAACAATATGAACTATCCAAGTTCAAACAAATTTTTAGTAACAACCTCCTTCCTTGCCTATGACCAGAAAGTATCATCCAAGGATCTCACCCAGAACAGAACAGGATGCCTCCTCTGATATCAATTAAAATTTTGGTATGTCATACTTCAGATGTCCTATGACATGTTGAGACATCTGAATCTAACTAAAATAAACATGGCAATGTATAACAATCAAAACAGTACTAAAAATCATAAACAACACACAAAAAATTTAACCCAGTTCGGTGACAATAACACCTACTCTAGGGGCATACCAAGCCAAGGATAAAGTACACTATAATAGTATCAATTTGAAGCTAAACTCCTCCATTTACAACTTCTCACTTAATCACTACCCGTGCTAACTTTCTACCTAAGACTCGTCTAGGTATGAGGTCCTCCTCAACTCCATCATCAATCACAGACAGCGATTGGACAATAACAAGAAGACACACTTCCATGACATAATAACTAGAAGACATACTTCCATGACAATACCTAACCAATACTATTGACTAAGAACAATAATTAGAGTTGCTTAAAAGCTTCCTCCAAGAACAATACTCACTCTTGCTTCACAGCTTCGAGGAGAACACATACTAACTCTCCTAGAGAGTGGCACATAGACTCAGCCTTAATAACTACATATTTTCATTCATGGCGGGTACCTTTCCTAGTTTACAATTTTTATATTTATAACCTTTTTCCCAACTGGATTTGGGCTTCAAAACCGCAACAAGGAGACTGCACAAAGTCTACAAAAACTTCTCCAAAAAAAAAGTCTTCAATCATAACTTTCCTAAAATATTTCAACATTTAGAAAACTTTAGCATCTTGAATACCAACATAAAATCTATAATTTATCAATCTTGGACGCCACATAAGATTACTAAATTTTCCTATAATAATCAGTAATTAATTCACAACAACTAAATCCAACTTATCGGCTGTAGCATACCTGATGTCCTATACTTATGGTTAGGACGCCCTACTCAACATGTTCAAACATCATGTTGAAACATCTTTCAAACTGCAAAACTGTAACAGACCTGATGTCCTGGTCTTCTGGTTAGGACATCACATTTGACATATTAAAACTGCAAGTTGAAACTTCTTGTTCAACATATTGTTGTCGAGCTAGTTTTACCAAAATGCATGCCAATCATAATTTCAGAGAAAAACAAACTTGACAAAGTTTTACTTACCCACATCTAATATTCATCAAGAGAATTCAACAAGTAAGAGTCTCCTAACTAGGGGAAAGGAGATCATGCAATACCAACTTGAAGTATGAACATACATCATCAAGTATATGACTTAAACATGAAAATGTAAGTCATTTAATCATGCACACAAGCTTGGAAAGGAGCTCATCTAAACCTGAATCAAGGCATTAAGAAATTGCATAAGTAGCAAAACTAAACTAGGTCAAAAGTTACCAACTATCAACCATTTTTGTTAGAAACAAAGAATCAATCAAGGCATGACTCAAAGAGGACAGAATAATCATGGTAAAACTATACCAAGTAGGTCAGAGGATCATGTTACATGTTAAACAAAATTTCCCTAAATATTGCAAAAACATGCACCAATTAGGTAAATAGGAAAGGCATTGAGGCTTCTAAATATACACAATTAAAGACCTCAACAATGCACCAATTAAGCATCACGAATATATCAACATTTTAGGCATCTAAATATGTCCAAGAAATTGGCTCAAGATTAGTTTAATCAAGCATTAAACACAAGGCAAAAAGTGATATCAACCATTTTGCACATGTTGGAAAGAATAAGCTCAAATTAATATCCATTAATTGAGAAAATTTAATATAAAAATACCAAAAAAATATTAAGACATTAAAATGTCTAGAAAGTATTTTTATTAATTTTATATTGGCCAGAAAAATCAAATCCCAAGATTATATTGAACATGTATCCAAATTATGTACACAAAGGGAATGGGGTTCGAAACCTACTTTCCAGAATACACTAATCCTAGTTCACAGTGCCATATTTGGGCTTAACCTGGGAGTGTATTCAGAAATTGCGTTAGGCCCATTCTCATCCACACACAATAATCCAAACAAAAATCAATATCATGATTAATTGTTCTTATCCATTCATTTCAATTTTTTATTTTTTAAATAAATAAAATAAATGATTCACAATGGCAACGTGACATGGATCAAAACTCGTGCCATGACCACTAGAAAATTAACACTTCATGGTCTAAGTTTTAAAGTTGTAATAAAAGAGACATCGGCGCCCTAGTTCTGGTCGCCCTCTCCAGTTGGCCACCACAACCAGAGTTGATGAAATCTCGTGAAACAAAAGGCAAGACCACTATTCCCTTTAATTTTCGATGTTGAGTCCAAATCTAAGGTCTAAATTGTCAAACACTCACTCAATAGCAAGATTCGAAGCATGTTCAGAAAATATTAATGAACAAGAATCACACCATACAATGCATCTACGTTATGCCACCAAACAATGCCCTCGAGGGAGGAGCCATGATTCTGACCACCATGGACGGTGACGACCTCCCTCACCCTGTTAATGCAGACATAGTGAAAAGATACTACGCATGATTAAAGACCCGCTAGGTTGACTGGCCTAGGCAAAAATAAGGGCTTCCCATTGAACCAAAAGGGTTCATGCAAAAATTAGGGATGAAAATGAAAATATATATACACCCGGCAAGTCGAAAACCTGAAAAGGCGGCTGGGCAAAAAAGGGTATCCCGGTGGACTGAAAACCCGAAAGGGCGGTCCAGGAAAAAGTTAGGGATTTAAAGCGTATCACTATGTCTCATTGGATCACCTTGCGACCAGACCTCAGTATCAACTGTCAAGCTCGAACAACACCAATCAATCTAATCAGCTTCGGACAAGCAGCAAAGTGATGAGATGCTCAAAGACATAGCGATAATAGCAGAATTGAAACTCAATGGGATTATTACACATAGATGTTTTATTTTCTTTATACACAATATTGTATAACATTCATTTTCACGATTGCATTTTCTTACTAGAGCGTCAACTTCCTTGTACAAGAACGCATGTTATAGGTTAACTTCAAGAAATTAATACAAGCCATTTTTACAAAACCATTTGTTTTTTCCTTTTCTGTTTTGTTTCGCAAAAACGTCCAATGATTTATTCTTGACATATGCATTTGAATATAATCGCTATTCATAAATATCTTCATAGGAAACTGAAAGACAATTGCTCGTAACTTAAGAAACAGGGGCAAAAACTAAAAGAAATCATGTCAAGACCGACACTTACTATGTTCATCAGGTACAGGGGCATAGACAAATTTGAAATAAAGTCATCAGTACATGCGACCCCGTGACGCCTACACTTCCCACAGAGTAGGGGCAATCAAAGCGTTGATATCAGTTTCCCAAAACAGGTGTTACTATCCCCCAACAAGGCTCCCTCAGAGAGTCGACATCTATATTCCCCAACTAATTTTTATAATCGCAAGCGATTCATAAAGTTATCTCCTAAACAGAGTTTATTTCTCTGAATACAGAAGCTCAACCCCCAACAGAGCTTATTCCTCCAGCTACGGAAGTTCATCCTCCAACAAAGCTATTCCCCCGTAGAGTTATTCTTAAGCAGAGTCTCTCCCCGGTAGAATATCCATAAACAAGGAGCAAATCCCCAACATAGTCATCTCTGATTCACCATCCCCAGCGGAAGTAGAAGAACCACTTTTTTTTATAACGGTTAAGAATTCAATTTCCAGTCCTCTCCAGCAGCAGTCAGGAATTTTTTCCCAGACTCGAGTATGTCACAATAGCATTTCATGTTCATACGTCATGACGTGCACATGCATTTTGAATACATCATAACCTCATTTAATTTGAGAACATCATCATGCAATGCATTGAATGCATCACATACAATTAATCTTGTACCTTTTCAGGAAATATAGTTATCATCAACAATTCCAACAGTTCAAGATTAAGCCCATGAAGATATACATATCATATCTGCAGACAACTAATGGAAAATCAGTTCCCGAAACCAAACGGGCCAACTAATCTACGTGATCAAATGAGGTAGCCCTACAATCCAGGCTTTCATTTCTAAGTAACCCTACAATCCAGGTTCCTTCTCATGGCCCTACTATTCAGGCTTTCATTCCGAAGTAACCCTACTATCCAGTTTCCTTCTCATAGCTCTACTATCCGGGCTTTCATTTCGAAGTAACCCTACTATCCAGGTTCCTCCTCATATCCCTACTATCTAGGCTTTCATTTTGAAGTAACCCTACTATCCAGGTTCCTTCTCATAGCCCTACCATCTAGGCTTTCATTTTGAAGTAACCCTACTATCCAGGTTCCTTCTTATAGCCCTACTATCCAGACTTTCATTCTGAAGTAACCCTACTATCCTGGTTCCTTCTCATAGCCCTACTATCCAGACTTTAATTTCGAAGTAACCCTACTATCCAGGTTCCTTCTCATAGCCTTACTATTCAGGCTTTCATTTCAAAGTAACCCTACTATCCAGGTTCCTTCTTATAGCCCTACTATCCAGGCTTTCATTCTGAAGTAAACCTACTATCCTGGTTCCTTCTCATAGCCCTACTATCCAAGCTTTCATTTTGAAGTAACCTTACTATCCAGGTTCCTTCTCATAGCCCTACTATCCAGGCTTTCATTTCGAAGTAACCCTACTATCCAGGTTCCTTCTCATAGCCCTACTATCCAGGCTTTCATTTTGAAGTAACCCTACTATCCAAATTCCTTCTCATAACCCTACTATCCAGGCTTTCATTTCTAAGTAACCCTACTATCCAGATTCCTTCTCATAGC
The DNA here is from genome assembly GCA_948472305.1 of Vicia faba. NCBI lineage: Eukaryota > Viridiplantae > Streptophyta > Magnoliopsida > Fabales > Fabaceae > Vicia > Vicia faba. The sequence goes on from OX451740.1 coordinate 180,641,611, forward strand.
CTTACTATCCAGGCTTTTATTTCGAAGTAACCCTACTATCCAGGTTCCTTCTCATAGTCCTACTATCCAGGCTTTCATTTTGAAGTAACCCTACTATCCAGGTTCCTTCTCATAGCCCTACTATCCAGGCTTTCATTTCTAAGTAACCCTACTATCCAGGTTCCTTCTCATAGCCCTATTATCCAGACTTTCATTTCGAAGTAACCCTACTATCCAGGTTCCTTCTCATAGCCCTACTATCTAAGCTTTCATTTCGAAGTAACCCTACTATCCAGGTTCCTTCTCATAGCTCTACTATCCAGGCTTTCATTTCGAAGTAACCCTACTATCCAGGTTCCTTCTCATAGCTCTACTATCCAGGCTTTCATTTCAAAGTAACCCTACTATCCAGGTTCCTTCTCTTTTATCTCCGGACAATAGTTTACAGCACTGTAAAACCTGAACCCGACCAGATACGGTTAATTTCATATTATCCAGTAGAGTAATAGACAACCGAAGCTCCTAGACTCTATTTCCCAGAACATAAGTCAACATTCCCCGACAAATTCCTCCTCAACGGCATGTACATGAATTATCGCAAAGGAATCTCTTATACAACAAATATATTTTCTGGATGGCATCTTTAATCCCATCTACGACGAATCTCCATCGCCTTCCAAATGGCATCTGTAAGCCCATTCCCTATATCACCGATCAGTATTACTTCATGCGAGTGCAAGTTTTTGGGCACTCTAATGTTCAATCATCTTCCACCTTCAGATCACGAAAGGCAAACCAACTAATCTACATACTAAGGTTTAATAAGATTGAACATGGGAAGTTGTTGTACCCTAAAATTTTCCCTCCCATTTTCACACAAAAACATACTCCTAGAGGTCCTCAATTGCTCAAGTTGACTAAGGATTGAGCAGACAAATCTTTCTCCTAAGACAATGAGCCTCAAACTAGGGTTTCACTCCTCATCAAGATGTTTGAGTTCCAAGGGTATTAAATGATTTCTATTGCCCTAATATGTCCTCAAGATCATCCATGTCAAGTTCCATGCCTTGCACAAGAAGTTTGCTCAGTCAACTGCTCAGATGCCTGAAAATCAACTATAATAGGTCAAAAGTCAACTGTAGCCCACATACAGTCAAACTTTAAGATTTTTGGTCAACATCAATATTTTGAGGTGATATCAATCATTTGATCAAGGGTTGATCATGATTCCTCAAATAATGCCCCAAATTCATCAAAACTCAAAAGTTGCTAAATTAGGGTTTCTACAGGAAAAGTCAACCAAACTTTGACCAGACATAACTTTCTCATACTTTATCAGAAATTTCTCATCCAAGGCTCATTTTGAATAGAATCCAATTCCCTACAAATCATCTTCATCCCTCAAGTTCAAAAAATTCACTCATGAAAAGATATAAATTCAGACATTATAGGTCATTTCAAAAAGTCAACAAAAACACATTTTGGGTCAAAGCTTCTTACATGAACATGGAAGATCCAATTGAGATGAAACTAAAGAGGTTTCTTAGGGGACACCCTAAGCTTTCTAAAAAGTCCAAGAACATCCTCTTAGGGTCAAAATTGAGAGAGATATGCATTGTCAAAGTTGACCATTTTTGGAAATTTGTCCAAAGTCAACAATGCTCAAAATTGCATTGTTTTTCACATGGGTCCATCTTTTCAAGATTGAATCTCAATCCTAGCATGATCCATGACCTATGGGACCCCCATGCATTATTCACTCATTTATTTAATTTATTTTGATTTTTATTCATTTAAAAATCAAACAAATTCAAATAAAATCAAATTTGTGGAATTAGATTTGTTTTACATTGAATTATAGATCTCATATGCTATCAATGATCAAACAAATCGTGCCAAGCCAAAAAACAAGAGGAAATCTCCAATTTTAGAAAGATTTGAATCAAAACTTCAAGACCATCAATATTTTGATTCTTTCCATTTTTATTGACCTAATTGTATTCACTACTTATACAGAAGCTTTGTGAACCCTAAAGAACAAGAATTCACATGCAACTTGCCTCCCTAGAGCAAGAACAAAGTTCAAATTTTTGTGAAAAAGTGCAGACCAGGTTCCTTTCTATGGGTCGTTTGAAGCCACTCCAGGGATCAAAACATATCCCTGGGCATCCTCTGAAGCGATTACAAGCATCACCAAGTCTCCACAAGCCCAGAAATGCGCTACACGAACATCACTGTTTTCCCTTCTTTCCAAAAATTGATTACGTTGATTCTTGCATCATATACATGTTTTAATTATATATCTATGATTGTTATTATATTTGCAACGTACTGGAATGCTTTGATTGAAGTTCAAGTGCAGGTATGGGCATCTGTCATGGCTAGGGTTCATAAGCTCGAATTTGGGGTTTCCTTCTCTAGGGAAAATTGGCCTAGATTATGGGTACCATAGCACTCAGAGGGTTATTTCCCATTGATCCATGCCGTTGGTTGGGATTGATATTACTTGTGTTACATTTTTAATGTTTACAGGATTGTATCACGCACAAGAACCGTCACTATAGCCTATAGTGACGAGTTCGTCCGTAGGTAAAAATGCTCTCTAAAAAACAGTTCATGGGGAAGAAGACGAATGCGTGGCAGACCCTGAATGGTCCATTTAAAAATTCGCGCGTTTTTGTAAGAAGCTAACTTTTCATTATTTGTAATATATTATTTGTATTGGTAGTAACGAATGAAGCAAATGGTTCAGTGGCAAAGGGAGGAGGTTTCAAGACGCACGTGTGTAGGAGGTCAGGGGTTCAATCCCTGCTTCCTACATAATATTTTTCCCAATGTTTCCTTGCAGATCCAATGTGTCACTGTTGGCAGAAGATTTTGATAATATTATTAGAAGCCAAGCGAATTGAACGTTTCGATCGAAATGAAACAAAGCGTCATGTTTCGAAGTAGCAGAAGCAGTGTTTCGAATAAACATATCAAAGCTTGGAGCTTCGAGTGGCAATTATGGGAACATATCTAAAGAAGTCTCGAAATAACAACAAGGTTGTGTCTGAGAAGTGCGTTCAAAACGGAGAAGTACCAAAACATTTAAAATTCAAATGGAAGCGGGACATTCGAAGTTTGAAATTTATGTGCTGGAGCATTTGGAGACACGTGTGTGATCGGTGGATCTGGAACTGACTGTTTAACGCTGGTTCGCGAAATGTCGCGGTAAGTAAGAGTCGCCACCGTCTTTTATTTTCTCCAAATGGAAAGGACAAAAGCACAGAAAAATTCCTTATAGAGATTGCTCTCGGTTCGGGAGGTAGATTATAGAAAGGGAAGGTATTAGCACCCTTTCTATCCATGGTTATCCATGGGCTCTTAGATACTTGCTCATTTGTGTTTTCAAAAAGTTTGTTTGCTTTTCAATTGTGGGTTTTAAAAAGTTTCTTTGAAAATTTCAGTTCGACTCTTGTATCGGTCCTCAAGAGTGTTTGAAAAAATTGCTTTCGAAAGCTTTTTGAAAAGGTGTCGGTGTGAAAAGTATTTTTGATTTTGTTTTGAAATTAGAGCAAGTATCTACGGGAACCTACCTACCCTAAGGAATTCGTCTGTGTAAATGTCCTTTAAAGTAGTGCCATCCCACCATTGAGAGGTAGGTAGCACCACCGTTGGAGGTGTTCGGGTCAATTCGAGGTTCGGGACATGGTGATCACCAGAGCAATGGGAAGACACCTTAGAAGCTACCCTCATGCCAGGTTCCCGGATCATGAGGACTTACTAAGACATCCTCTACTCGACGATCACCTTTCGAGGCAAGGCAACAGTGAGGCGTACCCTAAGGGTGGTGTGTGATTTGTGTGTCATGTTCAGTTATTTTGTCTTATTCATGTTATTGGTGTTCTACGCTTGTTTTTATTTAAGGCCATTCATTCTTGCATGCTTTGTTAACAGTTTAAAAAATTGCGGAAATTAAAAGTAAATCTAAAGCTATTACAAATGGCGCGGGTCCACATCGCCAAAATTAACCCGGACCCGATTTGACAGAAAAGTAAAGAAATTAAAAGTGCGAGAAGTAATTACAAGGCTTCGGGAGAGGTACATAATTATTTAAACGACATAACATAAATATGCGAAATTAAATCGAAACGAGGGCGTTGGACCCTTTTGCAAAATCAAATTAATAAGGAATTAAGATTAAGATTAAAAGAAAATGTTTTTGGTATTTTTATGTTTTTTTAAGATTTAATAGAAAAAGAATTAATTAAAACTAAAATAAAATGTTAAACCTAGTTCTAATTATTTTTTAAGTTATTAAGAAAAATATTGGAGTTTTTAAACCTAAACGAAACCCTAATTAGTTTACAATTTTTATTATGAAAATAAATAAGATAAATAGTATTATTATGAAAAAAGGAAAAAAATTAAAAAGGAATAAAAATTAATTAAACCTAATTCTATATGTTTTAGATTTTATTATGAAAAGAATTAATATTAAAACCCTAATTTAAAGTTAAATTTATTTACATGCAAATATTAAAATAAAATATTCATTATGTTTTTTTTTTTATCTTTTTCTGAGTTTTTTATGTATTTTATAATTTATGAAAAATATTAAATTGATTAAAAGAATAATTAAAAGGAAATAATAAAAAGAAATTGAGAAAATTGCAAACCAAGGGGGTGGTAGTCCCAAATCAGGAGGTATAGATCCAAGAGTTTGGGCCCAATGACCTTCAGGTACATTGACTTTTCCAGCCACTAAGTGGCACCTTTGACCAGGGTCTACCATATGCCTTGAATTTGAGACCTTTGATTGATCTCCCAGGATGCGTGGGCGATGATTTTTGAGCGTGCATGATGATCCTCAACGTAAGCGCTGCATAGGAATTGTTATTGCAAAATAATATGAGAAATTATACAGACCTGGGGCTCGAACCCAGGTCACTAGCATCACCAATCAACACCTGTGCCACTGAACCATGTCAACGCGTTTTATAAATAAATAACTAACAATCATTATAAGGATAAAACAAAGGGTTAGTGGATTAAAGCGCGAAAGTTCAAACCGACCTATCACGTTTTGACAACACATCATCTTCTTCGCGTATTTTGTTTTTTTTCTGAAACAAGAATGTAAGGCAACGGTTTTGGACGCGTTTTCTTAGGCCCTTTTCAAGAAAATAGCGACTAGCGCTCAGGTATTCATAAATTGGGCGCGATGGTCCTATCTTCTTCGTCTGAACGTGCTGAATCTAATGATGGTAGTTTGGAGCCTCAATTTTTCCTCGTTTGAAAATCCCCAAATTTACATCCTGCAAACCCTAGAAAATAAACATGGCAAAATCGCGTATACAGCATAATAATCCAATTAAGGCATATGGTTAGCTTCAAAACTTCACAAGGAACATGAATCTATGAATAAAATGCTGTAAAAATGCTTAAATCATGATGCACGATTATGAGTTTTTCTCTTTACAGTTCATGTTCGTTTTACCAATTCTTGGCGTGTTGATGGAGGTTTGTGATTGGAATGTGTTCAGGGCAACCTTGGCAAGCCAATGGGACAAGAGTTGTGCCTTGAATCCACCTAAAAAGTGCTTTTCAGATTTGAGTTCTTAGAGAAAAAATTCAAGTTTGCAATGGTGTATTCTGAGCAGCTGCGCCTCCATTTGCATTAGGGTTATGATATAGCATTTGTACTGAGTCCATTAGGTTAAAAATATTGATCAAAATCTCTTGAATTAATGGTTTTGGAAATTTGATTTCTTAAGATCTTTTTCATATCTTTTCCCATGTGTATTTGGTTCAAATCATATCCAATTGCTCCAATTCTTTCCACATTTAGCTAAGCACGAAATATTGAGTCCAAAACATGCATAAAAAGATTGGTTAGGTCAAGTTAGATATTTTTCATATATTTAAATGATTTAAATGAATTAATATAAATAATAATTCAAATAAATAAATAAAAAATGAGAAAATACTTCCCTTTGGGCCAAGTAGTCGTGCATATGTCTAGAATGATGAATCATGGAAGAAAAATGGGCCCATTAGCAATTTTAGGTCATTTGAAGTAATGTTGACTTTTCAAAATATCCAAAAATTTCCCAACTTCCACAAGGCATAACTTGCTCAATTTTTAAGCTTTTCTCATGTTCTTGGACATTTTGTAAAGGTCTTTGAGTCCTCTAACCAATGCCTTTGGTCCCATGTCATTTTGATTTACCAATCTCAAGTTATGGCCTTTGACTTAAAGTCCCTTTTTGTTGACTTTTGAAAATGACCTATAATGTTGAAATTGATAACTTTTTGTGAGAGCATTTATTGGACTTGAAGTATGAAGATGAGTTGTAGGAAATGTATTTCTCTTCAAAATTATCTTTGGATGGAATTTTTCTGATAATCCATGTGAAAGTTATGCCCTGGTCAATTTCAGTTGACTTTTTCAACTGTCCAAATAAGGAAACTTTTGCATCTTTGATGATTTCTGAGCCAAATTTTGAGAATCATGATCAAGCATTGATCAAATGATGTTTGTGGCTTCAAAATGATATGTTGACCAAAAATTTGAACTTTTGATTGTCAAATGACCATTTTGCCCCTACAGTTGACTGTAGTGCAATTAGGATTTTTGACTGTGCAATTTTGTGCTGAATGCCTTGAAACTTGATATGAGGATGCTTGACCATATTTGTAGGCATGTGAGACTTGATTGGGCCTTTGAAACCTTCAATTTCTTGATCAGAACACAAACCCTAGTTTTGACTGTATAGGAGACCTTTGCACTGTGCAACCCTTGGGGAACTTTGAAGCTTGACTTGGTATTTTTTGAAGAATTATGGGAGGGCAAATTTTGGGGTACAACAGTTGCCCCTGTTCAATCTTCTTAGACCTGAGGATGCAGATTGGCCGACATGCCTTTCGTAATCCGAGGGTAGAAGATGATTGGACACTAGAGTGCCCAGAAATTTGCGCTCACATAGTAGCAGTGATGATGGGAATGGGCTTATAGATGCCATTTAGAGGTTGCTGGATAGGATGATGGGCTTATAGATTCCATCTGGATGTTGATCGCATAAGAGATTCCTTAGCGAGAACCTGCGTACTGCAAAACAGAAAATGAGTACCTGACACGTTGCAGGAGCTGATTTTCAGATGCTTGGTACAGATGTGTCCTGACTGGTTACAGGAACTGAATCTGGAGCTTCAAAAGATGATGAATGAACCAGATATGGTTACTGCCTTAGCATGAATGGTAAGAGGACCTTGGGTGATTTTAACTTCAACAACGCTCGTTGAGAAAATCTTGGTGGGAAATACCATCTTCGCAGGATCGGGACGAGAACCATAGGCCATTATAATCTTGAAAAGGAATCACCTCACTCGCCGTCGGAGAGGGAATCATAAGAAAAGGAATTGTCACCTCACTCACCGTCGGAGAGGGAACCATAGGAATTATCACCTCACTCACCGTCGGAGAGGGAACCATAAGAGACTATCACCTCACACTCACCGTCGGAGAGGGAAACATCTTGAAAAAGGAATTACCACCTCACTCACCGCCGGAGAGGGAACCATAGGAGACTATCACCTCACACTCACCGTCGGAGAGGGAAACATCTGAAAAAGGAATTACCACCTCACACTCACCGTTGGAGAGGGAACCATGGGAGACTATCACCTCACACTCACCGTCGGAGAGGGAAACATCTGAAAAGGGATTACCACCTCACACTCACCGTCGGAGAGGGAAACATCTGGGATAACTTCTACTGAGTCTTTATCAGAAAAATCTGTTGGGAGTCGATTTAGCTGGACTAGAGAAGGCCTTGAACTATGTTTTGAGAATTTAACTGCATCTTTCCTGAAAAGTAAATGTCAGTCATATGCAATGCATGATATGGATTACGCAATGATGTTCTCAACATAAATGAGATTTGTATGATATGATGCGTCTATGCATGCTATAATGATGTATGTGATGTTTTATGAATATATGTTTTCGCCTAGGAAAGTAAATCCTTGACGGGTGCCGGGAAGCCACTCCTGAGCTGCTGTTGGAGAATAGATTTCGCTTCCGCTGGGGATGATAACTGCAAGAATGCCGGTAGGAGAAGATGACTCCGTTGCGGAATAAACTTGGCAAATGGAAGATTCTGCGGGGAGAAAAGATACTCTAGCGACCATGCTGGGAAGCAATACTCTGTGGGGAGAGAGATGCCTTGCTGAGTGTAGATAATATTTTGCTGGGGATATCCTTGTTGTTGGAAGTGTTGATGGACTTCGCCGGGGTAAGAAGACTTCGTCGACGACGCTCGTTCCGTGGCTTTTGGCTGAGGATAACCCAGTTATATCCTGTTAAGGAAATAACTCTTTAAATAAAGCTGGTCGACGCGTTCGCGCTCTGCTAGGGGATAAGCTTCCAGAATATACTGGAGATAAGCTCACTGTTTGGGGAGATTTGTTCCAACCTTCCTGGGGAACTGGACTGGACTTTCTGGGGAAGTTTTGGACTGTAATTTTGTAAGTTGAAGGAGGGAACCTATGTAGGGTTGCCTGCTGATGAGCTCATGTAAGACCGTATCTGAAATGGAGAAGGAACCTGGGTAGGGTTACTTTGATGATGAGTTCGTGTAAAACTTCGTTCTTGGAAAGGGAGAACCTGTGTAGGGTTTCTGGGTGACGAGTCCCTGTAAAACTGTATCTTGAAGAGAAGGGAACCGTTGTAGGGTTGCTTGGTGAGGTAAGTTCATGTAAAACTTCTTGATGAACCGGGGTGAGGTTATCTTGAGCTAAATCCATGTAAGACTTCTGGGGGGAACCGGGGTTAGGTTGCCGCAGGATAAGTTCGTGTAAAAACTTCTTGATGAACCGGGGTTAGGTCATCTTGAGCTAAATCCATGTAAGACTTCTGGAGGAACCGGGGTAAGGTTGCTTAGGGATAAGTTTGAGTAAAAACTTCTTGATGAACAGGGGTTAGGTCATCTTGAGATAGGTCCATGTGAGACTCTTGGAGGAACCGGGGTTAGGTTACTTGGATAAGTTTGTGTAAAAACTTCTTGATGAACCGGGGTTAGGTCATCTTGAGATAGGTCCATGTGAGACTCTTGGAGGAACCGGGGTTAGGTTACTTGGATAAGTTTGTGTAAAAACTTCTTGATGAATCGGGGTTAGGTCATCTTGAGATAGGTCCATGTGAGACTCTTGGAGGAACCGGGGTAAGGTTACTTCGGGATAAGTTCGTGTAAAACTTCTGGATGAACCGGGGTTAGGTCATCTTGAGACAAATCCATGTAAGATTTCTGGAGGAACCGGGGTAAGGTTGCTTGTGGAAAATGAGTCTGTGTATGACTTTGTCTGAAAACTGAGAAGGAACCGGTGTAGGGTTGCATGATTTTGGTTAAGTAGATGATTGTCCTGTTTGGTTTCGGATGTTAACCCACGATCTGGAATTGGTAGCGGTAGATGGTAATCATCCTTATGTTGATCTTTCCTTTGTGCTTCGGTTGACAGAGCAATTGAATCGCCTGGATAACTCATTATTGCCCCTGCTTCGGAGGTGAGGGAAGAGGATACCTGCGTGGGTGATTGACAAATCTTTGGGTAGACAAGTGATGAGATACCGGAACATAGTCGTACGCTTTAATCCCTAACTTTTGCCTGGACCGCCCTTTCGGGTTTTCAGTCCACCGGGATACCCATTTTTGCCCAAGCCGCCTTTTCAGGTTTTCGACTTGCCGGGTGTACAGATTTTTCATTTCATCCCTTCATTTTGCCCGAACCCTTTTGGTTCGACGGGAAGCCCTTATTTTTGCCTAGGTGTGTCAACCTAGCGGGTCTTTGATTTTGCGTAGTATTTTTTCGACTATGTCCACGCTCTCAGAACGTAGGGAGTTGCCCATGTTGGAAGTATTTTGCCATGCCCCAGATAATGGGCAATGCTCCTACTGTGCCCCTTGATTGGAGGTTCTTCTGTTCACAAGGTGTTCATCGTGCGAATTTCCCTGCTGTTCAAACAAATAGTCATATGCAAACAAGGTTATTTTAAGAATGCAAAAGCCTATGTCTGTCTTGAATTTTGAAAGTGCATTTTTTGTAATACAGTGCGGTGTCAACTCAAGATTTTACAGCAAACCTTCAGGAGTCAGGATACCTTCGTAACAATATGCTTTTGAACTAACCCGTGCTTCAGCTAGGACTTTTAAGGGTTATAACGTGGCCTGGTTCACGGTTTAAGAAACAAAGGGTAAAGGCTCAAATTATTTGTACCCACCCGCTCTTCGTGATGTCCTCCAAACCTAAACTCAGTTGATCATACGTTAGACCTTGTTTGAGTCTTTGCTCTGATATACCAGTGATGGTTCATATATTGACAGTTCATTTTGAATAGGCAGTCATTTCCTTTTTTGTTGAGGGTTTGTAGGACCTCTTTCTTTTTTTTTTTTGACTTCGCTGTCTCTATTTTTTGCCTGAGCTGTTTCCCTTTTTTGGAATTACAGTCAGCGAGATGCCCCAGTTTGGTAAGTCTCCTTCATTGGTTTTGACTTTTTGGGCTTTTCATTTATGATTTTTTTTTGATAATGACTGCCTGTCCTTATGATTATTCTGAACCATCACTGTCTTTCTTTTTTCGTAAGGATCTCTTTGGTGCCATTCGTTATGCACTTGGATCAATTGAGAGACTACCCTGCCCCAGGTTATGATTAAGGGTTTTGATTTTCGAAAATAAAAACTCCTACTTCTTTGGCTCAGAGGGGTTGACGAGGGATTATCATCCTTATAACTCCAGTGTTTAGGGATTGAAACAATGCCTGTACCTCATCAGCGGGGTCTGTTCAAAAGCATACTGTAATGATCGTGGTATCGTTTTCGTCATCCTCCCTCAAGAGGTTTAGAATTTTCAGTCAAGAGTTGATCGTCACAAAATATGAAAGCAGTTTTAAGTATAGTAGACATAATTAAATCAAGACAGACATGTGTAATGCATTCATGAAATAAAAGAGTTTAACATGATAATTGTTTATCTGAACAAGAAAAGAAAAATACAACTTGAATTCAAATGAACAAAAATCTCTCGATCCTAGCCATGTTTTGGCAATGGAGCAGTGATCACGTTGGGAGTCTCGGCAGGCTCGAACTCGATCTCTTTGGCATCGATCATGTTCTGAATTTTGTACTTCAGTGCCCAACAGTCCTCAGTATCGTGCCCCGGGCTATCAGAATGATAAGCACACCTTGCTTCTGGATTGTAGCTAGGAGAGGAAGTCTTAGGATTTGCAGGAGGGTTGATCACTGCAATCAGGTTCATCTTCAACATGTGCTGCAATGCTTGTGACCATGGCATGTTAATGTTGGTGAATTGCCTTTTAGGCCCGTCCGGCCTTTGCTGGTTTCCCTTTTGTGGTTGACGGCGTGGTGCAGAACCAGAGATCATGACTGCCCCTGCATGTTGATCACGGCGACTCTTTTGACTGTATGCAGCATTAGATTCCTTCTTTCCCGTGTGAGGCTTTTTATGAATATCAGAAGGTGTGGCCTCTTGAATTTTCCCACTCTTGATACCAGCTTCAATTCTTTCGCCAGTCAGGATGAGGTCGGTAAATCCAGCAGATGAGTTACCAATGAGGTGATTGAAGAATGGCCCGGATAGGGTCCCCAAGAACATATCAACGAGTTCCCGGTCAGTTAATGGAGGCTGCACCCTTCCAACAAGGTCTCTCCATTTCTGTGCATACTCTTTGAAACCTTCGCCTGCACCCATAGACATTCCCTGAAGCTGAGTGCGTGTGGGAGCGAGGTCGGCATTGTACTGGTAATGCTTGTAGAAAGCAGTGGCTAAGTCTTCCCAGGTACGGATGTTGGCTCCATTCAATTGATAAAACCACTCGAGCTGAGTCCCTGAAAGACTCTCTTGGAAGAAATGGATCCATAAGTTTTTGTCAGCTGTATAGGGTTGGATCCTCCTTGTGTAAGCCCTGAGATGCAATTTAGGACAGGATGCCCCGTCGTATTTAGCAAAGGCAGGTGCCTTAAACTTGTGCGGGATCACTACCCCAGAAGACAGACCTAGATCCTCGAAGTCCAGGCCAGGCACCTTTTGTATCTCCATAGCACTGAGCCGGTCTTCCAACTGTTTGTATCTATCCTCAGCCGGAGGGTACTGTTCGTCATTGAAATCTGTCTCATTGTCAGAGACCACTGGGCTGGGAATCCTTTCCTCTTGATGACTGCTTTTCCCCACAGATGGAGTTGTCCTCTCAGTTTGATCCTGCAGGGTATTCCTAGATCTGCGTCTAGGGCTGAACAAAACAGTCCTCTTCTTCTTCTTTTCTTTCTTCAAGAGCAAAGCCTTCAGATCTTGTTGCCCCTGGGTCAAATTCATGATCAGCCCTTGGAACTGGGCGTTCTGAGCCTGGAGGGCCTTGATAGTGTGCTCGGTTGAGGATTCAGGATTCATGACGAGACTGCTGAAATAAACAGCGAAGAAGGTAAGTAACCTGCAGAGAAAGGGTACCTGTTATGCAATGATATGTATGACATGCATGCAATGTTTTCAAGGACCTCGCGGGGTAAACAGGAAGATTGTTAGCATTTGAATTTGTGACTTGATTGAAGGAACTGCATATTTGTTGAGAGTCCTTCTTCCATGGTCAAAGGCTCACCATATCCAGTGGGTCATAGCCTCTGACTTTAGTCATCATGTCTGGTTTTGATTTCCAAACAACCTTGGTTAAGGGAACCTTCTTCAAGAGTCAGAGCTCACCATGTCAAGTGGGTCATAGCCCCTGACAACTTTGTCTAGAGGAAGATAAATCCTCTTTGCCCCTTGCTGGGATAGTTGATTCACCATGCCCTGCATCACAAGCCCTTGAGATCCTTGAAATGGGTTAAGATGTATGCAATGGTATGATGTTATGCTATGCATGGGGTAATGTAAGTAACCCTGTTATGAGTCCCAATTAAGGACTGTAAACAAAACCTGCAAGAAACTCAAGTGTCAGATAACAAGCATGCAAATAGTCAAGTTGGAAGGCACACAAGTCACACAAGAGAGCCCTTAGAGTTTAGGCCAGCATGGGGGCTGGGTATTACCCTCTTGAAGTTGGTGGGCTCAACCTGTCCTATTAGAAGTAACCAGGTTCTAAGGGTCCCAATATCACGGGATTGCTTTCATTGTTCATCGTTTCGATTTAGCCACTGAACTGGCGACCGAAATATTCCAGGAAAGCAACCCTCAATTGAGTGTAGTATCGAGTATCAACCAACCTCGGACTGCACCAAAGTCAGTTATCTCACTACCCTAAAGAGGCCAAGATAGTTCAATTAAGGTTCCTACGGTCTGTTGATGCTTCACGACACCACGCGGAGGCCCCGTACTCTCCTTGACTGAACTCAAGGGTTACCGGTACACACCAAAGTGCCACATCAACGTAGCAGACTGTTTCAACCATGTCGGTATACCCCCGCACAGTTCCCTCACAGCCTTGTTGCTACTTTCTAAGAAGGTATCCCCAGATCCGGGTTAGGATCTATAGAACTCCCAAGACAGTCCCACAATAATAAAGCAAGCAAAGAAAGCAATTGAAAACACAGTTATGAACTATCCCTAAGGTACACCTCACTTTAAAAAGAGTCCCCAGCAGAGTCGCCAGTTCTGTGATCGGTGGATCTGGAACTGACTGTTTAACGCTGGTTCTCAAAATGTCGCGGTAAGCAAGAGTCGCCACCGTCTTTTATTTTCTCCAAATGGAAAGGACAAAAGCACAGAAAAATTCCTTATAGAGATTGCTCTCGGTTCGGGAGGTAGATTATAGAAAGGGAAGGTATTAGCACCCTTTCTATCCATGGTTATCCATGGGCTCTTAGATACTTGCTCATTTGTGTTTTCAAAAAGTTTGTTTGCTTTTCAATTGTGGGTTTTAAAAAGTTTCTTTGAAAATTTCAGTTCGACTCTTGTATCGGTCCTCAAGAGTGTTTGAAAAAATTGCTTTCGAAAGCTTTTTGAAAAGGTGTCGGTGTGAAAAGTATTTTTGATTTTGTTTTGAAATTAGAGCAAGTATCTACGGGAACCTACCTACCCTAAGGAATTCGTCTGTGTAAATGTCCTTTAAAGTAGTGCCATCCCACCATTGAGAGGTAGGTAGCACCACCGTTGGAGGTGTTCGGGTCAATTCGAGGTTCGGGACATGGTGATCACCAGAGCAATGGGAAGACACCTTAGAAGCTACCCTCATGCCAGGTTCCCGGATCATGAGGACTTACTAAGACATCCTCTACTCGACGATCACCTTTCGAGGCAAGGCAACAGTGAGGCGTACCCTAAGGGTGGTGTGTGATTTGTGTGTCATGTTCAGTTATTTTGTCTTATTCATGTTATTGGTGTTCTACGCTTGTTTTTATTTAAGGCCATTCATTCTTGCATGCTTTGTTAACAGTTTAAAAAATTGCGGAAATTAAAAGTAAATCTAAAGCTATTACAAATGGCGCGGGTCCACATCGCCAAAATTAACCCGGACCCGATTTGACAGAAAAGTAAAGAAATTAAAAGTGCGAGAAGTAATTACAAGGCTTCGGGAGAGGTACATAATTATTTAAACGACATAAAATAAATATGCGAAATTAAATCGAAACGAGGGCGTTGGACCCTTTTGCAAAATTAAATTAATAAGGAATTAAGATTAAGATTAAAAGAAAATGTTTTTGGTATTTTTATGTTTTTTTAAGATTTAATAGAAAAAGAATTAATTAAAACTAAAATAAAATGTTAAACCTAGTTCTAATTATTTTTTAAGTTATTAAGAAAAATATTGGAGTTTTTTAACCTAAACGAAACCCTAATTAGTTTACAATTTTTATTATGAAAATAAATAAGATAAATAGTATTATTATGAAAAAAGGAAAAAAATTAAAAAGGAATAAAAATTAATTAAACCTAATTCTATATGTTTTAGATTTTATTATGAAAAGAATTAATATTAAAACCCTAATTTAAAGTTAAATTTATTTACATGCAAATATTAAAATAAAATATTCATTATGTTTTTTTTTAATCTTTTTCTGAGTTTTTTATGTATTTTATAATTTATGAAAAATATTAAATTGATTAAAAGAATAATTAAAAGAAAATAATAAAAAGAAATTGAGAAAATTGCAAACCAAGGGGGTGGTAGTCCCAAATCAGGAGGTATAGATCCAAGAGTTTGGGCCCAATGACCTTCAGGTCCATTGACTTTTCCAGCCACTAAGTGGCACCTTTGACCAGGGTCTACCATATGCCTTGAATCTGAGCCCTTTGATTGATCTCCCAGGACGCGTGGGCGATGATTTTTGAGCGTGCATGATGATCCTCAACGTAAGCGCTGCATAGGAATTGTTATTGCAAAATAATATGAGAAATTATACAGAGGTCACTAGCATCACCAATCAACACCTGTGCCACTGAGCCATGTCAACGCGTTTTATAAATAAATAACTAACAATCATTATAAGGATAAAACAAAGGGTTAGTGGATTAAAGCGCGAAAGTTCAAACCGGCCTATCACGTTTTGACAACACATCATCTTCTTCGCGTATTTTGTTTTTTTTCTGAAACAAGAATGTAAGGCAACGGTTTTGGACGCGTTTTCTTAGGCCCTTTTCAAGAAAATAGCGACTAGCGCTCAGGTATTCATAAATTGGGCGCGATGGTCCTATCTTCTTCGTCTGAACGTGCTGAATCTAATGATGGTAGTTTGGAGCCTCAATTTTTCCTCGTTTGAAAATCCCCAAATTTACATCCTGCAAACCCTAGAAAATAAACATGGCAAAATCGCGTATACAGCATAATAATCCAATTAAGGCATATGGTTAGCTTCAAAACTTCACAAGGAACATGAATCTATGAATAAAATGCTGTAAAAATGCTTAAATCATGATGCACGATTATGAGTTTTTCTCTTTACAGTTCATGTTCGTTTTACCAATTCTTGGCGTGTTGATGGAGGTTTGTGATTGGAATGTGTTCAGGGCAACCTTGGCAAGCCAATGGGACAAGAGTTGTGCCTTGAATCCACCTAAAAAGTGCTTTTCAGATTTGAGTTCTTAGAGAAAAAAATTCAAGTTTGCAATGGTGTATTCTGAGCAGCTGCGCCTCCATTTGCATTAGGGTTATGATATAGCATTTGTACTGAGTCCATTAGGTTAAAAATATTGATCAAAATCTCTTGAATTAATGGTTTTGGAAATTTGATTTCTTAAGATCTTTTTCATATCTTTTCCCATGTGTATTTGGTTCAAATCATATCCAATTGCTCCAATTCTTTCCACATTTAGCTAAGCACGAAATATTGAGTCCAAAACATGCATAAAAAGATTGGTTAGGTCAAGTTAGATATTTTTCATATATTTAAATGATTTAAATGAATTAATATAAATAATAATTCAAATAAATAAATAAAAAATGAGAAAATACTTCCCTTTGGGCCAAGTAGTCGTGCATATGTCTAGAATGATGAATCATGGAAGAAAAATGGGCCCATTAGCAATTTTAGGTCATTTGAAGTAATGTTGACTTTTCAAAATATCCAAAAATTTCCCAACTTCCACAAGGCATAACTTGCTCAATTTTTAAGATTTTCTCATGTTCTTGGACATTTTGGAAAGGTCTTTGAGTCCTCTAACCAATGCCTTTGGTCCCATGTCATTTTGATTTACCAATCTCAAGTTATGGCCTTTGACTTAAAGTCCCTTTTTGTTGACTTTTGAAAATGACCTATAATGTTGAAATTGATAACTTTTTGTGAGAGCATTTATTGGACTTGAAGTATGAAGATGAGTTGTAGGAAATGTATTTCTATTCAAAATGATCTTTGGATGGAATTTTTCTGATAATCCATGTGAAAGTTATGCCCTGGTCAATTTCAGTTGACTTTTTCAACTGTCCAAATAAGGAAACTTTTGCATCTTTGATGATTTCTGAGCCAAATTTTGAGAATCATGATCAAGCATTGATCAAATGATGTTTGTGGCTTCAAAATGATATGTTGACCAAAAATTTGAACTTTTGACTGTCAAATGACCATTTTGCCCCTACAGTTGACTGTAGTGCAATTAGGGTTTTTGACTGTGCAATTTTGTGCTGAATGCCTTGAAACTTGATATGAGGATGCTTGACCATATTTGTAGGCATGTGAGACTTGATTGGGCCTTTGAAACCTTCAATTTCTTGATCAGAACACAAACCCTAGTTTTGACTGTATAGGAGACCTTTGCACTGTGCAACCCTTGGGGAACTTTGAAGCTTGACTTGGTATTTTTTGAAGAATTATGGGAGGGCAAATTTTGGGGTACAACAACGTGGAAACAAGAGAGAGGCATTGTTCTGCATGTTCTGAACGTGGCATAATCCTATAGCAAGATCGTTATGGTCGAATTAGTATAAATAGAAGTCTTAGTATTAGGATTTCGTGTGTCATATCTATTGTACTAAATACTCAGTAACATTCAAACTACCACATGGCAAGGGAAACGAATGCAAGAGCAATGTACGTATGATAGCACCACATGTTTATGATTTAATGAAAACCTTTTATCATTTCCAGCACTTTCCTTTATCTTTCTGCCAAATAACCTTTACAAGTTTTCTCATTCAAAGTCTTTTTACTTCGAAATCTCTTCATTAAAGCCTTACATTTCAATGCTTTCTTTACGTTTCAAGCACTTTACATTTCAGAAAACTGTCATACTTTTCATACCTTTATCTTCAAGCTTTATCCTTCGAACGCCTATTTTTACTTAGAGTCATTTACAGATTTCTTGCATTAAACGCTTTCTTCATATTTCAAATCCTTTACGTTCCAGAACATCTTTTACATTAACTATTTTTATAATTCGAAGCCATTTACTTCCCTTTTATACAATTTTACATGTCTTTACAATTAACATTTATTCATGCGAGTTAGTTTCACGCACATACATTTTGATTACACCTTTAGACCTTTAAGAGAGAAATCGAAATAAACC
Source organism: Vicia faba (assembly GCA_948472305.1). NCBI lineage: Eukaryota > Viridiplantae > Streptophyta > Magnoliopsida > Fabales > Fabaceae > Vicia > Vicia faba. The sequence goes on from OX451740.1 coordinate 180,659,579, forward strand.
AAACACCTATACAACACTCAAATATCAACCATGAATATCTGTTCGATCACGAGAGTTACCCTAATGACCAAGGAATCCTAGGATCAATCTAGTCGATCATGTGAGTTACCAGAGAAATTGAATAACAGTCAGTAAGTTTATTCGATAGTTTGGAAGACTAGCGGTTGTTTACCAGAAATCACTGGAAACAAATTGGCACACCTGGTGGGACCAATAATTGTACATTAGAAATAAAGATTGTTGAGACATAACCGTTATAAAAACGTTAGAACCTAAGAAGTTTGATGTTTTATGAACCTAAGAAGTGGTAAAATAACCAACAACAACCAACCCTTATCCAGAAGAAAACGTTTGACCAAGATGTCTAATTCTGACAATCAACAAGGGGAACAAAATGCCCCACATACAACAGGCACTAGTGTGTCTACTTCGATGGGAACGTCTAATGTGATCCCTTCGAATGCACAGTCTGTTGCATCTTCAACCAGTAATGTAGCCACCAATGGAGTAAGTGGCATATCAACTAATAGTTCGATCTTAGGAAATACTGGAACCATTGGTTATCCTGGGGGATTCGTTCCACCATCAGGGACACAATCCCATTTCGCCACTCCACTAACTAGACCACCCGGTTTCAATGGTAATAGAACCAGAAATTCCTCTTATGGAATGCCAACTTCCTTTATGGCAGGTTTACACAATTCCACATCGAATTCATCACCTCAATTAGGGTCTGGGTCTGGGGCGAATCAGTTTATGACAAATAACCAAGGGTCAGTGGGTTATAGCACAATGCCTATTTTAACCACAGAAAACCAGTTGGCTTTTAGGCAATTAATGGATGACAGTAACCATAATATGATAGGGGTGTTAGCACAAACTATGCAGGAAATATTTGCCCCAATAGTTCAAAATGTAACTGTGACAAACAGGGAAAACGCTGACAACATGAGTCGAATAGCAGATTTCTTTGCTCCCCCAGAAAGGCGTAGGCAGAATCAGGCGGGATTTCGAGCAAACATGCCTGTTATAGAATAAATTGCTAACGACCCAATTTATAGACCACCCAGAGAAGAAGTTAACTTAGGGGCCAGGGCACCAAGGTTAGAAGCCCCAATAATCCCAGGCCCACAAAGAGAAATTATGGAACCAGGGGCACGGGTCGAAAGACTAGAAGCCCCGGAGTTTCGAGAAGAACAACCTAGGGGGGTTGTCCTGGTTGGTCGAAATCAAGATGCTGATGCTGTCGTTCATAGAATTCGAAACGATAACATCTTGGCAGAAAACAATCTAACCACCATGATAGAGAGAGTCATGGCCCAGAATGGCCTCAACACAGGAATGAGAAGGCCAAATTATGCTTCTCCTATTTTAGATTGCATAATGCATACTGAGTTACCAAGGGGATATAAAGTCCCTAAATTTACAAAGTTCGCTGGGGATACCAATGAGTCAACAGTCGAACACATAGCGAGATATCTAACGGAAGCGGGAGATATAGCCAATAATGAAGATCTCAGGATCAAATACTTCCCAAGTTCCTTGACTAAAAACGCCTTCACATGGTTTACCACTTTGCCCCCTGGGTCCATTGATACTTGGGCTCTCTTGGAGAGATTATTCCATGAACAATTTTACATGGGACAGTCGAAAATAAGCTTGAAGGAATTAGCCAGTGTCAAGAGAAAGTTCACCGAACCCATAGATGATTATCTGAATAGATTTAGGCTTTTGAAATCCAGATGTTACACAGTAGTGCCTGAACATGAGTTAGTCGAAATGGCCGCTGGTGGTTTGGATTACTCTATTCGAAAGAAACTAGACACTCAATATTTGAGGGATATGGCTCAGTTAGCCGATAGGGTTCGACAGGTCGAAAGGCTAAGGGCCGAAAAAGCCAGAGTCTTTAAGAATAGCAAGAAAGAAAGGATCTCCTATGTTGGAACTGAGGAAGCAGAAGAATATCCTGAATTCGAATTCGAAGAGGTCGAAATCGACCTCGCTGAATTAAAATAGGCTCCACCTTACTCCTGCAAATTATTGGTTCCCACAAAAGGGAAAGAGATTGTTGAAAATGAGAAAAGTGACAAATTCCCAAAGAAGGTCTATACCTTCGATGTCACTAAATATGACGAGATTTTTGATTTACTTGTCAAAGATGGCCAACTCATTGTGCCATCAAATGTCAAAATACCTCCTTTAGATCAGAGAAAGAAGAGAGGGTTTTGCAAATATCATAGTTTCCTAGGCCACAAAACCTCACAATGTTTTCTTTTCAGGGACCTAATTCAAAATGCAATCAAAGATGGCAGACTAAAGTTTGCTGATAAGGTAAAGATGAAAGTGGACGAAGATCCCTTGAACATCGCAGACACCAACTACTCCGAGCCTGCATGCATTGGAGATATTAACATGGTGGAAACTGACCAAAGCGACGCCCTAACAGGAGAGAAAGGTACTGAAACTGAAAACTGGGTGATGGTCGAAGTCGATAAGGAGGTCACTGAAGACATCCAGAAGATGCCAGAGACTTCGATTGAAGCAGCACCTATAGCTGTTGCAAAAGAAACCCAGGCTACTGAAGGCCAGGGAAATCAAAACCAAGAACTAACACAGGTCACTGAAGGCTTGAGGCTGGAGTTGGAGAAAGTCCAAATCACGAAGCCAACTTCCCCTCAGAAGGAAATATGGGACACTCTAGGGGAACCCAGTGGGAAATTTGACTATTTGGTCAAATATTCTGCCCCAGAGAGTTCGAAGGTTCAGATTGAGGATATAAAGCCCACAGGATGGGGCGATGATGAAGCTAAGGGGGAAGATGTTGAGATAAATATGGTGGATATGGAAAGGCCTCGCTCTGAGATGGAGGAAGTAGAAAAATACTTAGAAAAAGAGAAGTATAGAATGGAGGATAATCACACTGGAGATGCTAGTCTCAAGGATCACCTCATGACATGCCACAAAGGAGATTCATGCATGATATTGTGCCCTAGGTGCAGCATCCTCTGCAATCAAAGAATCGCTGCGAATTTCGAAAGGGTACAGAGGACTCGAACTGGCAACAATTGGCGCCAGGATAACCAGCTTTTCAGGTGTTATCCCAAGGCTGGAGAAAGTTTGCTGGAATTTGTGTTTCGTTGCTACAAAGGGGCAACCAAGTGCTTGATTTGCCCAAGGTGTTCTGCTGTGTATGACCAGAGCATGGCCAGAGCCTTCGAAACGATTCCCTTTGCCCCTTGCTGGAACCATCAAGAAACTGTCCAGATGGGCCCACGTTTCGACAGCAGACACAAACAACGAAGGCCTGATAGCCCTCACCCCAAGGCTGCTCGAAGAGTGACTTTCAAACTCCCTGCTGAAGTGCCAACCGACAGATGGTTGCAAGTCAGAAATGACAAAGGCAAAGATAGATGGAGAAACACCGAACGAAATGCACGCCATGCTGTGACATACAGAAGGCAATTCAACACAGCAAAAATGGAGGAGGTAAGATTAGAAAATTACAAAGGAAGGAACCCCATGTCAAGATCCCAGTGGCGCAGGCAACAAAGGATTCGAAAGGTTGAAAGGGAAGCTGTGGCAAACAAAGGGGTCACTTCAACAAAGAACCAAGGTGAATCTAGCACCAACAAACCAAAAAATCAAACTGAAGACAAACCTCCAGTTAATTGGAGGCTTTTCTATGAAGTACAACGGGATGAACCAAAGGAATACACTCCATGCCCAGAAGAGGACGAAGACATGATAACAGATAACTTCGAATCGGAGGGGGAGTCTTCATTCAACCTAAACTGTAACGTGGTATTTGTGCTTCCCTGTGAATTTGGGCAGGAAATCGAAATTGATGAATATGAGGAAGAAGATACCACAGATTTGATGAAACATAGGCCTGTGTGCTACTATGTGATGGACAATGGGGTTGTTGAGGAACAAAATGCGTTCTTCGAACGTCCAAAACCTGTTATGAAGAACCATCTCAAGCCACTTTTTATTCGGGCAAAAGTTGGTGTCCATGGTGTGAACAAGGTTCTAGTAGATGGGGGTACTGCAGTCAATTTGATACCCCATTTCATGCTAAAAAGATTAGAGATCCGCGAAGGAGACATCAAGCCCCATAATATGGTTCTGTCCAATTATGAGGGAAAAGTGGGCAAATCACTGGGAGTGGTCCAGTTGGAATTGACAATAGGCTCAAGCTGTAGGCCCACCATGTTTATGGTGATCGAAGCCAAGTCCAACTATAACTTATTACTGGGAAGGGAGTGGATCCATGGCGTGGGGGCAGTTCCTTCGTCAATGCATCAGCGACTAGTTCTGTGGAGAGATGATGGAATCGTGGAAAACATCGAAGCAGACCAGAGTTACTTTATGTCAACAGTCAATTTAGTTGACAAGAGGGATTATGATAAAAATCTGGCAAAGATTGCTCCATGTGTTCCAAATGATGAGATTAACGAAACCAGAAACGCCCACTACTACATGACCCTTCGCCATGATGGCCTTTACTGGGATAGAACAATAATCAATGAAGAAGAGGGAGTCGAAAGCACTATACAAAAACGGCCAGCAGGCTGGGACTTCGACAACCTTATCCATGACTGAGTCCACCTTTTTCGAAAGGATTTCGGCCTATATGGCTGAGAACGAATCAAAAGCGGCCTTAGAGGCTGAAATAAATAAATTAACTGTAAAGACGAATGAAGCAAGTGGGGATGGCTCGAAATGCTCACCCTTCAGAGAATTTGAGATGGATCAAAGGTTGGATGCCATCTACGATAAAGAACCCTTAGGCTTCGAAAGGGACCCCATAAACTCAGGTGCCAAAATGTTGGCACAAGATCCACTCGAAGAAGTCAACTTAGGGGATGAAAAAACGAAAAGAATAACCTACATAAGTGCAAAACTTAGCCCAGGCCTCAAGAAAGAAGTAATCGAAGTCCTCAAGAAAAACAAAGATTGCTTCGCATGGGATTATGACGAAATGCCTGGTTTAAAGAGGGAGTTGGTCGAACACAGACTGCCAATCAAAGATGGCAAGAAGCCCATCAAACAAACTCCCAGAAGATTCGCACCAGCGGTTCTCACAAAAATTAAAGCTGAGATCGAAAGGTTGTTGCGTTGCAAATTCATCAGAACAACAAGGTACGTCGAATGGTTAGCAAACATAGTACCTGTTATTAAGAAAAATGGTTCTTTAAGAATTTGCATAGATTTTAGGGATTTAAACACTGCAACCCCTAAGATGAATATTCCATGCCTGTAGCAGAAATGCAAGTAGACTCTGCTGCAGGGTTCGAATACTTGAGTATGTTAGATGGATACTCTGGGTATAATCAGATTTTCATTGCTGAAGAGGATGTTGCAAAGACAACATTTCGTTGCCCAGGAGCCTTAGGCACCTATGAATGGGTGGTGATGCCTTTTGGTTTAAAGAACGCTGGGGCAACTTATCAAAGGGCAATGAATTCAATTTTTCATGATTTCATTGAAACCTTCATGCAGGTGTATATTGATGATATAGTCATCAAATCTATATCTGCAGAAACACATTTGCATCATTTGAGCCAATCATTCGAGCGAATGAGAAAACATGGCTTAAAGATGAATCCCCTTAAATGTGCATTTTTTGTGCAGGCTGGAGATTTTCTTGGTTTTGTGGTTCACAAGAAAGGGATTGAAATCAACCAGAACAAAACTAAAGCCATAATGGAGACGAAAGCACCTACGTCAAAAAGGGAGTTGCAATCTCTGCTAGGGAAAATTAACTTCCTCAGAAGATTCATTTCGAACCTGAGTGGAAGAACCCAAGCTTTCTCTCCGTTACTTCGTCTAAAGCAAGGCCAAGCCTTCGAATGGAACGAAGCTCACCAGGAGGCATTTGACAGGATAAAAAGATACCTCTCTCAGCCTCCTATTTTGTCTCCACCTTCATGGGGGAAGCCCATGAGATTGTACATATCTGCCTCTGAAGTCAGTATAGGTAGTATGCTAGCACAAGAAGATAGTAATGGTATCGAAAGAGCCATATACTATTTAAGTAGAGTACTAAATGATGTAGAGACCAGATATAGAAATCTAGAAAAGCTATGTCTCTGTTTGTATTTCTCTTGTATGAAACTCAAGCATTATATAAAGCATGTTGATGTTTATGTTTCATCTCATTTCGATGTCATTAAACATATGCTTTCAAAACCAATAATGCATAGCAGAGTTGGTAAATGGGCTTTAGCCTTAACAGAATATTCTTTGACTTTCATGCCTTTGAAAGCTATGAAAGGTCAAGTGATTTCTGACTTCATTGTGGACCATTCTTTAGTTGAGCAGACTGTCATGAGTTACATCGAAATGCAACCATGGAAATTGTACTTTGATGGTTCAACCCACAGGAATGGAAGTGGCGTTGGAGTCCTTCTAATTTCTCCTGAAGGAATTCCAACAAAATTCAAGTATAAATTAGATGGTCCTTGTTGATCGAACAACGAAGCTGAGTATGAAGCGCTCATTGTTGGACTTGAAGCTTTGTTGGAATTGGGGGCAACCAGAGTCGAAATTAAAGGAGACTCTGAATTAGTGGTCAAACAAATTACAAAGGAATATAAGTGCATAAAGGAAAACTTAATGGTATACTTCGTCATAGTCAATAGGCTATTGAGGAAATTTGAATACATGGATATTCAACACATACCAAGAATAGAGAACCAAGAAGCAAATGACTTAGCACAGTTGGCTTCGGGTTATAAAGTTTCTACCAGGAACTTTAAGGATTTAGTTGAATTAAGGGGTAGAGTTATGGCTACTAGATTCACACCATCGGATCTGGAAAGTATGAAATTGAGATATGCTGAGAAACAGGGATTCGAAATATTAGCCATAAATACTTTGTCAGATGCAGATTGGCGAAGTCCACTGAAGAGTTATTTAGCAGACCCAACTATGAACGTGGATAGAAAGACAAAATACAGAGCATTGTCATATCTCCTCATGGGGAACGAATTGTTTAAAAAGACCCAAGAGGGTGTATTATTGAAATGCCTAGGAGAAAGTGAGGCATACCTAGCATTGTCAGAAGTCCACAATGGGGCATGTGGGGCACATCAAGCAGGCCATAAAATGAAATGGCTGTTATTTCGATACGGCTTGTATTGGCCTAGCATGCTCAAAGATTGCATAGACTTTGCTAAAGGATGTGAGGAATGTCAGAAACATGCAGGGATTCAACATGCCCCTGCAAGTGAGTTGCATTCGATCATCAAACCATGGCCATTTAAAGGATGGGCATTGGATTTGATAGGAGAAATAAATCCTGCTTCGTCCAAAGGACAGAAATACATCTTGGTAGTAATAGATTATTTTACCAAGTGGATCGAAGCTATACCACTAATAGTTGCTGATCAAGAGACTATTATTGAGTTTATACAGAAACACATTATCTATAGGTTCAGATTGCCAGAGAGCATAACCACAGACCAAGGCTCTGTGTTTACTGGTAGAAAGATGCAAGAATTTGCCCAAGAAATGGGGTTTAGATTGCTAACGTCAACGCCATATTATGCTCAAGCAAACGGTCAAGTCGAAGCAGCCAATAAAGTGATAATAGGATTAATCAAGAAGCATATTGGCAAAAAGCCAAGAAACTGGCACAAAACTTTGGACCAAATATTATGGGCCTGTAGAACATCTCCTAAGGAAGCTACTAACACTACGCCTTTCCAACTCACATTTGGTCATGATGCAGTGTTGCCAGTAGAAATTCATCTACAATCAGTTCGAATTCAGAGACAAAACGAAATCCCAGCTGCATTATATTGGGAAATGATGATGAATGAATTAGTTGAGTTGGACGAAATTAGATTACATGCATTGGAAATTTTGATAAGACAAAAAGAAAGAGTGGCCAGAACATACAACAAAAGGGTGAAGAAAAAAGTATTCATTATTAATGACTTAGTTTGGAAAGTCATATTGCCCATGGACAAGAAAAATAAAGCATTAGGTAAATGGTCACCTCATTGGGAAGGACCTTTTCAAATATTAAAAGTATTCTCAAACAATGCATACGAAATCGAAGAACTGGTGGATGATAAACGTATCCTAAAGGCTAATGGGAAATATTTAAAGAAATATAAGCCACGCCTGCAGGAGATTCGAATAGTAACAATGTAACTAAGATATTATAAAAAGGCCAAAATGGCAATATGAGATGCCAAAATGGCGTTGTTCGAATATTACATATAAGAAACCAAAATTGTAGTCAAATAAACACTGAAATTTAGAAATAAGAGTTATTTTTCAATCGGTTGAAAGTGCTTCGAAATGATTCAAGCCTCTGCTGAGCGAAACGCCTGGCTCCTTCCAAGGTTGCCACTTCTCCTTTAAGTTGTTCTGCAGTTTCCATTTCTGCAAGCCCCTGGTTGAGAAGCTCTTCGAATTGGTTACCAGCAGTATTGGTTTCGAAGGCTATTTGTTGTTCTTTAGCCTCCTTAACCTTCTGTTGAAGTTTCAGAATCTGCCTTTCCCAAAGAAGTATGGACTCAGCTCGAGCCTCATAATCAGTTTTCGCCTGCTTTAGATGCATAGCTTGATCCTCAACTTCTTGAGAGAGTTTCGAAGCTTGTTCATAAGCAGCATCCATTGCAATGCGTTTTTCTTGAACCTTCTTGGCAGCAGATTCGTCTTGGAGAAGGTAACCAGTTACGTTGTCCAGCAAAGCCTGAAGATCGAACAAGAGAGTACTAACTGGCAAGGAGCAGGTAGAAAGATTGACCTTTGTAAGCAACTCCTTCATAGTATAACAAGCAGTACTATCTTGCTTGAGCACTTCGAATATATCTACATTGAGAATTGTTTTCCTAATATTATTAAGAAGTACATTTCTTTCATCTGTGGGAAGAGGATAGCTGGTCAAACTTGTGCCAGCCCTAGCAATTGGGACGTCCCTTTGAGCCAGCTTTGCCTTCATGTACCCAATAGGGTCATTTAGTCTCAGGAGTGCAAGCTCCTCGTCAATCATTCGAGACAAAGAGGATTGAGGGAGTTCCACACGTAGGGGAGTCACGTCCATTTCAACCTCCATGGGTTCGTTGGTTGCATCACCATCCCCTTCATTCGTTTCGTGCTCATGATCTTCTTCATCATCATCCAAGTCCACAACTTCGATGCCTTCCTTTTCACTGCTATTTGCGTTGGACTCCGTCCCCGCAGTCGAACTATCATTGGCATCCTCCTCCTCAGACTCTTCGTCTGCAGATTCTTCGTCTCTTTGCCCAGAATCAGCTTTCTCTCCTTCAGTTTGAGTGTCCTTTGGGTCCTCTTGAAGAGTTTCAAGAGGGGACTTTTGAAGAGAAGCTCTTTGCAAATCCTCTGCAGATGTTTGAAGTGATATTTCATTTGTCTCTTTCAGAGGAATAGAGGTGCCTTGATCATCCTGCTGCTCAGAAGTTCCAGCCAGAACCGCCATATTGGAGGAACCTTTATTCTGTACAAGGTTGCTGGAATCTCCTTGAGGGGAGGAATTGAGTGGAGCAGCAGCTTTGGATGGTGAGTTCGAAGTAGTGAAAGTTGGATTCAAGATGTTCTGCAAGGAGCAACAGAATGTTAAAAACATGTACCAAGGTAATAAGAAGTTATTATTTTTCAAAGAGATTTAAAGTTCGATTTACCTGTGGACTCTCGGAGGAGAGATTACTAGCTATGCGTTCCAACATTACGTTGGAGGTCGAAGGTGGAATTTTGGATTTGGGTGAGGGAGCAGCATCCCTGGAATCAAATCCAGAGACACTAGTTGGAACGGTACTTTTCGAAATATCTTTCTTTTGCTTCTTCTTCGAAGCAGTTGGTAAGTTTCCTCCAGCCTTGGGGTCTTCCCCAGTGGTGCTTGATTTCCGCTTCTTGGGAGTAGTAGGAGGAAGCTTGTTGGTCTGAAAAGATTTAAACAAAGGGTTAGATGCAAACCATAAAACATGAGTGAATTCGAAACATCAAGGCTAAGTGATTACCGTTGGAGTTGGAACACTGGTTGTTGTTGGTATTATTGTTGTTGTTGTGGTTGCAGCAATAGTGGTTGTTTCGGGTGGAGTCACTTTGTCAGTAGTTTCGATGGAGGCTTGAGAGGCGCTCCCGTCTTTCGACTTCGAGGCGGCTGTCTTTATCCTGATGGCTGAAAATTGAAACAATTAAAGCAAAGGTTAAAGATATAGAAAATAAAAGACGTTTGGGATTTTCCCAAGCATTCGCACCTGTGCCTTGATCAGATTTAATTGACATGGCAGAAAGGTCGTATCGAAGGTGTCCTGGGAAATCGTGAAGCCAGTGTCGAGCCCATGTCACAGTCTCAGATGGCTTTGGTTTCCTTTGAAGATGTTTGAACATCTCTTTTCAAGTGAACCACCAAGGATATGGGGGAAACCAAGCCAGAGCCAGTTCTGAGGTAGGTAATCTAGGAAATTTAGGTGGATGCATTTCGAATGCCAACCTATACTTATCCTCAGGTGACAACCCTGAAGGAAGTTTTAACTTAGAAACTTTTTGTTTGAATTTTTCCTTCAAGGTCTCAGCCACTTGATGCACAGTGGATTCCAAGCGCGTGGGGTCATAAGTAGTTTCAAAATAATTTTGGAAAGCTTTAATCTCTTTGGCATGAGTAAACATACCTTTCTTTGCTGGTACCTGCACATCGAAGGCATCAATTAGTTTCTGTTGAATTGTAAGTGTATCGAACATATAAGTTTGATAAAACTTGGTCCACCATTCCAGAAACCCTTTAGCTGTGAGATGGGTAGGTTCGAAGGTTATCAGCTCAAACTGGGCAAAGCCTTGATATTGTTCTTGCTGTATTTTGGCTTCCCGTGCCTTGAAAGTTCGCCCAGAGGTAATGGCACTCTCAGTTTGGAATAAAGGTTCAGGAATTAGTTGGTGTGATCGGTGGATCTGGAACTGACTGTTTAACGTTGGTTCGCGAAATGTCGCGGTAAGCAAGAGTCGCCACCGTCTTTTATTTTCTCCAACATGGACAGGACAAAAGCACAGCAAAATTCCTTATGAGATTATTTCTCGATTCGGGAGGTAGAGTTATAGAAAGGGAAGGTGTTAGCACCCTTTCTATCTGTGGTTATCCACGGGCTCTTAGATACTTGCTCATTGTGTTTTCAAAAGTGTTTGCTTTTCAATTGTGAGTGAGTTTGAAAAAGTTCCGTTTAAAGATTTCAGATCGACTCTTGTATCAGTCCTCAAGAGTGTTTGAAATATTGTTTTTGAAAGCTTTTTGAAAGTGTCGGTGTGAAAAGAAGTTTTGATTTATTTTTGAATAGAGCAAGTATCTATGAGTCATCTGCCTACCCTAAGGAATTAGGTTGTGTAAATGTCCTTAAGGTAGTGCCATCCCACCATTGAGAGGTAGGTAGCACCACCGTTGGAGGTGTTCGGGTCAATTCGTTTGTAGGGACAGTGTGGTCACCAGAGCAACAGTAGGACACCTTAGAAGCTACCCTTATGCCATTGATCCTTTTTTAATTCGAGGCAACTTTTCCGAGGCAACTTGTTTTGAGGCATATGGATCAACGGACATAAGGACTTACTAAAACGCCCTATACTCGACGACCACGTTTCGAGGGCAAGGCAACAGTGAGGCGTACCCTAAGAGTGGTGTGTGAATTTGTGTGTTATTTTCATGTTATGTTTTATCTTGTACATGTATCATGGTGATCTACGCTTGTTTTTAATTTAGGCCATACATTCTTTCATGCAATTATAATTTAAAAGTGCGGAAATTTAAATGCGGAAAGTAAAATCCTACGCTATTACAAGGCGCGGGTCTATACATCGCCAAAATACAAAGACCCGTTTTTTGATAAAGATGCGGAAAGTAAAGACGGAAAGATAAACCTAATTACTATTACATCTGAGAAACAGTTACATAATGATCGAAAGAAATAATGCGTGAAAAGAATTAAAATTAGGACGTCCGATGGTTTTGACCCTTTGCATGAAATTAAATTAAATTAAAGTCCAATTAATTATTTAATTAAAGAAAAGAAAGTGTTTTAGTGTTTTTTGTATTTATGAAAAATAAAGAAAAAGAATTAAAAGGAAACCCTAAATCTAGATTATTTTAATTATGAATGAAAATATTAAAGTTAACCTAATTTACTAGTTAATTAATTTATTTACATGTTTATTTACAAAATTAATGATAAATAATAATAATAATGAGAGAAAATTATTTATTAAAAAAAAAAGAAAGATAAAAAGGTTAGAAACCCTAATTTCTACATATTTTATTTATTAAAAAAAAAGATTAAAATTAAAAACCTAATTTTACTAAATTAATTGTTAAAAGTTTATTTACAAAAAATAATAGTGAAATAATAATAATTAACAATAAACATTTTTTGATTTTTTTATATTTTTATATTTATTATGAAAATTATTCTATGGAATTAAAAGAAAACAATTAAAAAACAATTAAAAGAATAAAAAGGAAAAACAAATAAAAATTAAAAATTGAGCAAACCATGGGGTGTCTGGCCCTTTTAGGAGGTTTTTTTTAACGGTCTGCATTCTTTGGCCATTGGATTGGGTTTCATGGCCATTTGTGTTCTGGCTGTTGGCTATTTGTGTTCTGGCCTCATCATGCATAAGTTGTTCTACTTTGGCCATTTGGCTTTTGGCTTTTGGCCATTTGTGTTTTGGCCTCATCATGCATAAGTTGTTCTTTTTTGGCCATTTGGCTTTTGGCCATTTGTGTTATGGCCTCAACGTTCCTTAATGAACCTGCATGGGATCCTGTCTAAATCTGCAGTGTTGAATCTCATGAACACATTAAATAAAATCATAAAATGCAAATAAAGGCAATATATGAAGAATTTTAATGTTTAGGCATAATATGGCATGTATGAATGATTATACCCTTTTGATCATGGAGATCAAATCAATCTTACCCTTACTGAAAAATTAGTGACATGAATGCTTTTATGCCTTTTGGATCATGGAGATCAAACCAGACTTACCCTTACTGAAGAAGTAGTGAGGTGTTGGTTTGTAACTGTGATGGCTTGTTAGTAGTGAGAGAGGGATTTGTAATAAGGATTTCAAGGTTTTAGGGTTCTTGAAAGAATTTGATATTCTAACAGTGTTGTGGCAAAGTTTTTTTCTCCCTTTTTCTCCCCTCCGGTTTTTGTGAAAAGAAGGTGATTATATAATGGAAATTAGGATAAAGAAAATGGGCTTTGAATGTGCAATTGGGCCTCCAATGTTCACTTGAGTTCGTCACTTTCCAGGCTAAATCGCAGGGACTCAAGTGCAATTTTTTGAAGTTGAAATGTGAAAACAAAATGTAGCCGACATCGATAACTAACTCCTATCCGAAAATCGGCTCAATCGGATAAACGGTGAATTAGTTATGAATTTTTGAAGTTTCAGCTCAGACAAACTTATTTTGGGCTCCAGTGTCGATTCTGACACGTTCTTCAATAAAAAACTGGTATTGATCGGTGCATAATTTGGTCTCGACTTTTGAAGCAAAGTTGTAGATCTATGAGTCAGTGACCTTGTGTAAAAATATGAGTCCAATCCGATAAAAATTGACCGAGTTATGAATTTTCGAAGTTTCGGCCCAGATGAAATAATATTCAGCATTCAGGATTTTCAGCGTGTCACGAACTCTGAGCAAAAAATGAAGGCCTTTTGAATACCGTTTGAACTCAATACCTTCTGTGAAAATGTAGCCAACTCAATTTGTGAAATTTTGGCGCCAGAACCAGCTTGATACGATGAAAATTGACCAAGTTATGATTTTCTGAACATGACGCAAATAAACTTCTGTCACAAATTTTCTGTATGAAAATACTTGATAAATCCACATTTTTGAAGACCTTCTGATCGAAATTGGCTTCCAGCCGTGAGAGATGAAAACGTAGATAATGTCAAGACGGAATTTTGGCCACCGGAATGGGTTCAAAACGAGTCACGATCTTCAAGTTATGAATTTTTTAGCGCGTAAAAACTGCACTTTCAGCACACTTTATCACCATATTTCTTCAAGAAAACTCGCACATTCGGATACCTTCTTTAAAGAATTGACTCTTGAGCCGAACCTGAATTTGAGAATACGTTATCATAGATATCTTGGCGAAAGAATACCTGAATATGACGCGCCGGGTTGGACTTATGAATTTTTCTTGAAATATTTTGAGAAATATGGGAGGGCAAATTTTGGGGTACAACAGTTGCCCCTGTTCAATCTTCTTAAACCTGAGGATGTAGATTGACTTGCGTGCCTTTCGTGATCCGAAGGTGGAAGATGATTGAACACTAGAGTGCCTAGAAATTTGCACTCGCATAGTAGAGTATCAGTAACGTGATGACGGGAATGGGCTTACAGATGCCATTTGGAGAGATGACGGATAGGAGGATGGGCTTATAGATGCCATTTGGAGTTGTGACAGAGCCTTGTCGGGAATGGGCTTATAGATGCCATTTGGAGACTGTTGGTATGTGGATGGGCTTATAGATGCCATCTAGGTGTCGATCGCGTAAGAGATTCCTTAGCGAGAACTTGCGTACCTGAGAAAGAAAGATAATTACCTGGCCTGTTACTAGGGTTGATCTTCAAACTCTTTATGTAGATATGCCCTGACTGGATACAGGAATCGAATCTTTAAACTCTTCAGACGTGCCCTGGCAAGATACAGGAATCGAGTCCGGAGAATATAGTCGTCAACAGATACACCCTGGCAAGATACAGGAATCGGATCTTCGAACTCTTCAGACGTGCCCTGGCCGGATACAGGAATCGAGTCTGGTAATGTTAGTCGTCAACAGATACACCCTGGCGAGATACAGGAATCGGATCTTCAAACTCTTCAGACGTGCCCTGGCAGGATACAGGAATCGAGTCTGGAATTCAGAAAGGTTGGTGAGTTGTCTCTACTGACAGGTTATTTCCATGGACGGGTGGTCTTTAACGACGAGTGTCTATAACGACGGGTGGTCTTTAACGACGAGTGTCTATAACGACGAGTGTCTATAACGATGAGTGTCTATAACGGCGAGTGTCTATAACGACGAGTGTCTATAACGACGAGTGTCTATAACGACGAGTGTCTATGACGACGAGTGTCTATAAGGACGAGTGTCTATGACGACGAGTGTCTATGACGACGAGTGTCTATAACGACGAGTGTCTATGACGACGAGTGTCTATGACGACGAGTGTCTATGACGACGAGTGTCTATGACGACGAGTGTCTATGACGACGAGTGTCTATGACGACGAGTGTCTATGACGACGAGTGTCTATGACGACGAGTGTCTATAACGACGAGTGTCTATAACGACGAGTGTCTATAACGACGAGTGTCTATGAAGACGAGTGTCTATGACGACGAGTGTCTATGACGACGAGTGTCTATAACGACGAGTGTCTATGACGACGAGTGTCTATAATGACGAGTGTCTATGACGACGGGTGTCTATGACGACGGGTGTCTATGACGACGGGTGTCTATGATGACGAGCGTCTATGACGACGAGCGTCTATGACGACGAGTGTCTATGACGACGAGTGTCTATGACGACGAGTGTCTATAACGACGAGTGTCTATAACGACGAGTGTCTATGACGACGGGTGTCTATGACGACGGGTGTCTATAACGACGAGTGTCTATGACGACGAGTGTCTATAACGACGAGTGTCTATGACGACGAGTGTCTATGACGACGAGTGTCTATGACGACGAGTGTCTATGACGACGAGTGTCTATGACGACGAGTGTCTATAACGACGAGTGTCTATGACGACGAGTGGAGGTAATTTTAACCGGACTTGTCTTCTTTTGACTGGATTTGTCTACTTTGACATAGCTGATCATTTAACTCTATCCTTCCTGAAAGGTAAAGGTCAGTCATATGCAATGCATGGTATGGATCAAGCGGTGATATTCTTAGCATAAATGAGATTATGTGACGTGATGCATGTGTCATAGTGTATGACAATGTGATGTTTATGAATGTATTTTTGTCTAGGAAAATAAATCCTTGACGAATGCCAGGAGCTGAATCCTGGGCTGATGTTGAAGAGAGTTCTTCGTTTTCGCTGGGGATGATGGTTGCAAGAATACCGGTAGGAGAAGATGACTTCGTTGGGGAATAAACTTGGCGAATAGAATACTCTGCGGGGAATGCTCTGTGGGAAGAGATGTACTTTGCTGAGGTTTGATGATAACTCTGTTGGGGATACCATTGTTGAGCTTTGTTGGAAGATTGGATGAACTCCGCTGGGGATAGGAAGACTTCGCCGGGGACGATCTTTCCGTGGCAATTGGCTGAGGATAACCCAGTTATATCCTGGTGGGGAAATAACCTTTGAATAAAGCCGGGGGAGAGCGTTCGTACTCTGCAGGTGATAAGCTTCCAGAATCTACTGGGGATAAGCTTTAAGACCTGCTGGGGATATGGATTCCACTTTCCTGGGGAAACTTTTGGACTGGACTCTCCTGGGGAAATTTTTTTGAGATGTACTGGGGAAGTGGCTCCACCGAATGTCTGTTATTCCGCCGGGGAACAATCTTAGATCAAGACTGTCGGGGATGCTTGTTAAGAATGTTTGTATACTCCGCTGGGGAATGTTGAGATCCGCGGGGGATAATCCAACTTCCTTGAGGTTGATAGTGGACTAACTCTGCTTGGGGAGAGTATTGTTGACTTGCTGGCTCACTCTCTAGGGAGTTAAGGCATCTTGGTTATGTTCTTCAGCTGAACTTACCTTGGTACCTTGGTGGACAGAGCAATTAGATCGCTTAGACAACTCATTATTGCCCCTGTTTCTGCGAGAGAAGGTACCTGTGGAGGCGCTTGATTACTGCCGATAGACGACTCTTCTTTTGGTAGGCAAGTGACGAGATGACAGGACATAGTCGTACGCTTTGATCCCTAATTTTTTTTTGCTTGGACCGCCCTTTCGGGTTTTCAGTCCACCGGGATACCCATTTTTGCCCAAGCCGCCTTTTCAGGTTTTCGACTTGCCGGGTGTACAGATTTTTCATTTCATCCCTTATTTTGCCCGAACCCTTTTGGTTCGCCGGGAAGCCCTTATTTTTGCCTAGGTGTGTCAACCTAGCGGGTCTTTGATTTTGCATAGTATTTTTTCGACTATGTTCACATTCTCAGAATGTAGGGAGGTGCCCCTGTTGTTGTGCTGCCATACCGGAAGATCTTCGTTTGATCGTCCAATGCCCCAAGTGATCCAGATGGAGGTTTGCCCCTGGCTGTTTGGCCTTTTGAGAAATTCCCCGAATCTTGACTTAATTGCCCCAGATGATGGACAATAATCACGTCTGCCCCTTGATTGGAAGTGCTTTTGTTCACTAGGTATTCATCGTGCGAACTCTTATGCTGTTCAAACAAAAAAAGTCATATGCAAACAAAGTTATGTTAAAAATGCAAAGCTTACGTCTGTTTCGAAGTTTTTGAAAATGCATTTTTTAGTAAAACAAGCAAATTTTGTAAAATGTGATGTCAACTCGTTATTTTACCGCAAGCCTTGAGGAGTCAGGATACCTTTCGTAACAGTATGCTTTCGAACTAACCCATGCTTCAGCTAGGACTTTTTAGGGTTGTAACGTGGCCTGGTTCATGGTTTAAGAAACAAAGGATAAAGGCTCAAACTTTATTTGTACCCACCCGTTCTTCGTGATGTTCTTCAATCCTAAACTCAGCTAATCGTGCGTTAGACCTTGTTGAGTCTTTGCTTTGATATTCCAGTGATGGTTCGGATGTTGACAATTTATTTTGAATAGGCAGTCATTTTTTGTCGAAGGTTTGTAAGACCTCCTTTTTTTTTTTTTATTTTGTTATCCGTGTTTTTTGCCTGAACTGTTTCTTTTTGTATTTACAGTCAGCGGGATGCCCCAGTTTTGTAAGTCTCCTTCATAGTTTTTTGACTTATTGGGCTTTAGTTTTTTTGTTGTTTTGGTAATGAATGCCTGTCTTTATGATTGTTCGGAACCATCACTGTCTTTTTTGTTTTGTAAGGATTCCTTTGATGCCATTCATCGTGCACCTGGATCAACTGAGAGAACTACCCTGCCCCAGGTTATGATTAAGGGTTTTAATTTCGAAAAAGAAAAAACTCCAACTTCTTTGGCTCAGAGGGGTTGACGAGGGATTATCTTCCTTATAACTCCAGTGTTTAGGAATTGAAACAATGCATGTACCTCATCAGCGGGGTCTGTTCAAAAGCATACTGTAGATTGTGGTATCGTTTTCGTCATCCTCCCTCAAGAGGCTTAGAATTATTAATCGAGAGTTGACATCAAAAAAGATGAAAGCAATTTTAAATATAGCGAATGCGAATATATTGATTCAAAATAGACATATGCGATGCATTAATGAAATAACAACGTTTGACATGAATAAAATGTTTGAACAATCAAAAGAAAATTACAACTTGAAAATTCTAATGGGCAAAAGGTCTTCTCATCTCAGGACTTGTTACTTCAAATGATGCATCCTGTAGGGATAGTAGAAGAACTCAGCCTGACCCACTTGGGTGAAATCCACTGCTCCTTCATTAATCAGGTCCTGGACCTTGTTTTTCAGCGCCCAACAGTCGGCAGTGTCATGTCCAGGACTATCAGAGTGGTATGCACATTTTTTGTTGGGATGATAGTTAGGAGCAGATGTGTTGGGGTTCCAGGGAGGAGCCCTTAGTGTAATCAGATTCAACCTCAACAGGTGTTGTAAAGCTTGAAACAGCGACACGTTAAGCTGGGTGAATTGCCTCTTGGACCTGCTTGGCTTACTCTGATCAACCTGTTGCTCTGGGCGAGGTTGATGCTGGGCTTGTGAAGTTGTAGCAATTTGGAGAGGTCTATTCCTCACCATACCAGACTCTTGTCCTCTTGGAAGTTGATCAATGACCTGGTCCCTGACTTGGACTGGTTGTTTCATGTCTTGATGAAGCTGACTGATCATGGTCCTCAACTCTTCTTGCTCCCGAGCTAAGCCTTGGATGAGAGCCATTTGCCCCAGCATTTGGGTTCTCATTGCATCCACCTCAGCTTGTAGATGTTTCAGCCGTTCGTCCTTGTCATCTTCGGGACTTTTCTTGGCCAAATTCCCCATGAGGAGTGCCCTCAGCTCTTCCTGCCCCTTGGATAGGCTTAGGAAGATCTCCCTGAATTGAGTCTCTTGAGCATGATACCCTGGTTATCTTGTTGGGAAGCCATTGCTGAAATAAACAGCGAAGAAGGTAAGTGACCTGTCAAAAGGGTACCTGTTATGCAATGATATGTATGATATGCATGCAATGTTTTCAAGGATCTCGCGGGGTAAACAAGTAAGTTGTTTGAATTTTGTAGCTTGATGGAAGGTACTGCATATTGTTGAGAGTCCTTCTTCAAGGGTCAAGGCTCACCATATCTAGTGGGTCATAGCCCCTGACAACCTTGGCTAGAGGAAAATAAATCCCCTTTGCCCCTTGCTAGACATTTTGTTCATCATGACCTGCATCACAAGCCCTTGAGATCCTTGAAATGGGTTAGTCTTATGTAGGATGTATGCAATGATATGATGTTATGATGTTATGTTATGCGTGGAGTAATGTAGGTAAACCCTGTTATGAGTCCAGAATAAGGACTATAAACAAAACCTGCAAGAAACTCAAGTGTCAGATAACAAGCATGCAAATAGTCAAGTTGGAAGGCACACAAGTCACACAAGAGAAGCCCTTAGAGTTTAGGCCAACATGGAGTCTAAGTATTACCCTCTTTCAGTTTGTTGGTTAAGACCTGTCCTATCAGAAGTAACCGGGTTCGAGAGGATCCCAATATCACTGACTACCCTCAATCGGTCATAACTCCAGCATCGCAATCTTTTCTTGCAGCCAGAACCATCACGAGAGTTTAGCCTCAATGGGCGTAGCATACTGCTACTGTTCTATTGGCCAAGTTGGGTCATTTAAGGTTCTAAGGTCGGTTGGTGCTTAATGACTCCTTAGAAGACCCATATTCTCCTCGTTGCAACACAAGGGATATCGGTACAGACCAAGGTGCCACACCAACGTAGCCACTGCTTCACCCATGTCGGTCTACGCCGGACAGGTCCCTCACAGCTTATGCTACCTAACAGGGTATCCCCAGATCCGGGTTAGGATCTATGTAACTCCGATGCAGTGCCCACAAATATAAAGCAAACAAACACAGCAATTGAAAACACAAGTCTGAGCTATCCTAAGGTACACCTCACTTTATAAAGTTTCCCCAGCAGAGTCGCCAGTTCTGTGATCGGTGGATCTGGAACTGACTGTTTAACGCTGGTTCGCGAAATGTCGCGGTAAGCAAGAGTCGCCACCGTCTTTTATTTTCTCCAACATGGACAGGACAAAAGCACAGCAAAATTCCTTATGAGATTATTTCTCGGTTCGGAAGGTAGAGTTATAGAAAGGGAAGGTGTTAGCACCCTTTCTATCCGTGGTTATCCACGGGCTCTTAGATACTTGCTCATTGTGTTTTCAAAAGTGTTTGCTTTTCAATTGTGAGTGAGTTTGAAAAAGTTCCGTTTAAAGATTTCAGATCGACTCTTGTATCAGTCCTCAAGAGTGTTTGAAAAATTGTTTTTGAAAGCTTTTTGAAAGTGTCGGTGTGAAAAGAAGTTTTGATTTGTTTTTGAATAGAGCAAGTATCTATGAGTCATCTACCTACCCTAAGGAATTAGGTTGTGTAAATGTCCTTAAGGTAGTGCCATCCCACCATTGAGAGGTAGGTAGCACCACCGTTGGAGGTGTTCGGGTCAATTCGTTTGTAGGGACAGTGTGGTCACCAGAGCAACAATAGGACACCTTAGAAGCTACCCTTATGCCATTGATCCTTTTTTAATTCGAGGCAACTTTTCCGAGGCAACTTGTTTTGAGGCATATGGATCAACGGACATAAGGACTTACTAAAACGCCCTATACTCGACGACCACGTTTCGAGGGCAAGGCAACAGTGAGGCGTACCCTAAGAGTGGTGTGTGAATTTGTGTGTTATTTTCATGTTATGTTTTATCTTGTACATGTATCATGGTGATCTACGCTTGTTTTTAATTTAGGCCATACATTCTTTCATGCAATTATAATTTAAAAGTGCGGAAATTTAAATGCGGAAAGTAAAATCCTACGCTATTACAAGGCGCGGGTCTATACATCGCCAAAATACAAAGACCCGTTTTTTGATAAAGATGCGGAAAGTAAAGACGGAAAGATAAACCTAATTACTATTACATCTGAGAAACAGTTACATAATGATCGAAAGAAATAATGCGTGAAAAGAATTAAAATTAGGACGTCTGAGGGTTTTGACCCTTTGCATGAAATTAAATTAAATTAAAGTCCAATTAATTATTTAATTAAAGAAAAGAAAGTGTTTTAGTGTTTTTTGTATTTATGAAAAATAAAGAAAAAGAATTAAAAGGAAACCCTAAATCTAGATTATTTTAATTATGAATGAAAATATTAAAGTTAACCTAATTTACTAGTTAATTAATTTATTTACATGTTTATTTACAAAATTAATGATAAATAATAATAATAATGAGAGAAAATTATTTATTAAAAAAAAAGAAAGATAAAAAGGTTAGAAACCCTAATTTCTACATATTTTATTTATTAAAAAAAAAGATTAAAATTAAAAACCTAATTTTACTAAATTAATTGTTAAAAGTTTATTTTAAAAAAATAATAGTGAAATAATAATAATTAACAATAAACATTTTTTGATTTTTTTATATTTTTATATTTATTATGAAAATTATTCTATGGAATTAAAAGAAAACAATTAAAAAAATAATTAAAAGAATAAAAAGGAAAAACAAATAAAAATTAAAAATTGAGCAAACCATGGGGGTGTCTGGCCCTTTTAGGAGGTTTTTTTTGAACGGTCTGCATTCTTTGGCCATTGGATTGGGTTTCATGGCCATTTGTGTTCTGGCTGTTGGCTATTTGTGTTCTGGCCTCATCATGCATAAGTTGTTCTACTTTGGCCATTTGGCTTTTGGCTTTTGGCCATTTGTGTTTTGGCCTCATCATGCATAAGTTGTTCTTTTTTGGCCATTTGGCTTTCGGCCATTTGTGTTCTGGCCTCAACGTTCCTTAATGAACCTGCATGGGATCCTGTCTAAATTTGCAGTGTTGAATCTCATGAACACATTAAATAAAATCATAAAATGCAAATAAAGGCAATATATGAAGAATTTTAATGTTTAGGCATAATATGACATGTATGAATGATTATACCCTTTTGATCATGGAGATCAAATCAATCTTACCCTTACTGAAAAATTAGTGACATGAATGCTTTTATGCCTTTTGGATCATGGAGATCAAGCCAGCCTTACCCTTACTGAAGAAGTAGTGAGGTGTTGGTTTGTAACTGTGATGGCTTATTTGTAGTGAGAGAGGGATTTGTAATAAGGATTTCAAGGTTTTAGGGTTCTTGAAAGAATTTGATATTCTAACAGTGTTGTGGCAAGGTTTTTTTCTCCCTTTTTCTCCCCTCCGGTTTTTGTGAAAAGAAGGTGATTATATAATGGAAATTAGGGTAAAGAAAATGGGCTTTGAATGTGCAATTGGGCCTCCAATGTTCACTTGAGTTCGTCACTTTCCAGGCTAAATCGCAGGGACTTAAGTGCAATTTTTTGAAGTTGAAATGTGAAAACAAAATGTAGCCGACATCGATAACTAACTCCTGTCCGAAAATCGGCTCAATCGGATAAACGGTGAATTAGTTATGAATTTTTGAAGTTTCAGCTCAGACAAACTTATTTTGGGCTCCAGTGTCGACTCTGACACGTTCTTCAATAAAAAACTGGTATTGATCGGTGCATAATTTGGTCTCGACTTTTGAAGCAAAGTTGTAGATCTATGAGTCAGTGACCTTGTGTAAAAATATGAGTCCAATCCGATAAAAATTGACCGAGTTATGAATTTTCGAAGTTTCGGCCCAGATGAAATAATATTCAGCATTCAGGATTTTCAGCGTGTCACGCACTCTGAGCAAAAAACGAAGGCCTTTTGAATACCGTTTGAACTCAATACCTTTTGTGAAAATGTAGCCAACTCAATTTGTGAAATTTTGGCGCCAGAACCAGCTCAATACGATGAAAATCGACCAAGTTATGATTTTCTGAACATGACGCAAATAAACTTCTGTCACAAATTTTCTGTATGAAAATACTTGATAAATCCACATTTTTGAAGACCTTCTGATCGAAATTGGCTTCCAGCCATGAGAGATGAAAACGTAGATAATGTCAAGACGGAATTTTGGCCACCGGAATGGGTTCAAAACGAGTCACGATCTTCAAGTTATGAATTTTTTAGCGCGTAAAAACTGCACTTTCAGCACACTTTTTCACCATATTTCTTCAAGAAAACTCGCACATTCGGATACCTTCTTTAAAGAATTGACTCTTGAGCCGAACCTGAATTTGAGAATACGTTATCATAGATATCTTGGCGAAAGAATACCTGAATATGACGCGCCGGGTTGGACTTGTGAATTTTTCTTGAAATATTTTGAGAAATATGGGAGGGCAAATTTTGGGGTACAACAGTTGGCATAAGCCAAACTGTCTCGAAACAAAGTTTGGCTGGTAAGCGAAAAGAAAAATCTGATTCTTGGCTGGAGTTATTCTTGAAGAAATGAGTCTAGGTATCAAAAAAGCTCTCCATACATCCTGAATCTCCTTGCTCTTGATAGCTTCCGAGAGAGCCATGGTGAACCAGGAAGGTCCATGAGCCCTCGAAGCAAAAGGCGCCATGCTCTCTTCGAACTTGTGCCTTTTGGAGAATATCATGATGTACTTCGAGAATAGGACTTTGAAGTCGTATTTGTCGTCATTTGGAGTTAACCTTCGAAGCCTAGTGCCTTCGACTATCCTATCAGTTATCTCAGGGTCTTGTTCATCAATGGTGTTGGCAGTTGACAAGGAGGGTTCGAACATGGCATTTAGCCATAGCTGAAGTAACCAAAAAGGGCCAGCCAACAGGATATTCTTGGAGGTATGGGATTTGAGGCTCGAAACAGCTGACCTTAGGCTTTCATAGAGGTCAACTAAGAGTAGTTCACTTAAGCACACTCTTCGATTTTCATGCAAATCCCTAGCTAGAGAAATAAACCTACTGGCTACCTGTAGGGATCTACTGCAGAAGACGTATCTTGACAGCCATAGGGTTAAGAAAGCAATGTGTTCTACGTCAGACACATTGTCTCCCTCAGCATGGTAGTGACTGATAAACTTGGAAAAACTTGCTAGCTTGACTTCGAAGTCAATTATGCTGGAATGTTCTTCGGTGTCGGGAATATATATGTTTCTCCTACTGGCGATAGCCCAGTGATGGCCGTTATGTCGAAGAAGGTGGGGGTGATCATTCCACCTGGATGGAAAGTATTATAGGTACTGTCCCAGAAATAGAGGGACGCGAATAGCAGAGGGTGGCTGTAAGTGAAACCAGGCTTCGATAGCTTAATCAAATTGTAGATACCTAATTCTTCCCATTGCTGGGATTTCTTAGCTTCTACTTTCTTGAACCAATTTTGATAAGCAGTATCGGAGGTGGGGCAAGATCGAAACGGTTTAAAATTACTTTTTAGATAATCCAATACAAAGGGGTCCTTAGGAGGAACAGTTGGATTTTCTATGGTGTTTGAGCCAGAAGATTCTATTGCCTTAGGGGCGTCCATTTTGTTAAACAAGGGTTTGAAACTATAGCAAACTGGGAAAATTGTCCTGGTATCTTTTAAAATTTCAAAAACCGTAAGAGGGCCATTTAAAGCTAACCTCTTACCAGCAACGGTGGTAGGAATGAGTACCTGTGACGCATACAACATTTCTTTTTCCTTTGAGATCATCTGAGGAGCAAGAACAGATTGACCTTGGTGAGTGATAATCTTACTTTCCATTGTAGTTCCTGCAGTTTTTCCTTTCTTCTTGGAAACCTTTTTGAGTTGGGATGAAGTAGAAGAAGACATTTTTGAAGGATGTTGAAAGCTTAGGGTTTTTGGAGAGAGAAGGAGGGTAAAAGATTTAGAATGTGAAAAGAAAAGAAAAAGACTAAGTTGATGATGTTTTATAATGTGGAAGTTTAAGCATCCACTGAATAAGGGTGTGATACGTGGAAATCATGGGTTGGTGTGATGAAGAGGTGGCGTAAAGTTAACATGGGTAATAGGTGTGATTTAAAGATAATCATTGTTT
Source organism: Vicia faba (assembly GCA_948472305.1). Taxonomy (NCBI): domain Eukaryota; kingdom Viridiplantae; phylum Streptophyta; class Magnoliopsida; order Fabales; family Fabaceae; genus Vicia; species Vicia faba. The sequence continues at coordinate 180,684,810 of OX451740.1, forward strand.
GTAACTGCACCATACTGTGAAGTGGATCCAGGCGGTTAAGGAATCCAAAAAGTGTTATGATTGACGTGACTGGAGTCAAATGCATTAAATGTTACGATGATTCGAAGGTCGCATCAAAATCTTGTGTAGATGTTTAAAATAGGTATTTCTTAGAGAGATCGAAATACATATTTTAAAGGGGCATTTTGTTGGCTGAAGATTTTGATAATATTATTAGAAGCCAAGCGAATTGAACGTTTCGATCGAAATGAAACAAAGCGTCATGTTTCGAAGTAGCAGAAGCAGTGTTTCGAATAAACATATCAAAGCTTGGAGCTTCGAGTGGCAATTATGGGAACATATCTAAAGAAGTCTCGAAATAACAACAAGGTTGTGTATGAGAAGTGCGTTCAAAACAGAGAAGTACCAAAACATTTGAAATTCAAATGGAAGCGGGACATTCGAAGTTTGAAATTTATGTGCTGGAGCATTTGGAGACACATGGAAACAAGAGAGAGGCATTATTCTGCATGTTCTGAACGTGGCATAATCCTATAGAAAGACCGTTATGGTCGAATTAGTATAAATAGAAGTCTTAGTATTAGGATTTCATGTGTCATATCTATTGTACTAAATACTCAGTAACATTCAAACTACCACATGGCAAGGGAAACGAATGCAAGAGCAATGTACGTATGATAGCACCACATGTTTATGATTTAATGAAAACCTTTTATCATTTCCAGCACTTTCCTTTATCTTTCTGCCAAATAACCTTTACAAGTTTTCTCATTCAAAGTCTTTTTACTTCGAAATCTCTTCATTAAAGCCTTACATTTCAATGCTTTCTTTACGTTTCAAGCACTTTACATTTCAGAAAACTGTCATACTTTTCATACCTTTATCTTCAAGCTTTATCCTTCGAACGCCTATTTTTACTTAGAGTCATTTACAGATTTCTTGCATTAAACGCTTTCTTCATATTTCAAATCCTTTACGTTCCAGAACATCTTTTACATTAACTGTTTTTATAATTCGAAGCCATTTACTTCCCTTTTATACAATTTTACATGTCTTTACAATTAACATTTATTCATGCAAGTTAGTTTCGCGCACATACATTTTGATTACACCTTTAGACCTTTAAGAGAGAAATCGAAATAAACCAAACACCTATACAACACTCAAATATCAACCATGAATATCTGTTCGATCATGAGAGTTACCCTAATGACCAAGGAATCCTAGGATCAATCTAGTCGATCCTGTGAGTTACCAGAGAAATTGAATAACAGTCAGTAAGTTTATTCGATAGTTTGGAAGACTAGCGGTTGTTTACCAGAAATCACTGGAAACAGTAACACAACCCAATGCTCACCATGCACCTCAACATCTCAGCCATTAGATTCATCATCAGATCAGATCCAACATGCAGCAGGCAAGGAGCATGGTAAACCCTCCAAAGGCTAATCCCACTAAATCAGGCGCAACCTTGGGCCACCAGCGAGATTGGGCCTGGACGAATTCAGCCTACACCCCTAAAATTATTTTTCATTACCAGGCCCATTCTTTTTCTTTTTTAATTTCTTATTTTAATTATTTGTTTTAATTATTTTTTTTACAACAAAAAAATCATTATTTTTTTAATTAAATCAAAAATCATAAAAACACAAAAATATTAAAATTAGTTTTTTTTTGTAAAATAATTAAATATATTAATTAATTAGGTTAATTAGAATAATTTAAATTCTTTTTTCTCATAATTAAAATTAATTAGAAATTAGGTTAATTTGCAAAGTTAATTACTTTTCTCAAAAAATCCAAAAGGTATTTTTCTTTATTTACTAAATTAAAAGTCCTTGAATTTAATTTTAATTCCTCGTATTTAATTTCATCGCGCATTTATTTATTTATTTTCCGATTAATGTAATTGTTCCGAGTTTGTAATAGTTAATTAGGTTTATATTTGTTTTCATTTACTGTTTTCCCCCGGTTTTTGATTATGTAATCCTCCTCCCCAAAGCCTTGTAATAGCTAGGTTTAAATTTCTCGCATTTTATTTCCCGTCATTATAAACTGTTAGATGATTGATAATAGGATTGTATACAAAAGATTATAATTTTAAAACAGTAGAAAACCCTAACCGTGGAAAGACTAAATTGACTGAAAAATAAACACTTGCACATGCTCACTCCTAGGGTTTGCCCCACTTCGATAAACGGTCATGAAGTATAGGGAGTTTTAGTGGTTGCCCTATAGTCCCAAAAGATCAAAATAACCCATTCGAATGTTGCCTCGGAAAGATCTTTATGACTCTAGGGTAACTACTAAGGTTTCCTAACCATTGCTTTAGTGATCGTAATTGTCCCTTTCGTCCCTTTCGATTGTCCCTTAAATTCTAAAGATGGAGCTACCTACTCCTTAATAGTAGGACGACGTTGTCTAAATGAAATAAGAAAACGAACAGACTTTTTCGAGTAGGTAGAAACTTTTAGGTACTTGCTCAAACAAACTTTTACACCATACACTTTCAAACAAAATTTGCAAGCTAAAGTTTAAAAAAAAACACTTTATCACACCCTTGAAGACTGATACAAGGGTTACCATAAAGTGAAATGCCGCACTAAGGCAATTTTCAAAACTTTTCAAACACACAAACACATAAAAGTGATTTAAGAATTAGCAAGTACCTAAGAGCCTGTGGAAAACCACAGATAGAAAGGGTGTTAACATCTTCCCTTTCTATAATCTACTCCCCGTACTCAGAAACATCTCAAAATTCTTTTTCTTCTATTCTTTTCCCTTTTCCTTTGTTGGAAGAAATAAAAGTTGGTGGCAACTCTTGCTTACCGCGACATTTGCAAACAAAAAACGCAAACCAGTAAAAATAGTCGGTTCTGCCACCATATCACAAACACAAACACAAATAAACAAAATAGGCTCAACCCACTTAGGGATTACTCCCCGACAGAGTTTCCAGTTCGCCGAGACGTAAAATTCAGAGATTAAGCTATTGATTAACTTAACTCACAAAAGCAAGAGTCGCCACCAAACTTTATTATTTCCAAAGGGAAATGGGAACTATCGGAAAAAAAACCCACAAAAGACAAGCAAAGCAAAAACCAAGGTTCAAAAGATCAAAGGTATGAGGGTTGTTTATGCAAGGGGAATTTAGCATTCTAACATCTATGGTACTCCATAGGAACCTTTTGAAAATCAGTGTTTGGTTAAAAAGGGCTTGTTTGCAATAGATTGAGGAGATGAGAAAATAAATATTTTTTATGGTTTTTTTATTCGGCAAAACTTCAATGAGTTTTATGCCTAAGCACCACCAATATGCAATGGTGAAATCAGAATCCCGTAGTTCGGGTTACAAAGACACGAGGTTTTGTTGATTGATTTTTAAGTAAAGAGATATGTCGTCTTACTTGAGTGGAAAACACAATGTACTCTCGAAAACTATAGGAAAGTGAGCATTTGCATCGTCTTGAGTATGTAGAATTTATAGCTTGTACAAGGTCAACATAGCCTAGCTCAACATACAAGTAGAAAATGTATACACTTTGCCATGTTTTTAGAAGTAGGATGGTTTGCAAACACTTCTAAAACATTACTAATATCAAATCATTGCAAAAGGTTTTAAAGAGAGAAATGCACAAAGGGCGCAAAAAGGTTTGAATGAAGTTTGTGTTTTTTAAGAGTTTTTAAAAATGGTTATGATATGCTTAAGTGTTTTAGAATTTATTAAGAAAAATATTTAACGATCACTTGACAAAGTCAAGGTTTATTAAGAAAGGTTTGATTTTTGAAAACAAGAAGGTTTTGAAAAAGGGATAAGATTTTGAAAATTAAAGAAGGGGTAGGAGATCAAGAGACTATCCTAATTGTAAGAAATAAATAGGTTTCGTTGTAAGGTATCCCAATATAAAGTCTTTGTATGTGCAAGTTAACTAACCAGAACCAAGCAAGCAACTTGATATAAGTCAAATTAGAAAATCCTTCCTCTGGATTGAGCCACAAGCAAGCAAAATAATCAAATGAATATAATAAGTATTAGATGAATCAAAAACTCAAGCCAAAGTATCAAAGTTAAAGCAAGGTCTTCATTAGATCCAAAAGTCAACCATAAGGTCAATGTGCCAGATGAAAGTCAAAGTTTCAAGTAACCAAAACCTACACACAGACAAAATACACAACAAACAGACAAAAACCCAAAGTCTCAGATGAAAGGTCCTAAGGTCCCATGGTCCAGATAAATCTCCAAACAAATATTCTATCCTAGGTCTAAAAGTCAAAGTCATCAAGCAAAAGGATAATAACCAATAGTCCAAGAGAGCCATTAAAGTTTTTTTAGGGTTTAATTTTTATTAATGTCTTTTGAAAAAGAAAAGAAAAATGCTCAAGAAGCAAAAGAAGATGACATAAAATAAAAGCAAGAAAGTAAAATGACATGAATGATAAAGATGCTAAAATTAAATTGCAAGAAAGTAAAGGCAAGAAATAAAGTGCAAAAATTAAAGAGCATTAAAGTAAATTTAGTGCAATTAGTGTTAGAGTTAGTATGTTATCAACCGATTTGAGAAAATTTAGCGCTATGTTGAGCAACCGTATGTGAACTTATGTAGAATTTGCACCTACCTGAGGTCGGGCCAAAATAATGTATGTGTATTGCATATAATGTATACCATGGTATAAAAGCAAAAGATCAAACACTAAGCAAGGAGATTAGGTCACGCACTTCAACTAAACCTTTCAAGATACCTTGAGACAAACTTATCATTAATCCAAAGTACCTCAAGTGATCAATTGATCATGGAAGGTATATTTGAAATGACAAAAGTTCATCAAGCATCCATCAAGATTAGGTGAACAAAGATGAGCTCAAATACTCCAATTGATCAAAAAGAAAAATAAGAAAGAAAGAGATGAAGAATAAAGGGAGATAACAACCAAATCGAATCTATAAAATGGATCAAGCTATCATCAACATCCATCATCTCTCTTGGTTCAAAAATGTGACAAACCTATCACTAATTCAAAGTATTAAAAATGATTTAAAAATCATTTTGTAATAGATTAGAATTAATGAAGGTTTAAATCAACAAAATCTCACCCAAAGTCCATGGATATATTTTGAAAATTTTCATCCAAGAATTGCGATCCAAGGCATCAGCATATACATCAATTAAATTGCAAGAATAAAGCAAAAATGAAGCATGCAAATATTTTTAAAATTGATTTTAAATGGAAAATAAAGAGGAAATTACAAAAATAATATCAAAACATTGAATAAATTGACATTAGAACCATAGAAAAATCAGAAAACGTTCAAAGTATTTTTAGAATTTTTTTGGATATTTTTAAAAATCAGAAAAGCATTTTTAAACCAACTAAAATAAAGAAAATAAGATAAAATTCAAGAAAAATAGAAAAAATAAAAATAAAAATCTCAAAAAATTACACAGTGTAAAATGAGATAAAATATTTCTAGGAATTTTTCCAGAATTTTTGAAGTTAAAAATGATTTAAAATGAATTTTTTAAAATAAATCAAATTAAAACAAAAATAAAAAAGAAAAGAAAATAAGAAAAAACGTGGAGTGCAGGATCTGATCCACTTATCCTGGTTGGCAAATCCAAAGGTTTAAAGCCTGAGACGCATGGTGGAAGTTAATTAAAAAAGCACACAAGATCCAATTTGAACCAACCAATGAAATTAAAACATTTGGCACGCTATGATTGGCTAGATCATGAAAACAAACACAAACAACCTTGTTGCATCTCTGGTTGTCTTCTCCACTGAGTTGCTCACCAGAGTTTGGCATTTTATAAGTTCAGATCATGAAACTTATGCCATTACAACTGTCTCATTGATCTGAATCCAACCATATCATCCATATAAGTTTATTCAAAATCAATGAATAGTAATTTTGAAAACACGAAGGATTCTTAGAAAATTAAATTTAAAATTAAATGATAAAGATGAACAACCAACACAAGGTAAGTTAGGGGAAATGTTCAGTGAACCATAGGCTACATCTTGGTGTTTCGTTTTGGTTCAAGAGATGCTTGTGTGATGCGGTGGGAGAACTGACTTGAGGGTTTTGTGTTTTATCGCAAATGTTGCGGTTAGCAAGAGTCGCCACCGACTTTTCTTTTATCCAAAAGGAAAGGTGAAAAAGCACAGGAAAGACCTTTGAGATGTTTTCTTGAGTTCGGAGGGTAGATTATGAAAAGGGAAGGTATTAACATCCTTTTCATCCATGGTTTTCCATGGGCTCTTAGTTACTTGCTTAGATCACTTGCTTTTGTTTATTTGAAATTGTGTTTGGTGTGGTTTTTGAAAGTATTTTGTAAAAGAGGCCATTGTTAGGCAATCTTTGCAATGATTCTCGTTCGTAAGAATGTATACAAAGATGTTTGTATTTTGAAAATGTTTTCAATGTAAGATGTTTTTGAAATGTGTGTGTTTGTTTTGAAAAATAGCAAGAATAGTTGTTTGAAATGGAGAAAGTTACTAGAAGTAATCTACCTACTTAAATGTCTTTCTTGTGCATTCTTTATTCCTTTGACATTGTTGTCTTACCATTGATTTGGTAAGCAACCCTATCTTTGGATGTAAACGGGACGGGTGTGGGTCATCGTTTAACCATGATTAGCAATGTTTGCAAAGTATCTTATCATTTGGAGGGACCAAGATCATTTTTGTAAGGTAACTTTTTGAATAGCGTCATCGAGGGACTATGATCTTTATATTTGTTTGTTTTGCCAAGATACTTCGCATGCGTAATATGGCCATTTTTGTTTTAGGCAACCAAGTGGAAAAACCTTAAGGATGCTTGTGTGCAAGTGTATCATTTTCATGCTTTGATTTTGTCTTGTATTTAGGGTTTTCTATTTTGCTTTGTTTTGATCTTGTCATACAAACCCTAATTACTAATAATGGCATATAAAGCGATAAATTGCGTAATGTAAATATTTCTAAGCTATTACAACAATTTATGGGAGGGGGGAATACAAATTTGAATGGGGATTTGCAAAAATATAATCCTAAATAAATTATTACAACCAAATCGAATTTGTACGAATTAGAATAAATACAATACAATATTTAAAGATGCAATACAGTGTACATGTAAGAAAAGATTTTTTTGTTTTGTTTTTTATGTAAAAGAAAATTTAAATCTAAGCCTAAAAATGTAAGGAAAAGAAATTAATTTTTTAGAAGGGGTCTTAACCCTAATTTCTATTTTAAAAGAAAATGAAGTTCACATGTATTATTTTTTCATGTATTTTTTTATATCAGAATAATAAATAATATTGTATAAAAATATAAAATTTTTATGTATGCAAAAAATAAATATTTATAAGTATGGAATGAAAAGGAAATAAATAAAATAAACTAAATATATTCTTATTATATTTCACAAGTTTATTAAGAAAATATATGGTACATATTAAAAATAAAATATATTTTTATATGAAAAATAAACTAAACTAAAATAAAAAATGCAATATTATGAAATTTATATTTTTTTTGGATTTTTACACATTAAAGAAAACATTAATGAAAACAAAAATAAATCAAATAAAAATGTATGAGAAATAATGGACCAGGGGGTATGGCAAGCAATTTAGATATAACATGTTAGCAAAAAAAAACTGTGGCCCAAAGGACTAAGCTCAAACCTGCAAAAAAGCCAAAAAACTGAAAAAAATAGAAAAATGTAAAACACAAAAGTAGCGCCCAGGTTCGAACCCAGGACATGGGTCTCACCAGTGCGCTACTTTTCCACTGGGGTGGCTATACATCTATTGTCTTAAGGGAAGCAAAAATAAGATAACGTGTAACAAGTCCTTGCCCTGTTTTATCTTCTTCCTCAAGCTTGGCCAGACATCCTGTAACTCTCTCATACTTCCATGAAAATGAAAACTCATAACATGAAAGTTGTAGTGTTTGAACTCACGATTCCAACCATATAAGTTATGTGAACTAACAATCAAAGGTCAGAAAGAATTTTAACAACCCTAAATTTAACCCTAATATTTTCAGAAATTTCAAGTTCCAAATTCTCTCAACTCAAGTAAAGTCAATGCAAGATAAAGATATGTACGGTTTCGTTATGATGAGGACTACATTTTTTATTCACAAATCGTGGCCCATGGTTGCCTGTACAAGGAGATAGAGTTTGAGATTTTACCTCCTTCAGTTGGAATCGTGGATGGAACTGAAGTGAGTTTGATGGAGGCCTTATGTTTGCTTGAGCTTCCTTGAACTTCCCTGAATGTGTTCCAACCTTTGTCTTGCTCTGAAAGTATCTGAAACTCCTTGGCCAAGTCAAACTGAAAGCTCTGAAATCAACAATGGTAGATGATGGAAAAGTGATTACAGAATAGGGATGAAGGTCTGGATTGGTTTGATATCAAGTATGTAAGATGTTTGAATGATCAAAACTTGAAACACACGAGCCAAATGGAAGATGGGTATGCTTATGCCAAAACTGCAGGTTTGGACAAATTTATGGGGTTTTTGTGCTTAGGAGTGTTTCAGGTATTTTTTTTTTCTCGTGTGCTAAGTTGTATTCCCTTTGTAGATTAGTATGGAATTGGTTTTATGTCAACCCTCTAACAGCTGTGCCTTTTCTAGCCTTTTTGCAACTTTTCTTGCATTTGAAGTAAAGTGAAAGGACAATGCTTGCCATGCTTGTACTTTCTCCCTTAGGGTTGGTATCAGTTTGTACAGTTTGCTTTATACCTGTGATACTTGTATGTGCCAAGGGGACAGGTTCAATGCTCAAGATTTACAAAGTGGCAAAAGTTGATCTTTTTCAAAATGGCAATGGTCACTTTTTGCCATAAATGGAATTACCACTTGGATAATGGCTCTAGGGCATGGATCAAAGCTATGTCAAATGAGTAAGCATTAAATTAAGTAGTTAGGAACAATTTTGGGACCTGCAAAGCATGGATTAGGCAGCATAGGCATTAATTGCAACTTTGTTCTTCATGAAATGGCTTGGACAAAAAGTGAGAAAATGCCAACTTCATCTCTTCGATTCTCCCTACTCAAAAATGATCTTGAGGAGTTCTTGGACATTTTGGAAAGCTTGTAATATGATCTATAACTCATATTTGAAATTAATTTTGAGATACCTCTTGGAACTAGGTGAAAAATTTCCATGAAGTTGGGTCCAAAACCTGCCTAAATTAGGGCAAAATTTCACTAAGTTATTTTGTTCATGACCATGTATTCATAAATTTATATCTTGAGATCCAATTATATTTAGTGAAAAGTGTGTGAATCAAAGTTGTAGATTTCATGGAGGTATACAACTTTCATGTTGGGAAATTTCCTTGAATCATTATGCATCATGGTGAAAAAGTGGCCTAAAGTTGAGAAAAAAAAAGAAATTTTCTATACTTAGAAAATTTTCTAAGTTAAGAAAATTTTCAAATTCAAACCCTAATCTTAAAACTTGGATTTCTTGATGAGCAAGTTTCACATTTTGTCATGTTTTTATGAATTATGACCCTTGGCACTTGATTTTGACCAAAAAGTCAAAGTTTGACTTTTCAGTATACAGTTGACTTTTGATCAGTTGACTGCAAATTTCATCTGTCAATCCAATGAAATTGAAATGTTTTGAGCCATGTAATAAGGTCAAGATGATGCAATTGAATCCTTGAAATAATGATTCAAATCAATTGGTCATTTGATGGGTCAAAAATCAAAAATTGCCCTTCCTCAGTAAAAACCCTAATTTTGACCCTTTTGCCCTTTTGGTGATTTGATCAATTTTCTTGAGGAATTATGATCCAAACTTGACCAAATGATACATATAAGTTTAGAATGTTGACGTGGATAAAAAATTATGAAGTTTGACTGTAAATTGGCCATGGTTGACTTTTTCCCCAATACAATTGATTTTTAGGTCAACTGTCCAATTGACTGATCAAAAATATGGTTCAAGGCTTGAAACTTGTCATGAGTGATCTTAGGGATCCATAATGATGTTTGAAAGTCATATGAAGCATTGATATTCCAAAAATCCTTGTGCAAACTCAAACCCTAATTTTGGATTATTAGTGCAAGATTAGATGTCTTGAGCTGACCAAAGCCTAATCCAGTCTTGAGTCAAAGGAATCTTGTGAGAAAAGTCTTGATAAATGAGAGGGAAAATTTTGGGGTACAACATCTGCCCCTGTTCAATCTTCTTAAACTTGAAGAGTTAGATTGGCGAGTTTTGCCATTCGTGACTCGGAGGTGAAAGAATGATTGGACACTAGAGTGCCCATAAATTTGCACTCGACAATATGTAGTTGAGGGAATGGACTTAAAGATTCCATTTGGAGAAGTGATAGAATCTTGCCGGAGATGGGCTTGTAGATGCCATCCAAGAATGTTCGTTGGATTGTAAATTGTAATCTGAAAGAATGAGTATCAGAATGGTGTTCGTGTCTGGAACGTATCTGAGCTGTATCTGAATTTAAATTTTGAACAAGTATCTGAGTGGGTAATCTGAATGAGTATCAGAATGGCATCCGTGTCTGGAGCGTATCCGAACTGTATCTGAACTTGAAATCTGAATGAGTATAAGAATGGCATCCGTGTCTGGAACGAATCTGAACTGTATCTGAACTTGAAATCTGAATGAGTATCAGAATGGCATCCATGTCAGAAGCATATCTAAACGGTATCTGAACTTGAAATATGAATGAATATCAGAATGGAATCTGTGTCTGGAGCGCATCTGAACTGTATCTGAAAGCTGAATCTGAATGAGTAACAAAATGGCATCCGTGTCTGGAGCGCATTTGTACTGTATCATGATTGCGCATTGTTAATGATAGTTGTTAATCTTATCCTGAAAAGGGTAAAATGTTAGCTGGAACACAAAATTATGTTGCATGAAATGTATGATGCAATATATGTGTTTTATCAATGTTTATGACATGTGGATGTAATGTATGCGCATGTAAGCTGATTTGTGGTATGATTGAGGAAAATAAATCCTTGACTGCTGCTGATGATATGTGGATTCTTCATGTCTTGAAGTTTGAAGTACTGACAAACTCTTGTTGAGAGAAGTAAATTCCGTTGTGAGGGCAATGCCATGTATTGCTTGTAAGATCTGCTTGGGGGATCCCAATAATTTTGACGACTTCTACTGGGGATTAAAAATTTGAAAATTGTTCTGTTGGGGATTCAAATGGCGTACTGCAAGGATTGCTTACGGAATAGCCTAGATACGTTTTCCTATCCTATCAACCTAACGGTAATTATCTTTCTCATTTTATTTATTTGTAAACAGTGATTATGTTCAAATGCATATGTTCATTAACGAATCATTGGACATTTTTGCAAATAAAACCAAATGTAAAGAAAAAGACAAATAGTTTTATGTACATTCAAAGAGATATCTTTGTATTTTGAATAAGTGTTTTGTACAAAGGAGACAATCTTTCTAGAAAGAAAAGTTTTATACAAAGAAAGACAGCTATGTGTGATAATCCTATGGGGTTTCCATTCTGCTATAGCCTTCGTATCTCCGAATATCTTGTCTATTTGTTGCTTCGTCCGAAGATGATTGAATTGATTAGAAACTTCGAGTTTGTCAGTGGAAGTCAAAGGGTTGTCCTCAAAGTGATCCGGCAGGACATAGTCATACGCTTTAATTCCCTAACTTTTGCCTGGACCGTCCTTTCGGTTTTTCAGTCCACCGGGAAACCCTTTTTGCCCAAGTCGCCCTTTCGGGTTTTCAACTTGCCGGGTGTACATATTTTTTGTATTTTTATCCCTAATTTTTGCCCGAACCTTTTTGGTTCGTCGGGATGCCCTTTTTTTGCCTAGGTGTGTCAACCTAGTGGGTCTCTTATGCGTGGTATCTTTTAACTATGTCCATGTTCGCAAGGTGTGGCAGGTCGTCGCTGTCCATGGTGGTTAAGATCATTGCCCCACCGGAGAAGAAGTTCTTGATTACAAATGGTCCTTCATAGGTAGGAGTCCATTTTCCCCTGGGATCACTTTGTGGCAAGATAATACGCTTGATCACTAGATCTCCGACTTGATATACCTGGCGTCTGACTTTCTTGTTGAAAGCCTTGATCATCCGTTTTTGATACATCTGACCATGGCAAACAACAATAAGTCTATTTTCATCAATTAAGTTTAGTTGATCAAGTCGAGTCTGGATCCAATCGTCCTCATTCAAATCTGCATCCTTCATAATTCTCAAAGAGGGGATCTGAACCTCAATAAGTAAGACAACCTCCATGCCATAAACCAAAGAATAGGGTGTTGCCCCAGTTGATGTGCGAGCCGTGGTACGATACTCGTGGAGAGAAAATGGTAGCATCTCATGCCAGTCCTTCTAGGTGACTGTCATTTTCTGTATGATCTTCTTAATGTTTTTATTTGCATCTTCGACGACACCATTCATCTTTGGCCGATAGGGGGATGAATTATGATGTTGAATTTTAAACTGCTCGCACAAGGCGGTGATCATAGTATTGTTAAGATTTATACCATTATCAGTGATGATCCTTTCTGGGATACCATACCGGCAAATGAGATTCTGCTTGATGAAGCGGGCAACAACATTCTTAGTAACGGATGCGAAGGAAGCTGCTTCGACCCATTTTGTAAAATAGTCAATGGCCACTAGAATGAAACGGTGTCCATTGGAGGTTGTAGCTTGATCTCCCCAATCATATCGATTCCCCACATAGCAAAGGGCCAAGGAGCCGTCAAGACATTCAGAGGAACCGGAGGTACGTGCACCTTGTCTACATAAATTTGACACTTATGACAGGTTAGAGAGTGTTGATAATAGTCTGCTTCCATGGTAGACCAATAATATCATGCCCGTAGGATTTTCTTCGCCATCGTATGCCCACTGGAGTGAGTGCCAAAGGTACCTTCATGTGATTCAGCCATGATCTTTTCAGCCTCAATCTTATCCACACACCGGAGCAGGATGGAGTCATGATTTCGTTTGTATAGGATGCCATTACTCAGGAAGAACTTAGCAGAGAATCTCCTTAGGAACTTTTTATCATTGATTGAAGCTCCTTCCGGATATTCTTGAGCCTCGAGATACCTCTTGACTTCATGAAACCAAGGCTGGTCCACTACTTCTTCAGTATTAATCTTGTGACAGTGTGCTGGTTCGTCCATTCATTCAATGGTGATCTGGGGAGCCTCGTTATCCCAATTAAGTTTAAACATAGATGACATTGTGTCTAGAGCATCTGCTAGCTGATTTTCTTCTCGCGGGAAATGCTCGAAGGTAATCTGTTCAAAATGTGGTAGTAATGTCAAAACATGTTCTTTGTAAGGGATAAGGTTTGGGTGTTTAATGTCCCATTCTCCTTTGATTTGATTGACGACCAAAGCTGAATCTCCAAACATATCTAAAGATTTGATTCCCAAGTCTATGGCAACCTTGAGAACAAAGATGCATGCTTCATATTCCGCCATGTTGTTCGTACAATTGAAGCAAAGTCTGGCAGTAAAGGGCATATGACAACCTTCTGGGGATATGAGTACATCACCGATACCATTACCAAGTGCATTGGATGCCCCATCAAAGAACAGGGTCCATCGAGATCCTTGTTCAGGTCCGTCATATGGTATGATTTCTTCACAATTGTCTAATGTCATGATGTTTTCATCCGAGAATTCAATTTCATGGACTGATAATCTTCTACAGCTTGATGAGCAAGATGATCAGCTAGAACGCTGCCCTTTATAGCTTTCTGGGTAGTGTACTGTATGTCATATTCTGTTAGGATCATCTTCCATCTAGCTATCCTCCCAGACAGAGCAGGCTTTTCGAAGATGTACTTTATCGGATCCATCTTAGATATCAACAAAGTAGTATTAGTCAACACATATTGTCTTAGCCGACGAGCAGCCCATACCAGAGCGCAACAAGTTTTCTCTAGCAGTGAATATCTAGTTTCACAGTCGGTAAACTTTTTTCTCAGGTAATAAATAGCATGCTCTTTTCGGCCAGACTCGTCATGCTGCCCCAATACACATCCCATTGAGTTCTCTAAAACGGTCAGATACATGATCAATGGTCTTCCCTCGACTGGTGGCATCAAAACAGGAGGCTCTTGTAAATACTCTTTGATCTTGTCAAAAGCAATTTGACATTCATCATTCCATCTGACTACTTGATCTTTCTTCAACAGTTTGAAGATTGGTTCACAAGTAGCTGTTAGGTGAGAAATGAATCTGGAAATATAGTTCAGGCATCCCAAGAATCCTCTGACTTCCTTCTCAGTACGAGGATCAGGCATTTCTTGTATCACTTTAACCTTGGCAGGATCAACTTCAATGCCTTTGTTGCTGACAACAAAACCTAGGAGTTTATCAGACCGGACTCCGAATGTGCACTTGTTTGGATTCAACCTTAGTTTGTACTCCTTCAACCTCTCAAACAACTTTTGCAAATGATCAAGGTGCTCCTCTTCAGTTTGGGATCGGGCTATCATGTCATCTACATAGACCTCTGTGATACGGTGGGACAACTGACTAGAGGTTTTGCGTTTTGTTCGCACTTGTATGGTTAGCAAGAGTCGCCATCGACTTTTCTTTTATCCAAAAGGAAAGGTAAAAAAGCACAGGAAAGACCTTTCGAGAATTTTCTCGGGTTTGGGGGGTAGATTATGAAAAGGGAAGGTGCTAGCACCCTTTTCATCCATGGTTTTCCATGGGCTCTTATTTACTCGTTTAGATCACTTGCTTTTGTTTGATTGTGTGCTTGTGGTGTGCTTTTTGAAAGTATTTTGGAAAATTTCTTTGTAATGGTTCTCGTCTCTATAAGAACCTATACAAATTTTAGTTTCGAAAAATGGTTCAAAGATGTGTTTGTGAATCGTGTTTTGCAATGGTTCTCATCTCTATAAGAATGTATACAAAACGTTTTGTCTTTTGGAAGTGTTTTGACATGGAAGTGTAGGTGTGAAAGTTTTTGTCGTGAGCAAGCGAGTAACTAAGAGAGAATCTATCTACTCGAAAGGTCTTAAATTGTTCTTTTTTTTCTTCCTTTTAATGATGCTATCTTACTATTGATTTGGTAAGAAGCCCCATCCTTGGATGTGAAGGGACAGGCGCGGGTCAATTTTACAATCATTGAAGGCAACTTGTGAGACGCTCTAGCAATTTTGTAAGGGACAAGATCGTTTTATCAAAGGCAACATCGAGGGTCATTGAGGGACTACGATCTTTGTTTATCAAAGGGTCATTGCTAGAGTGTCTCATATTCGAGGTACATGATTGTATTTCTGAGGTAACAAGCAAGGTTACCCTAGAGGTGCACGTGTGAGAAGTATGTTGATTTCAAGTTATTTATTCTTGGATTAGGTCATCTAGCGATTGATTTTTGAATCTTACCATACATGCCTAATTACTACACAGTATATAGAAAGCAATAAATTGCGGGAATTAAAAGTCTAAGCTATTACAAAAGTATCCGGGAATGGGGGTACAATTATTACAAATGGGGATGAATCACATAAAAATAACAATGTCCAAATAATACAACCAAATCGAATTGTTGTGTGATTCAATATGAAGCCATGACAATTTATGAAATAAAGAAATCAATAAAGTATGAAATACAATGTATTTACTTAAAAAAGAAAAAGAAAACTTAATCTAATAAGAAAATGATTTAAATTAAAAAGTCTTTATTATATTTTTTGTGTATTTTATTGATTATGAGCTTAAAGAAAGAAAACTAATTAAATCAAAGTTTTTTTGATGTTTTTATTATGTGTAACAAATTAATAAAAAGTTATAAGAAGAAAATAGTAAAAATTGATTTTTAGGGCTTAAAAAAATGTACAAAAACATTATTAGTAATTTTCAAAACAAATAAAAACAAATTAAAGGGAAAGAAAATGGGCTTAAGGGTTTAAGGGTTATTGGGCCCAAAGAAAAGGGATACTTGCCATTAACAAAAACAAATCAGATGGGGGTGAGTTAGCAAAACATGTTGGGCTTTAAGGCTTTGTGGACAGAAACGGCCCAAAGCTCTCTTAAGCTTGCTTAATGTTTTTTTGATTAAGGGAAACTACAGATTAGGGTTTGTGGTTCATGCAGAACGGGGCCGTTGTCTCCTTCGTTTCTATCGCTTCTCGTTCATCTTTCTCACTCAAAGTCCCTCTTCTCGTCCTAAATTTGTGAATGAAACGCTTTTTTCTGGAAGACCTAGGTTCTGAAATGGAACTTATGTCTAAGGGTTTGAAAATTTATGCTTATTCTGATCTTCCTCTCGCCCTAGTTACCGGAGCATCCTCCCTCTCACATCCCAAGCGCTAATGTTTTTGCTTCTGAAAGGTAAAGTTCTGTTTTAAAGTTTGAACGAGTTTTTGTTGTTGCTTAATCTTGTTCATGTTTTCTCTATTAACCCATTGTGCTATATGTTTGAGATGCAGTAAATAGTTTGAAGGGATGCGAAGAATCCATACCTTTGGGGCTTTTCTGTGGAGAGGATAGTGAGATTGAGATGAGGTGCTCCCTGGTGGCGGGCTTGGCAAGGAGGAAGAGATGATGACGAAAAATGCGCGCTTTTGGTACTTTTTCTTTGTCTATCTTCTTTGCTGAATGAGGATGATATTGATGCTTCTGAGACTTTGTGGTTTTTCGTGTTGCTTGATCAATTTCTGGTTATTGAATGTTCTTGTTTTGCCTTGTTTTGGGTTGATGAGGATATTGGACTATTTGAGGATGTTGGACAGTTTGAGTATGTTGGACAGTTTGAGTATGTTTTTCTGTTTCTACTTGTTGGTTTGAAAACTGGTTTGACAGCTTGGAGTTGAAATGTTTTTGAGAATGTTTTGGTTACAGTTTGGCTTGGTATGGGATTTGTTTGAAATGTTTGACAGTTTTGGAAATGTTTTTTGAGAATATTGTGAAAACTTGGAGGCTTTTGGTTGTTTGTTTGTTATGCAGTTTTGGTTGTTTGAGAAATGGTTATGCAGGTTTGGTTGTTTGTTTGTTATGCAGTTTTGGTTGTTTGAAGTTTGGGAGGTTGATGGTAGTTTTGAGGTTTGAGAACTGGTTGTTGTTATTTCTGATTTTTTGACTGTTGAGGTTTGAGAATTGGTTTGACAAAATGTTCTCTCTTTCTCTTGAGCTCTTTCTACTGTTATATTCATGTGGCTTTTTTGTTTGATAGCTTTTTCAAAATGGTGGGAAAACCACCAAAATTTGAATACTTTGGGCATTTTCTCCTTAGGCTCTTTTCCTTGCAGTTTTGTTTGCTAGCAATTCTGGTGCAATTGTGACAGCAGGGCAGCATCCCTAGGTGACTTCTTTCCTCTCTCTCTCTCTCAATGACCCTAAGAGCTAATTTCTCTTTCACCTTTTTTCTGAAAAGTTTGCAATAAAAGAGGAAGATGATGAAATGGCTTATGAACAAGCCTCTTGCTTGTTGACTTATTTTGCATTCGTTTTTTTGCTGATGCTGCTATTTGCACATGATGCGCTGCTGTCTAGTTTGCATTATTATGTATGTTATATTTGTTTTGGCCATGCTGATGTATCTCTTGGCCCTGTTTTGCACCTTGTTCTTTTTGCTGCTTATTTGGCCATGCTGCTGTTTGGCCTTTGGGCAATTTGCGCGCCTGCTGCCTATTATATCTGTTTGGCCATGCTGCTTGCATATTTTCACTTGTTTGGGCAACCTAGTTGTATTTTTATTTGGACAGCTTTGCTTGCATTTTTATTTGGACAACTTTGCTTGCATTTTTATTTTTATTTTTGTGAACCAAGAAGAATAATCTTCTTGTGATTTGCAAATAGAAAAATAAAAACATGATGAAATAAAAATAGCCTTCTGATTCCAAATTGCAAACTTTAATGATGAAGACATTTTTCTCTTTTGAAAATTCTTACTCATGTCCAATTGACTGTGCTAATTATTTTCCTGTCTTTCTTTCATGTGAGCGCAAACTGGATGGTGGCAAAGCAGAGGAAGCAAAAGATTATTTGACAAGCATGGAAGCAATGGAAGCTTAGTCATCCTTAGGCTTAGATTTTTCCTTGTAATTTAGAGAGAAATACTCAAACAATTGTACTAATTTATTTTTCAAATACAATAAGTTGTAAAACTTAAAGCATTTAAATAATAAATTGTATTGTAACAATTTTTGAAATAAATGAAAGAAAGTCTTATGGGGTATTCTGATGTCCATTAAAATCCTTTACTGTCAATAACTTGCAATTTTCTCTTCGCATCTTCACTAATTCTTTAAGATTCCTGATTAAGATGATTGGAACTGTATTCCAATAATTCCAACCAAGATAACTTAAATTCCAATGATCATGTAATCTTGCCACTGCATTCCAAATAAACACGCACTGTGTATTCCTCAAACAAATGTTTATTCCATAAACAAACAAATACTTATTCCATTAACAAGCAAATGTCTTAATAGACGCAAATTATCTGGTTAACCTGGATCAAATGACAGTCTTAGATCCCATCTCTTGTCCCAAATGAACATGCCTTGAGAACAAACAGTAACCTTTCAGTAAACTTGAAAAAGCATGAAAACATGTGAAAGCCAATTGGATCTTTGTGAATTCATTTCTTTTGAGAATTGCACGAAAAACCCTAATTGTTGGTTTATTGCCACAGGAGAAAATTTGTCTGATCGATTCCTGAGCCAATCTTGAATATCTGAGAAACCCTAGGGTTATGATTTATGTGAAAAATGGGAGGGCAAATTTTGGGGTACAACAGCTTCCCCTGTTCAATCTTCTTGAACCTGAAGAGTTAGATCGACGAGTTTTGCCATTCGTGACTCGAAGGTAAAAGATGATTGGACATTAGAGTGCCCATAAATTTGCGCTCGACAAAAGTACAATTGAGGGAATGGGCTTAAAGATGTCATTTGGAGAGGTGACAAAATCTTGTCAGAGATGGGCTTGTAGATGCCATCTAAGAATGTTTGGTTGTAAATCGACAGAATAAGCATCAGAATGGTGTTCGTATTTGAAACGTATATGAACTGTATTTGTACTTGGAATCTGGATAAGCGACAAAATGACTTCCGTGTCTGGAGTGTATCTGTACTGTATTAAGTCTGAATGAGCGACATAATGGCTTCCGTGTCTGGAGCGTATCTGGATTGTATCGGTACTTGGAATCTGAATGAGTAGCAGAATGACTTCCATATCTGGAGTATATTTGTACTGTATTAAGCCTGAATGAGCGACATAATGGCTTCCGTGTCTGGAGCGTATCTGGACTGTATCAGTACTTGGAATCTAAATGAGTAGCAGAATGACTTTCGTGTCTGGAATGTATCTGTATTGTATCTGAATTTGGAATCTGAATGAGTAGCAGAATGACTTCCGTGTCTGGAGCATCTGAACTATATCTGAATTCGAATCTAGATAAATGATAGAATGACTTCCGTGTCTGGAGTGTATCTGCACTGTATCTCAAGATTAAGTCTGAATGAGTAACAGAATGACTTCCGTGTTTGGAGTGTATCCGTACTGGGGAAAAAGTCAGAATAAGTGACAGAATGGAAACTGTGTATGGAGCGTATCTGGACTGTATCTGAAGTTGAGATCTGTATGAGTAGCAGAATGACTTCCGTGTCTGGAGCATCTGAACTGTAACTGGGATCTGAATAAGTGACAGAATGACTTCTGTGTCTAGAGTGTATCTGGACTTGAATTTGATTGTTGAAGTCTGAATGAGTGACAAAATGGCTTCCGTGTCTGGAGCGTATCTGAACTGTATCGGAAATTGGAATTTGATTAAGCATCAGAATGACTTTCGTGTTTGGAGTGTATCTATACTGTATCTTGAAATTAAGTCTGAATGAGCGACATAATGGCTTCCGTGTCTAGAGCATATTTGTACTGTATCAGTAATCTTTGAATATCTGTTAAAGATAGTTGTTAATCTCATCCTAAAAAGGATAGAATGTTAGCTGAAACACGAAGTTATGTTGCATGAAATGTATGATGCAATAAATGCGTTTTATCCATGTTTATGATGTAATGTATGCGCATGTAAGCTGATTTGTTGTATTGTTGAGGAAAATAAATCCTTGACTACCGTCGGGGGAAATAAACCCTTGACTGTTGAGGATTCTTGCTGTGAGAATAATTCCATATACTTCTTGAGGAATCTGCTTGGGGAATCCGGAGAATTTTAATGACTTCTACTGGGGATTACTGACGGGAATCTTTGTTCTGTTGAGAAGCAATAAAAACTCTGTGGGAAAAAGTTTATCCTGTAATGAAAACTCTATGGGGAAAGCTTATTCCGCTGGGGAGTTCAGGAGTTTGGGTTGTATGCCAGACTACTGGGGAGTTACCCTAGGTTGGGGAGAAACAAAAAGTTAACCGTTAACTGGTTGGTTTTCAGGCTTCAAGACAATTTGCTGGGGAAACCTGGAGAAACTGGATAATTTCCGCTGTGGGTTGGAAGTTTCAGCACCGCTGGGGTTTGGTAGTTGGTAGTCTCATCTCCGCTGGGGATCTGTAGTTCAAAGTTTTGGCTCCGCTGGAGGAACTGTAGTTCAAAGTTTTGGCTCCGCTGGGGGATCTGTAGTTTAAAGTTTTGGCTTCGCTGGGGGATCTTAATGACGTGCTGTAGAGATTGCTCATGGAATAGCCTAAAGACGTTTTCCTAATCTTTCTACCTGTCAGTAATTATTCTTTTCCAATCATGTTTATTTGTAAACAGTAATTATGTTCAAATGCATATGTTCATTAATGAATCATTGGACGTTTTTGCAAATAAAACACAAGTGTAAAGAAAAAGGAAAATAGTTTTATGTACTTTGAAAGAGATATCTTTGTATTTACTTTGAATAAGTGTTTTGTACAAAGGAGACAAACATCCTAGTAAGAGGATGGTGTCATAAAAATGAGAAAAATTTATACAAAGAAAGATGGCTAAGTGTAAAAATCCCATGGGGTTCCCATTCTGCTATAGCCTCCGTATCTCCGGATATCTTGTCCATTCGTTGCTTCGTCCGAAGATGATTGGATTGATCAGAAGCCTCAGAATTTGTCTGTGAAGAGGTTTGTCCTTAAAGTGATCCGACGAGACATAGTCATACGCTTTAATTCCCTAACTTTTGCCTGGACCACCCTTTCGGGTTTTCAGTCCACCGGGAAACCCTTTTTTGCCCAAGTCGCCCTTTCAGGTTTTCAACTTGCCGGGTGTACAATTTTTTTTTGTTTTATTCCTAATTTTTTCCTGAACTGCCCTTTCGGGTTTTTGATTCACCGGGATGCCCTTGTTTTTTCCTAGGTGTATCAACCTAGCGGGTCTCTTATGCGCAGTATCTTTTGACTATGTCTGCGTTCGCAGGGTGCGGCAGATCATCATCGTCCATGGTGGTTAAAATCATTGCCCCACCAGAAAAGATGTTCTTGATCACAAATGGTTCTTCGTAGGTAGGAGTCCATTTTCCCCTGGGATCACTTTGCGGCAAGATGATGCGCTTGATCACAAGATCTCCAAATTGATATACTTGGCGCGAATAAAAACCCTTACAAATGGACCATTGTGCCTCGGGTAAGACACAAGGTTTTTAAGGTGCGAATTGTTTGTGAATATTACAAGTCCAACAGAAATGTAAAAGATAAATTACTGAGAGATGAAAGTTATTGGGACAAAGTCTCTGGCTTCCCAATTGTGAAGTCCTCTATTGACAGTAGGAAATATCCAATCCTCCAAGCTGCCATCTTCTTCAACATCTTCCACTGTGTTGACCTCTCGGTTGCTAATCTTCAAAGGTGGCCCTCCAGCACGGGCACAACACACATCCTTCTGAGCATTTGAAGTAAACCCTAAGCCAAACTTGTCGGATTTATACAGAATGTCTGGAAGCTGCCCTCAGATGGTGCATCCACCCTCCTCTACTACTACCTTGGTGTCCTTTAGAGATGACATCCGAAGCAGAGGTCTTGTGATCTTGGGGATCTGGGATACTGTCTTGGTTACTGCTACCTCTTGAGAAACTTCTTCTAAATGTTAAAAAGGAGTCTCAATGAACTCGCCATCCAATTCCACATACCGAAAAGAATTTAGGTGGCTAATCATGTACTCTTCCTCTCCGTGGACAGTGATAATCTTTCCATGTACTAGGTATTTCAGCATCTGGTGTAGTGTAGAGGTGACAGCACCAGCATTATGGATCCAGGGCCGTCCTAGCAGACAAGAGTAAGAGGGGCAAATGTCTATTACATAGAAGGTCGAGTTGAAAGTCTGAGTTCCCACCTTTATGGGGATGTCCACCTCCCCGTGGACCATCCTCTTTAAGCCATCAAATGCTCTCACAACTATATTGGGTTTCAAAGTCAGCCCTTTGCAATCCAATCTGTCAAGAGCTTTCTTCGGTAAAACGTTCAGAGATGAGCCAGTGTCCACCAAGACATGGGCCAGAGTTGTTCCTCTACGCTCCACAGAGACATGTAATGCCTCGTTGTGATTTCTCCCTTTTGGTGTCAAATCAGCATCAGAGAAGCCTAGGCCGTTATCAGCTATCAAACTGGCCACACAATCTTGGAATTGGTCAGCAGATGACTCTTGTGGTACATGGGTTGTCTTCAAAAATTTCACCAGAGCTTTCGCATGTGCCTCAGAGCACAGTAGCAACGCTAGCATGGAGATCTTGGAGGGATTTTTCCCCAACTGTTCAACCACGTCATAGTCACTCTTCTTTATTATCCTCAGGATCTCCTCCATTTCCTTCTTGGAGGTTTCGGGGATAGCCAATGGTTGAGCCTTCGTCCGGACGGGCTCTTCTTGAATATTTTTCTCTCGAATTTTAGCAGTAGAAGTGTTGGTAGGGATAACAGCAGGGGTCGTGTCGTCTTTGTCGGTAGGAGCACTTGCATGTATGATTATTGGTACAAAGGTAATCTTCGGAACAACCACGGGTCCAAAAACTTCCTTTGGAGGGGAAATCTCTGGAGAGAAGATTCTACCGCTACGGGTAATCTTACTAGTTCTGGAAATATTGCTAATGTCCGAATCTTCTTCTTCGGAGCTCACTTCTTCGGCGGTCAGCCCATCTTGTTTGATACCATGGTAGTAGATTTCTCCACCATAATTCCATGGTACTATTTTATCTGATTCATACGGGACCGGCCCGAGCATTTTAATTATGAGAGGAGTAGTCTTTGGAACCGATGTAATCCTAACAGGTCTTTTGGGGGGCCTGGAAGGATTGGCGGAGATGGTTATGATTGAGACGTCTTTAACAGTAACAGGTGACACAGGAGTATTTCAAACAGAATTTCTTGGTTGTCCATCAAGCATTAAATGCATATCTTTAACAGAGGGAAGACATTTGGTGAGGATAAGCAAAGATGACAGTCTTCATCACAACCTGGGAACATACCACCTTTCAACAAGTTCATCTTAATGATTGGGAGCGGAGTCAAGAGTTCATCCACTGTAGCAACAAATAAATATTCTTCGATAGCATTGGCATTGTGACCATGCCTAGGCATAGGAGCGGAAATGACGTCTGGCTTCTCGGGAGCCTCAAACTCAATCTCTTTTGCATCTATAAGGTCTTGAATTTTTCTCTTCAAAGCCCAACAGTTGTTAGTGTGGTGCCCTAGACTTTCGAAATGGTATGCACATCTGGCATTCAGGTGATAATGAGGGGACGTCGTGTTGGGATTCTTTGGAGCTTCCTTCAAAGTTGCCAAGTTAGATTTCAGAAGATGTGGTAAAACCTGGGCTAGAGTCATATTAATTCTGGTGAATTGCTGGACTGGCCTTTCCACCCTCGGTTGATTACTCCTTGGTTGATCAGATGTAAGCTTTGGGATCATAACGACCCCTACATTGGTCGACGTTCAGCTCTCCCTTGGTTCCTTTGTGGATAAACAACAGATACCTCCTTCTTCCCAATGAAGGGTTTTTTCACAACTGTAGAGGCAGATGAATCCTTCTGAATCTTTCCACTTTTTATATCAGCTTCCACCCTCTCTCCGGTTAAAATTAACTCAATAAATCCAGCAGATGAGCTTCCAATTAAATGGTTGAAGAAAGGGCCCGATAGAGTGCCTAAGAACATATCCACCAACTCCCTTTCAGGCAGAGGGGGTTGCACTCTCCCAGCTAGATCCCTCCATTTTTGCGCGTAGTCTTTGAAACCCTCATTTGAAGCCATAGCCATACTCTGAAGTTGAGTACGGGTAGGCGTTAAATCTGCATTATACTGGTATTGTTTATAGAAAGCTGCGGCAAGATCTTCCCAGTTGTGGATGCCGGCCCTTTCTAATTGGTAAAACCAATCGAGTTGTGTTCCGGATAAGCTATCTTGGAAGAAATGGACCCACAAGTCTTTGTCGGCAGAGTGCGGCTGAATCTTTCTCACGTATGATCGGAGGTGCATTTTAGGACATGACACCCCATCATATTTTGCAAACAACGGTACTTTGAACTTTGGTGGGATCACGATTCCCGATACTAGCCCCAATTCTTCAAAGTCTAGACCTGGTACCCTTTGTATTTCCATAGCACTTAAACGCTCTTCAAGATGTCTGTACTTATCATCAGCTGGAGGGTACTGTTCCTCAGAGTAGTCTTCCTCTTTTTCCTCCTCTTCAGATTCTGACGGAACTACTGTTTCTTTTCCTTTCCCTTCCCCTTCATTAGATGTTGCTGCGAAATTCAAGGTTCTTTTAGTTTGTCCTTGAAACCTTCTCCCCATGATTACAACACCGGTTGGTTTCTTCTCTTTCTTCTTTTTCTCTTTTGCCAACAGAGTCTTCAACTCCTCTTGTCCTTTGGCCAGGGTTGTGAGTAACTGTTGAAACCGCATGTTTTGAGTTTGAAGATCTTTGACTGCCTGTTCGAGATCCATTTTACTGAAATAAATAGTAGAGAGATGAGGAAACTTGTTGCAAAAGACCTGTTTATGTTATGATGAATGATATGTGCATATGTAATGTTTTCAAGGATTTTAAAAGATTCAAGTTCATTTTAAACAAAAATAAACACACGTTATATTAATAAGATAGAGTTTGAGTACATTAATGCCCCTTGGGCAAAATAATACAACACCCTAAGATAAAAAAAAAGTAGTGTGCATCCTCTTTGGTGTTATGTAGGCATTTAGAGTCTGCTCCTCATGAAGTAGCCTAGTGAGTTCCAAAACCTTCTTCTCACTTGCGTAGAATTGGGCTTCGAAAGTATCTCGCTCTCCTTTGAGCTGTATCCAATCCCTTTGTAGATCTTCAAGAGATGTGGGCATGTCAGGATGTAGGATAGTGTATGGAACTTCTCCTTCCTTAACAGGCTCAATAATCACCGGGAGAATGGAAGGATAAGGAATCATAAGACTTTGAGCGCGGGTTAGTACCCACTTGAGGTAAGGCTCATGAGGGATGGAATTCTCGTGTCCCAAAATCTTGTTATCCACCTTGTTTAGCATCCTCCAAGCTCGTATGAATCTCTGGAGAAGTCCTTGATCGTCGTTGTCGTAGTCGAATACCAAGCCTTAAATCAGCATATCATGTGGGCCATCCCTTTGGGCATAACCAAACTGTCTTAGAGTCAAGCATGGGTTGTAGGTGATGCCTCCCCTAATACCGAGTAGAGGGACATTAGGGAATTCCCCACAACGGTCAACAATGATAACATTCTCTTTGGATCGAGAGCACCAATGAATATCCGAATGTTTGAGCATCATTAACCTTTGTGACCACCTTAATCCTTGCTCATTCTTTAAGACTGACTGGGGAAGATGAGAAATAAACCATCTTTCCAGGATGGGAGTGCAACACATAAGGACACCTCTCTTCCTCGTTGTACGAGTGTGAAAAGAGTGCAGGATATCCCCTAGTAATGTAGGCACTGGATTGCGTGATATGAAGATTTTGACGGCACTTATATCTATGAGTTGGTCAGGATTGCGAAACAAGACCATCCCATAGATAAGAAGAGCCACAATCTCCTCAAAAGCTTGCAAGTCTAGGGAATTCCAACAGCTTTGGGCCTTCTCAAACAGAAATTTTGCTAAGAAGCCTTTGACACCACTTCTAGTTTCCCAATGAGTTGTGACATCAGATGAGTGCAAGTGCAGGGCTTGAGCAATCTCTTCTAGATTCGGATCTCTTTCCATACCGTTGAAAGTTAGTTGATTGAGAATATGAATCCTCAAGAGTTGAGAGAATTCTTCCAAAGTAGGCATAAGCTGATAGTCAGGAAATGTGAAGCAATGATGCAAAGGATCAAAGAATTGGAAGAGCACTTTCATCATATCTTCCTCTGTGTTAGAGGTGACCAAGTTGAGTAGACGACCATGCCTCTCGGTGAATGGAGAGTTCTCAGGGATCCTTGAAGCTAGCTCCTTGAGTTGTGGAGGAATTCTTACAAGGTTTATTTGGATAGTTTTTCTGCGAAGTGAATCCATATCCTACAAAACAAGAACAAAGATGAATCTCTAAAATCCTTAAAATGGTTAGTGAATGCATATGATGTTCATGATGTCCATGATGTTATGTACAAGTATGCATATACAAGCAAATCAAACAAATTTTTAGTTTAGGCTTGCATGGGGTTTTATAGGTAAGTACCCTCTTGAAGTTTAGTTGGCTCAACCTGTCCTAACAATAGTAACCGGGTTCTAAGGAGCTCAATATCACTGGGTTGTTTCCTTGGTCATTGTTTCAGCCCAAGCCTCTTTAATGGCGACCGAAATATCCCAAGAAACCAACCCTCAATGAGTGTAGTATCGAGTATGTACCAACTTCAGACTGCACCAAAGCCGGTCATCTCACTACATCCTAAAGGCCAAGTTAGTCAAGTAAAGGGTTCTAGAAGTTCGTTAGTGCTTCATGACATCACTCAATGGCCCCGTATTATCTTTGATTAACTCAAAGGCTATCGGTACCCACAAATAGGTCACACTAACATAGCTATTGCTTAGACCATATCGGTATACCCTGCACAGTTTCCATAATGTATTGCTATTTACCTATAATGTTTCCCAAATTCGGGTGGAGGATTCAAACCCAAACAAAGAACCATAATGTAAAGCAAACAAGTCAAACAATGTAAGAAAATAAATGTGATCTAGCCCTAAGGTAACCCCACTTTTACAAATGTCCCCAACAGAGTCGCCAGTTCTGTGATGCGGTGAGAGAACTGACTTAAGGGTTTTGCGTTTTATCGCAAATGTTGCGGTTAGCAAGAGTCGCCACCGACTTTTCTTTTATCCAAAAGGAAAGGTGAAAAAGCACAAGAAAGACCTTTGAGATGTTTTCTTGAGTTCGGGGGGTAGATTATGAAAAGGGAAGGTATTAGCATCCTTTTCATCCATGGTTTTCCATGGGCTCTTAGTTACTTGCTTAGATCACTTGCTTTTGTTTGTTTGAAATTGTGTTTGATGTGGTTTTTGAAAGTATTTTGTAAAAGAGGCCATTGTTAGGAAATCTTTGCAATAATTATCGTTCGTAAGAATGTATACAAAGATGTTTGTCTTTTGAAAATGTTTTCAATGCTTGTAAGATGTTTTTGAAATGTGTGTGTTTGTTTTGAAAAATAGCAAGGATAATTGTTTGAAATGGAGCAAGTAACTAGAATTAAACTACCTACTTAAATGTCTTTCTTGTACATTCTTTATTCCTTTGACATTGTTGTCTTACCATTGATTTGGTAAGCAACCCTATCTTTGGATGTAAACGGGACGGGCGTGGGTCATCGTTTAACCATGATTAGCAATGTTTGCAAAGTATCTTAGCATTTGGAGGAACCAAGATCATTTTTGTAAGGCAACTTTTTGAATAGTGTCATTGATGGACTATGATCTTTATATTTGTTTGTTTTGCCAAGATACTTCGCATGCGTAATATGGCCATTTTTGTTTTAGGCAACCAAGTGGAGAAACCTTAAGGATTCTTGTGTGCAAGTGTATCATTTTCATGCTTTGATTTTGTCATGTATTTAGGGTTTTCTATTTTGCTTTGTTTTGATCTTGTCATACAAACCCTAATTACTAATCATGGCATATAAAGCGATAAATTGCGTAATATAAATATTTCTAAGTTATTACAACAATTTATGGGAGGGGGGAATACAAATTTGAATGGGGATTTGCAAAAATATAATCCTAAATAAATTATTACAACCAAATCGAATTTATACGAATTAGAATAAATACAATACAATATTTAAAGATGCAATACAATGTACATGTAAGAAAAGATTTTTTTGTTTTGTTTTTTATGTAAAAGAAAATTTAAATCTAAGCCTAAAAATGTAAGGAAAAGAAATTAATTTTTTAGAAGGGGTCTTAACCCTAATTTCTATTTTAAAAGAAAATGAAGTTCACATGTATTATTTTTTCATGTATTTTTTTTATATCAAAATAATAAATAATATTGTATAAAAATATAAAGTTTTTATGTATGCAAAAAATAAATATTTATAAGTATGGAATGAAAAGAAAATAAATAAAATAAACTAAATATATTCTTATTATATTTCACAAGTTTATTAAGAAAATATATGGTACATATTAAAAATAAAATATATTTTTATATGAAAAATAAACTAAAATAAAATAAAAAATGCAATATTATGAAACTTATATTTTTTTTGGATTTTTACACATTAAAGAAAACATTAATGAAAACAAAAATAAATCAAATAAAAATGTATGAGAAATAATGGACCAGGGGGTATGGCAAGCAATTTAGAGATATCATGTTAGCAAAAAAAACTGTGGCCCAAAGGACTAAGCCCAAACCTGCAAAAAAGCCAAAAAACTAAAAAAATGGAAAAATGTAAAACCCAAAAGTAGCACCCAGGTTTGAACCCAGGACATGAGTCTCACCAGCGCGCTACTTTGCCACGGGGGTGGCTATACATCCATTGTCTTAAGGGGAGCAAAAATAAGATAACGTGTAACAAATCCTTGCCCTGTTTCATCTTCTTCCTCAAGCTTGGCCAAACATCCTGTAACTCTCTCATACTTCCATGAAAATGAAAACTCATAACATGAAAGTTGTAGTGTTTGAACTCACGATTCCAACCATATAAGTTATGTGAACTAACAATCAAAGGTCAGGAAGAATTTTAACAGCCCTAAATTTAACCCTAATATTTTCAGAAATTCCAAATTCCAAATTCTCTCAACTCAAGTAAAATCAATGTAAGATAAAGATATGTACGATTTCGTTATGATGAGGACTACATTTTTTATTCACAAATCGTGGCCTATGGTTGCATGTACAAGGAGATAGAGTTTGAGATTTTACCTCCTTTAGTTGGAATCATGGATGGAAATGGAGTGAGTTTGATGGATGCTTGATGCTTGCTTGAGCTTCCTTGAACTTCCCTGAATGTGTTCCAACCTTTGCCTTGCTCTGAAAGTATCTGAAACTCCTTGGCCAAGTCAAACTGCAAGCTCTAAAATCAACAATAGAAGATGATGGAAAATTGATTACAGAATAGGGATGAAGGTCTGGATTGGTTTGATATCAAGTATGTAAGATGTTTGAATGATCAAAACTTGAAACGCATGAGCCAAATGGAAGATGGGTATGCTTATGCCAAAACTACAAGTTTGGACAGATTTATGAGGTTTTTGTGCTTAGGAGTGTTTCAAGTCTTTTTTTTCTCGTGTGCTAAGTTGTATTCCCTTTGTATATTAGTATGGAATTGGTTTTATGTTAACCATCTAACAGTTGTGCCTGTTCTAGCCTTTTTGCAACTTTTCTTGCATTTGAAGTAAAGTGAAGGGACAATGCTTGCCATGCTTGTACTTGCTCCCTTAGGGTTGGTATCAGTTTGTACAATTTTCTTTAGATCTGTGAGACTTGTATGTGCCAAGGGGACATGTTCAATGCTCAAGATTTGCAAAGTGGCAAAAGTTGATCTTTTTCAAAATGGCAATGGTCACTTTTTGCCATAAATGGAATTACCACTTGGATAATGGCTCTAGGGCATGGATCAAAGCTTTGTCAACTGAGTAAGCATTAAATTAAGGAGTGAGGAACAAGTTTGGGACCTGCAAAGCATTCATTAGGCAGCATAGGTACTGATTGCAACTTTGTTCTTCATGAAATGGCTTGGACAAAAAGTGAGAAAATGCCAACTTCATCTCTTCGATTCTCCCTACTCAAAAATGATC
Organism: Vicia faba; assembly: GCA_948472305.1. Lineage (NCBI taxonomy): Eukaryota > Viridiplantae > Streptophyta > Magnoliopsida > Fabales > Fabaceae > Vicia > Vicia faba. Next base: position 180,714,938 of record OX451740.1, read on the forward strand.
TTGAGGAGTTCTTGGATATTTTGGAAAGCTTGCAATGTGCTATATAACTAATATTTGAAATGCATATTGAGACACCTCTTGAAACTAGGTGAAAAATTTCCATGAAGTTGGGTCCAAAACCTGCCTAAATTAGGGCAAAATTTCACTAAGCTATTTAGTTCATGACCATGTATTCATAAATTTATATCTTAAGATCCAAGCATCTTTAGGGAAAAGTGTGTGAAGAAAAGTTGTAGATTTCATGGAGGTCTACAACTTTCATGTTGGGAACTTTCCTTGAATCATTATGCATCATGGTGAAAAAGTGGCCTAAAGTTGAGAAAAAATAAGAAATTTTCTATACTTCGAAAATTTTCTAAGTTAAGAAAAATTTCAAATTCAAACCCTAATCTTCAAACTTGGATTTCTTGATGAGAAATTTTCACATTTTGTCATGTTTTGATGAATTATGACCCTTGGCACTTGATTTTGACCAAAAAGTCAAAGTTTGACTTTTCAGTGTACAGTTGACTTTTGATCAGTTGACTGCAAATTTCATATGTCAATCCAATGAAATTGAAATGTTTTGAGCCATGTAATAAGGTCAAGATGATGAAATTGAATCCTTGAAATCATGATTCAAATCAATTGGTCATTTGCTGGGTCAAAAATCAAAAATCGCCTTTCCTCAGTCAAAACCCTAATTTTGACCATTTTGCCCTTTTGGTGATTTGATCAATTTTCTTGAGGAATTATGATCCAAACTTGACCAAATGATACATATAAGTTTAGAAAGTTGATGTGGATAAACAATTATGAAGTTTGACTGTAAATTGGTCATGGTTGACTTTTTCCCTAATACAATTGATTTTTAGGTCAACTGTCCAATTGACTGATCAAAAATATGGTCCAAGGCTTGAAACTTGTCATGAGTGATCTTAGGGATCCATAATGATGTTTGAAAGTCATATGAAGCATTGATAGTCCAAAATTTTCTGTGCAAACTCAAATCCTAATTTTGGTTATTAGTGCAAGATGAGATGTCTTGAGCTGACCAAACCCTAATCCAGTCTTGAGTCAAAGGAATCTTGTGAGAAAAGTCTTGATAAATGAGAGGGCAAATTTTGGGGTACAACAGCTTGTAACTACCTTTTCAAAGTGGTAGCTGGAGATGATGAAATGCCCACTTGGTTAGCATGTTACAATGGGTCTTAGAACTTGGCGATTGTTGCTTCAACTTCAGAAAGGACAGATGGTGCTAACTCAATCAACAAATGTAGCTAGAAGAGCTTGGAATTAAAATACAATTTCAAAAAAAAATTGAGAGAAAGTTGGAGTTTCAACATAGTTTTAAGAGGACGCTAAATCTTGGTTTTTAATGCAATATGATCATCTATTCATAGTTGAGATGAATGAAGTTGGTACGTGTGAGAATGAGTGGAATTCGTAAACGTCAAAAGCATGACCAAACTTGAATATGAGGTCATTAAATGCATTTTAATCTTCCATATTCTGGGTTGTTTTGCACTTGTACACATCACTAATCATCATCAAATAAAAACCACGTGAAATTCTTGCCTTAAAATTGAGTAGTTTGAAGATTTGTAAAACTGGTCATGAGCAATTTTTCAGCCTTATGGTCCAAACTTCAAACTATCATGAAATTGTGTATACCACACCACTGTCTTCCATTCTTTTTGCAAAATGTTCATATCTTTATGAAGAGTACAATGTGAAAAGAAAGTATTGATTTGGATGTTTGAGAAAAAAATATTATGACAATGTGAAGTTGGTACCATGACCTGAAATTACAAGTCAAAATAATTCTCAGTCCAAAATGACCTATAATGTCCCCAAACTTTTCATGGATTTCCAAGCATAATTGTCCTTTGATCCTTGAAAAAAACTTGCAAATGGCATCAAATTTGATAATTTGCAAAAAGAAGCGCCCAAAAAAGTTTAAAATTGCAAGAGTTATGATCTTTGGAAGTTATGCAAAAAATACATGAAATTAGGTCAAATTTCACTAAGTCCACAAGATGGACTCTAATATCTTCAAACTTTTGATGATCTTCCGAACATAATTGGGTCTTTACTTATAAATATAAAACCTCAGAGGATGTTAAGAAGAGTCATATTCCCAAAGAATCACTAAAAAATGTTGAATATTGAAGAAGTTATGATATTTTGAACTTTGACTTGAAATGTTGACTTTTTTGGTCAAACCATTTTGAATCATCTTACACACTCGATATTTTCTTGCATTTCAAGGCACGTTGATGCACATATTCACTTCAAATGATGAAATATTTATTTAACTTTTATCAAACATGGCCAAACTTGAGGTTACTTGATGATGAAGACATGGAAATAAACACAGGAACCTTTTACTTTTCTTGAGAAATAAGCAACCAATCCTTGGATAATTCTTGATCAATTGATATTGAATAATGATTGAAGATGATATGGCCTAAGATTATAGGTCAATCCTTGATACATAGGCCCTTCATAATCAATGTTGACCATGCTTTGACTTTGAGGGTCCAGAAACCCTAATTTAGAAACTTTGCTTGAAGTTCTTAGATTCAATCCTTACCTTGAAAAATAAACAAAAGTAACAAACATATTTTTGGTATTTTGAGTTAAGGGTTAGTGAAACATAAAGATATAAACATAAAAGGAAAAGATACACAAAAGAGTGATTGATGATCTCCACAAAGGCAAACTCAGAGAGAGAGAGAGAGAGAGAGAGAGAGAGAGAGAGAGAGAGAGTTTATGAGTCAACCAAGATTGTGATCTTGATGTGATGAAAAAATGAAATGGGATCTTAGAGGTAAAAATTAGGGTATGACACACATACCATCATCTAACAATTTAACCTTTTGGAGAATTGGTTCTTAATAATGTACAAGTATTGATATGGTACCCGTGCGAACACGGATACTGAAATGGTACACGCATATGGTATTGATATTAAACTATTGATTTAAATATTTAATAATAACGGGAGCAAGTTTACTATTGATTTAAAATTTTGTATAAATATTTCCAAAACATAAATATTTATAGATAGGACTAATTATACTTTTGATTCAAATATTTTTATATACGGAAGAAATTATATAAACTGATTTATTATCTCATTTAAAAATAATAAACTATTTTGGTTAGATAATTTTGTCTTATTTTCATTTCATTTTTATTATATTCTTGAAAACAAATATGCATAATACACCAGTACCCGTGAGAATGCACAAGTAACACACTAGTAACGTGTAAACGCACGAGTAACCATACTAAAATCTGTGTAAACGCACATGTTATTATATTTTTGTACAATTAAAGAAAATAAAAGTAAAAATAATGTATTAATCCAAACACGATAAAAATATATTGTTTTTTAATTATTTATATATCTAATAGTTTTATTTTGAAATTGTTTTTAATTTAAAATATAATATTTTTAAAGATAATATATGGAAAAATGAAATATATATTATTGATGTAAAACAATTCTGGTAAAACAATTTTGTTTTTCTTTTAAAAATATGATTTTTTTTAAATAATAAAATTTTTGGTAAACCAATTTATTTTTCTTATTTACATTTTTATTATATTTTGAAAACAAAATGTGCGTACTACTCCAGTACCAGTGCGAACACACATGTATCCAACTAGTTATTATTATAAACCCGAAGTTTATAAATCAAACTTAATTGTGTCATTTGTAAAATCGGTTGGATAATGTCGAATATAATATGATACAAAAAATTAGTATTGAAGAATCAAAAGTTTCTTCAATTGAATAAATTTTGTGAGTTTCTAAAGGAAATTAAAAATAAGAGAAATTGAGTTTTTCATGACATTAATTATTGCATCGACTATAATATCATTCAAAATATTTATTGTCTACTCTCAATCAAAAGTTTGTGAAATTGTTTTCTCATACTACAATCTCATTTTCTGATTTTTTTTTCTTTCCAGAACTTTATTGATAAGCATCACATATATTATTAAAAATTGATATTGAACATCTTGTAGTATATGTTCATATGATAAAAAAAATAGACTTGAAGATCTATTTTTTAGACGTCTAAAGTTAGTTGTATGATTAATACTTGTGAGATTGTAATATCTAAATTATGCTTTAGGAACATGCAATCAAGTATATTAAAATATTTATTCGCATCAAGCCAACAAGATAGTGTACCTTAATCCTCCTTTAACTTACAATTTATTCTAATACTCCTCATCTAAGTAAACTTTTAGATGTGTTATGTATATTCCAATTGCTTCAATATAATACATTAAGATGAGTCATGAAAGAATATTGAAAAAATATAATTGATATGAATCCCAATTTTGAGGGTATAGTTTGAGCAAATAATCAAATATCTGATTGCAACCCAGTAGTTTGAATATCACTTAATAAATTAATTTTCCCAATATTAGGGGGAGAAAATAAGCAGCTGAAATCATGAACAAGAAATTCAAATGAATAATTTTATATATTGATCATCGTACAAACCAATATGAACCAAAAATTCAAAAGATTATTCATTTGTAAATTTTATAGAACCAATTATAGCTTCTAATACTACAACCGAAGTGGATTATCCTATTGGATAATCTAATATTACACATGAATTGAAACCATGCATGAAACATGTATGGTAGGAAAGTCAATTCCAATACTAATAATCCTCTACCAAGCAAATAAGCTAAAATTAAAGATGATCCAAGTGAAGATATAAAAATTCTAAGAGTATTTTGACACAATTTATGTTTAGTTTCTAAGAGTATTTTTAGAGAAATCTCGATAAATTATGTCATAAATGAAATGTGATGGAACCAAAATAAATTCAATATTTATAATGTCTTTGTATAAAATAGAATGCTAAAAATAATAAATGATAATGAGGATCATAAATCAAAGTGTACCAAATATTGTAGATAAAGTGAAAATTGACCAAAATGAATAAATCTAATGGAAGAAGAATTAAACCCACTTTACAAGAGACCTTATTTTGGACTTGTAGTCGGAACATTTCAAGATGTGAAACCGATTAGATATAAATGAGTTTTTGTGAAAATAAAAATAAAAAATAAGAATGATATAAAGCTTGATTTGTTGCTCAATAATTTTCATTAATACCTAAGTTTGACTTTGATGAAACATATCCATCTGTAGTGGATTCAACTAATTTTGAATATTTAATTAGCCTTATAGCACATAAAGGACTTAATTTAAATATCATGAATGTTATGATATCTTATTTATATAGCTCACTTGATAGTGATATTTGATGAAACTCCCTAAAGAGTTTAATATATCAGAGATACATAATTTTGGACATCGAGAAAGCTACTCCATCAAATTGAACAAGTATCTCTATGAGTTAAAAATAATATAGACACGTATGATATAATTGTCTCAATGAATATTTGTTAAAAGAGAGATATACAAATAAATCCATATGTCCTTGTATTTCTATGAAAAGATATAGAAAATAATTTTCTATAATAGTTGTCTATGTGAAAGACATAAAGTTATTAGAACTCTTTAAGAGATTCTAGAATCTATAAATCTCTTAAAGTAACAGTCTGAGATAAAAGGACATAGAAAACACAAATTTATGTCTAGATTTACAAATTGACTATTTGAACAGTAGAATATTTCTATATTAAGAACCTTTTTATATAAAAGGTGTTAAAACGTTCATATATGGACAAGTATTGTATGTTGTCTACCCCGATGATGTCATACCATTGGATTTGGATAAGTTTCTTTCAAACCTTGAGAAGAGGATGAAAAACTACTTATTCAGGAGTACCATATCTTAGTGTAATTCAAACACTAATGTATATTTCTAAGTATATATGCCGTGATATATTAATTTGTGTCAATCTATTAGTAAGATATAGTTTTTCACCTACACAAAGACATTAAGCAAAGTCAGACAAATACTTTATTATCGTAGAGTTGTAGGTTATCTATCAGATCCTTATGATGGTAGATCACAAATGTCACTTATTTACTTGTGGAGGTACAACCATTTCATAGAGATCTATGAAACAACTCATGGCAACAACTTCATCAAATTCTGCATAACTATTAGCATTACATGAAGTCACTTTCAAGAAGAAATTTTAAGCAACTACTACAAAGAATATCGTCTCACATATAAATATGTGCATGAGGGGGATAAATAAATATGCTATGAACTATTTTTTTCTTTACCATAGTTTTGTCCCACTAGATTCTTCTGGTAAGATTTTTAACGAGACAATTACCATTCAAAGGATTTTGTACTTTTTTTTCTTTACTAGATTTTTTTCCACTTTCTAGTAAGGTTTTAATGAGGCATATTCTTAATGAACATTCAAGGGAAGAGTGTTATAAATAATATTAAAGAGATGTGGATGCCCATTTTCCTAATCTCTCTATACTCCTTAACACCTATGAATTAATTTCTTAATCTTTATGTATTCCTTGAGTTAATAATTGTTATTATTCATGTACTATAAATATGATCCATGTTGCAATGTTAACTGGACTTAAGAAAAAGAAGAAGAATACACATTATTTTTCTTTGTTACTCTCTCTTATTCATCTCTAATCATATAGTATATTATTTCTGATTAATTTTCTAACAATAGTATTTTTTCCAATCCCTAAACATTATTTCCCCAATTTTTTCTAAAATCTTACTCCCTCCATCTCATAATAGGTGTTCTCTTTGAGATTTTCACATTTTTAAAGATAATGATTAATTATTTTGATTTTAATGATAAAGTGAGTCGTATTTACTAAAATGACCTTATTAATAATAGACAGTGGAGTAGTTATATGAATTAAAATACAATAAATAAGAATAATTTAGTGGGAAAAAATAATAAATATCACATTGATATTTTAAAGGGACAAATAATTTAAGACAAATAAAAATAAGAAAGATGACATCTATTGTGAGATGGAGAGAGTATTATTTTATTTATTCAACATTTTATATTTTTTAAATTCAGAGTTGGTTACTTATTATTAATAGTTATTTATTATATAACATATTACTTTATAATTAATAATTTAAAATATATATTATTTTACTAATTATTAAATATTATTTTCAATGCTTTTAACAATATATAAATTTAATGGTGTTTTTTTATTACTAACATTTTCAAAATTCAAATCATTTATATATCATACACATCATTTAATTTTATCTAAGTTATTCAATAATTAAGTTTTTTTATAAAAAAGTTTTCATTATATATATATATATATATATATATATATATATATATATATATATATATATATATATATATATATATATATATATATATATATATATATATATATATATATATCACACCAATACTCATACGAATGTATAAATATTTTATTAGTTTAACACACGTACCCGTTTTGCCTATTTTGTCATTTTATTCCAAAAATACAACACACGACTTCATTAGAAAACAGAAAATAGTTTGTTTCAAATCTTAATTTTTATTTACATTTTGTTCCATTGAGTCATCCCGGTTAGGAAATCACGCCTTCTCGTCTTCTCTCTCTTTCCACTTCTCTCTTCCTCTTCCTTTCTTGTCTTTTCCGTTATTATGTGTGAAATCAGTTTGACGTATTTGATGAGGCTTTTGAGATCATTGACACGAGGACCTGTTGTGAAGACGGTTGTGAGAATGAAAGGGAGCTTCTCGATGCTCATAGCTTAAACTTCGAAGGTGTAGTGGGAAAATCCATGCTTTCTTTGCAAGCTTGATGTTTTTGATTCCGACTCTGGTGATCACAAGGTACTCTGATGCTTTTGGAACCTTATAGATGTTATTGAATTTTATTTGATTTTTGAAAACCTAGATTTACGGTGTTCGGTTTCTTTGTGGTAGATCTGCGGTTGCAACAACGTGTTAACCCTAACATCGTTGTTAATAATGAACACAATAGAAAATTGCACAAATGCAATTGTATTTGTTATTCTGAAAGTAACCAACTGAAGCTATTAAATAGCTTTACAAAGAAACTGAAAATCTAAACTAAATCCACTTCTCCCATAAACTTAGGAAACGTGAACTGAAAACAAGAATGAGTCAAATGTAAAACTAATTCTATCATGTCCTATTTTATAGGAACTTATTGGAATAAACTACTAATGAGAAAATACTAACAAAAATTTTCCCCTAAACTAAACATGTCAGCTACATGTTAGTTTATGCCAAGACTGCTTCTCTGAGTTTTTCAAACTGATCAATCTTCAAAGGTTTGGTCATGATGTCAGCTACTTGCTCATTGCTACCAATGTATTCCATATTGATTGATCCATCATTTGTAAGATTTCTTAGAAAATGAAACTGTACGTCAATGTGCTTACTCCTTCCATGGAAGACTGGATTTTTCGCAAGTTTAATAGTAGAAGAGTTATCACAGAAAATTTTAACACAGTCATTTTGAGTTCCTTTGATCTGTTTTAAAATCCGCTTTATCCAAATACTTTGGCAGGCGCAAGACGCAACAGCGACATATTCTGCTTCTGTTGTTGACAAAGTTACCACAGGTTGCTTCTTAGATGCCCAAGCTACAACTCCACCACTCAACATAAATACATATCCGAACGTGCTCTTTCGGTCATCCAAGTCGCCGGTATAATCACTATCTGTATACGCCATCATTTCAGTTGTACAATCCCTTTTATAAAAAATACCAAAATCTACAGTGGACTGAATGTATCTCAATACTCTTTTGGCTGCTAACATGTGTGTTTCCTTTGGACTTGACATGAATCTGCTTAGGAGACAAACACTGTACATTAAATCAGGTCTCGTCATTGTCACATACATGAGACTTTCAATAATTTGTTTGAACATTGTTGCATCAACTTTTGCTCCTCCTCCTTCCTTTGTCAATTTGCATCCTGGCACTATTGTATTTCTGACTCCATTGCAGCCTCCCATTCCAAATCTCTCAAGTACTTCATTTACATATTTCTTTTGACTGATGTAAATGCCATTGCTGCCCTGGTTAACTTCTACACCCAAAAAATACCTCATTTCGCCAAGATCCGACATTTCAAACTCATTTTTCATTGAGGTCTTGAAACCTTGCACCATCGATAAATCATTACTAGTAAAAGTAAGGTCATCGACATAGAGACTTACAATCAAAATTTTGTTGTCCTCAAGCTTCTTGACAAATAGAGTGTGGTCACAACAACTCCTTTCAAATTCTTCTTTGACGAAGTATCCCTCAATTCTACTGAACCACGCCCTCGGAGCTTGCTTCAAGCCATAAAGGGATTTCTCAAGCTTGGACACCTTGTTCTCATCCCCTTTTACTTCATAGCCTTGTGGTTGAGCGACATACACATCTTCACTGAGTTTGCCGTGTAAAAAGGCGCTTTTGACGTCAAGCTGGAAAACTTTCCAATGATTTCTTGCTGCTACAGCCAACACAGTTCGAATGGTGTCCCATCTTGCAACTAGAGCGAAGACTTCATTGTAGTCTATCCCCTTTTCTTGAGCATAACCTTTTGCCACCAGTCTTGCTTTGCATTTGTCAACTTCTCCGTTCTCGTTTAATTTGGTTCGATAAACCCATTTGACTCCTATCACCTTTACTCCGGGAGGAGCTTTTACCAGCTTCCATGTATTGTTCTTCTCTATCGCTTTGATCTCAAGATTCATTGCCTCCCTCCATTTCTTTGATTTTACTGCTTGTTCATAAGACAACGGATCAGATTCAGAAATGAAGAGAGCGAAGTTTTGTACCTTATTATCCGAGAGCCCTTCTCCGCTGGTATAATCTTCTAAGTAAGCCGGAGTTCTTCTTCTTCGAGTTGGTAAGGTCGCGACATCACTAATAACATCATCACTGGAATTGGTGTCGTCATCTGTCTGATCTTGTGAGGCTGCTGCATCATTTGAGATGGTTTCGTCATTTTCGTGATTTCCTTCATCTTCATTTAGGGAAGCTTCATCTTCACTTTCCTCCCCTTGATTGTATGTCTGTTCATAGGCTTCTCCCCAGTCCAAAATGTCATGTTTTGTCTCTTTTGCTGTGCTTTTCCAATCCCATTTTTCACCTTCTTCAAACACTATATCCCTGCTGATTGTTACTTTCATTGTGCAAGGATCAATCATCTTGTACCCTTTTGATTCTTCACTGTAACCGATCAACACTTGCTTTTTGCTTCTTGCATCCAATTTTTGTCTCCTAGCATCAGGTATATGGACATTGCCAATGCATCAAAAGACCCTGAAATATTCAACATTAGGTATAAAACCACTCCAGCATTCTTCTGGAGTTTTATTTTTCAAAGAGGCAGTGGGACTTCTATTTAAAATATGGCAGGTCCATTTCACAGCATCTGGCCAAAGCTTTTTAGGCATCTTCTTCTCTTCGAGTAAACATCTCACCATGTCGAGAATTATTCGGTTTTTACGCTCGGCAACTCCGTTTTGCTGAGGCGTATATGCCGTAGTCAGCTGTCTTTTGATCCCTTGTGATTTGCAAAAATCTGTGAATTCTTTTGAGTTGAATTCTCCTCCTCTATCTGTTCTCAAACTACATAAGGATAAGCCAGACTCCTTTTCCACCATTATTTTGAACATTTTGAAAGTAAAAAATGTTTCACTCTTCTCATTCAGAAAATACACCCATAATTTCCGACTAAAATCATCAATGAATGTTAGCAAATACCTTTTTTTGCTGTAAGATGCAGGTGAGATAGGACCGCAAATATCGGAGTGAATGAGTTGTAGTTGCTTTATGGCTCTCCACTTGCTCTTCTTTGGTATAACTTTTCTGTGTTGTTTCCCTTGCATACAGCTTGTGCACTTCTTTGTTAGTGATTTGATGTTTGGAAGCTCCTTAACCATCTTCTTATTATGCAGCAAGGCAAGACCTTTATAGCTCAAGTGCCCATATCGTTTGTGCCAAATTTCACTTGCCTCTTCATCATATGTATTAAAGCATGCTGAATTTGCAATGAGAATGTTTGTGATGACTACAAACATTCTATTTGCCGTCATTATGCTTTCCATTATAAGTCCCCGAGTTGGATGGTACAACTTGCATGCTCCATTCTTTATCAGTATAGTAATGCCTTTGTCTTGCAATTGACCTACACTGAGCAAATTGTTACGCAACTCAGGTATGAAATACACATTACTTACAATTTGAACTTGACCTCCAAACTCTAGCTTTATGCTTCCTTTCCCCATCACCATCAATTTTGAGTCATTCCCCAGTTTTATCGAATGCTTGAACCCTTCATCAAGATGCATGAACCACTCCTTGTTTCCGGACATGTGATTTGAGCATCCGGAGTCAAGAAACCATATTCCTTCCTTTTTGTTCTGCTTGAGATCTACATGTGCCATTAGAAGCATTTCATCTTCATCATTGATTTCAGCATAGTGAGCTCTCTTCTCCCAATTTGTACATTCGTATTGATAATGCTCCAAATTGTGGCACCTATAGCATTCCACAATAGACTTATCAAAAAACGGTCTTCCTCTTCCTCTTCCTCTTCCTCTAGTTACGCCTCTGCCTCTTCCACCTCGAGCTTCATATGTCACTTTTAAGGCTTGTTCTTCTTCAACTGGGCCTCTCATTCTCTGCTCATGGATTAAGAGACTACTTTGGAGTTCATCCACAGTTAGTGTATCAACATTATTTGATTCTTCAATAGAACACATAACATAATTAAATTTGGAAACTAAAGAACGTAGGATCTTTCCTGTGATGTCTGCTTCTTTCATATTTTCTCCACATGCCTTCATCTTCTTGGCAATGGAGAGTGTTCTTCCGAAGTAAGCATTGACGGTCTCCCCTTCCTTCATTCTTAAGGTTTCGAACTCAGTCTTAAGAGCTTGAAGTTGTGCTCTCTTGACTCTAGTTGATCCCTTGAATTTCTGCTTCATTGAATCCCATATTTGCTTGGATGTGTCATCGTTAAGAATGGTCTCCAAGATTTCTCTATCTATAGCTTGATAGAGATAGTTCTTCACTTTCTTATCCTTCAATTCCTGTTCTCCTATGAATTTTGCCTCTGCTTCTGATGGCTCTTTCCCCTCTGGAATCACAGTAATTCCATCTTCTACAAGACTCCAGAATTCCTTTGCTCGAAGGAAGTTCTCCATCAATTTGGCCCAATGCTCATAATAGCCATCAAATTTAGGGATGGCTGGCTGCACAAACGTACTGTTGGTGATGCTGCTCTCTGCCATTCTTTCTCCCTCTTCTCACGTGTTTCACTCAAAGAACACCTCTACTTTCTCTCTCAATCAGGCATGTCTGACAAACTCTGATGCCAATTGTTAATCATGAACACAATAGAAAATTGCACAAATGCAATTGTATTTGTTATTCTGAAAGTAACCAACTGAAGCTATTAAATAGCTTTACAAAGAAACTGAAAATCTAAACTAAAGCCACTTCTCCCATAAACTTAGAAAACGTGAACTGAAAACAAGAATGAGTCAAATGTAAAACTAATTCTATCATGTCCTATTTTATAGGAACTTATTGGAATAAACTACTAATGAGAAAATACTAACAATCCTTCCCAACGAAAATCTCTTCAAATCACAGCATTTGATTTCACCGGTCTAGACAGTTTTAATTCATAGCAGTGGTTATTCATCATTCTCATCGAGTTTTGGTATTATCGTTTGCTGTTCAGTTTTTTGGTAGCGTGTTTGGGGGCAGTCTTGTTGAATTGTCATCCTTATATTTTGAATCTACTTTAGTTGCAAATATCTTTGGTTTGCTTTGGTTTGCAGCAGGACTAAGAGTAGTGAAACTGATTTTGGGCAATGATTCCTTATACTGTAGCCATTTTACAAAAAACAAGTAAGAAAATCCAGAATATTCATCATTGAATCCGATCACAAATTCGTTTCATTCACTTTTTCATTCACTTTTTTATCCAAACATGTCCTTAGTGTTTTACAATAGTAGCTTCTTTTTTTCTTCTGGTGTTGAACCATATAACAGGAATATGTAGTTGTTGGAAGATTATATCCATCACTAAGAGGTTACAATATTTATCCAAACCAAAAAGTTCTATTCTCAGGGATAATGAACATTTTCACATCATTCACTTATTGATGTGTTGCATCAGGTCAATTCTTATTGTTATTTTCTAAAATTACTTTACAAAAAATTTGATTGAAGTTGATTATGGGTAGCTTATAATGCAGGTCATATTGCTCGTATGCATGTAAATTATGACGCTGGCTCACAAACAATTATGTGAATGCTCTTTTTTATCTCAATGTCTATGATTTGATCGATGTTTGTGGCTTATTAGAATAACTAGGAGGACTATCTTCTTAGAATAAATTTTCTTCCTAATGACCTTGCCACATATTTTCTCACTAATGATCTTGCCACAAATCTTACTATTAGAAGTAACAATATTTTAATCAGAATTTGTATAATTCTTCTTCGGATGCTTCGTCGCTGTTGTTTATAAATAACTGGTTTTGATTGTTGTTGGCAGTAAATATGAGTAGATTTATGCACCTCGTATGGAGGAATTTTGTTATATAACTAATAACACATGCTTCAAGGAAGAGGTTTGTGTTGAATTATTTGGTGCAGTTAAATTGTTTTGTTCACACTATTTGAAACTTACAATTCTTAAGCAAATAATTTCATGCAGGTTTTGCAGAATGAATCTACAGCTTACACTTTTTGAAATTTGAAATGATTGCCCCAACAATTAAATTCTTCTTGAGAAGGGCTACTGTTTCTTGTATCATTAACTACTGCTTCTTCAACACCATAAATGGCTAGGAGAAACCAATTTCTAAACATCCTTAGAATTACTTATTCTGTATGTACAATTTCAAGAAAGTTTGTGTTAGCTAAGTTAACCAAAATAGACAATGTACTTACAAGATACATGCACATTATCAGATATGAAATTTCACTATCCATTTCCTTATATTTCAAATTGCTTTGTAATATCAATTGAGTTTTTCTTTTGATGAAATCAGCCTCCAAATTTGGCATGAGAATCTAAGACAAAGTGTCAGTGGAATTGTTAATAGTGACATAAACCAAAGTTCAACTTTTCTTTGTTTTCAATTCTTTGACTTCTTGGTTATTAATTAAGGAAAACAATTATAAGTTAATTTTATTTAGTTTTGTGATCCACATCTCAGACTTCATATGTTGCTAGTTTTGAGAGGAATGCGATTGAACAAAAAGGAAGACTCTGTCCCTTTCTAGGTCACACTAGAGAAAAACAGTGCAACACTATTTCCTTAAGAGAATATATGTGTTCCAATTGAACTCTTTCAAATATTAGCAGATTCTTTCATTCTTTCACACAATTACATTAAGTTTATATTGTATATAATTTTTTATATCATAGCATTATACTTAAAATTAATGGAGGAGTCGGTAGAAAATTGTCCTTCTGATTTGGTAAAACCAATTGTACATAGTATATATATTATTAAGAATATAATTATGATCATATCAGGTACTATGTCTGTATATAACTCTCATTTGTTTGTTATTTTCAGTTTTTTATAGGAAAAAATGATGACATAATTTTGGAAGATGGAAAATTTGTATATGTGTGTGATGAGAAGGAAAACTCATAGAAAAATTGTTGGCACTTTCAGCAGTCATAGTTATGAAGAAGGTTTGTAATTGATTTATATTTAGTTGAAATACTTGTACTAAAATGAATAATATAATTTCAGTGTGTGTGGCTAGCTTTTTATATAGACGAAGTTGTGTTATTTTTACTTTTTAAAATTTAATTCGGTTATACTTATGAGTTTATGAGCTTAAGGGGTAAAAATATAAGATTGGAAAAATTGGTGTATAAAAATTCTATAAAACTAATTATAAATGGTTTTTAATAAATAAGTTAATAAAATATTGCTCGTGGCACATAAACCTTCTTTTTTCCTATAATATAGACAACATGCAATAGAAGATGTAGCAAAGTGTAGTACTGATTCAGATGGATAGAAGAAGATATTAGTGTCATAATTCTACGTGTCATGTATTTTTTTTCCAATTCATTTGCATGATTTGTCTTCTGACTGGCTATAAAGATCATTTGAAGCTTTATACAGGGTCATGCAATGTGTAATGCCAAGACAAAGTTGAGTTTAACTTTTGTTGATTTCTTTTGTAGAAAATAAAATTGAGCCACATATACGGTTCTAACAAAGCATTATGTAGTCACATATTGAGTTTAAGGTTTATACGGTTCTAACAAAGTATTATGTAGCACTACATGTGGTATTGATTTTAATTGATGATTTTTTTATTGAGCCACATAAACCACTCAATGTATAAAGTTTGGGATAAAATTATGGCAATATTTTTTTCTCACCACATGTGTCAATTTTTTCTTACACTATCAAAAAGATGGTTACGCCTACATAATTTGAGAAACATTTTTGCCTATTTCTCTACTTTCTAATTCAATTATAACAAAAAATATAAAGTATTGACAAAACATGTTTAACTTAATCATAAAAGATGTTTAATAGAAAGAAAGGAAGAAAAAAAAGTTTTAAAAGGGGGAAAAACACATCATCATCGTATTATAACTAGAAGACTTATGTTTTTGACAACCCACTTCTATTTTGGTCCACATAGATAAAAGCAATGACAACAAGACTCGCATGTCTTACAATTTGAAAGGCGTGTTACTACTTCATAACCTTCAATTTCGCTGTGCCGCCAAACAGATAATTCTCAATTCTCAACGGCCTCACCCCCAAATCACCACCGCTCTCCGCCACCTTCCCGGTCATTTTCCTTTCAATCCGCCTCTTCTTGTTAATCAGAGAAACCCTAAAAGTAGAATCAGATTCCCCTGCTTAATCTCTATCTCTTCTTCTTTGTTCTAAGGGTTTTATACTTACACTTTCAAATTCTCATGCCATTATCTCTTCAAAAACCCACCAATCTCCCCCACTCCAAATCATGGAACCTTCTCAGAACCCACCCCACATCAAAACAACCAAAACCCACTTATAAAAATCTGATTTTTAAAAGAGTTCAAGTTTTTTCATCTCTTAGAACTTCCCTTGACTGTGTCTCTTCTGATGGAGGACTTGAGAAGGGTTTGCAACCGATTCGGTTACCCTTTGTGGTTAGGAGTTCTACGAATGTCACTAGATTCTTCTGGAATGGTGCCTGCTTGGAGATGGTTGTTGTTGATGGTGGTTCTGGTTCTTCTGGTGAGGATGGGTTGGTGAGGGTGGTTGCTTCTGTTGTTAGGGACTTTTTTATTCCGAGAGATGTTACTGAGAATTATATGGAGTATGTGAAATGGAAGCTGATTCATCGTGTTTTTAGCTCTGCACTTCAAGTTCTTGCTACTCAGGTGATTTGTAGATTGTTTTTTTTTTTTTTTTTAATTCTGAAGCTAAGCTAGTGTTCTTGGGGTTGTAGTTTATTTGAATTGAAACTGTAGGTGGGTTTTGGTTTTTCATATGATTTGTTTTTGTTTCATGTTGTGTGGTGGATTGTTTGATTTATAGAAATTGATGATCAATTTTTTTGGGTGGGAAAACTCAAATTTTGTTTATCTGTCTATCGTCATACTCTGGGAGATAGATATAGAAGTTGTTGCATGTCATGTTATGTGATGAATTTGTTTGTTTTTGGATTGATTATTTATGAGCAATTTTCCGTGTTTTGTGAACATCATGAGGGGGTGGAATTGTTGTGTCATGTTCTGCAATGGATTCGTTTATTTATGGACCTTTTCTACAACTTCGGCGGGGAATGCGGGAGACCGTATGATGACCACTAACTGGAGGCAGCAGCCCCTGGCGTGGATCCAGTGTGGAGCTCCAGGGAAGAATTACACTGTAACTTAGGTGCTTTAGTGGAGTGAGTACTAATGATTGGGCTTCCTCCTTTTGGTGGCCGACCCATAATAGTTGTCCCAAGCCATGGCGCAGCAATGGAAAGTCTTTAAGAAACTAGGTTGAGTTTGGAGGTTGTCATGCCGGGTCCATCGCTTGGAGAAGTGGGAAAGATTTGAGAGCCGGCGTGACTGACCTTGGGAACAACCGCATTAAATGCTAGTTCGTTAGACCTTCTCAATAAAAATAAATATATGGTTTTTCACTAACGAAATAGTGCTTTTAAGCTTAGAGATGTTTTTACTTCTGAAATTTTGAAATGCGACAACTAATTTCAACTTGTATGAGAAGCTATTGCTCAAGAGCTCATGATTATTGTAAGAAGTTTTTAGTATTTCTTGTTCCATTAGTGCTTCTTTTTGAAGATTATCCGAACTTGCTCTTTGTATACTTTGTATACTTACCAGTCATCGCTGGATGCATCATGGATGTATTGCACTTTGTCTTCACCATTAAGCTACATTGAAGTTCTTTGAGGTCTTGTTTTGTTTGTTCATCTTGGACAAGAACTTACTATGTTACAATCAATTAATCTCAGGCAATGTTTACAGCCATAGGAGTTGGATACTCTAGTTCTCTTCCATCAGCTGCTGCGCTTAATTGGGTCTTAAAAGACGGTCTTGGACGGTTAAGCCGATGCATATACACTGCTAGCCTAGCTTCTGCTTTTGATACTAATTTAAAGGTACTTTTACTTTCAAAGAAATCAATTTTCCTATATCGGCTCTCAACAGTTTCTGCTTATGCCAGCACTAGATTGGCATTTAATTAAAAAAAAAGTCACATGAACAACCAAAGTTCAATGATGTGAAGTACATGATGGTAATTGAAACTTCATTTAACGCACACTAATAATAAATGAAATCTGATTAGTCTTTGTTTGCGCGTTTGTGTACCTGTTGTATATAGAGGGTCAGGTTCGCCACATCTGTTCTTTTTGTTGGAAGTATTGGACTTGAGTTACTCACTCCTGCATTTCCTCGATTATTCCTGCTGCTTGCAACCATTGCCAATATTGCCAAACAAATAAGCCTGGCATGCTACTTAGCAACTCGGGTAAGGATCAAACCTGAAACGTATTAAGTTCTCTATTACATCATTTCTTTTTAAAAAAGCTTTCATTTTTTAGAGCTATTCACATGACATAATTCTTTATAATTGATGAGCTTCTTTCCTATGAATTTTGATATTTTTCATTATGTCTATGCAGTCAGCTGTTCATCAAAGTTTTGCAAAAGCAGACAACCTTGGTGAAATTTCTGCCAAGGCACAGGTTAGCATGAGTAGTTTTTCTTTTTTGTTTTTACTTTATTTAAATATGTATGTTCGTGGATTTTATAATGAATATCTATTATATTTCAGATTCAAACAGTGTGCTTTGACATCCTCGGTCTCATGCTTGCTGCCCTGGTTAACATGTGGCTTGCAAGACCACAAACAGGTCTCCATTTCTTTGTTTATCCCTTTTTTGCATCTATGGACCTTTTCGGGATTTATCAAGGACTAAAGCATGTCCATCTGCAAACCTTGACTAAGGTAGGTTTTCTGACGGCTTTTATTAAGAAGTTGTGTACAAATTAGTGATCTTCTAGTTTTATACTTAAGAGACTGAAACTCGGTGATTTTGGAAGAAATGAAACGCGTTGCTCTTCATTATCTATTTTGATATAATGCACGTGTGTTTGCTTTATGCTGTAGGACTCATCGAGAGTGTGTGTTTTACTGTCTTGTTGGTGTATTATTGTTTTAGGATAGGCTTGAAATCATTATGAGCACTTGGATTGAAAATGGATATGTGCCTTCCCCGGCAGAGGTGAGCGAGAAAGAAGTAATTGACTTTTTGGGAGTTAAAGGTGATATGCTAGCAACTCTTATATTCATGTTTAATACTCCCACTGGTTCTATTTATAAGAAAAAGTTTACTTTTTAGATACTTTGAATAACTAATGTACTTGGACAATATATAAACTAGATACATTGGTTATTTAATGAATTTAAAACGGAAACTTTTTCTTATAAATAAGACCAGAGGAGCACCTTTCATGGTGTACGTTTATAGTCAACTAATGAGATTTGATTCAGGTACAAGCTCGTGGCCAATTAGAATAGGGTGCATAAATCCCAAGGACCAAATACCAGAGTGGTCAATGAAGATGATACAAAGCATAACTGACGAGGACTATTACTTTGTATGCATGGAGGTCTTCAAAGGATTAAAAAGAACTCGACAGGTGAGGGTAATAATGAGATTATCTTGGTGGATTATTCTTCCTCTTTCAACTTTCTATAAACTAGTTTTGTATTCTTATTGCTTCTATTTTGCTTTTTTTGTGTGGTGATTTTCTAGCATCGTATTCTTCTTTCCATCCGCGAAGGAGCCGAGGCAGTGCATATAATTACGGGTTTGTTGCAGGTGATAAGACTATTCTTCCTAATAATTTTTCAACTAATATCATCAATATTATGAACCATTACCACTAGCTAATTTCAATCCTCTCATGTTCCTTGTGTCAATCTCATATTATGTTAGAGAATTACGCCAAATTTCTGTTTGGATAAACAACTTAATTAAACGCTTAAAACACAAGCGCTTATTAGACATGTGTTTATATAAAAGCTATTTTGATTTCAATTTGTAGGCTTGCTACATCAGAAAGGCTCTTGTGAACAATGCATCAAACTCGGCACTTGAGGATTGGCCGATAATTTTCGAGGATTGCAAGAGACGTGCAGAAAGGGATATAGGTCATTTGATTGAACAAATGATGGGAATAGGTTGGGTGGTGAAGAACATTTTGTTGTCAAAGCAAGAGCAAGCTAGATACAATTTTGTGTGTGAATAAAGATGGTTTTCAAATTTTGGTTGGCTCCTTAGCATCATGGGAGTGTTTGGGGTTTTACTATTTCTTTTAAAGATTAACCATCCTAACTGTTTATAAAAAAGAGTGTAGAAATTTTATTGTTATCATGTTCATATTCATATTCATGATTTGTCATTTATTTTAACACATCCAAACTGAAACACTTTGATTCAAGAATGAATATTAGCTACATTCTCACTAAATAGTTTTCTATAAATACACGACCTGTATTTGCGACCCAATGTGTTTCTCAATACCATATTTTAATGGGAGGTGGCAAACTGTTTGACAAGTAATTTTCGACCAACCAGGGAAGTATGCCCTCAAGCCGTAGGATATCTTTGGTTAGAAAGACATGTTTTAAAGAATAATGGAATGTGTCGATCAAGTCAAAGAAGTATTTAACTAGGAAGGCTGGTCGACGAAGACACTAGTGTCGGAGGCAGTCGAAAATAGATATGAATGTCGACAAACAATGATAAGTGGCAGCAAGAACAGTTATCAACTCACAAGCCAACAAGAACGTGAGGATGTTCCAAAGCAGTTTATGACAATTCTCCATGAATCTCAACGTGGAACTAGTAACTGTCGACGGTTACACTTTTAGGATTTCTATTTAAGCAAACGTTTGTATTTTTGTTAAAAGTCGTATTTCTTCACATTTAGAGCATTACATTCAATGTACCTGCACATCTAAGAGAGCAACAAGTTCCGTCTTAATAATGTATGAATGCTTTCACATTTCAATTCAAAGCAATTTTCAATTCACTTTAAATTACAAGTCTAGTCATTTATTTTCTTTACTTTGCAATTGTCTTTTACTTTTGCCTTTTTATACCTATGAATTCTATATTAACTAGTTTTCAATCCAAAACACTCAAAACACTAAGTTTAGGATTATTGTAGTTGATCATGCATGTAACCTTTAATAAAAGGCTAGAGATTGTTCGCGAAAAATAAATTGACACACCTAGTAGGACACGTTGTGTTTGGGTCTTTCTCGTTTCGTGCATGAAATTGAGAAGTGAGAGAAGAATGGTAGATCCTAGAACTCCTAAAAGGGATCAAACCCTAGGAAGAAATACCAGTGCTGCGACAAGTATGGTTTCAAGTTTTGTGGTTGTGTCTTCGACTGTCCCGAACATAGCCACCACACCCAGCCAATAACTGCAAGACCAACAACGGTCACGACTTCTAGGCAATATGTGTCTAGTTTTGCGAGAGAGACACATAATGGTGTGGTTCCAACCTTTGGGAAGTATGTGCCTAGTTTTGCAAGAGATACGCATAATATTGAACACGAATATGGGATGCCAACGACGATGATGGCAGACCTACATAGTAGTAGTTCGATATTTGGTGAAAATCCTGTGTCGGCGTTTTCACCGTATAATGCCTCTGGGTCATTGGGAAATCAATTTGGTCGCTCGACTGGATTGAGATTTTCCCACCAAATGATGTCTAATTTAACCCCAAGTATCGTTGCCATCATGAGGCAGTAGTACTCAACAGATGAGTGCCATGTTAAGACCATTGATCGAGAATTAGGTGCAGAGTTATCAGACTTTAGCAACGCAGATTGAATAAAAATTGCAATCCAAAATGCAGTAGAAAATTAAATTTTTCCTTAGTGATCCTTACGAATGGGCATGGTCAGTGATAGAAATCATTACCCCTTGTGGTGATTCAGACCTTTGATGTTGTGATCACTTGATGAATAGCAACGTCTCTACTCATCCCATACGAACATATCACTTTTGGTCATAGTGCTAGCTGCTTACGAACAAAAATTTTAAGTGAGAGAGTGAGACAAAATATGGATAGGGTTTCAAGAACTAAATTTCATCAAGTGAAATGCTTCAACACAAGGGTTATATTTATAGAACCACTTATGTGGGTTGCAAGCTAAAAACCTAATTAAGGCTACAAGTTAAAAGTCCAATTAAGCCTACGAGTTTCATACCTTATGATATACCACATATCACTTAAGTGCGTGGTACCTTACCACATTCCATATTTCACTTAAGTGTATCGTACCTTACGGTGTTCTACAATTCACTTAAGTGCATTGTACCTTACGATGTTATTTATTTAATCTATCTCTCATCAATCTGTTCTTATGTGTGTGACCCTATAGATTTTTGTGACGTTGACAATTATATTAAATCACACATTTAACATAATAAACAGTGAGCAGTATCTAGCAACACATCACTGCTATCCAAGTCACAAAAATATCATGTGATCTGACAAAACCTTTCTGTGATAATATTTGTGTGTACAATTACGCTTTTACTCTTATGTCTAATTGAACACGAGGCATAGACCGTGTCATCCTTGTCCAATTCAATATTGGGCCCTTAGACATTTATCCTATTATGCAGGATGAGAAAATTCCATCTAGGTCACTCATGTCCCTCAGCATGCTTTGTGAAGTACTCATCAACTGTCTTTATGGTCATCCAGTTATGAATAATGTTTGATCATCAATAAAGTACTTAACTCTACATCTAGGGTCCATAGTGGTTTCAGGTTGAAGGGTGGTATACATAATTATCACCATGGGAATAACTTATGACACCTTGTATAACATTCTATGTAGTATTCTCATAGCGGGTCAATCCAGTATAAATATTACTCCTAATATTCATACCTATGTCAAGACTTGATAACTCATTATCCATGATCCATGAGGTGTGATCATCAGTCAATCTTCATAATAATCTCAATGCTTCAATGTTATCCCACTTTTCAATAAAGCTCGACTACGAATACTTTAAAAATAGTATTCTTATGTTTAATGGGATCTCATGATTAAGTCACACTTAACATTTCATTAAACAGGCGAACTATTCTCGGGACTTTATTATTTTAGAAAAGCAAACATAATAAAGAAATGCCTTTTATTATTAATAAATAATTTGATACAAGTACAAAAGTATTGATCTAATTTACACCAACAATCTCCCACTAGCACTAGAGTCAACCAGGCATACCTCATAATACCCATAGATCTAGTATGGCCATCATGCTTCTACTGCGCAAGAGGCTTTGTTAGTGGGTCAACAACATTTTCAAGAAGGTCTCAAATTCCAGAAGGGGATTGTGATGAGACTTTCATCCTTGTGGTGAAACCTAGAGCCATTCACACTAT
The DNA here is from genome assembly GCA_948472305.1 of Vicia faba. Lineage (NCBI taxonomy): Eukaryota > Viridiplantae > Streptophyta > Magnoliopsida > Fabales > Fabaceae > Vicia > Vicia faba. The sequence goes on from OX451740.1 coordinate 180,737,867, forward strand.
TCTCATAATTATTCTCTCCAAGTTCTGGTCCATTCATAAGTTAGATGTTTAGAATGCCTTTCTACACAGTGATCTTCATGAAACTATCTATATGCATAAACCATTGGGTTTCCGTGATCTTCATCACTCAAATTATGTGTGTCGCTTGCAAAAATCTCTATATGGTTTGAAACCAGTGCCTCGTGCATGGTGCCCGCGTTTCATTGACTATGTCCCAATATTGGATTTCAGCACAACACATCAGACAACCCTCTCTTCATCTATCGGCATGGCTCTGACATGGTTTACATCTTACTTTATGTTGATGACATCACCCTCACCAGTTCCTTTCATGACCTACACAAAACTATCATGACGTTTCTTGCCTTCGAGTTTGCTATGAAGGATATGGAACCACTGAGCTATTTTTTGGGCATTGTAGTGACCAAACATGCAGATGAACTTTTCCTTCAACGGAATATCTATGTAAGTGACATTGATGCTCGAGCCAGTACGACCTAATGCAAACCTTTTGCTACTCCAGTTGACACCAAACAAAAGTTCAGTACCTCCGTTGACACTCCATATGACTATCCTACCTTATATCAGAGTCTTGTCTGTGCTTTACAATATCTCACATTTATCCATCTTGACTTCTCTTATGATGTCCAGTAGGTGTGTCTTCACATGCACGCATGATGCACCGAGTACATGCTTGCATTGAAGCACATCTTGTGTTATATTCAGGGAACCTTACAATATGATTTGCATCTCTATCCTTCTCCTATCGAGAATCTTGTTTCCTACAAAGTTGTTGATTATGAAGAATGTCCCGACACCTGTCGATCTACTTCTAGTTATTGTATTTTTCTTGGTGATAACCTAATTTCACGGTCTTCTAAGAGATAACTTACGCTTTCTCATTCAGGCTGAGTACCATGTGTTGTTAATGTAGTTTCATAATCTTGTTGGCTCCACAATATTGTCTTGGAGCTTCATTCTCCCCTTTCTCAGGCTACTGTGATGTACTTTGATAATGTTAGTGCTATATACTTATTCGATAATCCTGTCCAACATCAGCGTATTAAACACATTGAGATGAATATTTACTTTGTTCGAGAGAAGGTCGCTTGTGGTTAGACTCGTATTCTTCGTGTTCCTTCCTGTGATACGGTGGGAGAACTGACTTGAGTTTTGCGTTTGTTTTCGCACTTGTTCGGTTTAGCAAGAGTCGCCACCGACTTTTTATTTTATCCTAAAGGAAAGGTTAAAAAGCACAGGAAAAACCTTTTGAGATGTTTCGTGGGTTCGGGGGGTAGATTATGAAAAGGGAAGGTATTAGCACCCTTTTCATCCATGGTTAAGCATGGGCTCTTAGTTACTTGGTTTTAGATCACTTGCCTTTGATTTTTTTCGATTGCTTTGAAATTGTGGTGTGTGTGTTTGAAAATGTTTTGAAATAGACGCCTTTGTTTTGGCAACCGTTGTAATGACTCGTGTTTGAGTATATACGAAGGTGTGTATCTTTTCGAAAAGATGTTTCAAATGTTTTTTGAAAGTTTGTTTTGAAAGTGTTGTGGAATGTGGTTTGAAAAGTAGGCAAGTGTTTTTGCAAGTTGATCAAGTAACTAAGAGTTTGTCTACCCCTAATTTTACTCAAAGGTTTTTCTCATGTCTTAACCCTTTTTAACAATTTTGTTCCACCATTGTATTTGGTGGACAATCTTGCGTTTAGGATGTTTAACGGGACAGGCGCGGGTCATCGTATGGACCATGAATGCAATGATGCCAAGTGTCTTTGGCAGTTTGCTTGAAGGGACTTGATCATTTTGATAGGCGACTTTCGAAAGCGTCATCGAGGGACTATGATCATTTTGATTTGTTTTGTTTTGCCAAAGATACTCAACGTGCAAGCATGGCCCATTTTGGAAGGCAACAAGCGGGATTACCCTAGGGGTGCAAGTGTGATTGTGTACTGATTTCATGTATTTGTCTTGTATTAGGTTATCTAGCATTTGGTTTTATGTACATACAAACCCTAGGTCTAACCATGGTATAATTCGAAAGCGATAAATTGCGGGAATTTAAAATCCTAAACTATTACAAATGAGTATCCGGGGATGGGGGTACAATTAGTTACAAATGGGGGATGAGACTTATAGGAGGGTAGTATCCGAATAATTACAACCAAATCGAATCAATCGCCATCTCAAATGTAAAGCAATAGCAATGTAAAAATGGGACAAGCAAATGTATCAATGTATAAAAAAAGATAAAATGCGTATTGTAAATGTATTTGTGTAAGTGTATGATTATTTACAAGTTGAGAAATGTGTATTTTAATGTATTATAAAGTATTGTTAACTTAAGGAAAAATTAAATATCTGGTTTATTTTAATTTTGTATTCTCGTATTTTGTTAATATGTACAAAACAAAAAAAGAAAAGAAAATGGTTTTAAGAAATTCTATTTTTTCATGTATTAATGAATATTTTATACAAGGGTTCTAATTAAAGAGAAAAAGTCTTAAGCTTGAGAAAAAATCAAAGTTTATGTATTTTAATTAGTATTTTTATATACAAGGTTTAGCATTTAAATAAAAAAGTTTTAAAAGAGAAATTTGTTTAACTCCAAATTTTAATCTTTATGTATTATACTAAAAAAACGAAATTATGAAAGCTTTTATAAAAAGTTAATATGTTATTTTATTTACAAAATAAATAGTGTTATATAACAAGAAAATAAACAAAAATATTTAGTTTGAATAAAAATAGAAAAATGAATAGAAAAAAAAAAGAACCAAAAAGCAAATGGGCCTGTAGGGTGTTCATGCTGGCACAAACAAAATAGAACAAAAAAGAACAAATAAAGAGAAAAAGGGGGGTTGCGCTCAGCTTGCAATGGGCTTAGGCGTTTGAAGGCAGAGGCGGGTGTTGTACCCCAAAATTTGCCCTCCCATAATCTTCAAAGTTTTGACAAGAATCATCCACAATTGGTTCAAATTTACTCAGGGGGCCACACAGTCAAACCATCCTCCTAAGCCAGTCAAACTAGGGTTTTGGTTCTCACAAGGAAGCTGAAGTTTTCAAGGGCTCAATCAAGTCTCCTATGCTCATACACATTGTCAAGTACCTACATGTCAAGTTTCAAGGCTCACAAGGTCAAGTTGCACAGTCAAAAACCCTAATTGCTCAACAGTCAACTGTAGGGGCAAAATGGTCATTTGGCAGTCAAAAGTCAAAAATTTTGGTCAACATCTTATTTTGAAGCCACAAACATCATTTGATCAATGCTTGATCATGATTATCAAAGCTTGGCTCAAAAATCATCAAGATGCAAAAGTTTCTATTTTTGGACAGCTGAAAAGTCAACTGTAACTTGACCAAGGCATAACTTTTTCATGGTTCATCAGAAAAATCCCATCCAATGCTCATTTTGAAGGGGAAGACATTTCCTACAACTCATCTTCACACTCCAAGTCCAAGAAATGCTCTCACAAAAAGTTATCAATTTCAACATTATAGGTCATTTTCAAAAGTCAACAAAAAGGGACTTTAAGTCAAAGACCATAACTTGAGATTGGTAAATCAAAATGACATGGGACCAAGGACATTGTTTAGAGGACTTCAAGACCTTTCTAAAATGTCCAAGAACATGATCAAAGCTTAAAAATTGAGCAAGATATGCATTGGAGAAGTTGGGAAATTTTTGTGAAATGGCCAAAATCATTTATCCTTGAAATTTCATTTTTTGACAAAGGGGCCCCACTTTTCCCACTTGAATTAACTTGGCCATGCTTCCCACGTGTCCCATCTTTCATTTCAAATTTTTTAATTATTTTTTTCATTTTTTATTGATTTTATTAGATTTGATTAATTTTAAATCTTTTAAAATCAAAGGAAAATCAAAAAGCCTAATTAAAGAAGATATTTGACTTTGATGGACCTTGAATTACCATTAAGCATGTGCCAAATTCGTGCATGGGGCCAAAGAGAGCAAGAATTCAAAAATGATTCAAAAATGGAAATTTGGTTATGGAGGGTTTTGGAGAATCATGAAATTGAATGTGTTGCATTATGAGGCCATAATTCCTCTTCATACACATTGACTAATGTATATACAAGTGATACAAAACAAGATAGAGAGCTAAGCTGCGCAGGAACACTCAGATAAAACTCACACTTTTTGCTAAAAATCTCAAAACTGAAAACCAGGTTTTAGGTGGATTCAGGCCAAAATAACCATTCTATTACCTCCCTGAGACATCAAGAAAGGTTTCTGGATCAAAATCATATCTTCTAACCTCAAGAATTGGTAATACGAGGCAACCCTGTTCATCATATTTCTTGTATTCGTGCATCAATTTATACGCATCATGCTTGCATTTTTTTGAGTGATTTATACTAATGAGACCTTGCTGAAGTTAACCATGTAGTTTGATTTAATTTTCGTGCATCATACAAGAATCTGCCATTGACATATTCTAGGTTTTCAGAGGTTCAAAAAGAGGGTTTCCTTGTTCTGGAAAAATTGGCCTATAAGACTCATATCATCAGAATCAGCAGCTCATGGCCAGTTGTTTCCACCTCGCGCTCAATTTATGAGCGACAGAGCTCTAATCGCTATTTTTACACTGCATATAGCGGGGGTTTAAAACCCCCACAATCTTATTTTATGTTTCAGGCGAAGAAGCAAGGAGAGGAAGAAGATGCTTATGTGTCTTGATGTGAGAGGACAATTCCAGGTTTAGCGCGTTTTTTTGAATTTCAGCATTAGCGTGTTTGCTTTCTATATATTAATTGTCACCCATTATATTAACAAAGTGGTTCAGTAGCGCAACTGGCAAGGAAGTGAATTGATAGCCCCTGGGACCTGGGTTCGATCCCCAGGTCCCCCTTCTTGTTTCAATATTTTTTCTTTCAGCTTAATCCCATGCAGATTCAACCCTGAAGACTACCATGCACTCACAATCCAGGCACGCCACCTGGCCGTTGAAGGCAATCCAAGGGTCCTGATGAGAAGGGTACCATGAACATGAGTCAAAGATTCCACACGCTGACAAGGAAAGTCAAAAGGGCCTCAGAATCTTGGGCTCAGATTACTGGACCTCACCCTCCAAATTAGGGGCAGACCCCCTTAGGTTTTGCAAATTTCTTTACATTCTTTTTTTTTTATCATTTTTACATTCTTTTAATTATTGCTTTTTTTTAATTAATTTAACATTTTCATAATATAATATAAAAACACAAAAAAAATCAGAAAAGATAAAAATAATAAATATTTTATTTTAGTACTAATTTTGTAAATAAATCCCATAATAAATTTAGTTTTAATTTTAGGTTGTTAATTTAATTCTTTTTCTCAATAACCAAAAATAATAAAAATATACCTTTAGCACTTTTTACCTTTTTTTAATTAATTAAATGTTTTTTTATTATAAGTATCATTAACCATTAATTTTGTAAATAAATTTTATAATTAATTTAGTTTTAATTCTAGGTTTTAACTTTAATGCATTTTCTTTAATAAATTAAAAAATAACTAGAACTAGAATCATTTGACTTTTAATTCCAATTTAATTTTCTTTAATGTCATAAATACAAAAACATGAAAAAATAAGTTCTTTCTTTTTATTTAACTTAATTATTTTAATAATTTTATTTTAATTCCTTTAAAGGGTCCAACGCCCTCGCATTTGATTATATTTTCTTTTCGCGCATTTTATTTATTTCTTTTTTTTGTGAATATAATGTAATTGCTCCAAAGCCCTGTAATAGTTAATTAGGCATTTATTTTCTGCATTTTTATTTTAAATCGGGTCTGGATTAATTTGGCGATGTAGACCCGCGCCTTTGTAATAGCGTAGGACCTTTATCTTTTCCGCACTTTAAATTCCCGCACCTTTAACTGTTAAACAATAACATGAAAGAATGAATGCCCAAAAATAAAATCAAAACGTAGATCACCAATGACATGACAAGATAAATGCAAATGAAAACGACACACAAATCACACACCACCCCTAGGGTACGCCTCACTGTTGCCTTGCCCCTCGAAAGGTGATCGTTGAGTAGAGGATGTCTTAGTAAGTCCTCATGATCCGGGAACCTGGCATGAGGGTAGCTTCTAAGGTGTCTTCCTATTGCTCTGGTGATCACCATGTCCCGAACCTCGAATTGACCCGAATACCTCCGATAGTGGTGCTACCTACCTCTCAATGGTGGGATGACACTACTTTAAAGGACATTTACACAGACGAATTCCTTAGGGTAGGTAGGTTCTCGTAGATACTTGCTCTAAATTCAAAACAAATTCAAAAATACTTTTCACACCAACACATTTTCAAAAAGCTTTCGAAAGCCATTTTTTCAAACACTCTTGAGGACCGATACAAGAGTCGAACTGGAAATTTTCAAAGAAACTTTTTAAAACCCACAATTGAAAAGCAAACAAACCACTTTTGAAAACACAAATGAGCAAGTATCTAAGAGCCCATGGATAACCATGGATAGAAAGGGTGCTAACACCTTCCCTTTCTATAACCTACCTCCCGAACCGAGAGCAATCTCTATAAGGAATTTTTCTGTGCTTTTGTCCTTTCCATTTGGAGAAAATAAAAGACGGTGGCGACTCTTGCTTCCGCGACATTTCGCGAACCAGCTTTAAACAGTCAGTTCCAGATCCACCGATCACAGAACTGGCGACTCTGCTGGGGAAACCTATAAAGTGAGGTGTACCTTAGGACTAAGATCACTGTGTTTTCAATTATATTGACTTGCTTGCTTTACTATTGTGGGTTGCATGGGAGTTACATAGATCCTAACCCGGATCTGGGGATACCCTGTTTAGGTAGCATAAGCTGTGAGGGACCTGTCCGGCGTAGACCGACACGGGTGAAGCAGTGGCTACGTTGGTGTGGCACCTTGGTCTGTACCGATATCCCTTGTGTCGCAACAAGGAGAATATGGGTCTTCTGAGGAGTCATTAAGCACCAACAACCTTAGAACCTTAATTGACACAACTTGGCCATTAGAACAGTAGCAGTATGCTACGCCCATTGAGGCTAAACTCTCGTGATGGTTCTGGCCGCAAGAAAAGATTGCGATGCTGGAGTTATGACCGATTGAGGGTAGTAAATGATATTGGGATCCTCTAAGAACCCGATTACTTTGATAGGACAGGTATGAACCAACAAACTGAAAGAGGGTAGTACCTAGACCTCATGCTGGCCTAAACTTTAAGGGCTTGCTTTGTATGACTTGTGTGCCTTACCATGTTTGCCTTTGTATCTATTTGTGGTGTGCTTTATCATAGCATCATAACATCATGAGCATTGCATGCATCCTGCATAAGGACTAACCATTTCAAAGACAAGAGGGTTTCACCTTTGCTCTGTTTTGTAGGACACCATGATGCCTATGCGAAGGAATACTATCCGGTTCAATTTTGTTCACTCACCTGAGTTGCTTGAAGAGTTGGTTAGCAGGATTCCAAATACCACTTCCTTCATTCAGAGGCATGGTTCTCTTCTCAGTTTGGTCACTGCAAAGCGGGATCAACAGTTGATGAGTGTTCTGACCCAGTTCTATGACCCTCTATACCAGTGCTTCACCTTTCAAGACTTCCAGCTGGTCCCTACCCTGGAAGAGTTCTCTGATTTGCTTGGTATCCCTATCTTGGATCAGACTCCCTTTACTGGTTGGGAAAAGACCCTCAGGCTTGAGGATATTGCTGCAGCTCTTCCCTTGACACATCAAGAGGTAATGGACAACTGGGTAACTAGAAGCGGAGTTAAGGGTTTCTTGGCCAAATTTCTGATTGGTAAAGCTAACAGTTTCTGGGATGACCTGGACTTTAGGGCATATGAAGACATCTTGGCTCTCCTAATCTATGGGTTAGTCTTGTTTCCCAATCCTGACAACTTCATCAATGTCACTGCCGTAAGGATCTTTATGTCTCAGAATCCCGTACCCACTCTCTTGGGTGACATCTTGCAACAACTTCATGCTCGTACTACCTGAAGACGAGGAACCCTATGGTGTTGTATCCCTTTGTTAGTGAGGTGGTTTATTTCGCACCTCCCTAAGTTCGTACTGAAGAACCAAGAGGGAAGAGGCTGGGCTCACAGGTTAATGTCTCTCACCGATAAGGACATCATTTGGACTTGCAGAGGTTTGGATGAGATAGCTGTTATTGATCGATGCGGGGAATACCCTAATGTCCCACTGATTGGTACTCAAGGAGGGATCTCTTACAATCCATGTCTAGCACTCCGTCAGTTTGGAAGAGCCAGAAGAGCAGGGCCCCATGAGATGTTGGTGCCTCATATCAGTTTTGAGTTTCAGGTGGATAGTGACGAGTTGCATCGTAGATTCATCAAGGCTTGGGACAAAGTTCATAAAGCTGACCCACAAGAGTTAGGGCCAAAGACTTCTTTACCTATGGAAGCCTACTACAAATGGGTTCGCATCCGTGCTCAGAAGTTAGGTATGCCGTATGAAGCCGTCAGACCTGTCGTTCTCGAATCTCCTGACAAAGATGGTATTCTCCCAACTGTCCTTCCTCCTCAGATACCTACTGATTATGAGACATTGAAGAGATCTTGGTCGCAACTGCGAGAAGAGCGGGATTCTTACCGGGAAAAGTTCAACGAGTAGGAATTGAAGATCCAGAAGCTGACAAAGCAGTTGGAGAATGAGCGAGCTCTGAATGCCTACATCCGTATTGAGAGGAGGAGACCATGGGATCAATAAGGAGCTCTGGATGTTCTTTTTACAGTTTTACTTCCCTTTTTCAGTATTTCCTCATGTAACTCCTAAGGGCAACCTGTTGAATAATTTCAGTTTCAAAGTTGAATCTAATGAAGTGTGTTCCTTTTTGTTTACAAAGTTGATTCCCGATTGTCTTTGAAAACATAAATCATGCGCATTCCATTCATCATATGCATCACAGGTACTCTGCTTTTCAGGTTGCTGACTGTTCTTCGCTGTTTATTTCAGCATCATGAACCCTGAATCATCAACCGAGACATCTATCAAGGCCCTTCAGGCGCAGAACGCCCAATTTCAGGAGCTGATCATGGGTTTGGCTCAAGGTCAAAAAGAGCTGAAGGCTATGCTTCTGAAGAAGAATAAGAAGAAGAAGAGGACTGTGCTATTTAACACTGGGCGCAGACTCGGGAACACCTTGCAAAATGAGGCTGAGAGGACTACTCCATCTGTGGGGGAAGGTAGTCACCAAGAAAGGGAGGTCCCTACTCCTGTGGTCTCTGATACTGAAACAGACTTCAACGACGAACAGTACCCTCCTGCTGAAGACTGGTACAAGCAGCTGGAGGACAGATTAAAAGCTATGGAAATTCAGCGTGTGCCTGGACTGGATTTCGGAGACTTGGGGTTATCTACTGGGGTGGTGATTCCACACAAGTTCAAGGCACCCGCCTTTGTGAAGTAACGGGGCTTCCTGTCCCAAGATGCACCTCCGTTCTTATGTAAGGAAGATCCAGCCTTACACAGCAGACAGGAACTTATGGATCCACTTCTTCCAGGAGAGTCTTTCAGGGACTCACCTCGAATGGTTCTATCAGTTGGATGGAACCAACATTCGTAACTGGGAGGATCTGGCCACTGCTTTTTACAAGCAGTATCAATATAATTCCGACCTTGCTCCTACGCGTACCCAACTCCAGGGTATGTCGCTAGGGTCGGGCGAAGGTTTTAAGGAGTACGCCCAGAAATGGAGAGATCTGGCTGGCAGGGTGCAGCCACCATTGACGGACCGGGAGCTGGTGGATATGTTTTTGGGGACCCTATCTGGTCCATTTTTCAATCATCTCATTGGTAATTCCTCTACTGGGTTTACTGATCTGATCCTGACTGGTGAAAGGATCGAGGCCGGTATAAAATCGGGGAAGATACAGAAGGTTGCCTCCTCCAATGCTGAAAAGAAACCCTTCAAAAAGGAGGCTAGTGCTGTATATGGCTTCCGGAGGCCAGAGAAATCTGAGCGCCACCAATCTGTCAGTGCGGTAATGATTGCCAAGCCTGCTGCCGCTCCTCGGTTAACCAATCCTCAAAGGGCTGAAAGACCCCGGAGAGAATTTACCCGCTTGAGCATGACCTTATCACAGATCTTGCCACAGCTGCTCTCAACCAACTTGGTAACCGTCAGAGAGGCTCCGAAGTTTCCCAATACTACCTCTCCTAAGTACAACCCGAATGCTCGCTGTGCGTACCATTCTGATAGCCCGGGGAATTCCACTGATGACTGTTGGGCATTAAGGAGCAAGCTGCAAGATCTTATTGACGCCAAAGAGGTACAATTTGAGGCATCTGAGAAGCCTAATGTAGTGACAGCTCCCCTGCCTGCTCATGGAGTGAATGCTATTGGGGACGAGGATGAAGTGGATGAAGCTGAGTTTGATAGCTGGATTTACCCGGCAACCGACAGTGGTCTTAACAATTGGAGTGCAAAGGACAATCTATCTGTTTCTCTTGTTACTAAGTAATGAATTCCTATGTTTTTGGCATTTGTAATAAACAATAAATTGAACTCTATGGCCCGGTGTCTTACCCGAGGCACCGTGGTTTCATTTGTGAGGGCATACAAATTGTCATTTCATATATCATAAATGAAAATCTTGGACGTTTCTCACATTGCAAATCTTATGCTCCTTTTCTGTCTTTCTTTCCTTTACATATATTTCAAAACAGCTGTATTTACACACACACTCACTCATACAGGTTTCAATCCACTATGGATCTCACTGATAACGACTCTGCTACTGCCAGTTATGACTTCGAAAATCCGATCAACTTAGCCGAAGACGAAGGTGAAGATGATTGCGAAGTGCCTGGCGAGCTTGCAAGACTGTTGCTCCAGGAAGAGAGGGAAATTCAACCCCATGAAGAGCCAGTGGAAACAATAAACCTGGGTACTGAAGAAGACAGGAAAGAGGTAAAGATTGGTGCCAACCTAGAGCTCAGCATGAAGTAACGGTTGACTCAGATGCTGCATGATCATATGGAGATCTTCGCCTGGTCCTACGAAGACATGCCCGGGTTGGATACCGACATTGTAGTCCATCATTTGCCTACCAAGGAAGACTGCCCTCCGGTTAAGCAAAAGGTCCACCGTATGCGTCCAGAGATGTCTGAGAAGATCAAAGCCGAGGTTATGAAACAGTTTGATGCCGGGTTTCTTGCAGTGACTTCTTACCCTCAGTGGGTTGCTAATGTGGTGCCGGTACCAAAGAAAGACGGAAAGGTCAGAATGTGTGTCGACTATAGGGATCTGAACATGGCCAGCCCCAAAGACGACTTCCCCCTACCTCACATTGATGTCCTTGTTGATAATACAACTCAGCATAAGGTGTTCTCTTTCATGGATGGTTTTTCAGGCTACAATCAGATCAAGATGGCACCTGAAGACATGGAAAAGACTACATTTGTTACTCAGTGGGGCACCTTCTGCTACAAGGTCATGCCTTTTGGACTGAAGAACGCTGGGGCAAACTACCAACGTGCCATGGTTGCTTTATTTCATGACATGATCCATCATGAGATAGAAGTGTATGTTGACGACATGATCGCAAGGTCCCAGACTGAGGAAGAACACCTTGATCATCTGCAGAAATTGTTCGACCGTCTGAAACTATACAAACTGAGGTTGAACCCGAACAAGTGCACCTTCGGGGTAAGATCTGGGAAGTTGCTAGGCTTCGTTGTAAGTGATAAGGGTATTCAGGTGGACCCTGCCAAGGTTAAAGCTATTCAAGAGATGCCAGTCCCTAAAACAGAGAAAGAGGTCAGAGGTTTTTTAGGACGCCTGAATTACATTGCTCGGTTCATCTCACACCTAACTGCTACCTGTGAGCCAATCTTCAAGCTGCTGAGGAAAGATCAGGTAGTACGTTGGAATTATGAATGTCAGGCTGCTTTCGACAGAATCAAAGAGTATCTCCAAGAACCACCCATCCTTATGCCACCGGTTGAAGGGAGACCTCTGATACTTTACCTGACAGTACTTGATAACTCAATGGGGTGTGTACTGGGGCAGCATGACGAGTCTGGCCGAAAAGAGCATGCCATTTATTACCTTAGCAAAAAGTTTACCGACTGTGAGACTCGATACTCACTGCTTGAGAAAACTTGCTGCACTTTGGTATGGGCTGCTCGCCGGCTGAGACAGTATATGCTGACTCACACTACCTTGTTGATCTCAAAGATGGATCCTATAAAGTATATATTTGAAAAGCCTGCTCTGTCTGGGAGAATTGCAAGATGGCAAATGATCTTGACGGAATACGACATTCAGTACACAACCCAGAAAGCCATCAAGGGAAGTGTATTGGCAGACCACTTGGCACATCAGGCCATAGATGACTATCAGTCAATGAACTTCGAGTTTCCAGATGAAAGCATCATGATAGTAACTGATTGTGAAGTACCTGGACCGGATGAAGGACCCGAGGAAGGATCCCGATGGTCTATGCACTTTGACGGAGCCTCCAATGCTTTGGGTAATGGTATCGGCGCTGTGATCATATCCCCTCAAGGCACTCATACTCCCCTCACTGCCCGGCTATGTTTCAACTGCACCAACAACATGGCGGAGTATGAGGCGTGCATCATGGGACTCAAAGCTGCAATTGATTTAAGGATCAAGTTTCTGAGTGTCTTCAGAGATTCCGCTCTCGTGATCAACCAGATCAAAGGCGAGTGGGATACGAAACATCCGAATCTTATTCCTTACAAAGAATGTGTGTTGACAATGATCCCCCACTTCACAGAGATAACCTTTGAACATTTACCAAGAGAGGAGAATCAGTTAGCGGACGCGTTAGCTACGATGTCTTCTATGTTCAAAGTCAAATGGGACAATGAGGCTCCCCGGGTCATCATCTGGAAACTGGACGAACCGGCATACTGTTGTGATCTTGAGACTGAATTAGTGACTGAGAAGCCCTGGTACCATGAGGTGAAGAGGTATTTGGAAGCTCAGGAATACCCTGAAGGTGCATCTGTCAACGATAAGAAGTTTCTGAGAAGGTTCGCAGCAAAGTTCTTCCTTAGCAACAACGTCTTGTATAAATGAAACCATGACTCGACCTTACTGCGTTGTGTGGATAAGACTGAAGCAGAAAGGATTATGGCGGAGCTACATGAGGGTACCTTCGGAACACATTCCAGTGGGCACACTATGGCAAAGAAGATCCTTCGGGCAGGGTATTACTGGTCCACAATGGAAGCTGACTGCTACCAACATTCCAGGACATGCCATAAGTGCCAGATTTATGCAGACAAGGTGCACGTTCCTCCAGTTCCCCTGAATGTTCTGACTGCGCCTTGGCCGTTTGCAATGTGGGGCATAGACATGATCGGTGAGATTAAACCTACGGCATCCAATGGGTATCGCTTCATCCTAGTGGCGATTGATTATTTTACAAAGTGGGTCGAAGCAACATCCTATGCTACAGTAACCAAGACTGTTGTAGCGCGGTTCATTCGCCATAATCTGATCTGTCGGTACGGCGTCCCAGAGAGGATCATTACAGACAACGGTACCAATATGAATAACAAGATGATCACTGAGCTCTGCGGGCAGTTCAAAATACAGCACCACAATTCTTCTCCTTACAGACCGAAGATGAATGGGGCTGTAGAAGCAGCAAATAAGAACATCAAGAAAATCGTGCAGAAGATGACAGTGACTTATAAGGATTGGCACGAGATGTTACCGTTCGCTCTACATGGGTACCGTACCTCAGCCAGGACGTCAACCGGGGCAACTCCTTTCTCTCTGGTTTATGGTATGGAGGCAGTCTTACCGATCGAAGTGCAAATACCCTCTCTCCGGATAATGAAGGATGCAAATCTGAACGAGGATGATTGGATCCAGACACGACTTGATCAGCTCAACCTTATTGATGAAAAGAGACTTGCTGCTATCTGCCATGGTCAGACGTACCAGAAACGAATGATCAGGGCATTTAACAAAAAGGTCAGACCACAGGAATATCAAGTTGGGGATCTGGTAATCAAATGAATCATCCTTCCTCAGAGTGATCCAAGGGGCAAATGGACCCCTACGTACGAAGGGCCATTTGTGGTTAAACATGTGTTCTCAGGAGGAGCCATGATTTTAACCAACATGGATGGTGACGACCTTCCTCACCCCGCCAATGCAGACATAGTAAAAAGATACTACGCATGAAAAAAAAGACCCGCTAGGCTGACATGCCTAGGCAAAAATTAGGGCTTCCCGGCGAACCAAAAGGGTTCGGGCAAAATGAAGGGATGAAATGAAAAAAAATCTGTACACCCGGCAAGTCGAAAACCTGAAAAGGCGGCTTGGGCAAAAATGGGTATCCCGGTGGACTGAAAACCCGAAAGGGCGGTCCAGGCAAAAGTTAGGGATAAAAGCGTAATACTATGTCTCATTGGATCACTTTGCATCCAGAATCTGGTATCTACATCAAGTTCAGACGGCATCGATCAGTCAGCTTCATTCTTCGTTTAGGTCATCAAGTGATGAGACGCTCGGGGATATAAAGGCAATAGCAGAGTTGAAACCCAGTGGGATCATTCATTTCACACAGCTGTTTTATTTTCTTTTGTACAAAATTTGTATAAACTCTTTTGTTCGGCGGCGTTCTCTTACTAGGACGTCAGCCTCTTGTACACAAAACGCCTATTTTCAGGCCATTCAAAAATCAATATAAATATATTTTTCAGTTAAAAGTGCCAATTGTTTTTCTTTTTCTGTTTTGTTTTGCGAAGAACGTCCAAGGTTCAATTTGTGATATATGCATTGACAATAATTTGCTAACTCATGAATATTTGCATGCGAAACAAAGGATTAATTACAGGTAACATTAGAAATAGGGGCAATAAAGAGTTGTCCAAGCAATCTAATTGTTCTATCCTCCAAGGTACCAAGGTAGGTTCGACTAAAGAACATAACCGGCATATCTCAATTCCCCAGAGAGTGAGCCAACAAGTCAGTGCACTCTTCTCCAAGCAAAGTTATCAAACCTTAAGGAAGTTGAGTATCCTCCAGTAGATCTCAACATTCTCCAGCAGCAATATACATATTCTTGACAAGCATCCCCGGCAGTCTTGGCCTAAAGATTGTTCCCCGGAGGTATATCAAACATTCAAAGGAATCACTTCCCCCGCAGTTCAAAACTTCCCCAGGAGAGTCCAATCTAGTTCCCCAGGAAAGATGGAAATCATCCCCCCAGCAGTAAGCTTATCCCCAGTAGATTCTGGAAGCTTATCCTCGCAGAGCACGAACGCGTCTCCCGGCTTTATTTAAGAGTTATTTCCTTACCAGGATATAACTGGGTTATCCTCAGCCAAAAGCCATGGAAAGAGCGTCTTCGACGAAGTCTTCTTACCCCCAGCGAAGTCTATCAACACTTCCAACACAACAATGGGATCCCCAACAAGTTATTATCAACAACTCAGCAAAGTATCTCTCTCCCCACAGAGTATTGCTTCCCAGCAAGATCTTTAGAGTACTTTCCTCCCCGCAGAGTTATTCCATTCGCCAAGTTTATTCCCCAACGGAGTTATCTTCTCCTACCGGTATTCTTGCAAACAACATCCCCAGCGGAAGCAAAGATCTACTTGCCAACATCAGCCCAGGAGTGACTTCCCGGCACCCGTCAAGGATTTACTTTCCTAGACGAAAACATACATTCCTAAACATCACATACATCATTATAGCATGCATATACGCATCATATCGTACAAATCTCATTTATGTTGAGAACATCATCGCTTGACCCATATCATGCATTGCATATGACTAACCTTTACCTTTCAGGAAAGATTCAGTTAAATTCTCAATCATATTTCAAGACCTAGACCGGTTCAGTTAATCGACTCCAAAGATTTCTTATCCAGTCCAAGGCCTTCTCTAGTCCAGCTAAATCGACCCCAAACAGATTTTTCTGATGAAGACTCAGTAGAAGTTATCAAAGGTTTTTCTCAATGTTTGCTTTTGAGATTATAATTGCCTATGGTTCTCTCCCCGATCCTGCAGAGACGATAATTCCATTCCAGGTTTTTCTCAATGTTTGCTTTTGAGATTATAATTGCCTATGGTTCTCTCCCCGATCCTGCGGAGACGATAATTCCATTCCAGGTTTTTCTCAATGTTTGCTTTTGAGATTATAATTGCCTATGGTTCTCTCCCCGATCCTGCGGAGACGATAATTCCATTCCAGGTTTTTCTCAATGTTTGCTTTTGAGATTATAATTGCCTATGGTTCTCTCCCAGATCCTGCGGAGACGATAATTCCATTCCAGGTTTTTCTCAATGTTTGCTTTTGAGATTATAATTGCCTATGGTTCTCTCCCCGATCCTGCGGAGACGATAATTCCATTCCAGGTTTTTCTCAATGTTTGCTTTTGAGATTATAATTGCCTATGGTTCTCTCCCCGATACTGCGGAGACGATAATTCCATTCCAGGTTTTTCTCAATGTTTGCTTTTGAGATTATAATTGCCTATGGTTCTCTCCCCGATCCTGCGGAGACGATAATTCCATTCCAGGTTTTTCTCAATGTTTGCTTTTGAGATTATAATTGCCTATGGTTCTCTCCCCGATCCTGCGGAGACGATAATTCCATTCCAGGTTTTTCTCAACGTTTGCTTTTGAGATTATAATTGCCTATGGTTCTCTCCCCGATACTGCGGAGATGGTAATTCCCACCAAGATTTCGCTCAATGATTGCTGTTGAAGTGAAGTTATCCAAGATTTTCTCAACGATTGCTGTGGAGGTTAAGGTCATCCAAGGTTCTCTCACCGTTCCTGCTGAGGTAGTAACCACCCCTGGTTCATTCATCATCTTTTGAAGCTCCAGATCCAGCTCCTGTAACCAGTCAGGACACATCTATGCAAAGAATTTGAAGACCAGCTCCTGTAATAGGTCAGGTAATCATTTTTTTTCTTTTGCAGGTACGCAAGTTCTCGCTAAGGAATCTCTTACGCGATCGACACCTCCCGATGGCATCTATAAGCCCATCTCCACAATCATCCATTCCATCTCTCCAAATGGAATCTATAAGCCCATTCCCGACATCACACTGCTGATACTCTACTATGTGAGTGCAAATTTCTGGGCACTCTAGTGTTCAATCATCTTCCACCTTCGGATCACGAAAGGCACACGCACCAATCTACATCCTCAGGTCTAAGAAGATTGAACAGGGGCAACTGTTGTACCCCAAAATTTGCCCTCCCATAATCTTCAAAGTTTTGACAAGAATCATCCACAATTGGTTCAAATTTACTCAGGGGGCCACACAGTCAAACCATCCTCCTAAGCCAGTCAAACTAGGGTTTTGGTTCTCACAAGGAAGCTGAAGTTTTCAAGGGCTCAATCAAGTCTCCTATGCTCATACACATTGTCAAGTACCTACATGTCAAGTTTCAAGGCTCACAAGGTCAAGTTGCACAGTCAAAAACCCTAATTGCTCAACAGTCAACTGTAGGGGCAAAATGGTCATTTGGCAATCAAAAGTCAAAAATTTTGGTCAACATCTTATTTTGAAGCCACAAACATCATTTGATCAATGCTTGATCATGATTCTCAAAGCTTGGCTCAAAAATCATCAAGATGCAAAAGTTTCTATTTTTGGACAGTTGAAAAGTCAACTGTAACTTGACCAAGGCATAACTTTTTCATGGTTCATCAGAAAAATCCCATCTAATGCTCATTTTGAAGGGGAAGACATTTCCTACAACTCATCTTCACACTCCAATCCAAGAAATGCTCTCACAAAAAGTTATCAATTTCAACATTATAGGTCATTTTCAAAAGTCAACAAAAAGGGACTTTAAGTCAAAGACCATAACTTGAGATTGGTAAATCAAAATGACATGGGACCAAGGACATTGTTTAGAGGACTTCAAGACCTTTCTAAAATGTCCAAGAACATGATCAAAGCTTAAAAATTGAGCAAGATATGCATTGGAGAAGTTGGGAAATTTTTGTGAAATGGCCAAAATCATTTATCCTTGAAATTTCATTTTTTGACAAAGGGGCCCCACTTTTCCCACTTGAATTAACTTGGCCATGCTTCCCACGTGTCCCATCTTTCATTTCAAATTTTTTAATTAATTTTTTCATTTTTTATTGATTTTATTAGATTTGATTAATTTTAAATCTTTTAAAATCAAAGGAAAATCAAAAAGCCTAATTAAAGAAGATATTTGACTTTGATGGACCTTGAATTACCATAAAGCATGTGCCAAATTCGTGCATGGGGCCAAAGAGAGCAAGAATTCAAAAATGATTCAAAAATGGAAATTTGGTTATGGAGGGTTATGGAGAATCATGAAATTGAATGTGTTGCATTATGAGGCCATAATTCCTCTTCATACACATTGCCTAATGTATATACAAGTGATACAAAACAAGATAGAGAGCTAAGCTGCGCAGGAACACTCAGATAAAACTCACACTTTTTGCTAAAAATCTCAAAACTGAAAACCAGGTTTTAGGTGGATTCAGGCCAAAATAACCATTCTATTACCTCCCTGAGACATCAAGAAAGGTTTCTGGATCAAAATCATATCTTCTAACCTCAAGAATTGGTAATACGAGGCAACCCTGTTCATCATATTTCTTGTATTCGTGCATCAATTTATACGCATCATGCTTGCATTTTTTTGAGTGATTTATACTAATGAGACCTTGCTGAAGCTAACCATGTAGTTTGATTTAATTTTCGTGCATCATACAAGAATCTGCCATTGACATATTCTAGGTTTTCAGAGGTTCAAAAAGAGGGTTTCCTTGTTCTGGAAAAATTGGCCTATAAGACTCATATCATCAGAATCAGCAGCTCATGGCCAGTTGTTTCCATACCTCGCGCTCAATTTATGAGCGACAGAGCTCTAATCGCTATTTTTACACTGTGCATATAGCGGGGGTTTAAAACCCCCGCAATCTTATTTTATGTTTCAGGCGAAGAAGCAAGGAGAGGAAGAAGATGCTTATGTGTCTTGATGTGAGAGGACAATTCCAGGTTTATCGCGTTTTTTTGAATTTCAGCATTAGCGTGTTTGCTTTCTATATATTAATTGTCACCCATTATATTAACAAAGTGGTTCAGTAGCGCAGCTGGCAAGGAAGTGAATTGATAGCCCCTGGGACCTGGGTTCGATCCCCAGGTCCCCCTTCTTGTTTCAATATTTTTTCTTTCAGCTTAATCCCATGCAGATTCAACCCTGAAGACTACCATGCACTCACAATCCAGGCACGCCTCCTGGCCGTTGAAGGCAATCCAAGGGTCCTGATGAGAAGGGTACCATGAACATGAGTCAAAGATTCCACACGCTGGCAAGGAAAGTCAAAAGGGCCTCAGAATCTTGGGCTCAGATTGCTGGACCTCACCCTCCAAATTAGGGGCAGACCCCCTTAGGTTTTGCAAATTTCTTTACATTCTTTTTTTTTTATCATTTTTACATTCTTTTAATTATTGCTTTTTTTTAATTAATTTAACATTTTCATAATATAATATAAAAACACAAAAAAAATCAGAAAAGATAAAAATAATAAATATTTTATTTTAGTACTAATTTTGTAAATAAATCCCATAATAAATTTAGTTTTAATTTTAGGTTGTTAATTTAATTCTTTTTCTCAATAACCAAAAATAATAAAAATAGACCTTTAGCACTTTTTACCTTTTTTTAATTAATTAAATGTTTTTTTATTATAAGTATCATTAACCATTAATTTTGTAAATAAATTTTATAATTAATTTAGTTTTAATTCTAGGTTTTAACTTTAATGCATTTTCTTTAATAAATTAAAAAATAACTAGAACTAGAATCATTTGACTTTTAATTCCAATTTAATTTTCTTTAATGTCATAAATACAAAAACATGAAAAAATAAGTTCTTTCTTTTTATTTAACTTAATTATTTTAATAATTTTATTTTAATTCCTTTAAAGGGTCCAACGCCCTCGCATTTGATTATATTTTCTTTTCGCGCATTTTATTTATTTCTTTTTTTTTTGTGAATATAATGTAATTGCTCCAAAGCCCTGTAATAGTTAATTAGGCATTTATTTTCTGCATTTTTATTTTAAATCGGGTCTGGATTAATTTGGCGATGTAGACCCGCGCCTTTGTAATAGCGTAGGACCTTTATCTTTTCTGCACTTTAAATTCCCGCACCTTTAACTGTTAAACAATAACATGAAAGAATGAATGCCCAAAAATAAAATCAAAACGTAGATCACCAATGACATGACAAGATAAATGCAAATGAAAACGACACACAAATCACACACCACCCCTAGGGTACGCCTCACTGTTGCCTTGCCCCTCGAAAGGTGATCGTTGAGTAGAGGATGTCTTAGTAAGTCCTCATGATCCGGGAACCTGGCATGAGGGTAGCTTCTAAGGTGTCTTCCTATTGCTCTGGTGATCACCATGTCCCGAACCTCGAATTGACCCGAATACCTCCGATAGTGGTGCTACCTACCTCTCAATGGTGGGATGACACTACTTTAAAGGACATTTACACAGACAAATTCCTTAGGGTAGGTAGGTTCTCGTAGATACTTGCTCTAAATTCAAA
Source organism: Vicia faba (assembly GCA_948472305.1). Classification (NCBI taxonomy): domain Eukaryota; kingdom Viridiplantae; phylum Streptophyta; class Magnoliopsida; order Fabales; family Fabaceae; genus Vicia; species Vicia faba. The sequence continues at coordinate 180,758,454 of OX451740.1, forward strand.
ACAAATTCAAAAATACTTTTCACACCAACACATTTTCAAAAAGCTTTCGAAAGCCATTTTTTCAAACACTCTTGAGGACCGATACAAGAGTCGAACTGGAAATTTTCAAAGAAACTTTTTAAAACCCACAGTTGAAAAGCAAACAAACCACTTTTGAAAACACAAATGAGCAAGTATCTAAGAGCCCATGGATAACCATGGATAGAAAAGGTGCTAACACCTTCCCTTTCTATAACCTACCTCCCGAACCGAGAGCAATCTCTATAAGGAATTTTTCTGTGCTTTTGTCCTTTCCATTTGGAGAATATAAAAGACGGTGGCGACTCTTGCTTCCGCGACATTTCGCGAACCAGCTTTAAACAGTCAGTTCCAGATCCACCGATCACAGCGGGCCCATGCGTTTTTTGACACAAATGGTTTTAGGGTTCTCCATGTTTTGTTTTCATTTGGGAACTAGGGTTTGTTTTACAGAAGCGGCGCTCATCTTCCTTCGTCTTCCTCCTTATCTTTTTCGCCCTGACTACTGATGCCATCCTCCGTCCAAGGCCACCGTGCGCCACCGTTCGTCCTCTTCCCTCCAGTGGTTGGACAATGCAAAGAATGAGAAAAAGGTAATGATTTTGGATGTTTTAGGGTTTGTTATTTCTGTCCTTGCATGTTCTGATTTCGCGTTCTGATTTTGTGTTATTATTGTTGTTTTTGTTGAGTTATATGAAAGGAAAGAAAAGAAGTTATACTACCTCTTGGAGACGGAGGAGGAGGGAATTTGGGAGGCGCTGTGGCGGCCGGAAGGAGGGATGCACGTGAGGCTCTGAACTAGCTTGCTTCCTGGTACCTTCGTTTTGCTTCTTCAGGTTTCGTGATGAACAAAACTGAAAACCTTTACTGTATCACTTCTTTTCTTCTTCTTGCTTGCTTGTTTCTGTTGCCTTTGATTGCTTACTTCGCTTATGTATGCTTCTGTATGTTGCCTTCGTTGATTCTGAGATGATGATTTTTGCTTTTGTTGGTTACCCAATGATGAACTCTTTGAGTTCTGAGGGCTTTGAGTTGCCTTGGAATGCTTAGAAAACAGGTTATCGGCGTGAGGGCCTTGAGGCTTGATGCAGGTCTGGGCTTTGGCTTATGTTACAGTAGGCTTTAAGCTTGACAGGTTGTTTGAAGTGTTTTTTGATAGTTAAGGCTTCTGGTTCATGGCTTGACAGTTCAGGTTTTTGGGGTTTGGTTGCTTGATATTCTGGTTTGACAAGTTGGGTTAACAATGGTTTTAGGCTTATGGTCTTTAGAGGCAAAGGCTTAAGCAGGTTTGGCTTTTGACATTTTTTGTTGACATTACAGGTTTTTGGAGGCTTTGGGCTTGTATGTTTGAATTCTTAAGGTTTGATGGACTTGGAAGTTCTTAGGCTTTTTGGCTTCTGAGATATATTCTGTAGGTTGGTAAGTTTTTTGTATCCCTTCAGGGTCTTTGCCCTCTTGTCTTTTAAGGGCAGGAGGCGCTATATTTTCTTGGTCAAATTTGTGGACAGGTTTGCAAGGCTTGAGGTTTTCCCTCTTTGTGATATCCTGCTGCATATGTTCTGCCTCTTTTTCTCTATGTATTCTGATATGCTGTTTATATCTTTTGCTTAGCCTCTAGCCTGCTGTACTGTAAGTTGTTTTCCTCTCTCTTTCTCTCTCCAGATTAAAGAAAAGCACTTTTATTGCTTAATTTTTGTCTTTTCTGAAAAAACAAATGGCCTAGGAAGATGATGCATTTTGAATGTTGTTTGCACTTGTCCCTTTTCCACTGCATATTTCCATGTTTCTTGCATACTTTATGTACTTTCTCTTGACAGCTTTTGGAGTTGTTGATATTTTGATATCCTTGGACAAATTTTGACAGCTTTTGGCTTAGTTTGAGATTGCAATTCAGTTTGCCTTTATGCTGTTTGGAAACTTGGTTGACAAATTTTGGATTTACTCAGTATGCTTGAAAATTCGAATTTGTGCATTATTACAACTTTGTGCATTTCATGTTTCATTGCAAGCATTTCATCCCTCTTTGTGAACCGGGAGAAATCTCGTGATTTGCAGAGAGGGAAAAACTGATTCCGGCCATTTGTTTTTAATGATGAATCTTTTTAATTGTCTATCTTTAATTATTTTATCTGCTTTGACTTTTCTTTTGTTTCTTATTTTGCAGATGAAAAATAAATGAGCAACAAGGGAGCATTGGATAGAAGAATGAAGATTAGGAAATTTAGGACATAGTTTATTTCACTTTTAATTATTGTAACCATTATTATTATAAATACTTTGTAAATAAATACTGTATTTAAATAACAATTGTAACAAATAATTAAAGATGAATAAAAATTCCTTTTGACCAATTAATTCCTTTTATTTCCTTTCAATTGTTTAACTTAATTATTTGAATTTCCTAAATTAAAACAATTGGAAATAAATCCAATTATTCTGACTTTAGAAAAAAGAAATAATTAATAAACGTCCGGTGTTCCGACTTAAACATAACAATGCACAGTCAAATCAAACAAACATCCACATGTCTTCTTTTCACTGATTTAATCCAAACAACTGCAAATTAACAATCAGCAGCCTCAGTCCTTATCTTAGAGTAATCTGAAAAGCATTGATAAAACTAACTATTTCTGAGAAATATACGCGCAAAACCCTGATTTTTGACTTAACACTGGAGAAACGCCTTCCTGATCAAACTTTGAGCCAATTCAACCAAACCCTAAGCAATTTGTTTGAACTGTCTTAAAATCAATGAAAACCCTAAATTTTGTGTGACTGACGAGAAAAGTCTGTTTGACCGATTCTTGAGCCAGTCTGAAAAATTAGGAAAAGCCCGAAGCTGTGATTTATGGAAAAAGAGGAGGGCAAATTTTGGGGTACAACAGTTGCCCCTGTTCAATCTTCTTGAACCTGAAGAGTTAGATTGGCAAGTTTGCCTTTCGCGACTCGAAGGTAAAAGGAGATTGGACACTAGAGTGCCCAAAAATTTTGCACTCGGCGATGTGACGGTAGAAGGAATGGGCTTACAGATGCCATTTGGTGATGGGCTTAAAGATGCCATTTGGTGATGGGCTTAAAGATGCCATCTGGAACGAGACAGAATCTTGTCGGGAATGGGCTTATAGATGCCATCTGGAACTATTGAACTGTATATCATGGGTGAGTGGACGAGTATCAGAAAGGTAACCATGTTTTGGAACATCTTTGAACTGGGGGTCTGAACAAGCAATAGATTGACATCTGTGTTTGGAGAATCTGTAAACTGTTTTCAGAAGTCTTGAAGTTGAATAAGCAATAGAGCAGCATCCGTCGATGGGGGAGCGTCCGTAAACTGTTTTCAAAAGTTGAGAAGAATCTGAATAAGCGATAGGTTGACATCCGTTACTGGAGAACCTGTAAACTGTTTTCAGAAGTCTTGAATTTGAAGCTTACTAATTCTTATCCTGAAAAAGGGTAAGATATTAGCTAAAACACGAAGTCATGTTGCATGAAATGTATGATGCAATGTATGTTATCAATGTTTATGATATGAATGTGATGAATGCGCATGTAAGCTGATGAGCAGTCTTGCTGAGGATAGATGAATCCTGGATGGTTGGAGATAAAAGAATCTTGACTACTGCTGGGGAAAATAATTCCTTGACTGCTGCTGGGTAGGGCAAGAATCTTTTGATCGTTGAAAATGAGAAGTCCCGGGACCACTGTTGGGGGATCAGGAGTTTGGATTGTATGCCAACCTACTGGGGATTCCCGTCTTGAGGAGATCTTCACTGGAGAATATTCGAATATTCTGTGAGGAACTGAAAATGAGTCTCCATTCTGCTAATGCTTAACTGTTATCTGGTCGATCTCCAGGCTTTCACAGAAGCTTGTATTGTCATCTGGTCGTAATCCAGGCTTCACAGAAATTTGTATTGTCAACTGGTCGTAATCCAGGCTTCACAATAGCTTGCTAAACTGCTATCCGGTCAAATCCGGGCTTCACGGCTTGTGTTAAAGATATACCACTATCTGGTCGACTCCAGGCTTCGTAGTATTCTTGACTGCCGTCTGGTCGTAATCCAAGCTTCATAGAAATTTGTATTGTTAACTGGTCGCAATCCAGGCTTCACAATAGCTTGCTAAGCTGCTATCTGGTCAAATCCGGGCTTCATGGCTTGTGTTAAAGATATACCACTATCTGGTCGACTCTAGGCTTCGTAGTATTCTTGACTGCTGTCTGGTCGTAATCCAGGCTTCACAAAAATTTGTATTATCAACTGGTCGTAATCCAGGCTTCACAATAGCTTTGCTAAGGATTAAACTATTATCCGGTCGAATACGGACTTCATAGCTTGTTCTGAGAGGACATCACTATCTGGTCGTAATCCAGGCTTGGTGGTTGTATGGCATTGTTATCCGGTTGTACTCCGGGCTTCACAATATGTTGTAGGGATTAAGATACTATCCGGTTATATCCGGGCTTTGTAACTTGAATCTTGTGAGAATTTGATCTTTGACGACTGTAGCTTCCAACAGATGATGAAGGAGTTTTTGAACGACCGATCAATCCGAAATGTAATTTGTTCTGGAGAATAAATCCTGGACAAATGTTGGGGAAATAAACCCATAACCAAAGTTGGGGATAGAAGAACTCTGGGGTTACTGAGGATGAGAAATCCTTGTTGTCTGCTAACTGCTTGGTGAACAAGATCTTCACTGGTTGAGGGATCTTAGGACCACTGCTGGGGCTCGGAGCTCCTTGATGACTTGCGGGATGAGAGAATTCTGATGATCTCTGCTGGGGAGTTCAGAACCTGGTAGACTTATGCTGGAGAGGTATGACTGGGAATCTTCAGTCTGGTGGGAAGTATCTCTGTGGGGAGAATGTTCACTGGTCTGGTTCCAATGGGGATTGACAGTTGGAAGTTTTAGCTCCGCTGGGGATAGGATTTTCATATTTTAGGACTCCACTGGGGGTGCTGAAACTTATCTCTGAGGGGGACTAAGTTCTGGAAGGCTCTCTGGCTGGGAATATCAGCTTTGAGAAAGCTCTTGCTCTGCTGAGGATCCTGGAGTTTAACTCTGTTTGGGGAATCCTTCTGAAATGGCATCGAGATATCTATCTGTACCTTCAACCTATCAGTAATCATCTTTTCCTGATTTGTAAGGAAACGACTATGTTCAAATGCATATGCCTACTTAACAAAACATTGGACGTTTCTCAAGTAAACATAAGTGTGAAAGAGAAAAAGGAAGACAAATCAAATTTGTGTATTTGGAAAAGTATTTGTATTAACTTTCTATGAGCATCTTTGTACAAAGGAGACATGCATCCTTGTAAGAGGATGTCGCCGTAAAAATTGAAAGTTTTATACAAAAGCAAGATGGCTATGCGAAATAACTCCATGGGATTCCATTCTGCTATAGCCTTCACAACTCTGAATATCTGTCCATTTAATGCTTCGCCTGCCGGTGACTGAATTGACCAGAAGCTTGGAGTTGGTTGATGAAGAGATTATCCTTAAAGTGATCCGACGAGACATAGTCATACGCTTTAATTCCCTAACTTTTGCCTGAATCGCCCTTTCGGGTTTTCGATCCACCGGGAAACCCCTTTTTGCCCAAGCCGCCCTTTCGGGTTTTCGACTTGTCGGGTCATTTTATTTTTTTGTTTTATCCCTAATTTTTTGCCTGAGCCGCCCTTTCGGGTTTTCGGTTCACCGGGATGCCCATTCTTGCCCAAGTCGCCCTTTCGGGTTTTTGACTTGTCGGGTTGTTTTATGCGTAGTATCTTTTGACTATGTCTGCGTTTGTGGGGTGCGGTAAATCATCGCCGTCCATGGTGGTCAGAATCATTGCACCACCAAAAAATATGCTCTTGATCACAAATGGTCCTTCGTAAGTAGGAGTCCATTTGCCCCTGGGGTCACTTTATGGCAAGATAATCCGCTTGATCACGAGATCTCTGACTTGATATACTTGACGTCTGACTTTCTTGTTGAAAGTCTTGATCATCCGTTTTTGGTACGTCTGACCATGGCAAACAGCAGCGAGTCGCTTCTCGTCGATCAAATTGAGTTGATCAAGTCGGGTCTGAATCCAATCATCTTCATTCAAACCTGCGTCTTTCATAATCCTTAAGGAAGGAATCTGAACTTCCATGGGCAGGACAACTTCCATGCCGTATACCAAAGAGAATGGGGTTGCCCCGGTTGAAGTACGTGCTGTGGTACGGTATCCGTGCAGAGCAAACGGTAACATCTCATGACAGTCCTTGTAAGTGACTGTCATTTTCTGAATGATCTTCTTAATGTTTTTGTTCGAAGCTTCAACAGCACCGTTCATCTTCGGCCGATAGGGAGATGAATTGTGATGATAAATCTTGAACTGTTCGCATAGAGCGGTGATCATAGTATTATTCAGATTGGTTCCGTTGTCTGTGATGATCCTGTCGGGGACACCGTACCGGCATATGAGGTTTTGCTTAATGAAACGGGCAACCACATTTTTTGTAACAGAGGTGAAGGAAGCCGCTTCGACCCATTTGGTGAAATAGTCAATGGCGACCAGGATGAAGTGATGTCCATTGGATGCAGTGGGCTTGATCTCTCCAATCATGTCAATGCCCCACATTGCAAATGGCCACGAAGCTGTCAGCACGTTGAGAGGAACCGGAGGAATGTGCACCTTATCGGTGTAGATTTGGCATTTATGGCAGGTACGGGAGTGTTGATGGCAATCAACTTCCATGGTAGACCAGTAATATCCTGCCCTTAGAATCTTCTTAGCCATCGTGTGTCCGCTCAAGTGGGTGCCGAATGTACCGCTGTGTATCTCAGTCATGATTAACTCTGCCTCAGCTTTGTCCATACATCGGAGTAAAACACAAACATGGCTGCGTTTATAGAGGATGCCATTGCTCAGGAAGAACTTGGCAGCAAACTTCCTTAGGAACTTTTTGTCATTTACTGAAGCTCCTTCGGGATATTCTCTAGTCTGGAGATACCTTTTGATTTCATGAAACCAGGGTTATTCCACTACTTCTTCGATATTAATCTCGTGACAATGCGCAGGTTCATCCATCCGCTCGATGGTGATTCAGGGAGCCTCGTTATCCCAATTGAGTTTAAACATGGAAGATATTGTAGCCAGAGCATCTGCTAGCTGATTCTCTTCTCGCGGGAAATGCTCGAAGGTGATTTTCTCGAAATGAGGCAACAATGTCAAGACATGTTCTTTGTATGGGATGAGATTAGGATGTTTGGCATCCCACTCTCCTTTGATTTAACTGATAACCAATGTCGAGTCCCCAAATACGATCAAAGATTTGATCCCCAAGTCTATGGCAGCCTTGAGACCAAAAATGCAAGCTTCATATTCAGCCATGTTGTTGGTACAACTGAAGCAAAGTCGGGCCGTGAAAGGTGTGTGGCAACCTTCCGGGGAAATGAGTACCGCACCGATACCGTTTCCAAGTGCATTTGAAGCACCATCAAAGTACAAGGTCCATCGGGATCCCTTTTCAGGTCCGTCATACGGTCCGTTACCTTCAATGTTGTCCAAATTCATGATGTCCTCGTCTGGGAAGTCAAATCTCATGGATTGATAATCTTCGATAGCTTGATGAGCTAGATGGTCAGCTAGTACACTCCCTTTTATAGCCTTTTGGGTGGTGTACTGGATGTCATACTCAGTTAGGATCATTTGCCATCTAGCTATTCTTCCAGATAAAGCAGGCTTTTCGAAGATATACTTGATAGGATCCATTTTGGAAATCAACAGAGTGGTATGAGTCAACATATACTGTCTTAGTCGGCGAGCAGCCCATACCAAAGCGCAGCAAGTTTTCTCGAGCAGTGAGTAGCGAGTCTCACAATCGATAAACTTTTTGCTGAGGTAATAAATAGCATGCTCTTTTCGACCAGACTCGTCATGCTGGCCCAAAACACACCCCATTGAGTTATCCAAGACGGTCAGATACATGATCAATGGTCTTCCCTCGATGGGTGGCATCAGAATAGGAGGTTCTAGCAAATACTTCTTGATCTTATCAAAAGCAGCTTGGCAATCGTCGTTCCATTCGACTACCTGATCTTTCTTTAATAGTTTGAAGATTGGCTCACAGGTAGAAGTCAGATGAGAGATGAATCTGGCAATATAGTTCAAACGCCCCAAGAATCCTCTAACCTCCTTTTCAGTACGGGGAGCAGGCATCTCTTGTATTGCTTTCACTTTTGCTGGATCGACCTCAATGCCTTTGTTGCTGACAATGAACCCTAGAAGTTTACCAGACCTAACTCCAAAAGTACACTTACTTGGATTCAGCCTGAGTTTGTATTCTTTCAACCTGGCAAACAGCTTCTGCAAATGCTCAAGGTGTTCCTCCTCTGTTTGTGATCGAGCTATCATGTCGTCTACGTAAACTTCGATCTCATGATGTATCATATCATGAAATAAAGCTACCATGGCGCGTTGATAAGTTGCCCCTGCGTTCTTCAATTCGAACGGCATCACCTTGTAGCAGAAGGTACCCCATTGTGTAACAAAGGTTGTTTTCTCCATGTCCTCGGGGGCCATTTTAATTTGGTTGTAGCCCGAGAAGCCATCCATGAAGGAAAACACTTTGTGCTGAGTTGTGTTGTCAATCAAAATGTCGATATGGGGTAGCGGAAAATCATCTTTAGGGCTGACCCTATTCAAATCCCGGTAGTCCACACACATTCTGACCTTGCCGTCTTTTTTAGGTACTGGCACAATGTTGGCAACCCATTATGGATAGGATGTAACAGCCAGAAAGCCAGCGTTGAATTGCTTCATCACTTCTGCTTTGATCTTCTCAGACATGTCGGGCCTCATTCGGCGGACTTTTTGTTTGACCGGTGGACAATCTTCTCTTGTAGGGAGACGGTGAACCACGATGTCTGTGTCTAAACCCGACATGTCTTCATAAGACCAGGCGAAGATTTCAACGTATTCATTTAACAGCTGTATCAAGCGTTCCTTGACACTTGGCTCCAGATTGGCACCCACTTGTACTTCCTTCCGGTCTTCCTCTGTTCCTAAGTTGACAGTTTCCAACAACTCTTCGTGAGGCAAGATGGCCCTTTCTTCTTGTTATAGAAGTCTATCTAGCTCTCCCGGTACTTCACAATCTTCGTCATCTTCATACTCAGCCTGATTGACCAGATCTTCAGAGTTATTGAAGGACATAGCAGAATAGTCACCCATAGAATCCAGAGTGGACGGGTACCTGCATTTGTGAGTGTGGGTGTGTGTAAGGGATAGCCATCCTTAAACAAACAAAATGCAAAAAGGAAAGAAAATGAACACAACAGTTTATCAATGAAAAACGTCCAATGAATCATTAAACATGGCATATGGATATGAAGATAATCAAAACCCTTACAAATGGACCTACATGCCCCGGGCAAGGCATGAGGTGAAAAAGTAGTGTACGGATTGTTCAAGAGTAAATATTACAAACCAACAGGAAATGTTTGACAGATAATTACTGATTAATAAAAGTAATGGGGACAAAGTCCTTTGCCTCCCAGTTGCGTAGTCCTCCCTCGATGGTTGGGTAGATCCAATCTTCAATGTTGGCCTCTTTGTCTTCACCCTCCAAAGCGTTGATTCCATAAGGAGAAATCTTGATGGGCGCTCCTTCAACCCTTGAACGGTGCATAGCTTTCTGTCCCGCAGCAGTGAAACCTAATCCAAACTTGTCTGTTTTGTGAGGAATATCAGGCAACTGACCCCATGTTAAGCCCTTCCCTTCCTTCATTGCAGCTTTCGCGTCTTTTAGAGATGCCATCCTGGCCATCTGCTTTGGTACCTCAGCTACCACTTTTGCTACTGCCACTTCAAGAGAGACTTCCTCGAAGTGCTGGAATGGTGTTTCAATGAATTCACCCTCTACCTCTACATACCGAAAGGAGTTCAGGTGGCTGATCATATATTCCTCTTCACCGTGCACGGTTATGATCTTTCCTTTGACAGGGTACTTCAACATTTGATGTAAGGAGGAGGTAACCGCCCCAGCGTTATGTATCTATGGCCTTCCGAGCAGGCAAGAGTATGACGGACGGATGTCCATCACATAGAAAGTTGAGGGGAACACTTCTGTACCTACCTTAATGGGAATGTCTACCTCTCTGTGTACCATTCTCTTTGACCCGTCAAATGCCCTTACAATGATATTACTTGGCCTCAACTCCAAGCCTTCACAATCTAAACGGTCGAGAGCCTTCTTGGGCAGCACGTTCAGAGAAGAACCAGTGTCGACCAGAACATGGGCCAGAGTAGTTCCTTGGCATTCTACTGACACGTGTAATGCGTCGTTGTGTTCTCTTCCTTTTGAGGTCAGGTCAGCATCTGAGAAACCTAAACCGTTGTCTGTTGTAAGACTGGCTACACAGTCTTGGAATTGGTCGGCAGAGGTTTCCTGTGGTACATGGGCTGTCTTCAGGAATTTAATCAATGCTTTGGCGTGCGCCTCAAAACAAAGCAGTAATGCTAACATGGAGATCTTCGAGGGGGTTTGCCCCAGTTGCTCTACCACGTCATAATCACTCTTTTTAATTATCTTCAGGATCTCCTCCATCTCTTTCTTAGAGGTCTCCGGGATGACCAAAGGCTGAGCCCTCGTCCGGACGAGCTCATCTTGGGTCCCTTTACCTTTATCAGCATAAGTGGGAGGGACAACAGCGGGAATAACAGTTTCTTCAATCAACGGAGTTTCGGCGGAAAGTTTTATTGGTGCAGGATTAACTCTGGCAGCAGCTGAGGGTCCAAAGGTTGCCTTTGGAGGGGCAATCTCTGGAGAAAATATTCTCCCGCTTCGGGTGATCTTGCTTGTACCAGCAATGTTTCCAATGCTGGCCGCTTCTTCATCAGAGCTTTCTTCGGTTACTTAGACTTGTTTAACACCATGGTAGTAGATTTCTCCACCGTAATTCCATGGTATTGACTTGTTAGAACTGTAGGGGACAGGCCCAAGCATAGTTATTTTCAAGGGAACAATCTTTGTAGCTGATGTAATCTTAACAGGCTTTCTGACGGCCTTGGAAAGATTGGCGTGAATGGTGATAATTGAAACATCTTCAGTAGGGGTTGGAATAGCAGGAACCTTCTCAAACATAATTTGTTGACTGTCCATCAGGCCTTGGATGCCTTTCTTCAATGATGGGCAGTCAAATGGCAGAGAGTAACAACAGTAGCAGTCTTCTTTGCATCCCGGGAAAATCCTGGCTCTTAGCAGGTTTAACTTGATGGTTAACAGCGGAGTCCTCAGGTCACTGACATCAGAAACATACAAATCTTCTTCAATAGCATGGACATTTCGACCATGTTTCGGCATCAGAGCAGATATCACGTTTGGCTTCTCTGGAGCATCGAACTCCACCTCTTTTGCATCTAACAAGTCTTGGATTTTATTTTTTAGCGCCCAACAATCATTTGTGTCATGTCCGACGCTATCGGAATGGTAGGCGCATTTAGCATTGGAATGATAGTGCGGTGAAGCAGTATTCACAGTCTTTGGTGCTTCCTTAATCTTGGTGAGATTCAAATTCAACAGATGTGGAAGAACCTGCGCAGGTGTCATATTGATGCGGGTAAACTGCCGTGGTGGCCGTTCTCCCCATTGCTGTTTAGGTATGGACTGGTTATTGCGAGGCTGATCGTTTGATGGATTTTGGATCATCACGGCCCCCACAGTCGGCCGGCGCTTATTTCTTCCTGCTCCTCTCTGAGAATACACAACGGCCGTTTCCTTCTTCATCGGAAATGATTTCTTAACAGTTGTAGATGCAGAGGCATCCTTCTGAATCTTCCCATTCTTGATACCGGCTTCTACCCGCTCGCTAGTCATAATTAATTCGGTAAACCCTGCGGAAGAGCTACCGATCAGGTGGTTAAAGAATGGACCATACAGGGTCCCCAGGAACATATCAACAAGCTCTCTATCAGAAAGAGGTGGTTGCACTCTTCCGGCCAGATCGCGCCACTTCTGGGCATATTCCTTGAATCCTTCACCTGAGGCCATCCCCATACTCTGTAGCTGAGTACAGGTTGGTGCCAGGTCAGAGTTATACTGATATTGGCGATAAAAAGCAGCTGCCAGATCCTCCCAACTATGTACCTCTGATCTCTCAAGATTATAGAACCAATCCAGCTGTGTGCCAGACAGGCTATCCTGAAAGAAGTGTACCCATAGGTTTCTGTCAGATGTGTGAGGTTAGATTCTTCGGACATACGACCTTAGATGCATCTTCAGGCAGGACAGCCCATCATATCTTGCAAAAATTGGCACTTTAAACTTCAGAGGGATCATAATTCCAGCAATTAATCCCAAATCTTCGAAATCTAAGCCTGGAACTCTCTGCAGCTCCATAGCTGCTAACCTGTCTGTGATCGGTGGATCTGGAACTGACTGTTTAACGCTGGTTCGCGAAATGTCGCGGAAGCAAGAGTCGCCACCGTCTTTTATTTTCTCCAATTGGAAAGGACAAAAGCACAGAAAAATTCCTTAAAGAGATTGCTCTCGGTTCGGGAGGTAGGTTATAGAAAGGGAAGGTATTAGCACCCTTTCTATCCATGGTTATCCATGGGCTCTTAGATACTTGCTCATTTGTGTTTTCAAAAATGGTTTGTTTGCTTTTCAATTGTGGGTTTAAAAAAAGTTTCTTTGAAAATTCCAGTTCGACTCTTGTATCAGTCCTCAAGAGTGTTTGAAAAATTGCTTTCGAAAGCTTTTTGAAAATGTGTTGGTGTGAAAAGTATTTTTTTGATTTGTTTTGAAGTTTAGAGCAAGTATCTAGAGTCGTCTACCTACCCTAAGGAATTCGTCTGTGTAGATTTCCTTTAAAGTAGTGCCATCCCACCATTGAGAGGTAGGTAGCACCACCGTTGGAGGTGTTCGGGTCAATTCGAGTTTTAGGGACATGGTGATCACCAGAGCAATGGGAAGACACCTTAGAAGCTACCCTCATGCCAGGTTCCCGGATCATGAGGACTTACTAAGACGTCCTCTACTCGACGATCACCTTTCGAAAGGCAACAGTGAGGCGTACCCTAGGGGTGGTGTGTGCGAATTGTGTGTCATGTTTCAGTCATTTGTCTTGTCATGTTAAAGTGATCTACGCTTGATTTTATTTAAGGTCCATTCATTCTTGCATGCATATTTAACAGTTAAAGTATTTGCGGGAAGATAAATCTAAGGCTATTACAAAGGCGCGGGTCCACATCGCCAAAATTAAACTGGACCCGATTTGACGGAAAATAAATAAAGCAATAAAAGTGCGAGAAATAAAATGGTTACATCGCTTTGGGAGAATTACACAATTATAATAAGCGACATAAAATAAATGCGCGAAATTAAATAAATTATGAACATGGGCGTTGGACCCTTTCGCAAAAAATTAAAGTTAATGAAGAATTAAAATTAAAATTAAATGTTTTTGGTATTTTATGTTTTTTAAGATTTAAGGAGAAAAAGAAAAATTAATTAAAATTAAAATGAAATGCTAGACCTAATTCTAGTGTTTTTTAGATTTATTATGAAAATATTGAAATTTGACCTAATTTAAAACTAATTATATTTATGTACAATTTAATTATGAAAATAATAAATAAATAAGTATTATGATAAAAAAGAGAAAATTAAAAAAGAATAAAAGTTATTAAACCTAATTCTATATTTTTGGATTTTTATTATGAAAAGAATTAACAATAAACCCTAATTTAAATTAACTAATTAATATGCAAATTTTTATGAAAAAATAATTAAGATAAAATAAATATTATATTTTTGCCTTTTCTGAATGTTTGTGTTTTTTATGTTTTGTAAAAATAATAATTAAATTAAAACAATAAAACAAATAAAGATAATAATTGAAAAAGGATATGAGAAAAATAAAAAAAATTTGCAAACCATGGTGGGGGTGTAGTCCCAAATTGTGAGGTTTTGGTTCAGCAAATCAGGCCCATTAAGCATTGAAATTCACTGACTTTCCCAGATTCCATATGGTGCGTTGACTAAGGCATAATGTGTTCCTTGAATCTTGGCCTTTAGATCTGATGTTCTTGGATGCGTGTAGGGTCTGATCTGGATGGAATATGGTAGTCCTTAACGCTAGCGTTGCATAGGAATCTGTATTGAAAAATAATATGAGAAATTGCACAGACCTGGGACTCGAACCCAGGTCTTGGAGGTTGTATGCATAGGTACCTGCCACTGAAGCACTTGATTTCAATTTAATATATAATGGTTATTAAATAATAAAAAGAACAAACAAAACATTAATGATTCAGCGCGCGAAATTTGAACGCACGAGTCACAGGCTGCCACGCTTCGTCGTCTCCACCACCCCTGTAAAACAAAATCCAATGGCAACGGTTTTTAACGCGTTGCAGAAAGTGGGCTATGGAAAAATAGCGATTAGCGCTACGTGGATCATAAATTCATCGCGATATATGAATTTGCTTCGTCTAAGCTTGCTGAGTCCAATGGTCATAGTCTAAAGCTTTGATTTTTCCTCTTTGCAAAAGCCCTAAAATCACAACCTGAAAACCCTAAAATCTAAGCATGGTAGAATCGTGCATGGCGTGCAAAAATTCAATCAAACGCAATGGTTAGCTTGGAAACTTCACACTGAACAAGAATTCATAAATGAAAATGCAAAAAGATGTATGAATTATGATATACGATTTCAAAAGTTTTGAGACACAGTTCGAGTTCTATCTACCAATTCTTGGAGCTTTGGTTATGGTTTGTGATTGGCACACGTTCAGAGAACCACAATAAAGCTATTGGGATCAAGAATAGGGCTTGAATCGTCTTGTAACCTTGAAATCAGATTTGAGTTTTTTCAAGCAATTTTCAAGTTTTGAACTTTGGTTTTCTGCGCAGCCTTCAGTGTCCAAGCATTAGGGTTGAGGTTCTGAATATGTATAGAAGCTTTTAGGTCAACAAAATTCAACAAAATCTCATGAATTCAATGGTTTCAATATTTGATTTTATAAGATCTTTTTTGAATCTTTTTCATGTGCAATTTTGTTCAATCATGCCAAATCAAACCAAAACTTGCCTAATTAGGATGTGCACGAAATATTGACCTTGAAATGTGTACAAAAAGATTTGTTTTGGTCAAGTTTATATTTTCTACATATTTAAATGATTTAAATGAATTAATATTAATATAAATTCAAATAAATAATTAAAAAATGAGAAAATACTTCCCTTTGGGCCAAGTGGTCGTGCATAGGCTTGGAATGATGAATCATGGAAGAAAAATAGGCCCATTAGCAATTTTAGACCATTTGAATCAAAGTTGACTTTTCAAAATTCCCAAAAATTTCCCAACTTCCACAAGGCATAACTTGCTCAATTTTTAAGCTTTTCACATGTTCTTGGACTTTTTGGAAAGGTCTTTGAGTCCTCTAACCAATGCCTTTGGTCCCATGTCATTTTGATTTACCAATATCAAGTTATGGCCTTTGACTTAAAGTCCCTTTTTGTTGACTTTTGAAAATGACCTATAATGTTGAAATTGATAACTTTTTGTGAGAGCATTTCTTGGACTTGAAGTATGAAGATGGGTTGTAGGAAATGTCTTTCTCTTCAAAATGAGCTTTGGATGTAATTTTTCTGATAATCCATGTGAAAGTTATGCCCTGGTCAATTTCAGTTGACTTTTTCAGCTGTCCAAATATAGTAACTTTTGCATTTTTGATGATTTCTGAGCCAAATTTTGAGAATCATGATTAAGCATTGATCAAATTATGTTTGTGGCTTCAAAATGATATGTTGACCAAAAATTTGAACTTTTGACTGTCAAATGACCATTTTGCCCCTACAGTTGACTGTAGTGCAATTTAGGGTTTTGACTGTGCAATTTTGAGCTGAATGCCTTGAAACTTGATATGAGGATATTTGACCATCTTTTTAGGCATGTGGGACTTGATTGGGTCCTTGAAAACTTCCTTTCTTTGATCAGAACACAAACCCTAGTTTTAACTGTATAGGAGACAGTTGAACTGCATAACCCTTGGGGAATTTTGTGACCTTGACTTGACAAATCTTGGAGAATATGGGAGGGCAAATTTTGGGGTACAACAGTTGCCCCTGTTCAATCTTCTTAGACCTGAGGATGCAGATTGGCTGACGTGCCTTTCGTAATCCGAAGGTAGAAGATGATTGGACACTAGAGTGCCCAGAAATTTGCGCTCACATAGTAGCAGTGATGGCGGAATGGGCTTATAGATGCCATTTAGAGATTGCTGGATAGGGTGATGGGCTTATAGATGCCATCTGGGCGCTGATCGCGTAGGAGATCCTTTAGCTAGAACCTGCATAAGAAAAAAATGAGTACCTGACACGTTGCAGGAGCTGATTTTGGATGCTTGGTATAGATGTGTCCTGACTGGTTACAGGAGCTGAGTCTGGAGCTTCAAACGCTGATGAATGAACCGGAGGTGGTTACTGCCTTAGCATGAATGATAAGAGAACCTTGGGTGATTTTAACTTCAACAACGCTCGTTGAGAAAAATCTTGGTGGGAAATACCATCTTTGCAATATCGGGAAGAAAACCATAAGCTATTATAATCTGAAAGGGAATCACCTCACTCGCCGTCGGAGAGGGAATCATAGGAAAAGGAATTACTACCTCACACGCCGTCGGAGAGGGAACCATAAGAGACTATCACCTCACACTCATCGTCGGAGAAGGAAACATCTGAAAAGGACTTACCACCTCACACACCGTCGGAGAGGGAAACATCTGAAAAGGACTTACCACCTCACTCGCCGTCGGAGAGGGGACCATAAGACTATCACCTCACACTCATCGTCGGAGAGGGAAACATCTGAAGAAGGAATTACCACCTCACGCACTTGCCGGAGAGGGGACCATAGAAGACTATCACCTCACACTCATCGTCGGAGAGGGAAACATCTGAAAAAGGAATTACCACCTCACACACCGTTGGAGAGGGAACCATAGGAGACTATCACCTCACACTCATCGTCGAAGAGGGAAACATCTGAAAAAGGAATTACCACCTCACACACCATTGGAGAGGGGACCATCACTTCTGCTGAGTCTTTATCAGAAAAATCTGTTGGGAGTCGATTTAGCTGGACTAGAGAAGACTTTGAAATATGTTTGAGCATTTTAACTGCGTCTTTCCTGAAAGGTAAAGGTCAGTCATATGCAATGCATGATATGGATCAAGCAATGATGTTCTCCACATAGATGAGATTTGTATGATATGATGCGTCTATGCATGCTATAATGATGTATGTGATGTTTATGCTTTCGTCTAGGAAAATAGATCCTTGACGGGTGCCGGGAAGTCATATCCTGGGCTGATGTTGGAGAATAAACTTTTACTTCCGCTGGGGATGATAGCTGCAAGAATACCGGTAGGAGAAAATGACTCCGTTGCGGAATGAACTTGGCGAATGGAAGATTCTGCGGGGAGAAAAGATACCCTAACGACCATGCTGAGAAAGCAATACTCTGTGGGGATAGAGATGTTTTGCTGGGTGTAGATAATAACTTGCTGAGGATGTCTTGTTGTTGGAAGTGCTGAAGGACTTCGCTGGGGTAGGAAGACTTTGTCGACGACGCTCTTTCCGTGGCTTTTGGCTGAGGATAACCCAGTTATATCCTGTTAAGGACATAACTCTTTAAATAAAGCCGGACGACGCGTTCGTGCTCTGCGAGGAGGTAAGTTTCCAGAATTTACTGGGGATAAGCTTACTGCTTGGGGGAGATGGACTCCAACTTTCCTGGGGAAACCGGATTGGACTTTCTGGGGAAGTTTTGAACTGTAATGCTGTAGGTTGAAAGAGGGAACCTATGTAGGGTTGCCTGCTGATGAGCTCGTGTAAAACCGCATCTGAAATGGAGAAGGAACCTGGGTAGGGTTATTTTGATGATGAGTTCGTGTAAAACTGCGTTCTTGGAAAGGGAGAACCTGTGTAGGGTGTCCGGGTGACGAGTCCATGTAAAACTGCATCTTGAATAGGGGGAACCGGTGTAGGGTTGCTTGGTGAGGTAAGTTCATGTAAAACTTCTTGATGAACCGGGGTGAGGTTATCTTGAACTAAATCCATGTAAGACTTCTGGAGGAACCGGGGTTAGGTTACCTTGGGGTAAATCCATGTGAGATTTCTTGACGAACCGGGGTAAGGTTACTGGAGACGAGTCCATGTGAGACTTCTGGGAGAACCGGGGTTAGGTTACCTTGAGATAGATCCGTGTGAGATTTCTTGACGAACCGGGGTAAGGTTGCTTCGGGATAAGTTCGTGTAAAACTTCTTGATGAACCGGGGTTAGGTCATCTTGAGATAAATCCATGTAAGATTTCTGGGGGAAACCGGGGTTAGGTTACCTTGGAATAAATCCATGTAAGATTTCTTGACGAACCGGGGTAAGGTTACTTAGACAAATCCATGTAAGATTTCTGGGAGGAACCGGGGTTAGGTTACCTTGGAATAAATCCATGTAAGATTTCTTGACGAACCGGGGTAAGGTTACTTAGATAAGTTTGTGTAAAAACTTCTTGATGAACCGGGGTAAGGTTACTTGTGGAGAATGAGTCTGTGTATGACTTTGTCTGAAAATTGAGAAGGAACCGGTGTAGGGTTGCATGATTTTGATTAAGTGGATGATTGTCCTGTTTGGTTTCGGATGTTAACCCACGATCTGGAATTTGTAAAGGTAGATGGTAATCATCCTTATGTTGATCTTTCCTTTGTACCTTGGTTAACAGAGCAATTGGGTCGCCTGGATATCTCATTATTGCCCCTGTTTCGGAGGTGAGGGAAGAGGATACCTGTGTGGGTAATTGACAAATCTTCGGGCAGACAAGTGATGAGATACCGGAACATAGTCGTACGCTTTAATCCCTAACTTTTGCCTGGACCGCCCTTTCGGGTTTTCAGTCCACCGGGATACCCATTTTTGCCCAAGCCGCCTTTTCAGGTTTTCGACTTGCCGGGTGTACAGATTTTTTCGTTTCATCCCTTATTTTTGCCCGAACCCTTTTGGTTCGTCGGGAAGCCCTTGTTTTTGCCTAGGTGTGTCAACCTAGCGGGTCTTTGATTATGCGTAGTATTTTTTCGACTATGTCCACGCTCTCAGGATGTAGGGAGTTGCCCCTGCTGGAAGTATTTTGCCATGCCCCAGATAATGAGCAATGCTCCTACTGTTCCCCTTGATTGGAGGTACTTCTGTTCACAAGGTGTTCATCGTGCGAATTTCCCTGCTGTTCAAACAAATAGTCATATGCAAACAAGGTTATTTTAAGAATGCAAAAGTCTATGTCTGTCTTGAATTTTGAAAATGCATTTTTTTGTAATACAATGCGGTGTCAACTCAAGATTTTACAGCAAACCTTCAGGAGTCAGGATACCTTCGTAACAATATGCTTTCGAACTAACCCATGCTTCAGCTAGGACTTTTAAGGGTTATAACGTGGCCTGGTTCACGGTTTAAGAAACAAAGGATAAAGGCTCAAATTATTTGTACCCACCCACTCTTCGTGATGTTCTTCAAACCTAAACTCAGTTGATCATACGTTAGACCTTGTTTGAGTCTTTGCTTTGATATACTAGTGATGATTCGGATATTGATGATTTATTCTGACTAGGCAGTCATTTTTGCTTTTGTTGAGGGTTTATGAGACCTCTTTCTTTTTTTTGATTTTTGTTATCCCTTTCTTTTTTTGCCTGACTGCTTCTTTTTGAATTTACAATCAGCGGGATGCCCCAGTCTCGTAAGTCCCCTTTGTAGGTTTAGACTTTTTGGGCTTTTCATTTATGAATTTTTTTTTGATAATGACTGCCTGTCCTTATGATTGTTCCGAACCATCAATGTCTTTTGCTTTGTAAGGACCTCTTTGGTGCCATTCGTTATGCACTTGGATCAACTGAGAGACTACCCTGCCCCAGGTTATGATTAAGGGTTTTAAATTTCGAAAAGAAAAACTCCTACTTCTTTGGCTCAGAGGGGTTGACGAGGGATTATCATCCTTATAACTCCAGTGTTTAGGGATTGAAACAATGCCTGTACCTCATCAGCGGGGTCTGTTCAAAAGCATACTGTAATGATCGCGGTATCGTTTTCGTCATCCTCCCTCAAGAGGTTTAGAGTTTTCAATTAAGAGTTGACCATTGCAAAAATATGAAAGTAGTTTTACGCATAGTAAACATAATTAAATCAAGACAGACATGTGTAATGCATTCATGAAATAAAAGAGTTTAACATGGTAATTGTTTATCTGAACAAGAAAAGAAAAATACAACTTGAATTCAAATGAACCAAAATCTCTTGATCCTAGCCATGCTTTGGCAATGGAGCAGTGATCACGTTGGGAGTCTCGGCAGGCTCGAACTCGATCTCTTTGGCGTCGATCATATTCTGAATTTTGTACTTCAGTGCCCAACAGTCCTCAGTATCGTGCCCCGGGCTATCAGAATGATAAGCACATCTTGCTTCTGGATTGTAGCTAGGAGAGGAGGTCTTAGGATTGGCAGGAGGGTCAATTACTGCAATCAGGTTCATCTTTAACATGTGTTGTAGTGCTTGTGACCATGGCATGTTGATGTTGGTGAACTGCCTTTTAGGCCCGTCCGGCCTTTGCTGGTTTCCCCTTTGTGGTTGACGGCGTGGTGCAGAACCAGAGATCATGACTGCCCCTGCATGTTGATCACGGCGACTCTTTTGACTGTATGCAGCATTAGATTCCTTCTTTCCCGTGTAAGGCTTTTTATGAATATCAGAAGGTGTGGCCTCTTGAATTTTCCCACTCCTGATACCAGCTTCAATTCTTTCGCCGGTCAGGATGAGGTCAGTGAATCCAGCAGATGAATTGCCAATCAGGTGGTTGAAGAATGGCCCGGATAGGGTCCCTAAGAACATATCAACGAGTTCTCGGTCAGTTAATGGAGGCTGTACCCTTCCAGCAAGGTCTCTCCATTTCTGTGCATACTCTTTGAACCCTTCGCCTGCACCTATAGACATTCCCTGAAGCTGAGTGCGTGTGGGAGCAAGGTCGGCATTGTACTGGTAATGCTTGTAGAAAGCAGTGGCTAAGTCTTCCCAGGTACGGATGTTGGCTCCATTCAATTGATAAAACCACTCGAGCTGAGTCCCTGAAAGACTCTCTTGGAAGAAATGAATCCACAAGTTTTTGTCAGCTGTATAGGGCTGGATCCTCCTTGTATAAGCCCTGAGATGCAACTTAGGACAGGATGCCCCGTCGTACTTAGCAAAGGCAGGTACTTTGAATTTGCGCGGGATCACTACCCCAGAAGACAGACCTGGATCCTCGAAGTCCAGGCCAGGCACCTTTTGTATCTCCATAGCACTGAGCCGGTCTTCCAACTGTTTGTATTTATCCTCAGCCGGAGGGTATTGTTCGTCGTTGAAATCTGTCTCGTTGTCGGAGACCACTGGACTAGGCACCTCTCTCTCATGGTGACTGCTTTCCCTCACAGATGGGGTAGTCCTCTCAGTTTCAGTCTGCGGTGTGTTCCCAGATCTGCGTCTAGGGCTGAACAAGACAGTCCTCTTCTTCTTCTTTTCCTTCTTCAAGAGGAGAGCCTTCAGATCTTGCTGCCCTTGGGTCAGGTTCATGATTAGCCCTTGGAATTGGGCATTCTGAGCCTGGAGGGCCTTGATAGACTGCTCAGCTGATGATTCAGGATTCATGACGATCGGCTGAAATAAACAGCGAAGAAGGTAAGTAACCTGCAGAGAAAGGGTACCTGTTATGCAATGATATGTATGTATGCATGCAATGTTTTCAAGGATCTCGCGGGGTAAACAAGAAAATTGTTAGAGTTGGGATCCGATTGCTCGATTGAAGGAATTGCATGTTGTTGAGAGTCCTTCTTCAAGGGTCAAAGGCTCACCATATCCAGTGGGTCATAGCCCCTGACAACCTTAGCTAGAGGAAAATAAATCCTCTTTGCCCCTTGCTAGATGTTTGATTTATCATGACCTGCATCACAAGCCCTTGAGATCCTTGAAATGGGTTAGAATGTATGCAATGGTATGATGTTATGGTATGCATGGGGTAATGTAGGTAACCCTGTTATGAGTCCCAATTAAGGACTACAAACCAAAACCTGCAAGAAACTTAGGGTACTCTGTTATGAGTCCTGCAAGAAACAAGTGTCAGGTAACAAGCATACAGATAGTCAAGTACGAAGGCACACAAGTCACACAAGAGAAGCCCTTAAGGTTTAAGGCCAGCATGGGGTCTGGGTAGTACCCTCTTGAAGTTGGTGGGTTCAACCTGTCCTATTAGAAGTAACCGGGTTCTAAGGGTCCCAACATCACTGGATTGCTTTCATTGTTCATCGTTTCGATTTAGCCACTGAACTGGCGACCGAAATATTCCTGGAAAGCAACCCTCAATTGAGTGTAGTATCGAGTATCAACCAACCTCGGACTGCACCAAAGTCAGTTATCTCACTACCCTAAAGAGGCTAAGATAGTTCAATTAAGGTTCCTAAGGTCTGTTGATGCTTCATGACACCATGCGGAGGCCCCGTACTCTCCTTGACTGAACTCAAGGGTTACCGGTACACACCAAAGTGCCACATCAACGTAGCAGACTGTTTCAACCATGTCGGTATACCCCGCACAGTTCCCTCACAGCCTTGTTGCTACTTTCTAAGAAGGTATCCCCAGATCCGGGTTAGGATCTATATAACTCCCAAGACAGTCCCACAATAATAAAGCAAGCAAATCAATACAATTGAAAACACAATTATGAACTAACCCTAAGGTACGCCTCACTTTAAGTTTAAGTCCCCAGCAGAGTCGCCAGTTCTGTGATCGGTGGATCTGGAACTGACTATTTAACGCTGGTTCGCGAAATGTCGCGGAAGCAAGAGTCGCCACCGTCTTTTATTTTCTCTAATTGGAAAGGACAAAAGCACAGAAAAATTCCTTAAAGAGATTGCTCTCGGTTCGGGAGGTAGGTTATAGAAAGGGAAGGTATTAGCACCCTTTCTATCCATGGTTATCCATGGGCTCTTAGATACTTGCTCATTTGTGTTTTCAAAAATGGTTTGTTTGCTTTTCAATTGTGGGTTTAAAAAAAGTTTCTTTGAAAATTCCAGTTCGACTCTTGTATCAGTCCTCAAGAGTGTTTGAAAAATTGCTTTCGAAAGCTTTTTGAAAATGTGTTGGTGTGAAAAGTATTTTTTTGATTTGTTTTGAAGTTTAGAGCAAGTATCTAGAGTCGTCTACCTACCCTAAGGAATTCGTCTGTGTAGATGTCCTTTAAAGTAGTGCCATCCCACCATTGAGAGGTAGGTAGCACCACCGTTGGAGGTGTTCGGGTCAATTCGAGTTTTAGGGACATGGTGATCACCAGAGCAATGGGAAGACACCTTAGAAGCTACCCTCATGCCAGGTTCCCGGATCATGAGGACTTACTAAGACGTCCTCTACTCGACGATCACCTTTCGAAAGGCAACAGTGAGGCGTACCCTAGGGGTGGTGTGTGCGAATTGTGTGTCATGTTTCAGTCATTTGTCTTGTCATGTTAAAGTGATCTACGCTTGATTTTATTTAAGGTCCATTCATTCTTGCATGCATATTTAACAGTTAAAGTATTTGCGGGAAGATAAATCTAAGGCTATTACAAAGGCGCGGGTCCACATCGCCAAAATTAAACTGGACCCGATTTGACGGAAAATAAATAAAGCAATAAAAGTGCGAGAAATAAAATGGTTACATCGCTTTGGGAGAATTACACAATTATAATAAGCGACATAAAATAAATGCGCGAAATTAAATAAATTATGAACATGGGCGTTGGACCCTTTCGCAAAAAATTAAAGTTAATGAAGAATTAAAATTAAAATTAAATGTTTTTGGTATTTTATGTTTTTTAAGATTTAAGGAGAAAAAGAAAAATTAATTAAAATTAAAATGAAATGCTAGACCTAATTCTAGTGTTTTTTAGATTTATTATGAAAATATTGAAATTTGACCTAATTTAAAACTAATTATATTTATGTACAATTTAATTATGAAAATAATAAATAAATAAGTATTATGATAAAAAAGAGAAAATTAAAAAAGAATAAAAGTTATTAAACCTAATTCTATATTTTTGGATTTTTATTATGAAAAGAATTAACAATAAACCCTAATTTAAATTAACTAATTAATATGCAAATTTTTATGAAAAAATAATTAAGATAAAATAAATATTATATTTTTGCCTTTTCTGAATGTTTGTGTTTTTTATGTTTTGTAAAAATAATAATTAAATTAAAACAATAAAACAAATAAAGATAATAATTGAAAAAGGATATGAGAAAAATAAAAAAAATTTGCAAACCAGGGTGGGGGTGTAGTCCCAAATTGTGAGGTTTTGGTTCAGCAAATCAGGCCCATTAAGCATTGAAATTCACTGACTTTCCCAGATTCCATATGGTGCGTTGACTAAGGCATAATGTGTTCCTTGAATCTTGGCCTTTAGATCTGATGTTCTTGGATGCGTGTAGGGTCTGATCTGGATGGAATATGGTAGTCCTTAACGCTAGCGTTGCATAGGAATCTGTATTGAAAAATAATATGAGAAATTGCACAGACCTGGGACTCGAACCCAGGTCTTGGAGGTTGTATGCATAGGTACCTGCCACTGAAGCACTTGATTTCAATTTAATATATAATGGTTATTAAATAATAAAAAGAACAAACAAAACATTAATGATTCAGCGCGCGAAATTTGAACGCACGAGTCACAGGCTGCCACGCTTCGTCGTCTCCACCACCCCTGTAAAACAAAATCCAATGGCAACGGTTTTTAACGCGTTGCAGAAAGTGGGCTATGGAAAAATAGCGATTAGCGCTACGTGGATCATAAATTCATCGCGATATATGAATTTGCTTCGTCTAAGCTTGCTGAGTCCAATGGTCATAGTCTAAAGCTTTGATTTTTCCTCTTTGCAAAAGCCCTAAAATCACAACCTGAAAACCCTAAAATCTAAGCATGGTAGAATCGTGCATGGCGTGCAAAAATTCAATCAAACGCAATGGTTAGCTTGGAAACTTCACACTGAACAAGAATTCATAAATGAAAATGCAAAAAGATGTATGAATTATGATATACGATTTCAAAAGTTTTGAGACACAGTTCGAGTTCTATCTACCAATTCTTGGAGCTTTGGTTATGGTTTGTGATTGGCACACGTTCAGAGAACCACAATAAAGCTATTGGGATCAAGAATAGGGCTTGAATCGTCTTGTAACCTTGAAATCAGATTTGAGTTTTTTCAAGCAATTTTCAAGTTTTGAACTTTGGTTTTCTGCGCAGCCTTCAGTGTCCAAGCATTAGGGTTGAGGTTCTGAATATGTATAGAAGCTTTTAGGTCAACAAAATTCAACAAAATCTCATGAATTCAATGGTTTCAATATTTGATTTTATAAGATCTTTTTTGAATCTTTTTCATGTGCAATTTTGTTCAATCATGCCAAATCAAACCAAAACTTGCCTAATTAGGATGTGCACGAAATATTGACCTTGAAATGTGTACAAAAAGATTTGTTTTGGTCAAGTTTATATTTTCTACATATTTAAATGATTTAAATGAATTAATATTAATATAAATTCAAATAAATAATTAAAAAATGAGAAAATACTTCCCTTTGGGCCAAGTGGTCGTGCATAGGCTTGGAATGATGAATCATGGAAGAAAAATAGGCCCATTAGCAATTTTAGACCATTTGAATCAAAGTTGACTTTTCAAAATTCCCAAAAATTTCCCAACTTCCACAAGGCATAACTTGCTCAATTTTTAAGCTTTTCACATGTTCTTGGACTTTTTGGAAAGGTCTTTGAGTCCTCTAACCAATGCCTTTGGTCCCATGTCATTTTGATTTACCAATCTCAAGTTATGGCCTTTGACTTAAAGTCCCTTTTTGTTGACTTTTGAAAATGACCTATAATGTTGAAATTGATAACTTTTTGTGAGAGCATTTCTTGGACTTGAAGTATGAAGATGGGTTGTAGGAAATGTCTTTCTCTTGAAAATGAGCTTTGGATGGAATTTTTCTGATAATCCATGTGAAAGTTATGCCCTGGTCAATTTCAGTTGACTTTTTCAGCTGTCCAAATATAGTAACTTTTGCATTTTTGATGATTTCTGAGCCAAATTTTGAGAATCATGATTAAGCATTGATCAAATGATGTTTGTGGCTTCAAAATGATATGTTGACCAAAAATTTGAACTTTTGACTGTCAAATGACCATTTTGCCCCTACAGTTGACTGTAGTGCAATTTAGGGTTTTGACTGTGCAATTTTGAGCTGAATGCCTTGAAACTTGATATGAGGATATTTGACCATCTTTTTAGGCATGTGAGACTTGATTGGGTCCTTGAAAACTTCCTTTCTTTGATCAGAACACAAACCCTAGTTTTAACTGTATAGGAGACAGTTGAACTGCATAACCCTTGGGGAATTTTGTGACCTTGACTTGACAAATCTTGGAGAATATGGGAGGGCAAATTTTGGGGTACAACACTGTCCTCCAAACTCTTGTACTTGTCATCGGCCGGCGGGTATTGTTGTTCTGAGTAGTCTTCGTCTTCTTCCGCCTCTTCCTCTTCAACTTCGGATTCGGAAGGTACTGCAGCCCCTTTTCCTTTACTGGTTCCTTCTTCAGATGTAGGGGGAAATTCAAGAACTCTTCTGGATTCACCCTCAAACCTTCTTCCCAGGGTAGCCACCCCGACTCTCTTCTTCTTCTTTTTCACCTGCTCTTTGTTCCCAAGCAGGGCTTTTAGATCCTCCTGACCCTTTGCCAAGGTCATCAGGAGATGCTGAAACTGTGAGTTCTGAGACTGTAGATCTTTGACCGTCTGTTCGAGATCCATCTTACTGAAATAAACAGTAGAAAGATAAGGAAACCTGGTGTGGAAACTTGCTTATGCACATGATGAATGATATGTTTATTTATGCAATGCATTCAAGGATTTAGAAATTCACAATTGTTGCAGACAAAAAGAAAACACGTTATATTAATAAGAAGAAATTTTGTTAGTACATAAATGCCCCATGGGCCAAATATTACAAAAACTTCTCATGGTAAAAAGACGTTGCGCATCCTTTTTGGCGCGATGTAGGTGTTGAGGGTCTCTTCCTCATGGAGTCGGCGGGTAAGCTCCAAAACCTTCTTCTCGCTGGCGTAGAAGCTGGCTTCAAAAGTATCCCTTTCTTCCCTGAGTTGGATCCAACTCTTCTGCATCTCCTCCCATGTCGTTGGCATGTCAGGATATAAGATGGCGTAGGGAACCTCTCCTTCCTTAACGGGCTCCTTAATCACAGGGAGAACATGAGGGTAAGGCATCATTAGACTCTGGGCTCGGGTTCGGACCCACTTGAGATAAGGCTCAAGATGGATGGAATTCTTGTGCCCCAGTGTCTTGCTGTCTACCTTGTTAGGCATCCTCCAAGCTCTGATGAACCTTTGGAAAAGCCCTTGCGCATCGTTGTCGAAGTCAAAAACTATGTCAGGAATCAGCATGTCGTAAGGGCCCTCCCTCCGTGCATATCCAAATTGTCTCAAAGCCAGACAAGGGTTGTAGGTAACGCCTCCCCTAATGCCAAGTAATGGAACATTGGGGAACTCTCCACAACGGTCGACGATGATGACATTTTCTCTGGACCGAGAGCACCAATGTACATCAGAGTGAGTGAGGGTCATTAACCGTTGTGACCATCTTAGGCCTTGGTCATTCTTCAAAACAGATTGTGGAAGGTGCGAAATAAACCACCTTGCAAGGAGAGGAGTACAGCACATGAGGACACCTCTCTTTCTCATTGTTCGTGTGTAAAATGAGTGGAGGATGTGCCCAAGAAATGTTGGTATGGGATTCCTGGATAAGAAGATCTTGACGGCGTTGACATCTATAAGCTGGTCAGGATTTGGGAACAAGACCAACCCGTAAATGAGGAGTGCCACAATTTCTTCAAAGGCTTGTAGATCCAAGGAGTTCCAACACTCTTGTGCCTTCTCAAACAAGAATTTTTCCAAGAAGCCTTTGACACCGCTTCTAGTTTCCCA
Source organism: Vicia faba (assembly GCA_948472305.1). Taxonomy (NCBI): domain Eukaryota; kingdom Viridiplantae; phylum Streptophyta; class Magnoliopsida; order Fabales; family Fabaceae; genus Vicia; species Vicia faba. The sequence continues at coordinate 180,786,559 of OX451740.1, forward strand.
ATGCCCCTTGATGTCGGATGGTTGCAAGTGTAGTGCTTGAGCAACATCTTCAGGCTTTGGTTCCTTTTCCGTACCGTTGAAAGGTAGTTGATTAAGAATAAGAATTCTCAGGAGTTGAGAAAATTCCTCCAAAGTGGGCACCAATTGGTAGTCGGGGAAAGTGAAACAGTGGTGAAGGGGGTCAAAGAACTGGAACAAAACCTTCATCATGTCTTCTTCAATGCTGGTGTTGACTAGGTTGAGCAGTCTACCATGTCTTTCACTGAAGGGAGAGCTTTCGGGAATTCTGGATGTGAGCTCCTTGAGTTGAAGAGGGATTCTCACAAGGTTGACTTGGATAGTTTTCCTGCGAGGAATTTCCATGAACTACAAAACAAGAACAAAGGTGAAGATCCAAACCCTTGAAATGGTTAGCGGATGCATATGATGCTTTATGATGTTTTATGATGCATGCAAAAACACATGTACAAGAAAATCACACAAAACCCTAGTTTCAGGCTTGCATAGGGTTTCATAGGTAAGTACCCTCTTGAGTGTAGTTGGCTTAAAAACCTGTCCTATAAATAGTAACCGGATTCTAAGGAGCTCAATATCATTGGATTGTCTTCCATGTTCATTGTTTTGGTTTAGCCACTTAACTAGCGACCAAAATATTCCAAGAAAACAACCCTCAATGAGTGTAGTATCGAGTATCTACCAACTTCGGACTGCACCAAAGCCGGTCATCTCACTACCCCTAATAAAAGGCCAAGATGGTTAAGTAAGGTTCTAGGTCATTAGTGCTTAGTGACATCACTCAGCGGCCCCGTACTCTCCTTGATTGAACTCAAGGGTTACTGGTACTCACAAATATGTCGCACTAATATAGCTATTGCTTCAACCGTGTCAGTATACCCCGCACAGTTTCCACAACGTATTGCTATCTATGAATGTTTCCCAAATCCGGGTGTAGGATTTCAAGCCCAAACAAGAGAACCACAAAGGTAAAGCAATCAAAGCAAACAATTAATCATGCAAGAGGGTGATCTAAAACCCTAAGGTAACCCCACTTTTAAGTTTGTCCCCAGCAGAGTCGCCAGTTCTGTGATACGGTGGGAGAACTGACTTGAGTTTTGCGTTTGTTTTCGCACTTGTTCGGTTTAGCAAGAGTCGCCACCGACTTTTTATTTTATCCTAAAGGAAAGGTTAAAAAGCACAGGAAAAACCTTTTGAGATGTTTCGTGGGTTCGGGGGGTAGATTATGAAAAGGGAAGGTATTAGCACCCTTTTCATCCATGGTTAACCATGGGCTCTTAGTTACTTGGTTTTAGATCACTTGCCTTTGATTTTTTTCGATTGCTTTGAAATTGTGGTGTGTGTGTGTTTGAAAATGTTTTGAAATAGACGCCTTTGTTTCGGCAACCGTTGTAATGACTCGTGTTTGAGTATATACGAAGGTGTGTATCTTTTTGAAAAGATGTTTCAAATGTTTTTTGAAAGTTTGTTTTGAAAGTGTTGTGGAATGTGGTTTGAAAAGTAGGCAAGTGTTTTTGCAAGTTGATCAAGTAACTAAGAGTTTGTCTACCCCTAATTTTACTCAAAGGTTTTTCTCATGTCTTAACCCTTTTTAACAATTTTGTTCCACCATTGTATTTGGTGGACAATCTTGCGTTTAGGATGTTTAACGGGACAGGCGCGGGTCATCGTATGGACCATGAATGCAATGATGCCAAGTGTCTTTGGCAGTTTGCTTGAAGGGACTTGATCATTTTGATAGGCGACTTTCGAAAGTGTCATCGAGGGACTATGATCATTTTGATTTGTTTTGTTTTGCCAAAGATACTCAACGTGCAAGCATGGCCCATTTTGGAAGGCAACAAGCGGGATTACCCTAGGGGTGCAAGTGTGATTGTGTACTGATTTCATGTATTTGTCTTGTATTAGGTTATCTAGCATTTGGTTTTATGTACATACAAACCCTAGGTCTAACCATGGTATAATTCGAAAGCGATAAATTGCGGGAATTTAAAATCCTAAACTATTACAAATGAGTATCCGGGGATGGGGGTACAATTAGTTACAAATGGGGGATGAGACTTATAGGAGGGTAGTATCCGAATAATTACAACAAAATCGAATCAATCGCCATCTCAAATGTAAAGCAATAGCAATGTAAAAATGGGACAAGCAAATGTATCAATGTATAAAAAAAGATAAAATGCGTATTGTAAATGTATTTGTGTAAGTGTATGATTATTTACAAGTTGAGAAATGTGTATTTTAATGTATTATAAAGTATTGTTAACTTAAGGAAAAATTAAATATCTGGTTTATTTTAATTTTGTATTCTCGTATTTTGTTAATATGTACAAAACAAAAAAAGAAAAGAAAATGGTTTTAAGAAATTCTATTTTTTCATGTATTAATGAATATTTTATACAAGGGTTCTAATTAAAGAGAAAAAGTCTTAAGCTTGAGAAAAAAATCAAAGTTTATGTATTTTAATTAGTATTTTTATATACAAGGTTTAGCATTTAAATAAAAAAGTTTTAAAAGAGAAATTTGTTTAACTCCAAATTTTAATCTTTATGTATTATACTAAAAAAACGAAATTATGAAAGCTTTTATAAAAAGTTAATATGTTATTTTATTTACAAAATAAATAGTGTTATATAACAAGAAAATAAACAAAAATATTTAGTTTGAATAAAAATAGAAAAATGAATAGAAAAAAAAAAGAATCAAAAAGCAAATGGGCCTGTAGGGTGTTCATGCTGGCCCAAACAAAATAGAACAAAAAAGAACAAATAAAGAGAAAAAGGGGGGGCTGCGCTCAGCTTGCAATGGGCTTAGGCGTTTGAAGGCAGAGGCGGGCCCATGCGTTTTTTGACACAAATGGTTTTAGGGTTCTCCATGTTTTGTTTTCATTTGGGAACTAGGGTTTGTTTTACAGAAGCGGCGCTCATCTTCCTTCGTCTTCCTCCTTATCTTTTTCGCCCTGACTACTGATGCCATCCTCCGTCCAAGGCCACCGTGCGCCACCATTCGTCCTCTTCCCTCCAGTGGTTGGGCAACGCAAAGAATGAGAAAAAGGTAATGATTTTGGACGTTTTAGGGTTTGTTATTTCTGTCCTTGCATGTTCTGATTTCGCGTTCTGATTTTGTGTTATTATTGTTGTTTCTGTTGAGTTATATGAAAGGAAAGAAAAGAAGTTATACTACCTCTTGGAGACGGAGGAGGAGGGAATTTGGGAGGCGCTGTGGCGGCCGGAAGGAGGGATGCACGTGAGGCTCTGAACTAGCTTGCTTCCTGGTACCTTCATTTTGCTTCTTCAGGTTTCGTGATGAACAAAACTGAAAACCTTTACTGTATCACTTCTTTTCTTCTTCTTGCTTGCTTGTTTCTGTTGCCTTTGATTGCTTACTTCGCTTATGTATGCTTCTGTATGTTGCCTTCGTTGATTCTGAGATGATGATTTTTTCTTTTGTTGGTTACCCAATGATGAACTCTTTGAGTTCTGAGGGCTTTGAGTTGCCTTGGAATGCTTAGAAAACAGGTTATGGGCGTGAGGGCCTTGAGGCTTGATGCAGGTCTGGGCTTTGGCTTATGTTACAGTAGGCTTTAAGCTTGACAGGTTGTTTGAAGTGTTTTTTGATAGTTAAGGCTTCTGGTTCATGGCTTGACAGTTCAGGTTTTTGGGGTTTGGTTGCTTGATATTCTGGTTTGACAAGTTGGGTTAACAATGGTTTTAGGCTTATGGTCTTTAGAGGCAAAGGCTTAAGCAGGTTTGGCTTTTGGCATTTTTTGTTGACATTACAGGTTTTTGGAGGCTTTGGGCTTGTATGTTTGAATTCTTAAGGTTTGATGGACTTGGAAGTTCTTAGGCTTTTTGGCTTCTGAGATATATTCTGTAGGTTGGTAAGTTTTTTGTATCCCTTCAGGGTCTTTGCCCTCTTGTCTTTTAAGGGCAGGAGGCGCTATATTTTCTTGGTCAAATTTGTGGACAGGTTTGCAAGGCTTGAGGTTTTCCCTCTTTGTGATATCCTGCTGCATATGTTCTGCCTCTTTTTCTCTATGTATTCTGATATGCTGTTTATATCTTTTGCTTAACCTCTAGCCTGCTGTACTGTAAGCTGTTTTCCTCTCTCTTTCTCTCTCCAGATTAAAGAAAAGCACTTTTATTGCTTAATTTTTGTCTTTTCTGAAAAAACAAATGGCCTAGGAAGATGATGCATTTTGAATGTTGTTTGCACTTGTCCCTTTTCCACTGCATATTTCCATGTTTCTTGCATACTTTATGTACTTTCTCTTGACAGCTTTTGGAGTTGTTGATATTTTGATATCCTTGGACAAATTTTGACAGCTTTTGGCTTAGTTTGAGATTGCAATTCAGTTTGCCTTTATGCTGTTTGGAAACTTGGTTGACAAATTTTGGATTTACTCAGTATGCTTGAAAATTCGAATTTGTGCATTATTACAACTTTGTGCATTTCATGTTTCATTGCAAGCATTTCATCCCTCTTTGTGAACCGGGAGAAATCTCGTGATTTGCAGAGAGGGCAAAACTGATTCCGGCCATTTGTTTTTAATGATGAATCTTTTTAATTGTCTATCTTTAATTATTTTATTTGCTTTGACTTTTCTTTTGTTTCTTGTTTTGCAGATGAAAAATAAATGAGCAACAAGGGAGCATTGGATAGAAGAATGAAGATTAGGAAATTTAGGACATAGTTTATTTCACTTTTAATTATTGTAACCATTATTATTATAAATACTTTGTAAATAAATACTGTATTTAAATAACAATTGTAACAAATAATTAAAGATGAATAAAAATTCCTTTTGACCAATTAATTCCTTTTATTTCCTTTCAATTGTTTAACTTAATTATTTGAATTTCCTAAATTAAAACAATTGGAAATAAATCCAATTATTCTGACTTTAGAAAAAAGAAATAATTAATAAACGTCCGGTGTTCCGACTTAAACATAACAATGCACAATCAAATCAAACAAACATCCACATGTCTTCTTTTCACTGATTTAATCCAAACAACTGCAAATTAACAATCAGCAGCCTCAGTCCTTATCTTAGAGTAATCTGAAAAGCATTGATAAAACTAACTCTTTCTGAGAAATATACGCGCAAAACCCTGATTTTTGACTTAACACTGGAGAAACGCCTGCCTGATCAAACTTTGAGCCAATTCAACCAAACCCTAAGCAATCTGTTTGAACTGTCTTAAAATCAATGAAAACCCTAAATTTTGTCTGACTGACGAGAAAAGTCTGTTTGACCGATTCTTGAGCCAGTCTGAAAAATCAAGAAAAGCCCGAAGCTGTGATTTGTGGAAAAAGAGGAGGGAAAATTTTGGGGTACAACACTTCCCGGCACCAAATTGTTGATATCTTCATCAAAGATCTTTCAAAACAGTCTAAGTATCTGTCGACCTCTCACTTTGACTATGTTGATATAATAAACTTATTCTATATTTATTTTATAATCAATTTGTTATCATTAGCTTATCTATAATTATGTTCATATTAAGAAAATAAGATCAACTCTTATGTACTATATATCTTTGTTAGCAATTAGAAATACACATAAAATCCATTTATCTTACTATTTATATTAATATTAGAATGGACTTTTTTTTCTTCTAATCTTGATCTAGCTATCCTTATTTTAGCTAACTTTTGGTTACTTCATAAATATAAATTGACTTGTAAAATGAGTTTGAATTCACTTTTGGTGAAAATACACTCTATGTGGTAAGTGCATTAAAAAGAAAAGGACTAATCATTATCTTTTGTCTCTTTTCCACGACACAAAACCTTAATTCTTAGGGATTTAGTAAAGTGGAGATGTAAGATTATACATGTTTATTGTTCTGGACTGGGCCCGCCATGACTAAAAAAGAATAGATAAAGGCCCAATCCAAGCAGCTTCTCGAGGAACGCGGGCGCACGGACTACCACCAGTGTGCTCGACTATAGACTGCAGCCATGCCCGCCACTGCCTACGACACATGGTGTCCCCGACCAAGGGAATTCCAGCTCGAGCCCTGCTCGAACACTATCCCCGTAGGGCAGACTCTGTCATCTCTGGCCGTTATCGAATCACCTAAACTCCGGAAAGACCGCGTCTTCGTCCCTCCCCATTCTTCGCAGAGCATCACCAGGAAAGGGACCACGTGCGGGGCCTCACTGCACACGTAGAACCTGTCAGTTCCTTTATTTGGGCCCGTTCTGGTCGGCCCAGTAAGGGGACCTTGGCCCAGCGCTGGGGGCTATAAATACCCTCTGTTCCCAGAGGGTCAGGTAATTTATCTCTGACGCATATATATACTTTTTACCTGCTCATTTTGTATCTCACTTTAGCATCGGAGTGCCTTGCAAGTACCCCCCCCCCCCCCATCTCATTCAGATTCTGCCCGAGCCAGTCGTGACGGTCCAAGTCTGATTCGGTAAGATCAGTGGCGCCGTCTGTGGGAACCTAGCTTCCCCGTCTTGCAACCTCGAAGACCAAAGCTCAAAATTACCTCCTACCGTCATGGCTGACCAAGTTCGGGAAGACCAGAACATCCGCGTCGTCGACACCAACAACGACCTCGCAGATAAAAATGGAGTCCCCGACAGCACTGGTAACCCCAACCATAGCACACTCTCCGGGGGCACCATCCTTGGGCCCTCAATCCACTGCGACAGAGCTACTGCCTCATCTTCTTCAGTCCCTCCGCCGCTCGAAGAAGACAACACAGCCCCCCAAAACTATCGAGCTGCCCAATTTCAGGAAGTCCCCGTCCCCGCCGGGGCAGATGCCACAACCCGTGCATTATTCGCGGCAATCAATCAAACCAATTACCTTATCTATGCCCAGGGGAAAAGATTAAGGGCGCTAGAAGACGATAGAGGACCCGCGAGGAGACACAGGAGGCCCCAAACTCCACCTCCTTGAGTGACAGAGGTACATCTCCCGTCTCCCCCGCGGAGACAATACAGAGACACCTCTCAAAGCCCGTCGCCCCGACCCTCGAGGAGACGACCCCCCTTGGAGAGGCAACTCGTCATTGAAGCCGGAGGGCGCAACCATGCCCCTATACGGCAAGAAAGGAGACACTCTGGGGACAAGCACGAAAGAATTGACCAACGAGCACCCCGCTCGAGGGATACCCAGCACGACCAGGACCGTCGGGCAAGACAATATCTCAGGTCCCCATCCCTGTCCCCAGAGCAAAGTGACGAGGACGACCCCTGCGGTCCCCTGTCACAAGCCATCATGGAAGCACCCATTCCCCCGGGCATGGAGAAGCCTCCACATCTGAAGGAATACGATGGAGTCGCGGACCCAGTCGACCATATAGACGGGTTCGAGGCTATGCTGCATTACCACAACGTAGGGGGACCCATCAAATGCTGCTTGTTTCCCACGACCCTCAGAAAGGCAGCAATGGATTGGTATAAAGGCCTCGCCCCGTGATCAATCACCTCGTGGCGAAACCTGAAGAATCAATTCATAAGTTCGTTCACCGCGTCTCGGCGACACCCGAAGACCGAGACAGTGCTCGAGGCCATCATCCAGAGACAGGATGAATCCTTGAGAGAATTTATTAATCGCTTCAATCGCGAAGCCATACAGGTCCCCTGCGCGGACCACATGAAGAGATACTTGCTGGAAAGGGGGCTCCTCCCCGACACGGAATTCAGAAAAGTAGTGGGCATCGAACCACCCCGAACATTCGATGCTCTCCTTGAGAAGGCCCGGGCATACATGGATTACGAGGAAAGGGAGGCGGCCAACAGAGCCCGGGACCCCAGAACTCGTGGATCCAGCAGCAACCCGCGCCAGGAAGCCGCTCCTCCTCGACGAACCGGGGAGAAAAGAAAAGAGGACAGACCCCGAGAAGTCCGTGAACAGAGAGGACCCTCGGGGCGCTTCACAGAATACACTCCACTCACAGCTTCCCGCGAGCGCATCTTAGCGGAGTGTGCCAGCACGGACTTCAAAGACGGCGGCGTCAAACGCCCCGACCTGCTCCTGCCAAGCCCGAAGTAGACAAGAGCAAGTACTGTTAATACCATAGAAGCCATGGTCATCTGACTGAAGACTGCATCCACCTCAAGGACGCCATCGAAACCCTCATCAAAGGAGGGAGGCTCGCCCAATACCGGCGAAACGACGCTCCTCTTCGTGACGCCCGGGAGACAAGAGAACCGGAGGAAGACACCCGACCATATGACGAGTCGGTCCCCGTCCAGACTGCCTTCTCCGTCACCAGACCGGGGGACTTCTACGTCCCCGAACACCTGCAGAAGCCGCTCACGACACACAACAGGTGGGAATGCTTTCCCTCCGCCATGGTCATCAATGGTGGAGGATTCAACGACCTAACTATCAATTTGGCCAAGAGAAAGTTGGATGAACTGGTCGAATCGGCACCTCCGCAGACAGTGACCTTTGAAAGGGTAAAAGGTAGGTCAGAGCCTATCACCTTTTACCTCGAAGAGCTCCCCGGAGGGGCCCCCAACGCAGTCATTCCTCAGCTGATAAGAGCAAGAATGGCTAACTTTGACGTGCATCGCATCCTCGTCGACGAAGGAAGTTCCGTCGACGTGATGTACAGTCAACTATTCCAGATCCTGCAGCTAGACGACTCGCACCTCTCGCCGTATGTAGGGTCGGACTTACAGGGCTTCAACGGCTCGACTTCCAAGCCTTGGTGGTATGTCGAGCTCATGGTTACCTTCGGCGAGGGCACAACGATGAGGCAGGTTAAGGTGCGCTTCCTCGTCATCGACTGCCCGTCCCTCTATAACTGCATCCTGGGGAGACCAACACTAGCAGAACTGACCGCGGTGCCCTCCACCGTCCACTTGAAGATGAAGTTCTACACCAAGAGGGCACGGGTGGCTACCATCCAGGGGGACCTAGCCGCTGCTCGAAGGTGTTTCAACGCCGCATCCAAAGGACGCAACACTGTCGACACCAGGACAAGGCCCGCCAAGAGACCGACGACGACACAATAGGAGCCCGACAAATCAGAGCCCGCCAAAGTAGAAGACCAGAGAGCTCCCCCAAAGGTCGACTCCATAGCTCTAGATACCCGTTTCGATCAGGACGAACCTCCCAACGGCGAGAAAATCCCCCTCCGACCAATCCCGGACGGGGACTTCGAGCTAGTCCCCCTCGGCGCAGACCCAAGCAAAGGAGTGAAGATTGGCATCGACCTCCCCGACCTAGCAAGGAAGCAGATCAAAGCCTGCTTGCGCGAGAATGCTGACCTGTTCTCCTGGAGCGCCGCGGAGATGCCCGGACTCGACCCTGAGGTCGCCTGTCACCGTCTTGCCATAGATCCTGCCGCTAAGGCAATAGTACAACATAGGCGTAGGCAGTCTCTGGAGAAAATAGAGGCTGCTGAAAAAGCTGTAAAAGACCTCCTATAGGCAAATTTTATTTTTGAAGCCTGGTATTCAACCTGGTTGTCAAACGTTGTACTAGTTAAAAAGAATAATGGAAAATGGCGGATGTGTGTTGATTATACCAATCTCAACCGGGCATGCCCGAAGGATGCTTTCCCTTTACCGAACATAGATATGCTGGTCGACAACTCGGTCGGCTACAAGATATTGTCGTTCATGGATGCCTATTCAGGCTATAACCAAATCCCAATGGCCATGGGCAACAAATATTGCACTGCCTTCATGACCAGCTCGGGCAATTATTACTACAACGTAATGCCCCTTGGGTTAAAGAACGCAGGGGCAACTTACCAACGTATGATGAACAGAGTGTTCCACAAGTAAATCAGAGACATGCTCGAGGTTTACATGGACGACATGATCGTCAATTCCCGAGCAGACACCGATCATGCAGCACACCTCAAGGCAGTTTTCGCCCAAGCGAGACAATGTAAGATGAGATTCAACCCCGAAAAATGCACGTTCAGAGTCAAGGCAGGGAAATTCCTCGGGTTCTACCTGACAGAACGAGGAATCGAAGCCAATCCCGACAAATGTCGAGCCTTCTCCGACCTCCCGACACCTACGTCGAAGAAATCAATACAAGTTATAAACGATATGCTCACGTCATTATTCCGCTTCGTCGCAAGATCCGCTCAGCACGCCCTCCCCTTCTTCAGACTCCTTCGCAAAGAAGCGGCCTTCGAATGGACCGAGGAATGTGAACGGGCACTACGCCACCTAAAACAAAGTCTATTCCAACCACCCGTGCTGTCTTGACCAGTCGACGGGGAGCCTTTATTCCTATACTTGGCCATCTCGAATGAAGCCATCAGCGCGACTCTCATTCGCGAGACCACGGACGAGCAGAAACCCGTCTATTTCACGAGCAAAGCCCTACAAGGACCAGAGAGCAGATACCAACAAATAGAAAAAGTAGCTCTAGCCCTCGTCAACGCGGAGAGGAGACTCATACACTATTTCTTGGCCCACACAGTCATAGTGCGAACCGACCAACCGGTAAAACAACTATTAGGTCGACCTGATATGGCGGGCCGAATGTTGAAATGGTCCTTGGAACTCTCCGAGTTCGACATTCAATACAAAAGCAGGAAAGCTCTAAAGGCACAAGCCTGACCGACTTCGTCGCGGAAATGACCGCTCACGACCCGCCCTCAGGGAAGGAGCACAAATGGACCATCTTCGTCGACGGAGCTTCCAGTTCGTCCGGAAGCGGCGCGGGGATCCTCCTAAAAATGAGGAGGGCGTAGTGATCGAGCACTCGTTTACCCTCTCCTTCCCGACTTCGAACAACCAAGCAGAGTACGAGGCCCTGCTCGCAGGACTAAGGCTAGCCGAGGACCTAGGAGCCCGCGAGATACAAATCTTCACGGACTCACAACTCGTTGCTTCCCAAGTCCAAGGGAGTTACCAAGCTAAAAACGACAACCTCGTCGAATACTTAAACTTAGTCAAAGAACACATGAAAAAGTTCGACCGAGCAGAAATATCACACGTTCCGCGCGAGCAAAACACAAGGGCAGACGTATTGTCCAAGCTCGCAAGTAGGAGGAAGAAGGGCGGAAACAAATCCGTCATACAAGAATCCCTGTCACGCCCAAGCATCGAGAGATCCTCGACCCCAGTCGAGGTGCACGCCATCGGAGACACCTCGTGCTGGATGACCCCGGTGTACAATTTTCTGACAAAAGGCGAACTCCCTTCGGACCAGACAGAAGCGACCACCACGAAACAATGAGCATGCTCCTACGTTGTGCTCGAGCATAAACTATATTGCAGGGGATTCTCCATTCCCCTCCTGAAATGCATCGACGAATCCATGGTCCCCGAGGTATTACGGGAGATACACGAAGGGATTAACGCCCAGCACATGGGCGGCAAGTCCCTGGCGAGGAAAGCCCTGCGAGCGGGGTACTATTGGTCGACGATGCAGCAGGACACCAAGGAACACGTTAAGAAGTGTGACAAGTGCCAAAATCACGGCGACATGCATCTCGCTCCCCCTCACGAGCTGAGCACACTGTCATCCCCGTGGCCGTTCGCGTGGTGGGGGATGGACATCCTCAGACCATTCGTACAAGGGACTTACCAAAACAAGTTCCTTATCGTAGCCGTGGATTACTTCACAAAATGGATTGAGGCCGAGGCTCTCGCGAAGATCACCTCGCACAACATCCTCTATTTCTACAAAAGAAACATCCTCTCCAGATTCGGAATTCCGAGAGCACTAGTCACCGACAACGGCACCCAATTCAACGACCACGGGTTCCAAGACTTCGTCACCAAACTAGGAACCAAACAACACTTCACCTCGGTCGAGCACCCTCAAACCAACGGGCAAGCCGAGGCCGCTAACAGAGTCATCCTCCGAGGACTCAAACGCCGGCTCGGCGAAGCTAAAAGAGGGTGGGTCGAGGAGCTGCACAACGTTTTATGGGCGTATCGCACCACGCACCATTCAACGACGGGCGAAACCCCCTTTCAACTAACATACGACACCGAAGCCGTCAACCCCGTAGAAATCAGAGAACCCTCCAGGAGGACATAAATGCCCCTCAACGAAGAAATGAACGATGAATCACTCAGGGACGAACTCGACTTGGTCGAGGAAATTCGTTCGGGGGAAGCCCTGCGCGAGGCCACTCCAAAACAACGAGTGACCCTACGTCACAATGATAAGGTCATCAAACGCGAGTTCAAGATCAGAAACCCGGTATTACGAAGAAACCAGAAAGACTCTCGCGAAGGGAAATTGGCCGCAAACTGGGAAGGGCCTTACCGCGTCCACGACGCCACAGGTACCGGGGTGTACTACCTCGAGCAGCTAGACGGAGAACCACTACCACGACCCTGGAACACTGCTAAACTAAAGCAGTACTATAGTTAAAAAACCCTTAAACACTAAGGACTCTCGTCGTCGAACATCCACATCTAGTCAACAGAGAGAAATGTCTCGACCACGTAGATAGGCCAAGGTACGGGCTCAATCTACGCCCAAACGACATATCGCCGTTCAGCCAAACGAGGACGAACGACAGTGCCCGACAGGGACACCTCAATCGAGCTCCACTATCGAAGTACCCACTTGGCAGAACACCCAGCTCGCGATGGGCAGTTCACGCCACGGGCATACGACCTCGATCTGGGTCATACGCCCGAGCAAGCGGGCTTTACTCCGCACGACCGGCGCATTTCAAAGTACGTCGGACCACCAAATGGGTCGAAAGGATCTCCACTCGAGGACATAACTTAGGCAAATTTCGCCATAAAGTAACAGCCGAGCACAAGCGTGGCTCGAGGACATAAATTAGGCAAATTTCACCACAAAGTAACAGCCGAGCACAAACGTGGCTCGGGGACATAACTTAGACAAATTTCGTCATAATATAAAAACTTAAACACGAGCAAGTCTTAAAGTCAAAATGAACGTCCATGTAAAGGCTCATACGCAAAATGAATAAAAGTGAACCGACCAAAAAGGCCGGCGATGTTCAGAATTACAGGCTGTGGCACAACAGCCAAAAGAAATATGTACGGGCACACATGCCCCATAAATATGCACGGGCACGCAGGCCCCAAAACAAATACCAATAAACGGGCATGCAGGCCCGACCAGAAATTCCACGACTGAACTTCCCCGGGACTACTAGCATCCACAACAGGAGACTCAGGAGGAGGCACGACCTGGCCGTCAATAATCTGAGACATCAAACCCACTCCCTCGGTATTCATTCCCGGATTCAATATGGCGAGTTGACTAACCGCGACCTCAAAATCGTCCGCTAAGGCACCGACGCAGTCTGTTTCGAGGAGATGGATGCGCGCGACCAGATCGGAACGGCTCCGCAAAGGGGCTGTATCCTCCGACTCATCTTTAGCAGGAAGCATGGCAGCTTTCAGCTCCTCGACTTCCTTAGACAAACGCTCATTGTCGGCCTCAAAGCGTTCCCTATCCAGTCGAAAACAATCCCTCTCCTCAGCTACCTTCCCCGAATTTTCCTTCTCCACGACCAGCAGCTCGGCTTGTTCACGGAACATCTCCTCAGATCGCTCGAGAGCAGCCTTCAACTTACGAGAGCCGGCAGCGAGGGCGGCTTTCTCCAACTCCAGTTCCCTGACGCGGTCAAAGGAGTCCGACCCCTCCTCAGCAAGGACAACGACCATCTCGGTCATCTTAACCATCCCGACCATACTGGCGGCCAGGTGTTTTTTCCGACTTTCTTTGTTGAGCCGCCTGATGGTCTCATCCTCCTCGGTGCTCACTGTTAAGGGAAACCCCTCGAAGAAACTTTCCTCTTTAAAACAGGGGGGCAAGCCAAAAGCCCTCACCGCGACAGACTCGTCGCCAACTTCCGACTGGTTATCTGCCCGACTTCTCTTTCTCGTGATCAACTCAGTGGGCTGCTCGACGTCATGGGAGCCCGGAGACCTGCTAGAAGCATCGCCTGAACTGGTCGGCGGGCCCATCCTCGTGGCCTGCGGGGCTCGCACCAACCTTCTGTTTACTCTTTTGTCCTGAGACAGTTTTAAAAGCCCCTCCCTTCGTTCGGCCATGTCGCCTGCAAAGAAGAAAACTCGGGTTAGTTACGAGCAAGTAACAAACAATGAAATTGGAATAAAACTATAAGACAAAGGAAACCTAGTAGATCTACGGCCTGCCCGTAAGATTGGCACTCGACGAGCGCCTTGGTATCGATAGGACGGGCTTCGAATGTCGGGTAACCTTCTTCGTCAAGAATATCTTCCCCCTCCCTCGTAACCCACCAGGCGGGGAAGAAGCTGTCGACATACCTAAAAAGGGTGCCATAGGCTTCCTCATCCTCGACACTCATTCCTCCCACAGGCGTATGGTAGTACCCGGTACCATGCTCGTAATGGCGCGAGCACCAGTGTAACGGGAACTTGGATACACGCCCCACCGCCGGACGGCCCTCGGCGTCCATAAGGGGCTCCCCGTTCTCGTCGACCACCGCGGTTTCCTCTTCGTATATAGAATCCAAAGCAGTCTGGGTGACCGGCTGCAGAACATACCACTTGTCCTTGAAGCCCCGGACCGAACCCATGTACATCCTGAAAAGCCTCTTCGACTACTTCAGGGAAACCCAGCTATGCCTGCCTCCTCAAGACTGACGCTGCAGGTGAAAAACTTTGAAGAAAAGAGGAATGGTCGCCCCGATCCTCAAAAAGCGGCATGTCAGCTCGAACGCCCGAAGGAAGGCGATCGAATTAGGATGAAGCTGCGAGGGGGCCAAGTCCAGATGGTAGAACACCCCAACTTGGAAATCAGTGAAAGGGAGCTTGAGGACGAGATCCATGAACACGATCTCATACATTGGAAACCCATACTCGGTGAACTCTGAGCAGATTCGTGCATCGAGGGACGACCTCGTCACAATGAAATTCTTTTGGAAACCCGACTGACTACCGCCGTGTTCGACGACAGTGTATGCGCGCCGACTACGCCGACAATACACCGAGGCAATCCCTCGAGGCTCGTCGCCCACCCAATCCAATGAAGGATCATCAACAATATCAACTAGAGTCACGTTCTCTTCGACACCTTGGTCCTCGACCTCATTACGCCTCGAAGACTCCTGTTCGTCAGCCATTTATTTGCAAAGCACAGGAAACCGGTGAAATTCGAGAGCAAATCCGCATGCTCGCCACAGCGACGGGAAGTAGTGCGCGACAAGCCAGACGCGCTCGACCAGACGTCGGGAACGACAAGAGGATAGCATGAACACCCCGCGCGATACACATTAATGACTCGAACAAGACCCTAGTTTCGCCTCCCCGACGCTAAGACGCTACGACAAGTTGCCCCACATACTTCCTAAGGGGTCAACGTCCAGGCCACACTCATGGGTGCTCCGACCTAAGCTATGAATGTGACGGGCAATATCACGAATCCTACGCCTAGAACTATGGGTTTACCGGGCAGTATCATGAATCCTACACATAGAACTATGGGTTTACCGGGTAACATCATGGATTATGCGCCTAAAACCATGAAGGCCACGGGAAACATCGCGAGTCATCTGCCTAAAGCTATGATTTTACTGGGCACAAACATGAACATACCGGGCACTAATCCCAAATAAGGGTTTCTAAACATCCAGATAACAGTAAAACTACCTACAACGAGGAAAAATAGGAGGAATAAACACTTACTTGGAAGCAAGGAAGAATGTACGGCAGTAATGAAGGAAGTCAACGGAGGAAGATGCGGTAATCTTGCGAGGTTGTAGAAAAACAGCGGCGGCGAAAGCAGAGGAAGAAGGAGAAGCGCGAAGAAGAAAAACAAATTATGGGACCCAAGGATCCTATTTATAGGGATGACGTGGAATACGAAACGTCGCCTCGGGGAGCCATGAACTTCCCCTCCTCGACATCTACCCCCCTAGGCAATGATGGCCCTACTGTCACTAGGGTGGCGTCACGATTCCCAAGGAGTGCCTCGTGTACCCAACAAACACAGCCCGCGAGGATGCCCCGAGCAAGCGTCGACGAGGATTAGGCTACCCATGAGAAACTCCTCGAGCACGCATGAGGATCAATATCCTAGGCCGGGCATCAGACCCCGTGGCAAAGGTGAGCTAAAGTCAAGTCATAACTCCTGCCCTAGTAGCAACGACTTGGGGGGCTCCTGTTCTAGACTGAGCCCGCCCTGACCCAAAAAGAATGGATAAAGGCCCAATCCAAGCAGCTCCTCGAGGAACGCGAGCGCACAGACTACCACCAATGTGCTCGACTACAGACTGCAGCCATGCCCGCTGCTGCCCGCGACACATGGTGTCCCCGACCAAGGGAATTCCAGCTCGAGCCCTGCTCGAACACTATCCCCGTAGGGCAGACTCTGTCCTCTCTGACCGTTATCGAATCACCTAAATTTCGGAAAGACCGCGTCTTCGTCCCTCCCCATTCTTCGCAGAGCATCACCAGGAAGGGGACCACGTGCGGGGCTCCACTGCACACGTAGAACCTGGCAGTTCCTTTATTTGGGTCCGTTCTGGTCGGCCCAATAAGGGGACCTTGGCCCAGCGCTGGAGGCTATAAATACCCTTTGTTCCCAGAGGGCCAGGTAATTCATCTCTGACGCATATATACACTTTTTACCTGCTTATTCCGTCTCTCACTTTAGCATCTGAGTGCCTTGCAGGTACCCCCCCTCCATCTCATTCAGATTCTGCCCGAGCCAGTCGTGACGGGCCAAGTCTGATCGCGTAAGATCATTTATCGTAAGCTAATTGTTGTGTAAATGATTTAAGGTGTTTTTAGATTGTTGGTGGATATAATTAATTTTATTAGAATTGAGTTTAATAGAATTAATTTTTATAAAATTGAATTTAATATAATTGATTTATATTTAAATATATTTATGTAAAAATGAGTTAAACAATAAATTTTAATATAAAAATCATTTAAAATCAATTTTAAAGACATAAATTATAGATTCTAACTTTAAGTAGAATCATTTTAAAAATAAAATCAATTTTACTTTTGATAAAACAAAGAACTCAAAATCACTCAATATTAATTTTACTCATTTATAATTAATTATGAATCTTTCAAAACTAATTTAAACAGATTATTAATAAAAAAATTATTATTATTAAAATATTATTTAGAATATTTATCATAAAAAGCTAATAATTATACTAACGATATAGTTATTTTATTATTAGTGAAGATTTTAATATGGTTGAAATACTTATTTTTCTTTTAGTTTATTTTTTTTTCTTAACGATGATAATAGAGAAGTATTTTAGTCTTTATTATTCCTTATTTTTTGGGTATAATTTTTATCTTTTATTAAAAAAAACTCTTAAAAATAAGATAAAAAAGATATACATGTATACTATCAATTAATCAAAAACATATATTCTATCAAATTATATTTTAATTTTAAAATAATTTTAAAATATTAATATAAGATAGTTGAATATAATAATTTTATTGAATGATAATCTAAAACTAATTTCCACAACTACCTTTAATCTCTACAAATAACTAACTACCATATTCTATATTTGAGTTTAAAATTGATTTTCATGTGCATTTTTCTCTCAACCGTAAAACAAATTTACCGCAATAAACACTTTCCCACAAGATTTTCACATTAAAAACAAGAAAGACACGTGGCGATGATCCAATGGTAGGTAGATTCTAGAAGGCGATAGAAGCAATAGTAAAACCGAAATTGAAACGGTTTTAGAAAATCTAGATCTCCATATTTAAGAAGAAGCTTCCTCTCTCTCACCGCATACTTTCATTCTCATATCTCGTCTCGTCTTGTTTCACACAAACGTGTTTTGAACTTTCGTCATCTTCTTCGTCACTCCATTGCCCTTATATTCTCCTCGTAATCTCTCTCGTCGAGATTTATTTATTTTCCTTTTCCTCTAGCGAGATTTTTTCAAAGGTAGTTTTTGAAATTGGGGGTGTTAAATTTGTATCAGATCTATGAATGTACCGAACTTAGATTTTTGTTCTCAATTGAGTCTTACGCGTACCATTATGTTTTTTATTTTATTTTATTATGTAATTATCTGTTTTTATAATTTAGTTTTGAACGATTTTGATTTATATATTTTTTTTCTGATGTTGTTATTGATCTTGTTAGGTTATTGTGATCGGTTCTGTTGAAGTATTTGGAATTCTCTTCAAGTGTTTATTTTTTGTGGCTGATTAAATTTGATTGAACTGCACCACATGGCTGAGGTATGAATATGATATGATTCTGTTACATTGAATCAAATTTAGTTTTTGTTCATTATTTGTAAATTTAGATACATGTAGCTCATGGCGTTTATTTGTCACTCACTGGTTGCAGGAGGGTTACAGGGTTGCTTTAAATGTTTATGATTTAAGCCAAGGACTTGCTAGACAGCTTTCAATGTCGTTTTTGGGGAAAGCTATTGAAGGCATATGGTGAGTGCTTCTATTTGTTGTTGGTTGAAAGCGGATTGATTTTGTTCTAATGACTTAATTATTTGTTGTATTGCTAAATAATTGCTATTTGTTTAAATTCTGTTGTACTATAGCTGCTATTCGAGCATACTGATTTTGAGAAATTAATTTGGGATATTGTTATACACCTCAGGCACACAGGAATTGTGGTTTATGGAAATGAGTATTACTATGGTGGTGGCATACAACATTGTCCTGCTGGATCAACACCATATGGAACTCCACTTAAAGTGGTTGATTTAGGTGTTACACATGTTCCAAAGGATGTTTTTGAAATGTATTTGCAGGAAATCAGTCCGCGCTACTTGGCTGAAACCTATAGTCTGCTTACTCACAATTGCAACAACTTCAGCAATGAAGTTGCACAATTTTTGGTTGGTGGTACAATTCCAGATTATATTCTTCAGCTCCCTAATGAGGTTATGAGCAGCCCAATGGGTGCTCTCATGTGTAAGTTATCACCTACAAACATCATCTTACTCAAATCAGAATTCTACTTGGTTTTCCTAATGCTGTCATTACTTACATTTATATCTTCAATTTTACAGTGCCAATGATACAGAATTTAGAGACAACATTAAAGGCAGGTGGAGTTCCACAAGTGCCACAGTTTAGGCCTTCAACAGTGACTTCTTTATCAAATTTTGCCTCAGTCAACACCCAAAAGAGTTCAACTGGACCTAACTCATCCACAGAGAATAAGGTCATCAATAAGGAAGTAAAAGGCAAAGAAGAAGTTAAGAAGACCGAAAATGCAGTGTCAGCTTCTGAAAAGCCAGCAGCAGTATCAAATGGTGTTGTAGACCCTCTAGGGGATGTGCGCAACAAGGTTCAAGATGAGATTATCAAAGAGTTTGCTGCTATCATGGCAACTGGGACTATGCGGGCTAGTGAAGCTGCAGCACTTGCTACTAGAAGAGTCATGGAAAGACATGGCCAGATTTCTCTGTCACAGAGTTAGCAACATTTGTTTGTGCCATTTAATATCTTAAGTGTCATTTTATATTTAATTAACAATTAGTTATGTATACAATTTCACTACAGTTTGTGGTGGATATTAAATTGAATTTGAGACAATTGAATCACTTTCTGTTGCATGGATGCCTACATTTTGTTATTTTGTCCTTGAAGCTCTTTTTTTTCTTTTTCGAATGTTGGTCTTTGAAGTTTGTAGTGTAAATGGAGTACATGCATTTGAAACTGTCTAAATTTTGAATTAAGGTTATATTATGATGATACATAGTAAATAAATCTCTATTTAGTGGCGTGGCTTTCATTGTTGTGCTTCCTACAATAGGCTTGTGATTTGGTTGAGAAAATTTTATCTAAAATTTTAGATTTGAATCATCAAAGTCTGGTTGTAAGTCGAATGATTTAATTTTACATCAAGGAAATCATAAAAATGCATTTTTGCACTGTTTTGAATTGGTTTTTTAAGCTCCTTCAAACTGCTTGTTTGAGCATGCCCATTGTTGTCGTGTTAAACTGTTATTTTAAGCTCCGATTCGATGCCTGTGTTATGAACCTTTGCCTTGTTATCTTTTTGCAAAGTTTTATCTAGCTCATTCTGATGCCAGTGTTATGAACCCATGCCGTGTTGAGAATACCATCTTCCTTCTCCAAACGCAGCTAATATGTGTCGAAAGATTATGACATAGTACTGGTTTTCCTGCTTTTGTGATGGCTATATTATGAGGCAAGGTATTATGTGATTGTCTATGTTCCCTATGGATGTCTCATTCTTGTCATGCAAACTTCAAATGGCTACATTTTGAGGCCATGTATTATGTGACTGTCTATGTTTCCCATGGATGTCTCATTCTTGTTATGTAAACCTTCAAAATTGTTTCGTGCTTTTTATCTAAAATTTGATTTGAATCATCACGGTAATCTTAACATAAAATATTTGGTTGTGGCTAAAAACAACTTAGTTTGGTTAAAACATTTGGTTGTGGTTAAAAATAACTTAGTTGTATGGTTGTGATTAAAAAAAGAATTATTAATGTAAATCGATTGTTTTAATTTTACATCAGAATAATTGTAAACTTACCTTTTGAATTGCACTTGTAATGAAAAAATGATACAACTTGAAGATTAGTAATTCAAAATAGGTGTAAATTTACTCTCTGAATTGCAATTGTAAGGAAAAAAAATACAACTATCAGTGAATAAGACTTTCAGACATTTTTAATATAGTAAAAACACTTGAGGGAAATATTAACATCATATGGAAACAGTAAGATAACACCTACTTACTTCCACATTATTGACACACACTACTTAATAAGAAGAGATTTTCATCTTCCCCTTCCACTTTTCATAGGTCTTCCACTGGATTTTTGCCTCATTACCTTAGATTCAGATTCATCTTTATTTTTTTTCGTGTGGTTCTTAAATTTTTAAAATGTTTAATTTTAATTTTTTTGTCTAATTAATAATATATTTACCGATCGATTTTAAAAAAATTTCGTCACTAATTAGATAAAAAGGATTAAAATAAATATTTTGAAAGTTAAAGAATTAAAGTGATATTAAAAAAAATTAAAAGATCAATCTTTATCTAATAGTATAATTAAGAGATCAAAATAGATATTTTTTATCATTATTTATTTTTTAACTTTTTTTATATATTTAAATATATTAGATTTTTTTTATGTTAGTACAATATTAAACTTCTTTATAGATTATTATTAACGTCCACACAGACCATCCTATATCAATCTGTGTTTTTATTGTGTTTTTATGAGATTTTTATTAATTCAAGCATGATATTAAGGAAAAAGTTAACTTGTGTCTTAATGATATAAATTAATAAATTATTTGTAGAAATATTCTTTTGAATCGAGTGAATTTAATGTTTTAAAATTTTAAATATAACTTTATGACATTTAATAATATTTGATTTTTTTTTAATTATAATATGTTTAACATTTGTCTTTAGGGCAAGCATGACCTTAATATTAATTAAGATAATTTAAGCATGATAACATTAATTATAGTTTAAAAGAAAAGATTAAAATTTAATTAACATAGACATTATAGTTTTTAATCAAACATAATAATATTAATTAGAGTTTTCCCTTAGTCTCGATCTTAGGACCATTTCTTGCATGACAATAGATCCTTTATCTTTCACTTTTATTTCTTCTTTGCATATCATTTGCTTTTTTTTTTAAAAGACAAAAATTATTTTCATAACAAATACAAAAATATTTAATAAATATGATACGTATAAATATGTCATGAATCTTAAGAATATTAGAAAAGATGAGTGAGAGTCTTTTTTATTTTTCTTAGAGTGTTTTGTATATGAAACACTTGATTCATTTGTATAAAGTATTCGCCTTCCTATTATATAGTTTAGTATAATAGGTATTTCAAATACTTTTAAAATTAAAGAAGAAGTACACAAATACCTCATGCTTAAAGGATTATTTGATGTAGTTCCTAATAAAATACTTCAACAAAATTATAATATATTATTTTTAATTATAGACTAACAAATTCACATTCTGTTATTTGCTATTTTATACATGTTGATTTTTAATTAATAGGTAATTTATATCAACATTTTTAATTAATAGGTAATTTATATAATAAATATGTGACTTTTTAAACCACTAAACGAATTAGTAGTATGGTTCTTTGTAATGCGAAAAATCACAACATGTTAAGTTATCTGGATATTCGTGGTTCAGAGAAATAATTTTAATATTTAAACAATTTATCTTTAGTAGATTTTTTTTTTATTAGAGCTCAAATATTTGATTATCTTAATTTTTTAATATATTTTTAATATGACCTATAATAAAAATCCCATAAAAGACAGACACTCCACAGTGTCATTTTGTTTCAATTTTAACTTGAAAATAAATGATTTTTACATTTGTATGTTTAAATACAAAATACCGACTCGAGAATAATATAGAATCAATTAACTTGTATATGAAAATCAATTAACTTATATTTAATGCTTTTAATTATAAGAGTAATTTGTTAAACATATAGTCTTTTCAAAATTTCTCTGTTTCCTTTATTATTATTTTAAAGATATAGTCTTTTCAAAATTTCTCTGTTTTCTTTATTATTATTTTACAAAGATTTGAAAGTCTATACAAGAAAAAGCGAATCTATCAAATATCACATTATTATATTTAAATAAGTAAAAAATTTAGAGAATTTTGACCCATTTATTAAATGCTAATAAGTTTTTATAAATTAAAATAAAACTCATAAATTAAGAACGGAGCAAGAAAATTGGTGCTTATAATCAAGTATATTGTAAAATCATAAATACATATAACATATAAATGGATGTGAGGATTGACTCATTAATACTTGACATAGTTTTCTAAAAAATCACATAATTTTCTTTTAATCAAGTTTAAAGAGGGATTCAAAAATGAAAGAAAAAATATAAAAAATTTATTTTTGAAAGTTTTAGATATTTTAAGAAATAAAACTCACTACAAATACTAATATATCATAAAATATCTAAAACTCTTTGAAAGTTTTAGATATTTTAAGAAATAAAACTCACTACAAATTCAATTGCTAGTGTGATGTCTTGTAAATGAAATAAAATGAGTAGTAAATTGTTGTGGCTGAAATAAAATTAATTTTAAAGTTAGTATTGTGAAGGAAATCAAATGAGTTGCTTGCTATTGTGTTCCTGGTTTCCTGCGTGAGTTTTAAAAAGGAGAATGTTAAATGTGAGTGTCACTGTGAATTTGCAAATTACAATCTGATTGTGAATTATAAAATAGTGTATTTTATTTTTTATTATAATATGAATTCTAAAGTTTTTTATTATTTGTGAGTGTGTTATTTGACTACAATATTGATTTTGTTGTTTCCACTAAAATATTGGCTTTTGTGTATTGTGGGTGTGTAGTGCCAATATGCTAATATTCTATTGTAAAGTTCTAATATACTAATATGTTAAAATATTTGTTTTTGTCTATGTATTGGATTCTGTCTATTGTGAATATTTTATTTTGGTTGCTAAAATATATTGAATGCTAAAATACTCTTTTAATTGTGTTGGTTGTTTTATTTTTGGTAGGAGATTGTGGAGAAATTTTTTATAACAAAAATTACCATCGGAAGAACAAAATTATATTTTTCAACAAGACTCTATTTCTCAACATTAACATATTGAGTGTAATTTGGAAGAATTGTCATCAGATCCTGGAAAACGGCCTAAAATGTCAGTATATCATCTGAATGATCAAGAAATAATACGCAAAACATATTTACAAAGAGGACCATGTCAACCTACACAACACAATTTTTCCCAAAGAAGAATTGGAAATTTAATGAGAAGATTTTGTTCCTCGTGGTTTAATGAATTCGGAAATTAGTTAGAGTACAATATAGAAAAAGATGCCGCATTTTGTTTATGTTGTTACCTTTTTAGACCCGATTTTGGAAAGCAATCAGGTGGTGATACATTTGTAACAGAGGGGTTCACAAGTTGGAATAAAAAAGCTAAACTCACATCACATGTTGGAGGCCCTAATTGTGCTCATAACATTGCTTGGAAGAAATGTGAAGATTTGATGAATCAAAAGTAACATATTCAAGTGGTGATATATAAACAATCTGAAAAAACTTGTGACATGTATCGAAGGAGATTGACAGATTCACTTGATTGTCTTTGCTATTTATTGAATCAAGGATTGGCTTTTCGTGATCATGATGAATCTATTGAGTCTTCTAATCAAGGAAACTTCCTTGAAATGCTTTGATGGTATACTGACAAAAAAAAGTGAGACAAGTTGTATTAGAAAATGCTCCTGAAAATCTAAAAATGACTTCTCCATCAATTCAAAAAGATATTATTAAAATTGCTGCTTTGAAAACTACTAAAACAATTATTAATGATCTTGGAGACGAATTGTTTTCTATTCTTGCTGATGAATCAAGAGATATATCTAATAAGGAGAAAATGATTGTTATTTTGCATTATGTTAACAAATATGGAAGTATTGTAGAACGGTTTTCAGGTATTGCTCATGTTAAAACTACAACATCCATATCACTGAAAACGTCCATAAATGATCTGCTATGTAAACATGGATTCACTACTTCAAGAATTCGAGGACAAGGTTATGATGGTGCTAGAAACATGCAAGGTGATATTTATGGTCTTAAGAGTTTAATTTTAAGGGAAAGCCCATGTGCATTTTACGTACATTGTTTTGCTCATCAATTACAACTTACATTAGTTGCTATTGCTAAAGCCCACCTTCAAGTTTGCCCTCTTTTTAGCTTTGTATCCAATTTAATAAATGTTGTTGGGGGTCTTGTAAAAGGGATGACATGCTACATGAAAGACAAATGATTAAGGTTCGTGATACATTGGAAAATGGAGAAATTATTAGTGGAAAAGGTTTGAATCAAGAAACTAGTCTCAAGCGACCTGCTGATACACGTTGGAGTTCTCACTATGCAACTTTGGTGAATTTAATTTTGATGTATAGTTCTGTTACCGGAGTTCTTGAAATGTTGAAAGAAGAAGTATCTGCTCAAGATGCAAGAGCCAAAGCGAATGGTCTTTTATTTTTAATGGATAAATTTGATTTTGCACTCACTTTGCACTTTATGAAAAATGTCTTAGATATTTCAAATGAGTTGTCACAATCATTGCAAAAGAAAGATTGAGACATTGTCAATGCTATGAAATTGATTAACATCACAAAGAAACGATGCAAACTCTAAGAGATGATGGATGGGAACCTTTATGGGAGGAAGTAAGTTTATTTTGCATTGAGCATGATATTCACATTCCGAATATGGATGATATATTTTTTCGTGGAAAATCAAAACATGGAGGTAATGCTCAATCTATCACAACAAGGGATTATTGTTGCATTGAATTATTTTATACTATTATGGACATGCAGCTTCAAGAACTTAACAATCGTTTTAATGAGATAAATAGTCAGTTGCTCATTTGTATGGCTTGTTTGTGTCTAAGTAACTTGTTCTCTACTTTTGACAAGACAAAGTTAATTGAGTTTGTAAAATTTTATCCAAGTGATTTTTGTCATACTAGTTTGGTGATGCTTGATAATCAACTTGAGACTTATATCATTGATATGCGTACGAGTGTTGAATTTTCATCTTTGAAAGGAATAAGTGATCTTTTAAAAAAGTCAGTTGAAACTAAAACGCATATTATTTATCCATTACTCTACAAGCTTTTGAAGTTAGCATTGATTTTGCATGTCGCCACAACAACCGTTGAACAATCTTTTTCTACTATGAAGATTTTGAAGACAAGATTGCGTAATCGGATAGGGGATGAATGGATGAACAAGTGTCTGGTGACTTATATTGAGAAATATGTATTCTGTAAAATTGATAATGAATTGATTATTCAAAACTTTCAAAATATGGGACCGCACAAAGGGCAATTGTAGAATAGATGTAATTTTTTTTTGTATAATGTAAACTTTTTGAATATATATTATTATAATTATTAATTAAATTTTAAAGAGTTGCACCCATAGACCAGAATCCTAGTTCCGTCACTTTTGTGACAACATATTATTCTCATCAATTTTATAAATAAAATATATATCATACAACTCATACTTTCATGATAAACACATCTTTATGACAACATACTATTCTCATCAATTTAATAAATAAAATTAACGACATGTTTATACAATGACTCATCCATACACAAGTTAAACATTTGGTGTTGCTTGTTCACAACTTTACAAACCCACAAATTTTCTTTAAACATCTCATACACATGATCACATATTGATCCTACTAATTTAGCAGAAGAAGAGGTTCTCGACTTATGCTTGATTGATTCGTTGCTTACTAACAAATCTATGAGGTTTGTTGTGTTGAGAGACATGCTTGTCCAATTATGGCAAGCGGGAAAAGTATGGGTATCACAAAATTAGATGGAAACAAATTCCTTTTTCAATTTTACCATGCGTGGGATATGGAAAGAGTAATTCAAGGAGGTCCATGGCTCTCTGATGGTTTCATGCTGGTGCTACAGAAGTTATACATTGGGGGAGGATCCGTTATCGGTTTCACTAAATTAAGTAGACATTTGGATCCAGGTGCACCAACTCCTATTCGGCTTCATGAACGAAGACGTTGGGATCCTCATTGGAAATCATATCGAAAAGTTCGTTAAGTAGGATGAGTAGAACAACTATGCTTCATGGAGGAAGTTCATGAGAATTGTTGAAATAATATAGCAAGTGTGAGTAAGTGAGGAAATAGTCCCACATTAGATAGGAATATGGAGACTTAAACATATATAAGTGAGAGAACTCACTCACCTATCACCTTAAGGTTTTAGGTGGAGAAGTGGTGTGTCTCTCTCAAAGGTACTTGTTCTTAACCTATACATTAATGCTCCTAAAGGGGAACGGTAACACAATCGAAGCAGCTACTCATGCAGTATAATCTAAAAAGCGTCTTCACGCTTAATAAGCGCAGTAATCGTCCGATTCCAGAGGGCATGCTGAAAGCGGATGGCATGCAAATTTCAAAAAGTGAATTTAATGCATTGGACAACGCACATCATTCTAACAATCATGGTGTTCCTACTCAGAAATTACTCCTAAAAGTCGGGGGAGAATTTAATGATGCAACTAATATTGGGCTGAATACCGGAGGATTCTAATTGCTTAAAGGCTCGGTCTAAGGAAGGCTGATAGAGAATGTGTAAGTGGACATGTGTTTAACAAAGCAGTATCTTTTGCGGGTCCTATTTTGAACGTTATCTAACCAACTGAAGGATTATTTCCTGCTAAGGATAAAATGCATTTTCGTAAAACCGACAAGGTTGTTCCTGTTGGTGCAAGGTAATGGAAGGAGAGATACAGAATGAACAATGAATGATAACAAAGAGGACTACTTCTTAGTATTCAAATAGAGGAATGAATTTGAGATACAATATTGATAGCCTAGATAGCATATTTATACTAGAAATAGAAAATGCCAAAAGGCCCTAATAAAGAGATAATATTGGGAATTATGGACATTAAATAAATTACATTTCCAATACCATCCCTTAATTTAGATAATCTATCAGAAGCTAACAACACCAATTTCATCTCTTAAGCAAAGAAATTGATCTGTTTTAACTGCCTTCGTCAGAAGATCTGCAAGCTGTTTCTGAGTGCTACAGTGCAGAACTTCTAACACTCCTTTCTGAACTTGATTTCTGAGAAAGTGATACTTCGTCTCAATGTGCTTGCTTCTTCCATGTAGCACTGGATTCTTGGCAAGATCAATTGCAGACTTATTATCAATCATCAGCTTCAGAGGTTCCTCAACCTCAACCTTTAAATCATGCAGGAGATTCAGAAGCCAAACTGCTTGACAAGCAGCTACAACACCTGCGATATACTCAGCTTCACATGTTGACAGAGCTACAACAGGCTGTTTCTTGGAACTCCAGGAAATGGGACCTCCTAGAAATTTAAACAAGTATCCAGAGGTACTTCTCCTGTCCACTCTGTCTCCGCACCAGTCAGAATCAGAATAACTTACTAACTATGACTTTGTCTTTCTCTCAGAAGGAAACAACACTCCATATTTCAGAGTTCCCTTAATATATCTCAGAATTCTGACAGCAGCTTGGAAATGAGACCACTTGGGATTACTCATGAATCTGCTGACCAATCCAACTGCATAACAAATGTCAGGTCTAGTATTACATAAATACCTTACAGAGCCAACCAGCTGTTTGAAGGTTGTAGAATCAACAGAATCACCATCAGAGCCAGAATCCAATTTTTGATTGGTTTCTGATGGTGTCACAGCAACTTTGCAGTTCTGCAGCTTAAATCTCTTTAGAAGTTCTTGTTCATATTTTAACTGGTGCAGAATGATACCCTTCTTCGAGTACATAATCTCCATTCCTAGGAAATATGTCATTTTTCCTAGATCTGTCATCTCGAACTCATTCACCAGAACTTCCTTGAACTTCTTTATATCTTCTGGGCAGCTACCTGTTAGCAAGATGTCATCAACATAGAGACACACCAGAATCATATTGCTATCAGAGTGTTGTACATAAACTCCATATTCCATCTCACACTTCTGAAACCTCTGCTTCTTGAAAAATGAATCAATTTTCAGATTCCAAGCTCTAGGCGCTTGCTTCAGTCCATACAGAGCCTTATTTAACCTGTATACCATCCCTTCCTGATTCTTTTTCACAAATACAGGAGGTTGTGACACGTAAACTTCTTCCTGTAATGGACCGTTCAAAAATGCTGACTTCACATCCAGGTGCATTAAAGGCCAGTTTCTGTTTGTAGCTAAAGCAATCACCAGTCTGATTGTTTCATGCCTAGCTACAGGTGCAAACACCTCAAAATAATCTAGCCCAGGTTTCTGAAGAAAACCTCTAGCTACTAGTCTAGCTTTGTGCTTGCCAATGGAACCATCTGGCTTAAGTTTCAACTTAAAAACCCATCTGACGCTGATGGCTTTTTTCTTATCTGGAAGTTTAGTCAATTTCCAAGTTTTGTTCCTTTCTATTGCCTCAAGTTCTTCTTTCATGGAATTAAGTCATTCTTTCTTCTTGAGAGCTTCTTCAATGCCCACTGGTTCAGAATCTACTAACATGGCACACTGAACGACTTCTCCTTCAGAGTCAACGTCATTATCCTGCAGCATGTCAAAATCTGCAAACCTTCTGGGTTTTTGTCTGATTCTCTGTGGTCTTTGAGCTTGTTCTGAAACTGCACCAGAACTACTACTTTCAGAGTTACCACCTTCAGAGTTTTCCCTTCCAGAACTATGATTACCACCAGATTCTAGATCATCATCAGTATTTGGATCATCTTCTTCTAACTCATCTTCATAATCTTCAGGATCTTCAGAATCAGATTCATCTTCTGATCTTTCTAAAACATCTTCAGAGGATAATTCTGGTGTTGGCACTACACCAGAATCAGATTGAGATTTGTTCCAATCCCATGCTTCAGACTCTTTCACCACAACGTCTCTGCTGACTTCAACTTTATTAGTTTCTGGACAATAAAGCTTATACGCACCTGTACTGTGGTACCCCACCAGCAACATTATTTTGCTTCTATCATCCAGTTTTTGTCTTCTAGCTTCTGGAACGTGTTTGTAACAGACAGAGCCAAACACCTTCAGATGACTGACACTCTGCTTATCTCCAGTCCATTTCTCTAAAGGAACAACTTCCTTCAGTTTCTTTGTTGGACACCTGTTCAGAATGTATGCTGATGTGGCAACAGCTTCTCCCCATAGCACGTGAGGTAGCTTTTTCTCTTTCAGCATGCTTCTGGTCATATCAAGCAGAGTTCTGTTTCTTCTTTCAGCAAGACCGTTGTGCTGAGGAGTATATGGAGCAGTAACCTCATGTTCTATTCCACTTTCCTCACAAAACTTCTGAAACACTGTAGAGTTATACTCACCTCCACCATCTGTTCTCAGAATTTTTAACTTCTGACCACTCTGCTTCTCAGCCTTCACCTTGAATTTCTGGAACTCAGTAAACACTTCATGCTTGAATTTGATAACTGTTACCCATGTCATTCTTGTGAAATCATCCACAAAAGACACAAAGTAATTGTTTCCTCCAAGTGAAGGTACTGGAAATGGTCCACACACATCAGAATGTACTACTCCCAGAGCATGTTTCGCTCTGGGGGCGACTTCTGATGTAAATGGAAATCTAGGTTGCTTACCTTTCATTCATATCTCACATGACTTCTCAGGCTTCACAATTTTCGAAATACCACGTACGAGCTTCTTTGAACATAGATGCCCTAAGCTTCTATAGTTTAAGTGCCCTAACCTCTTATGCCACAGCTTACTGTTACTTTCAGCACCTTCTGCACTAAGGCACGTTGCTTCAGCTGTTTCTACATTCACCTTGAATGTTCTGTTGCCTCCTTGTTCAGATTTCATAATTAACTTCTGATTGGAATCATACAACGTCAGAAGATTGTTTTTCATAACAACTGAAAAACCTTTCTCAATCAGCTGACCTACGCTCATCAGATTGCTTCTAATACCAGGAACATACCAGACGTCTTTGATCAGAATGTCTTTCCTATTCTTCACTCTAATTCTGACATCTCCCATACCTTCTGCATTAAGATACTTATCGTTAGCACATCTGATCTTTGTACTCCTTCTGGAGTCAAAGTCTGTCAGCCATTGTTTGTTTCCAGTTAAATGATTTGAGCAGCCAGTGTCCATATACCACCAATCTTATGAGCATTTTCCATCAGAGTCAGAGGCCATTAGCAGTACAGGTTCATCATCAGAGTTTCTCTTATCCATATATGCTTCTTCTGATTTCCTATCTCTGTTTGACCTACAATCTCTGGAAAAATGGCCCAATTGTTTACAGGAGTAACATTGAACATTCCTTTTGTCATACCTCTCTTTTCCTTTATGATACTTCTTATCATCAGAAGTTGATGCTTCTGACTTCTGGAATCTATCACCACATCTATTCTGCTTCTGGTCTTTCTTAACAAAAGAAGCCTTCAGAGCTTGCTCAACTTCTCTCTCAGAAGTTCTCTCAGACAAACGTAACTCCTGTGCTTCTAAGCTGCTTTGTAATTCTTCTATTTTCATGGTTTCCAAATTTTTAGAATGTTCAATAGAAACAACAATGTAATCAAACTGAGGAGTGAGCGACCTCAGAATCTTCTCTATGATTACCTGTTCAGTCAGAGTTTCTCCACACGCCTTCATCTCGTTAGTGATCAGAATCACTCTGGAGATATATTCAGAAACTTTCTCACCGCTCTTCATGTTCAGGTTCTCATATTGCTTTCATAGGGATTGAAGCTTCACCTTCTTTACTGATGCGTCACCACCGTAACATCTTGTCAGTAAATCCCACGCCCCTTTAGACGTTGTTGAATCATCAATCTTCTCGAACACATTTTCATCCACACACTGATGGATATAGAACAAAGCTTTCTGGTCCCTCTTTCTCATCAACCTCTCAGCAGTTCTCTGTTCTTCAGTTGCATCTGCTGCAGCTGGTACATAACCATCTGTAACCAGATCCAGAACATATTGTGCACCGAACAGTACACGCATTTGTATCATCCATTTGTTCCAGTTTTTGCCATTAAAAACTGGAAGTTTAGTGTTCAAACTACCGTCTCCACTCATTTTAAACCTTGCACGGATTTTCAGATCTTAAACACACTGTTTCCCAACCCACAGAATCAAAAATTCTGTTCAGAATTTTGTTCAAGATTTCAACAGAAAATCAAAGAACAAAACTCAAACACACAGCTCACAACCACTCGTGTTTCCCAGGAAAAACAGAACCAAAAGCTCTAGATACCAATTTGTTGGTGCAAGGTAATGGAAGGAGAGATAAAGAATGAACAATGAATGATAACAAAGAGGACTACTTCTTAGTATTCAAATAGAGGAATGAATTTGGGATACAATATTGATAGCCTAGATAGCATATTTATACTAGAAATAGAAAATGCCAAAAGGCCCTAATAAAGATATAATATTGGGAATTGTGGACATTAAATAAATTACATTTCCAATAGTTCCTTCTGAAAATTTTGCGGGTTCCATAAAATAGTATGACAACGATGTCTTTACTGGAACTCAATCTCCAACTGGAAATAAGA
This sequence comes from Vicia faba, assembly GCA_948472305.1. Taxonomy (NCBI): domain Eukaryota; kingdom Viridiplantae; phylum Streptophyta; class Magnoliopsida; order Fabales; family Fabaceae; genus Vicia; species Vicia faba. The sequence continues at coordinate 180,818,634 of OX451740.1, forward strand.
AAGCAGCTAACACCAGAACATCGTTGAAACCTCAAGCTCGTCGTAAGAAACCGATGAAAGGAAGTAAGATGCTGGAGAAAGAAGTGTAACTAGTCAAGGAGCCCATCATTATGAAGAAAGGGATTCGCATGGAGGAAGCTAAGCCACCCGAGTTGGACCACAAAATTGTTAATAATTTAGAAGACACTACCATGCTACTAGGAGCTGAGGAGGGAAATAACTCAGCTGCTGGAAAGGACACAACCAAGCAGTATAATCTTAATTCTGATGTCACTGTTGTATCGGCGGGTACTGATTATTAGGCCCACCGGGAGAAACGAATGTCCTTAGTTAGAACTACTGGAATTCAGGTAACCCAAGTGTAGTTCTTAATCTTAAGTACGTCATTCAAAGAAATAAACCGAATGTTATTTTCTTGTTTGAAATAAAAAGTTATGCTAATAAAGTCAAAGATTTGTGGTACTCTCTTGGATTTGATTGTTGTTTTACGATTAATCGTATTGGTATGAGTGGAGGTATGACTGTACTTTGGCAAATTTCGAATAACTGTTCTATTCAACATTATTTAAATAATCATATTGATATTCTTGTTCAAGACTCGCGAGTCGGTGACTGGAGACTTATTGGTTTTTACGGATGCCCTGAAATCTCTTGTCAAAGGGATTCTAGGAACCTCATTTGAAATCTTGCTGCAACTTCTAATTTACCTTGGTGCATGATTGGCGTCTTTAACGACATTCTGTATTCGGATGAAAAAAGAGGGGGAGTGGAAAGGCAAAATTGGTTGATAAATGGATTTGGCAAGCAGTGCAAGACTCTGGTCTATTTGATGTTCATATGATTGGATACATGTTTACTTGGTTCAAAAGCTTAGGTACAGACAAAGCTATTGAGGAAAATCTCAATAGAGCTATGGTCAAGAGTGATCGGAGATTGTTGTTCCTTGAGGCGAAATTGCAATGTCTTACGGAGACCTCTTCCGATCATTATCCTATACTGCTTAGCTGTGAGAACAAATTGTATCAATATATGCCTAGTAGAGGTTTTAAATATGAAAATGCTTGGCTTGTGGGAGAAGGATTCAAAGAGATTGTCCAAGAGCAATGGAAAAACAATGATACTGATGATATTGGTAATAAGCCAGAGTTGTGCGGCGAAAAAATGTTGCAATGGAATAAAGATAATTTTTATAAGAATAAAAGGAGATTGAGAAACTTTGCAAGCAACTTGATACAACACGCCAACAGGTTAATGAGAGAAATATAAATTCCTTCACTTCTCTCAAAAGGCAGTTAAATTCTCTACTAGTGAAAAATGATTTATTCTAGAAGCAAAAAGAGAAAGTCCACTAGTATAATGATGGAGACCTCAACACCCATTTCTTCCATGCTTCGACTACAGCCCAGAAAAAAATCAACATTATTACTTCTCTCATTTCCGATAACGGAGAAATCACTAGTTCTACGGAAGGATTGTGTAAAGTGACCCATGACTACTTTGTAGAGTTATTTCAAAAAAAATCAAGTTCTCGTGATCAGGTCCTGCAAGCTCTTAGTTATTCGGTCTCTTGAGGATAACAATATTATACTTACAACTCTATTTTTAATTGAGGAATTCAAAGAAGCTATTTTTTGCATGCAAGCTGATAAAAATCATGTGCCGGACTGTTATAATCCTGGTTTTAACATCATTTTTGGGATTCCTATGGTATTGAAGTTTTCAATGCTAGTTGCTCTTGTCTTGAAAGTGATATGTTCCCTCACAGTCTTAATAAGACTAATATCACTCTTATTCCAAAAGGAGATTTTCAAACTACAATGAAAGATTGAAGACCGATTTCTCTTTGTAATGTATTGTATAATGTGATTGCCAAAGTTCTTGTGAATCGTCTAAAGAAAATACTTGGTAAGTGTATCTCAGATAATCAATCGACCTTTGTTCCTGGTAGATCTATCCTGCATAATGATATGGCTGCTATCGAAGTAGTTCACTACATGAAGACCAAAACTAGAGGGAGACTTTGAGATATAGCTCTTAAACTTGATATTAGTAAAGCTTATGATAGGATTAACTGAGATTACTTGAAGGATGTTCTTACGAAAATGGGGTTCTGTCAGAAGTGGATTGGTTGGATCAAGCTCTGTGTTGAGATTGTAGATTACTCTGTGGTTATGAATGGCAATATGGTTAGCCCGATAGTTCTGGATCGTGGTTTGAGGCAGAGGGGTCTTCTCTCCCCGTAAATCTCTATTCTTTGTTCGAAAGGCCTCTCTACTCTCATCAAGCAAGCTGGAGCCAGGGGGGACATCCATGGCTCAAACATTTGTCAGAATGCACCTATTATCTCTCATATTTTATTTGTTGATGATTGTTTTCGGTTCTTTAGAGCAGATAATAATGAAGCTCGTGTGATGAAAAATATTCTTGTTACCTATGAAGAAGTCTCAGGTCAAGCTATAAATTTCCAGAAATATGAGTTTTACTGTAGTTAGAATGTGGATACAAGTACTAAAAATTCATTGGCAAATGTATTAGGTGTGCAAAAAGTCTTGGGAACTGGAAAATATCTTTGTATACCTTCCATGATTGGTCGAAACAAAAAATATGCTTTCAAGTTTATAAAAGATAGAATATGCTGAAAATCAACTCATGGAGTAGTAGGCTCCTTTCTCAAACAGGTAGGAAAACTCTAATCAAGTCGGTTCTCCAATCCATTTCGACTTATATTATGAGTTTATTTCTTCTTCCCTCCTAGCTTATTGATGAGATCGAGAAGATGATGAATTCCTTCTGGTGGGGTCATAAAAGTAACATTGGAAAATGCATTCATTGGTTATCCTGAGACCGAATGTATGTTCCGAAATTTGTAGGAGGAATGAGTTTCTAGAATATCAGTACACTTAATTATGCTATGCTTAGTAAACAAGCTTGGAGGCTTTTGAGTAATCCGACCAATATGGGTTCTCGTCTCTACAAAGCCAGGTACTTTCCTAATTATGATTTCTTAGATTCAGTTATTGGACATCCTAGCTACGTTTGGCGGAGTATTTGGAATTCTAAATTTGTTGTGTGAGGTGGAAATAGATGAATCATAGTGTGATACGGTGGGAGAACTGACTTGAGGTTTTTCGTTTATGTTCGCAAATGTTTCGGTTTAGCAAGAGTCGCCACCGACTTTTTATTTTATCCCAAGGAAAGGTCAAAAAGCACAGGAAAGACCTTTGAGATGTTTTCTTGGGTTCGGGGAGTAGATTATGAAAAGGGAAGGTGCAAGCACCCTTTTCATCCATGGTTATCCATAGGCTCTTAGTTACTTGTTTAGATCACTTGCTTTTGCTTTTCAATTGTTTGAAATGGTGCTTTGTATGTGGTTTTGAAAGATGTTTTAAAAAGAGGCCATCGTTGTGGCAACCTTTGTAATGATTCTTGTTTGAATGTATACAAAGATGTATTGTCTTTTGAAAAGATTTCAATGTTGAAAATTTGTTTTGGAAAATGTTTTGGAATTGTGTTGTGAAGTGTGTTTGAAAATAGCAAGGATGTTTTGCAAGTTTTGATCAAGTAACTAAGAGTTATCTACCCTATTTTACTCAAAGATCTTTCCTATACGTTTTTAACCCTTTTGACAGTGTTGTTTTACCATTGCATTTGGTAAACAACCTTGTATTAGGATGTTAAACGGGACATGCGCGGGTCATCGTATAGGCCATGATAGCAATTGTGTTAAGTATTTTTAGCAATTTTCCGAGGGACTAGATCATTTTGTATAGGCAACCAAGATAGCGTCATCGAGGGACTATGATATTTTGTTTTGTTTTTGTATTGCCAAAATACTCAACATGCATAACATGGCCCATTTTTAAGGCAACAAGTGGATGTAACCCTAGAGGTGTAAGTGTGCATTGTGTTAGCATTTTCATGCTTTTTGTCTTTGTATTAGGCCAAGCTACTTGTTGATTTTGGATTTTTCGCATACAAACCCTAATATCTAATCATGGCATAATTGAAAGCGTAAATGCGTAAAATAAATCTACCACTATTACAACATGATTATGGAGAGGGGGATACAATTTTTGAATGAGGATTATTTGACAAGAAATTAAAATCCTAACTTTTACTATTACATCCAAATTGAATCAAAGGCATAAATAATAAATGAACAATATTTAAATAAACAAATTAAATAAATATACAAAGTATTATGAATATGCAAAAAGAAAATGTTTTTGTTTATTTTTTATGTATGTAAAAAATATTTAATACAAATAGAAAGAAATAAATAAAAAGATTATTATTTTTTTTATTAAGGGTAAAACCCTAATTTTCTTTTAAGAATGTAAATATATTAAATATATTATTTATATACAATAAAAATATATTCAAGTGTGAAAAATATATTTAAGTGTAAAAATATAAAAAAAAAGTATTATTTTTTTTAATAAGGATGGAAACCCTAGTTTTTGTTTTTTTAAGAAAAAATATATATTATTAATTATTTTATGTACAAAGAATAAAATATAAGTATACACAAATATTTAGATAAATAATAGTATATGAGAAAAATATTATTTTATAGGTATAAATGATAAAAATAAAATATGTAATATTTCTATAATATTTATAAGTTTTATTAAATAAAATAGAAGTATATACTACCTAATAATTATTTTTATGTCTAAAAAAAATAATAAAAATAAATGTGAAAATTTTATGAAAATATTTTTGGATATTTTTTGTGTTTGGAAATAATAAAATAAAATCAGAAATGAAAATAAAATAACAAAACATAAAAATATGAAGAAATGGGCCAGGGGGTGCATTCAGCAAAAGAGGGGGTGTCAATAGTGAGTCAGGACCAAGCCCAGCCCAACAAGCTTCATCTTCAACCTCTATTCAAAATTCGCGCGCGCCCTGTACACAAATGCTAGATCCTGCATATGAGCTCTATTGCAAAAACACATAACATCAAAGTTGTAGCATTTTTCAAGACGAATCCAACCATATAAAAAACTTGTCCTAACTCTCAAAGACCAGAGAGAATTTCTTTGGCCCCAAATCCTAACCTAATTTTTTCAGTATGTTCATGGATCAAATTCTCTTAGTATGCTTAACTAAAATGAAAACTAAGCATATGTACATCTTCATGGAAATGAATACTACATTTCTTATTCACAAACCTAAGTCTAAATGTTCCTAAATAGAGAGATAGGAAGTTGATAAAAACCTGTTTCAGCTGGCTTTGTGTATGGCAATGTGGAGCTTTTCAACGAGGCCTGAGATGTCTGGGAGCTTGCTTGAACTTCACTTGACCTTCTCCAATGTCTATCTTGCCTTGAATGCACTTGAACAAGCCTACAGAACTCAACCTGCACAAGCTCAAATTGAAAATGGCAAACCCTGTAAATGGAGTTACAGTTAGTGTTTAAGGTTTGGGATAGCTTGGATGGATTGAATGGAAGGTGTTTGAACAGGTTTGGGGAAAAACGCACGAGCAAATTGTGCTATGAAAGTAAAGATGCAGATTGTTGTACCCCAAAATTTACCCTCCCATTTTCTCAACATTTTCTCATCTCAAGGCCCTTGGAGCTCAAGATCCAGTTAGGGTTTCCTCTGCAAGACTTCTCATAGCACTGTTGACCCAAATTAGGGTTTGTGTTTTCACAAAGATATTTTGACCTAAAATGCCTAAGATGACTTTCATGCTTCATGTTGGACTCCCAAGTTTATCCATACCAAGTTTCAAGCCTTGATTCCAACCTTTGCCCAGTCAATTGGACAGTTGACCTAGAAATCAGCTGTATTGGGGAAAAAGTCAACTATGGCCAATTGACAGTCAAACCTCATGAAAATTGACCCACATCAACATTATGAACTCATATGGACCATTTGATCAAGTTTGGATCACAATTCCATAAGAAATTTGATCAGATCACCAAAAGGGCAAAATGGTCATTTTTAGGGTTTTGACTGCACAAAGGCAATTTTTGACTGTTTGACCTAGCCAATGGCAAACCAAGCTCACATATGGACTCAAGGACCCCATGGAATTGTCTTGACATACTCAACAAGTTCAAAAGATCCCAAATGCACAAGATTGACAGTTGAATTTTCCAGTCAATTGATCAATTTTTGACTGTATACTGAAAAGTCAAACTTTGACTTTTTGGTCAAAATCAAGTGTCAAGATTCATTTTTCATCAAAACATGCCAAATCATGAAATTTGTTCATCAAGAAATCCAAAATCACAAATTAGGGTTTGAAATGAAGAATTTTCATAACTTAGAATTTTTCTAAGTTATGAAAAACCCTAATTTTTTCCTAACTTTGTCCCACTTTCTCATCAAGATTCATGTGGATTCAAACAAAAGTCAAAACATGAAAGTTGTAGTCCATTGAAAAATATACAACTTTGAATCACAAAGTTTCCTCAAAAGAAGCTTGTAGCTCAAGTTACAATTTTTGGAACAAGGGTACCAAACCATTCTTAACTTAGAGAAATTTTGACCCATTCTAGGCAGGATTTTTGCCTAACTTCAAGCCCACTTTTCACATACTTCTACTTGGAATTTCAATTTGTATTACAAAGATGGATTGTAGTACACATTCCAAGCTTTCCAAAATGTCCAAGAACTCATCAAACAACCTCATGGTTAGGGAGAATCGAATTTGGCAAGTTGGGAAAAAGTCACTTTGATTCATGGCCATGTACATGTTCATAACTTGTGCAATTTTTCAAATCAGCTTGCACAACTTGATTACAGGTCCTTTATCCCATTTGCACTCAATAATTTAATGCAAACCCCTTGTGTTCAAGCCTTGCATTATGTGTTTAAGCATTACATGAAGGTTTAGTCTTAAAATAGAAAAAGCATTTTATCTATTCTTGTAAAAATCAACTTTATGTCAAATGCAAATCCAAGAAGCATAGGCAAAATATTTTGAGCTGGTATTTTGTACACAAATCACTCTAACCAAGAGAGATTAAGGCAGCACAATAGAGGGGCCTATACAAGTCTAAAAACACCAAGTTGATTTTCTTGCTAAAAGGTGAAGTAACTTGGCATAACTTGAACTAACTCTCATTCCAGCAAGAACAAGCTTAAGCAAAGTTGTTGCGCACATTCCAAACACCAACCCTGACCTGAAACACGAGCCAACCAAGTTCCAAACATCATCAAACCTCAAAACACCATAAAACTGCAAAAACAGGGCATAGGTTGCAGTTTGAATCCCACAACTCATTTCCATCGTGCACTTTCATCCAAACCACTTCATACACCTTCCATAACATCCATATAGACTATTCCAAACATTGAACTGAGACTGTAACATCCATAGCATCATTTGCCATTTTTATTTTTCTCTCTTGCAGGTTGACTTCTGTAGCTCGATTTAGCAAGATTCAAAGCAAACTAAAGGTTGGAATAGCATCCCTGGACCTCAAGCAAGCTGTACCAATCCTCACCTTGCACTGAAAGTACCTCCATTGCCAGATACGATTCAAGCTGAACAGGTAAGTTCATGAACTCCTATCTCTCTATCCAGGCATAGTTAGGTTTAGATTTGTGAAGAAATTATGTCATATTCATGGCCCTGAATCTGCCCATATCATTACTTTTCATTTATGTTATGTGTATTTAGAGAATTTTGAGTCTGAACATTGAACAAAAACTAGGTCAGGAATTGGGGGAGAAGAAATTCTCTCTCATTTCCGAGAGTTAGATTGACTTCTTTATATGTCCAGAATCGTGGTTTGATGCTTAACATTTTTCATGTTATGAGTTTGTGCTAAAAGTCCAGGAATCAAGATGTTTGAATCAGTGTAGGAGGCGCGCGTTTTTGACAAGTTTCTGGCCAGAGGTTGAAGACAAAGTCCTTTGGGCTGGGCTTGTCTTATTTTTCTGTTTACACCACATTTTCACACATGCACCTCCCTGGCCCATTTTGAGTTTTACTTGTCATTTTCCATTTTTTCCTTTTGATTTTGTTTCCATATTTTTATTTAAGCATGAAAAAATATTAAATTTATTTTTCCTATATTTTTTGCATTTATTTTGATATTTATTTGGCTTTGCTTAGTTTTGTAAATAAATAAATATAGATACTTTTGTTTTAAAATACAAAAAATAATACAAACATATTTTATTTCTGATTTTTTATTTTATGTTATCTCTTGAAAACATTGTATAAAAAAAATATACCTTTTTTTTATAATATTAAACATTTTATTTTTTGTACATATAATATATATTTAATAAATAATGTAAATACATATATGTTTATTAATATATTTAGAAAAATATAAAAATAATACATTTTATTTTTTATTAATATTATGACCTCAAAATACTTGTTTTTTACAATATATTTTCTTTATTTATTTTTTGCACATAATTAATAAATATTACATATATTAAATGATTAATACATTTTATTTAGTAAAATTAGGGTTTTGCCCTAAATGCATAAAAATACCAAAAATTAATTAATTTTATTTTTGTTTATTTGACACATGATAAATACTTTTTTACATACATATGAAAACCATTTTTTGCATTTTTTGCATATTTATTTTTATTTTTAATACTTGTGCAATTAAATACCTTGTAAAATTTCAATTTGATGTAATAGTTTAGGATTTAATTTCTTGCTAAAATATCCCCATTTGAACATTTGTACCCCCCATCCCATATATTGTGTTGTAATAACTTAGGACCTTTAAATTCCGCATTTTAAAAGCTTTCTAAATATGCCATGCTAGAATTAGGGTTTGTATGCAAATCAATTAACCAAAAATAGTTTGACCTAAATTCAAGATAAACAAGCATGAAAATGGACAACACTAATCACACTTGCACCCCTAGGGTATTCCACTTGTTGCCTTCAATAATGGGCCATATTGCATGTTAGGTCTCTTTGGGCAAAACAACACAATTCAAATGATCATAGTCCCTCGATGACGCTTTCGAAAGTTGCCTAAAAATGATCAAGTCCCTTAAAGAAAATTGCCCAAAGATACTTGGCACCATTGCAATTATGGTCTAAACGATGACCCACGCCCGTCCCTTTCACATCCTAACACAAGATTGTCCACCAAATACAATGGTGGAACAAAATTGTTAAAAGGGTTAAAACATAGCAAAGATCTTTGAGAAATTTAGGGTAGATAGCTCTTGGCTACTTGCCAAATTGCAAAACAAAAAAAAAACACTTGCCTATTTTTCAAACCACACATCACTACACTTTCAAAACAACTTTCAAAAACATTGAAAACCTTTTCAAAAGACATACACCTTTGTATACATCCCAACATGGATCATTACAAAGGTTGCCACCACATTGGCCTCTTTTCAAAACATTTTCAAAACCCACACACAAAGCACCATTTCAAACAATTGAAAATCAAGGCAAGTTGATCTAAGCAAGTAACTAAGAGCCCATGGATAACCATGGATGGAAAGGGTGCTAATACCTTCCCTTTCTATAATCTACTCCCCGAACCCAAGAAAACATCTCAAAGGTTTTTGCTATGCTTTTTAACCTTTCCTTAGGATAAAATAAAAAGTCGGTGGCGACTCTTGCTCAACCGAAACATTTGCGAATACAAAACGCAGAACCTCAAGTCAGTTCTCCCACCGTATCACAGAACTGGCGACTCTGCTGGGGAAAAATCTAAAAGTGGAGTAACCTTAGGGCTTAGATCACCCTCTTGCATGACTAATTGTTTGTTTTGATTGCTTTATATCTTGGCTCTCTTGTTTGGGTTTATAATCCTACACCCGGATTTTGGGAAACATTCATAGATAGCAATACGTTGTGGAAACTGTGCAGGGTATACCGACACGGTCGAAGCAATAGCTATATTAGTGCGACATATTTGTGAGTACCGGTAACCCTTGAGTTCAATCAAGGAGAGTACGGGGCCGCTGAGTGATGTCACTAAGCACTAATGACCTAGAACCTTACTTGACCATCTTGGCCTTTCATTAGGGGTAGTGAGATGACCGGCTTTGGTGCAGTCCGAAGTTGGTAGATACTCGATACTACACTCATTGAGGGTTGTTTTTTTGGAATATTTTGGTCGCTAGTTAAGTGGCTAAACCAAAACAATGAACAATGAAAACAATCCAGTGATATTGAGCTCCTTAGAACCTGGTTACTATTTATAGGACAGGTTTTTAAGCCAACTACACTCAAGAGGGTACTTACCTATGAAACCCCATGCAAGCCTGAAACTAGGGTTTGGTGTGAATTGCTTGTACATATGTTTGTGCATACATCATAAACATCATAAAGCATCATATGCATTTACTAACCACTTCAAGGGTTTAGATCTTCATCTTTGTTCTTGTTTTGTAGGTCATGGAAATTCCTCGCAGAAAAACCATCCAAGTCAACCTTGTGAGAATCCCTCCTCAACTCAAGGAGCTCACATCAAGAATTCCGGAAAGCTCTCCCTTCAGTGAAAGACATGGTAGACTGCTCAGCTTAGTCAACACCAACATTGAAGAGGACATGATGAAAGTGCTATTCCAGTTCTTTGACCCTCTTCACCACTGTTTCACTTTCCCCGACTACCAGTTGGTGTCCACTTTGGAGGAATTTTCTAAACTCCTGAGAATTCCTATCCTTAATCAACTACCTTTCAACGGTACGGAAAAGGAACCAAAGCCTGAAGATGTTGCTCGAGCACTACATCTAGAGCCATCCGACATCAAGGGGCATTGGGAAACTAGAAGCAGTGTCAAAGGCTTCTTAGCAAAATTCTTGTTTGAAAAGGCACAAGAGTGTTGGAATTCATTGGACCTACAAGCCTTTGAAGAAATTGTGGAACTCCTTATCTATGGGTTGGTCCTGTTCCCAAATCCTGACCAGCTTGTAGAGGTCAACGCCGTCAAAATCTTCTTGTCCAGAAATCCAATACCAACATTGCTTGGGGACATCCTTCACTCATTTTACACACGAACAATGAGAAAGAGAGGTGTTCTCATGTGCTGTACTCCTCTCCTTGCAAGGTGGTTTATTTCGCACCTTCCACAATCTGTCTTGAAGAATGACCAAGGCTTGAGGTGGTCGCAACGGTTGATGACCCTCACTCACTCTGATGTACATTGGTGTTCCCGGTCCAGAGAAAATGTCATCATCATCGATCGTTGTGGAGAGTTTCCTAATGTTCCTTTACTTGGAATCAGAGGAGGCATCACCTATAACCCTTGTCTAGCTTTGAGAAAATTTGGATATGCACGAAGAGATGGCCCTCACGACATGTTGATTCCTGACCTAGTTTTTGACTTCGACAATGATGCGCAAGGACTTCGCCAAAGATTCATCAGAGCTTGGAGGATGCCTAACAAGGTTGACAGCAAGACACTGGGACACAAGAACTCCATCCCTCTTGAGCCTTACCTCAAATGGGTACGAGCCCGAGCCCAGAGTCTAATGATGCCCTACCCTCATATTCTCCCTGTGATCAAAGAGCCCATTAAGGAAGGAGAGGTTCCCTACACCATCCTACATCCTGACATGCCTACATCGTGGGAGGAGATGCAGAAGAGTTGGATCCAACTCAAGGAGGAACGAAACACTTTTGAAGCCAGCTTCTACGCCAGCGAGAAGAAGGTTCTAGAGCTCACCCGCCGACTCCATGAGCAAGAGACCCTCAACACCTACATCACACCAAAGAGGATGCGCAACATCTTTTTACCTTGAGAAGTTGTTTTTGTAATATTTGGCCCATGGGGCATTTATGTACTAACAAATTTCTTCTTATTAATATGACGTGCATTCTTTTTTGTCTGCAACAATGGTGAATTTCTAAAATCCTTGAATGCATTGCATAAATAGCATCTCATGCATCATGTGCATAACAGGTACCCTTTTTCTACAGGTTGCTTAATCTTCTTCGCTGTTTATTTTGAACAGTCATCATGAATCCTGAATCATCCAGTGAACAAGCTATCAAGGCCCTCCAGGCCCAGAACGCCCAGTTTTAAGAGATGGTCATGAGCTTAGACCAAGGTCAACAAGAGTTGAAGGCTCTGCTCCTAAAGAAGAAGAATAAGAAGAGGACTGCGTTGTTCAACACTGGACGCAGGTTTAGGAATACACTCCATAATGAGGCTGATCAAGCTACTTCCTCTGCAGAGAAAGACAGTCCCCAAGGGGGAAGGGCTCCTAGTCCTGCAGTCTCTGACAACGAGACGGATTACAATGATGAACAGTACCCTCCTGCTGCAGACAAATACAAACAACTAGAGGACCGTTTAAGTGCCATGGAGATTCAAAATATGCCGGGGCTGGATTTCGGAGATTTAGGTTTATCTTCTGGGGTGGTGATCCCACACAAGTTCAAGGCGCCTGCCTTTGCAAAGTACGACGGGGCTTCCTGTCCTAAGCTGCATCTCAGATCATACGTAAGGAAGATCCAACCTTACACTTCAGACAAGAACCTTTGGATCCATTTCTTCCAAGATAGCCTTTCGGGGTCACAACTTGAGTGGTTCTATCAGCTGGATGGAACCAGTATCCGACATTGGGAGGATTTGGCTACCGCATTTTATAGACAGTATCAGTATAATTTTGACCTCGCTCCCACGCGTACCCAACTTCAGGGTATGTCACTGGGAACGGGCGAAGGATTCAAAGAATATGCACAAAAGTGGAGAGACCTGGCTGGCAGGGTGCAGCCTCCTTTGACTGACCGTGAGCTTGTTGACATGTTCCTAGGGACCCTGTCTGGTCCGTTCTTTAATCATATGATTGGTAATTCCTCTGCTGGGTTTACAGATTTGATCTTGACGGGTGAAAGAATAGAAGCTGGTATCAAGTCAGGGAAGATTCAGAAGGGTGCCTCCGCAAGTACTGAGAGGAAGCCTTTCAAGAAGGAATCTAGTGTTGTTTATGGTCCTAGAAGACAAGTTAAGCCGGAACGCCGCCAAACTGTCAATGCATTGGTAATTTCAAAACCTGCTGCTGCTCCTCAGCAGTACAATCAACAAAGGGGAGAGAGACCCAAAAGACAGTACACTCGGCTCAGTATGACCCTGTCTCAGATTCTGCCGCAACTACTATCAACCAACCTGGTAACTGTCAAGGAAGCTCCGAAGGTGGTGAATACAGCTTCTCCAAAATACAACCCCAACGCCCGTTGCACTTATCACTCTGATAGCCCCGGGCATACTACGGACGATTGCTGGGCTCTGAGGAATAAGGTTCAAGACCTTATTGATGCTAAGGAGATACAATTTGAGGCGCCCGAGAGGCCCAATGTTGTGACCGCTCCCATGCCCCAGCATGGGGTGAATGCTATGGAGGAAGACCGATATGTGGCCTCTGTAGAAGAGATTGTTACTCCGTTATCATCTGTTAAAAGGAATCTGTTGCTGGCCGGTTTATTTCCGGGATGTGATGAAGATTGCCTTCTATGCGCTGTTTCGCCTTTTGGTTGTCCTTTGCTAAAATCAGGCATCCAAATCCTGATGGATAGCAAGGAGATCTTATTCGAGAAGACTGCCGTTCCTGCTGTCCCCGCCGAAGAAGTTTCTATCATCACTATTTTCAACAAATCTCCCAAGGCTCCTTCAAAGAAGCCCGTCAAAATTATGTCCATTCAGAAAGTTGCTCCCATCACCATTACAGTTCCGGGGCCCCTCCCTTATACATCCGACAAGGCTGTCCCGTGGCACTATGGGGCAAATGTTTATATGCTTGGAGTGAAACAAGAATTTGATACAAGTACCGGTGTCAGTAGCATCACCGGACCTGCCAAGATTACTCGCATTGGTAGGCTGTTTTCACCAGATATTTCACCACCAGTTATTCAGAAACCTCTTATCATCACACCCGCAAGTGTGCATGTTTCCCTTCCAAATCAAGTTCCTGTGTCTACCCCTGCCACCGAGCCCTCTAATGCTCGGGGCAAAGGAGTTGCTACCGATTTTCCTGCCTGGACGGAGGCACCAAAAACGACCGCTGTTGAAGCCTCCCAGCAAGAGATGGAGGAAATCCTCAAGATTATTAAGAAGAGCGACTTCAACGTCGTTGAGCAGCTGGGGCATACCCCCTCCAAGATCTCCATGCTATCATTGTTGCTGTGCTCGGAGGCCCACGCCAAGGCCCTGATTTTATTTCTGAAGACGGCTCATGTGCCACAGGAGACATCTGCGGATCAATTTACTGACTGTGTGGCTAATTTGACCGCCGACAATGGTTTGGGTTTCTCGGATGCCGATCTGACCGCCAAGGGAAAAAACCACAATGATGCCCTGCATGTCTCCATTGAATGCAGGGGCACTACTCTTGCACACGTGTTAGTGGACACCGGTTCTTCCCTGAATGTATTGCCCAAGAAGGCCTTAGACCGGTTGGATTGTGAGGGCCTAGAGTTGAAGCCTAGTAACATCGTGGTCCGAGCCTTTGACGGATCGAAGAGGATGGTTCATGGGGAAGTAGATATTCCGATTCGTGTTGGTTCCCAAGTCTTTGATTCAACGTTCTACGTGATGGACATCCGTCCATCCTATTCCTGTTTGTTGGGTCGACCATGGATCCATAAAGCTGGAGCGGTGACCTCCACGCTACATCAAAAGCTTAAGTATCCAGTTAGAGGAAAGATTGTTACAGTCCAAGGGGAAGAGGAGTATATGGTCAGCCACTTGAACTCGTTCCGATACATAGAAATGGATGGGGAATTCATTGAAACTCCCTTTCAACACTTTGAAGAGGTGCCCCAGACGTTGGCGTCAGCTGAAACTGTGATTGAAGACCCTCCTTTGAAGATGGCTTCCTTGAAGGATGCCCGGGCTGTGATTGAGAGGGGCGAGTGCACAAACTGGGGTCGACTTCCTGACTTCACTCCAAAGACTGACAAGTTTGGGCTGGGCTTCACTGCAGAGGCTCAGAGGGCTGTTCGCAAAGAAAGGATCGGAAAACCTCCGGTGTTCATCACCAACCCAGGAGTGAATGCTATTGAGGATGACGTAGAGGAAGCGGAATTTGACAGCTGGATCTACCCAACAACCAACAATGGACCAAGCAACTGGACGGCAAAAGATTTTACACCTATTACTTTTGTCACTCAGTAATGAACTCTTTTGTTTTCAACTTGTAACAAACAATATGTTAGAACAAAGTTTGAATCTACTACCCTATGTTTAAGTTTTGATGATAACAATATGAAAAGATATATTATTTATATGATTCATGTATGAACTATGTGCTGCCTAAATTATTACGTTCTGATTTGCAGATACTCTGATAGGTATAAGCAAGATCACACCTAATCAGCATCAGAAATTTGGTTCTTGACATCAGCATCAGAAGTTGATATATCAGAATACCAGAATCAGAAGATCAACTCACGAGTATGCTGAAGCTTGATGAACAGAACTGCGCTCAACACTCTGATAAAGAAAACAACAGTTCATCAGCAGTTAAGCAGAATCAGAATGAGCCAAGCCAGAACTTGCATTAAGTAAGCAACGGTACTGTGCATTGAAAGCAAATTATTACCAACGGCCTCATTCCAGACAAGATCTGCTCAATAAGGAAAGTTTGTTATTAGCATTGAATCAAGAATATTGCTCCAACGTTCAACATCTCAGTGCTATATAAACAAGACTATGAAGATTGAATTGGCTAATGCTCTCCAACACTTTACACGTCTAAAAGCTGATCATAATCTTCCTTCTCTCAGTTTGCTAAACGCAACACATCTTCTTACTCAATCATTGTTTAGCAATCTAGTTTCATAAGCTTAAGTTGTGTATACATCACAGTTGTGATACAGTTTTGTAGAAAACATTCACACTTAGATTTATCCTCTTTGTAAGAAAGTGTTTCCTTGACAAAACGGGTTGTGGTTTGCATCAAGAAGGCTTTAGCAGTTGTTAAAGCAGTTTGTAATATTCAGTTGAATATAATGGATTAAGACCTCGTTGGAGAGAGGCGAAATCACCTTGACGGGTGGACTGGAGTAGTTTGAGATCAAACGAACCAGGATAAAAATATCTTGTTCACTGCATTGATTTTCAGTTTTACAATTCAACCCCCCCTTCTTGTGTTTTTCACTACTTCAATTGGTATCAGAGCGCCTGGTTCTGAGCTAAAACACTTAACCGTGTCAGTACAAGATCCAGCGTCAGAAAAACACAATGGCAGGAAACTATTCTCACACCAGCAATGACAACCATGAGGACAGAGACAGATTCATCGGCAAACCTCCAGTCTTTGATGGAGAAAACTTTGATTACTGGAAAGACAGAATTGAAAGCTTCTTTCTGGCACATGATGCTGATCTGTGGGATATGGTGACAGATGGATACACGCACCCTGTGAATGCAAGCGGTCAGAAGATTGATAGAAAAATAATGTCTGACCAACAAAAGCGTGACTTCAAGAATCACCACAAGGCCAGAACCATCCTTCTCAGCGCCATCTCCTATACTGAATATGAAAAGATCTCCAACAGAGACACAACAAAGAACATTTTTGACTCACTCAGAATGACGCATGAGGGCAACGTTCAGGTCAAAGAAACTAAAGCTCTGGCGCTCATTCAGAAGTATGAGGCGTTCAAAATGGAAGAATCTGAATCCATTGAAACAATGTTCTCAAGATTCCAGATTCTGGTAGCTGGTCTCAAGGTTCTGGACAAAGGATACTCTATTGCTGACCATGTCAAGAAAATCATCAGAAGTTTACCCAAGCAGTGGAGACCTATGGTTACAGCACTGAAGCTAGCAAAAGATCTCAACAAAATCACTCTGGAGGAACTTATCAGCTCCCTCAGAAGTCATGAGATAGAGCTAGAAGCTGACGAGCCTCAGAAGCAAGGTAAGCCTTTAGCATTAAAATATAACAAAAAATCTGAGTCTAAAGTTTTGCAGGCAGTTGAAGAAACATCTGATGGATCCTCATCAGAAGAAGACGAACTCTCCCTCCTCTCCAGAAGAGTAAATCAACTGTGGAAGCAAAGACAAAGGAAGTTCAGGAATCCCAGAAGATCTGATCAGAACGAGTCCTCTTCCAGATACAGAAGGACAGATTCTTCCTCTGGATACAGAAGATCTGAAGGCTCCTTAAGTAGCAAAAAGCCAAACACCAAGGACATCATCTGCTATGAGTGCAATGAGCAAGGACACTACAAGAGTGACTGCCCAAAGCTTCAGAGGGAAAAGCCCAAAAAGAAGTTTGGAAGAGAGAAGAAGAAAAGTCTCATGGCTACATGGGATGACTCTGACTCGTCTGAAGCTGAATCAGAATCAGACGATGAGAGGGCAAACATAGCTCTCATGGCTAATATCTCAGAAGATAGTGAAGCTTCTGAATCAGACTCAGAATCAGATACTGAAGAGGTATTTCCTAACTTTGCTGTTAATTTTACCAAGGCTGAACTTGCTGAAAGCCTTAATGAGATTCTGGAAAGGTATCAGCAAATTAGAGTTAAATTCAGAGACCTGAAAAGGAATCTTGAATCTGACTCTAATACGACTGAGAGTCTAAAATTGGAGAATTCTGAGCTGAGAAACAAGATTTCAAAATTAGAAAACACTTTACAAAACTCTCAGAAGGAACCAATTTCTGAAACTCCCAGCAACGCTGATGAGATCATCAAGGAGTATGATCACAGTTTCCAGAAGTTCCTTGCTAAAAGCATAGATAGAAGCAAAATGGATTCAATGATCTATGGAGTTAGCAGAAACGGCAGGAAAGGAATAGGATACAAAGGTAAGGTTCCTACACCAAAGAATGTCATGGACTTAACCATTAAACACACTCCTCTAAATTCACATTTTGTGTATGGTCACACACATGATATTAAATACACTAGCAGTAAGCACTCTATGAAACCAAAATTCAACCAGAGTTTTGGTAAAACTAACAAATCAGGACCCAAGAAAATCTGGGCACCTAAGGATAAAATAATACATGTTGCAGATATCTTTAGCAGCAAGTCAGAAACACCAGTCATGGTACCTGGACTCTGGCTGCTCGTGACACATGACGGGAAGAAGGCATATGTTCCAAAGCCTGGAACTTAAGCCTGGAGGCCACGTTGGCTTTGGAGGCAATCAGAGGGGAAAGATAATTGGCTCTGGAACTGTAGGTAATGGAAATCTTCCCTCTATTAATAATGTTCTGCTAGTAGATGGATTAATGCATAATCTGTTATCCATAAGTCAATTAAGTGATAACGGTTATGATATAATCTTTAATCAAAAATCATGTAAAGCTGTTAGTCAGAAAGATGGGACTATCCTGTTTAATGGTAAGAGGAAAAACAACATTTACAAAATCAAACTTTCTGAACTAAAAAGTCAGAATGTAAAGTGCCTTCTGTCTGTTAACAACGAGCAGTGGATCTGGCACAGAAGATTGGGGCATGTTAGTATGAGAAGAATATCTCAGATTAACAAACTCAATCTGGTCAGAGGACTTCCTAATTTGAAGTTCAATTCAGATGCTCTGTGTGAAGCATGTCAGAAAGGCAAGTTTGCAAAACCTTCTTTTAAATCTAAAAATGTTGTTTCTACCTCTAAGCCATTAGAACTTCTGCACATTGACTTATTTGGACCAGTTAAAACTGCTTCAGTCAGTGGCAAGAAGTATGGGTTAGTAATCGTAGATGACTATAGCAGATGGACATGGGTAAAGTTCTTAAGACACAAGGACGAGTCACACTCTGTGTTTGTTACCTTCTGTAACCAAGTTCAGAATGAAAAGGATCTTAGAATCGTTAAAGTCAGAAGTGATCATGGTGGAGAATTTGAAAACAAAGATTTTGAGTCATTCTTTAATGACAGAGGCATTCTGCATGATTTCTCTTGTCCTAGAACTCCCCAACAAAATGGAGTTGTAGAACGAAAGAACAGAACTTTGCAAGAAATGGCCAGAACCATGATCAATGAGACAAACGTTGCTAAGATCTTCTGGGCAGAGGCAATAAACATAGCGTGCTACATTCAGAATAGAATCTCAATAAGACCTATTCTGGAAAAGACTCCATATGAATTGTGGAAGAACAGAAAGCCCAACATTTCATATTTTCATCCATTTGGATGTACTTGCTTTATGTTAAATACAAAGAATTATTTGAACAAGTTTGACTCTAAAGCACAGAAGTGTATTATGTTAGGATACTCTGAACGCTCAAGAGGGTACAAAGTATACAATACAAAAACACAGATTGTGGAAGAATCAATCAGTGTTTGTTTTGATGATAAGCTTGACTCTGAAAAGTCAAAGCAGAATGAAGTTTTTGCAGGTATGGAAATTGAATTTACAGGTTCTGAAGACAAGTCATCAGAAGCTCTCAACACAGAAACTCCTTCAACGTCTGAAAGGAGCACTACTAGTAATCCTACAACAGCTGCTGATCAACCTCAGAAGAGATTACCCAGAAGCAGCTTGGATCACCCAGAAGAGACTATCGTAGGAAGAAAGGAAGATCCAATCAGAACAAGAGCAAGCTTCAGAAACTCTGAAGAAACTCTCATGGGACTTGTGTCTCTGATTGAACCTTCTTCTATTGATGAAGCACTCCTGGATAATGACTGGATTCTGGCAATGCAAGAAGAGCTGAATCAATTCACCAGAAATAACGTATGGGATCTTGTTCCCAGACCAAAAGGATTCAACGTCATTGGAACAAGATGGGTGTTCAGAAACAATCTAAATGAACAAGGTGAAGTCATCAGAAACAAGGCACGACTGGTTGCACAAGGTTATATTCAGCAAGAGGGGATAGACTATACAGAAACCTTTGCCCCAGTCGCCAGGTTAGAATCTATCAGACTTTTAATTTCATTTGTTGTTAATAGAGGCATCACTCTGTATCAGATGGATGTCAAGAGTGCATTCTTAAACGGTTATATAGAAGAAGAGGTTTATGTGCACCAACCCCCTGGTTTTGAAAATACAAAACATCCAGAACATGTTTTCAAACTAAAGAAGTCACTATATGGTCTGAAACAAGCTCCCAGAGCTTGGTATGAAAGGCTAAGTAACTTTCTGTTAGAAAATGAATTCACCAGAGGGAAGGTGGACACTACCTTATTCTGTAAATCAGTTAAGAATGACATCTTAGTCTGTCAAATTTACGTTGATGATATTATTTTTGGTTCTACTAATCCTTCTCTTGGAAGAAAATTTGCTAAGTGTATGCAGGCAGAATTTGAGATGAGCCTCATGGGGGAACTGAAATTCTTTCTAGGAATTCAGATCAATCAAACTCCAGAGGGAACTTACATTCATCAGAGCAAATACATCAGAGATCTTCTGAAGAAATTTGAACTCTCAGAATGTAAGCTGTTGTACCCCAAAATTTGCCCTCCCATTTCTCATTGATTTCTCATCACAAAGCTCTTGAAGCTCAAGATCCAGTTAGGGTTTCATCTGCTCAAGACTCCTCCTTGCACTGCTAACCCCAAATTAGGGTTTGTGTTTGCACAAAGATGTTTTGACCTAAAGTGCCCAAGATGACTTTCTTGCTTCATATTGACCTCCAAAGTTTATCCATACCAAGTTTCAAGTCCTGATTCCAAATTTTGCCCAGTCAATTGGACAGTTGACCTAGAAATCAACTGTATTGGGGAAAAAGTCAACTGTGGCCAATTGACAGTCAAATCTCATGAAATTTGATCCACATCAACATTATGAACTCATATGAACCATTTGATCAAGTTTGGATCACAATTCCACAAGAAATTTGATCAGATCACTAAAAGGGCAAAATGGTCATTTTTAGGGTTTTGATTGTACAGAGGCAATTTTTGACTGTTTGACCTAGCCAATGGCAAACCAAGCTCACATATGGACTTAAGGACCCCATGGAATTATCTTGATATGCTCAACAAACTCAAAAGATCCCAAGTACACAAGATTGACAGTTGAATTTCCCAGTCAATTGATCAATTTTGACTGTATACTGAAAAGTCAAACTTTGACTTTTTGGTCAAAATCAAAGGTCAAGATTCATTTTTCATCAAAACATGCCAAATCATGAAACTTGTTCACCAAGAAATCACAAATTGCAAATTAGGGTTAGAAAATGGAATTTTTCATAACTTAGAATTTTTCTAAGTTATGAAAAACCCTAATTTTTTCCCAACTTTGCCCCACCTTTTCACCAAGATCCATTTGGATTCAAACAAAAGTCAAAGCATGAAAGTTGTAGCTTGTTGCATAATCTACAACTTTGATTCACAAAGTTTTCTCATTTGAAGCTTGTATCTCAAGTTACAATTTTTTGAATAAGGGCACTAAACCATTTTTAACTTAGTAGAATTTTAACCTATTTTGACAAGGTTTTCTACCCCACTTCAAGGCCATTTTTCATACACTTCCACTTGGAATTTAAATTTGCATTTCAAAGATGGATTGTAGTACACATTCCAAGCTTTCCAAAATGTCCAAGAACTCATCAAACAACCTCATAACTTGAGAGATTCGAATTTCACAAGTTGGCAAAAATCCACTTTTGATTGGTTCATGAACATGTTCATAACTTGGACCATTTTCAAATCAGCATAGTTTGTGCTACATTACAGGTCCTTAAACCAAGTTACACTCCATAATTTAATGCTTGTTCATTGTGCCAAAGTGTTGTTCCATGAGTTCAAGCATTGTACACAAGATTGATCCATTTTTAGATAAAGTGAACTTTCCATTTTTGCAAAAGCTTGCTTTATGTCAATTGGTAAATCAAAGAGGTACAGATCAAATCTCTCTAGCATAAGATTATGAGCATAACACTCTGATCAATGAGGGATTATGCAGCACATTAGGAGGCCCCCTACATGCCTAGAAAGCCAAGTTGCATTTTGTTGCTTAAGTGTGAAGAAAGTCCCATAACTTGTAACAACTTCCATCTCAGCATTAGAACACAAGAACAAACTTATCAAACATACTCAAGGCATCATAACCAAGTTGTGACACAAGCCATTTGCCCCTCAAACACTCTCCATCTCAGAAACACCATCAAACTGCTCAAACAGAGCAGGCCTTGCAGATTGAGTGCCATCTCTCAATCCCTTCAAGCTTTCTGGCCCAAACTTGTTCCTCTACCTTCCTTACAACATATGCAAGCTAACCAAAAGCAGAAGCCTGACCTGTAATCCCTCTAACAGCTTCCACCATTTTCATTTTTTCCTTTTGCAGTTGAAGTTCCACAGCTCGATACAAGAAGTTTCAAGACAAAGTAAACATTGGAATAGCATCCCTGGACCTCAAGGGAGCTTTTCCAATCATCACCTTGCACTGAAAGCTCCTCATTCTCCAGATAGAAGTTCAACTGAATAGGTAAAACTTTGAACTCGTATCTCTCTTATTATGCATCCTTAGTCTTAAGTTTGTGAAGAAACAAGGTTCTACTCATAGCCCTGAACATGTACATATCTTTACATTTCATTTCTTTTGCCTGAGTTGGGAGAATTTAAGCTTTGAAAATGGCAGAAAAATTAGGTTAGGATTTGGGGGAGAAGAAATTCTCCCTCATCTTAGAGAGTTAGGTCAAGTTCTATACATGGTTAGAATCGTCTCTTCATGCTGAACATTTGTTGTGTTATGAGTTTTTGCTAAAAAGCCAGGAATCGAGAGTTGGACATTGAAGAACAGGGCGCGCGCATTTTCAAACTTTGTGCTGGAGGTTGAAGACAATGGCATTGGGCTGGGCTTGCTTTGTGTTTTCCTTTTCACACCCCATAATTACTCATGAACCCCCTGAGCCCATTTGCTTCATTTTTTAATATTTTTGACTTTTTTCTTTTTTTATTTTGACTCATTTATTTTTTCTCAACATGTTAAAATTTTGAAAACATTTTTCTCATCATTTTTTGATTTTATTTGGTATTTATTTGATTTTCCTTTAGTTTATACATAAATATATATATATATATATATATATATATATATATATATATATATATATATATATATATATATATATATATATATATATATATATATATATATATATATATATATATATATATATATATATATATATATATATATATATATATATATATATATATATATATATATATATATATATATATATATATATATATATATTATTATTATTTAGGATAAATAGAAAAATATGTAAAAACACTTCTATTTTTGTTTTTATTTTATATTATCCTCTGAAAATATTTTATATAAAAAATACTATTTTCTAAAAAATTTGAATATTATTATTACTTGTATATAATACATATTTAAAATAATATAAGTATATATATATATATATATATATATATATATATATATATATATATATATATATATATATATATATATATATATATATATATATATATATATATATATATATATATATATATATATATATATATATATATATATATATATATATATATATATATATATATATATATATATATATATATATATATATATATATATATATATATATATATATATATATATATATATATATATATATATATATATATACTTAGAGTAAAAATACCAAAAAATGTACATATTTTATTTTTTAACATTTAATACTAAAAAATGCCTTTTTTACAAATATACCATATTTTATTTTATTTTTGTATGTAATTAATAAATATTATGTGAATTAATTAATTAATATACATTTTGATTAAAATTAGGGTTTTTGCCCTAAAAGTTGAAAATACTCAAAATTAATACCTTTCTATTTTCTTATTTTATTTTACATAAACCATACTTTTTTCATACATATAAAAAGTTCCCTTTTTGCATTTTTTGCATATTTATTTAATTTCTATTTAATTATGTAATTTATTTACTTTGCAAATATTCAAAAATGATGTAATAGCTTAGATTTAAATTCTTGTCTAAATATCCCCCATTTGTAAATTTGTACCCCCTCCCTATATTATTATGTTGTAATAGCGTAGGAATTTAAATTTCACACTTTATACGCTTTCTAATTATGCCATGTTAGAATTAGGGTTTGCATGCGAAAAACGAGACAAAATAGTTGGACCTAATACAAGATGAATGAGCATGAAAATAAACAACACATCTCACACTTGCACCCCCTAGGGTATTCCACTTTGTTCCCTTTCAAAAATGGGCCATATTGCATGTTGAATTTCTTTGGGTAAAACAAACAATCAAGTGATCATAGTCCCTCAAAATGATGCCTAAATAAAATGATCAAGTCCCCTTTAAAAGAAAATTGCCCAAAGACATTTAACACTATTGCAACTATGGTCTAAACGATGACCCACGCCCGTCCCTTTCATCTCCTAAGACAAGATTGTCCACCAAATGCAATGGTGGAACAAAATTGTCAAAAGGCTTAAAACATGACAAAAATCTTTGAGAAAATTTTAGGATAGATGAACTCTTAAGTACTTGTCAACTTTCCAAGAAAAACACTTGCCTTATTTCAAAAACCCACTTCACAAACACTTTCAAAATCAACTTTTCAAACCCTTGAAACATCTTTTCAAAAAGACAAACACCTTTTGTAAAACATTCGAGTAAAGAATTGTTACAAGGGTAGCCTATACAAGGCATCTTTTCTAAAACCTTTTCAAAACCACACACAAAGCACCATTTCAAACAATTGAAAAATAAGGCAAGTTGATCTAAGCGAGTACCTAAGAGCCCATGGATAACCATGGATAGAAGGGGTGCTAATACCTTCCCCTTCTATAATCTACTCCCCGAACCCAAGAAAAATATCAAAGGTTTTTGCTGTGCTTTTTAAACCTTTCCTTAGGATAAAATAAAAAGTCGGTGGCGACTCTTGCTCAACCGAAACATTTGCGAAAACAAACGCAAAACCATAGTCAGTTCTCCCACCGTATCACAGAACTGGCGACTCTGCTGGGGAATTTTTTAAAGTGGAGTAACCTTAGGGCTTAGATCACCCTCTTGCATGACTAATTGTTTGATTTGCTTGCTTTATACTTGGGCTCTATGGTTTGGGTTTACAATCCTCCACCCGGATTTTGGGAAACATTCATAGATAGCAATACGTTGTGGAAACTGTGCGGGGTATACCGACACGGTCTAAGCAATAGCTATATTAGTGCGACATATTTGTGAGTACCGGTAACCCTTGAGTTCAATCAAGGAGAGTACGGGGCCGCTGAGTGATGTCACTAAGCACTAATGACCTAGAACCTTACTTGACCATCTTGGCCTTTTATTAGGGGTAGTGAGATGACCGGCTTTGGTGCAGTCCGAAGTTGGTAGATACTCGATACTACACTCATTGAGGGTTGTTTTCTTGGAATATTTTGGTCGCTAGTTAAGTGGCTAAACCAAAACAATGAACAATGAAAACAATCCAGTGATATTGAGCTCCTTAGAACCCGGTTACTATTTATAGGACAGGTTTTTAAGCCAACTACACTCAAGAGGGTACTTACCTATGAAACCCCATGCAAGCCTGAAACTAGGGTTTGGTGTGATTTGCTTGTACATATGTCTTGTGCATATATCATAAACATCATAAAGCATCATATGCATTTACTAACCATTTCAAGGGTTTGGATCTTCATCATTGTTCTTGTTTTGTAGGTCATGGAAATGCCTCGCAGAAATACCATTCAAGTCAACCTTGTGAGAATCTCCCCTCAACTCAAGGAGCTCACCTCAAGAATTCCGGAAAATTCATCCTTCAGTGAAAGACATGGTAGACTGCTCAGCTTAGTCAACACCAACATTGAAGAAGACATGATGAAAGTGCTATTCCAGTTCTTTGACCCCCTTCACCATTGCTTCACTTTCCCTGATTATCAGCTGGTTCCCACTTTGGAGGAGTTTTCTCAACTCCTAAGAATCCCTATCCTTAATCAACTACCCTTCAACGGTACGGAGAAGGAACCAAAGCCTGAAGATGTTGCTCGAGCACTACATCTACAACCATCTGAAATCAAGGGGCATTGGGAAACCAGAAGCAGCGTCAAAGGATTCTTAACAAAATTCTTGTTCGAAAAGGCACAAGAATGTTGGAACTCATTGGACCTACAAGCCTTTGAAGAGATTGCGGCACTCCTTATCTATGGGTTGGTCTTGTTCCCAAATCCTGACCAATTGGTAGATGTCAACGCTGTCAAAATCTTCTTGTCCAGAAATCCAATACCGACATTGCTTGGGGATATTCTTCACTCATTTTACACACGAACAATGAGAAAGAGGGGTGTTCTCATGTGTTGTACTCCTATCCTCGCAAGGTGGTTTATTTCGCACCTTCCACAATCTGTCTTGAAGAATGACCAAAGTACAAGGTGGTCCCAACGATTGATGACTCTTACTCATTCTGATGTGCATTGGTGTTCTCGGTCCAGAGAAAATGTCATCATCGTCGATCGTTGCGGGGAGTTTCCTAATGTTCCTTTACTTGGAATCAGGGGAGGTATCACCTACAACCCTTGCCTAGCTTTGAGACAATTTGGATATGCACGGAGGGATGGCCCTCATGACATGTTGATTCCTAGCCTAGTTTTTGACTTCGACAACGATGCGCAAGGACTTCGCCAGAGATTCATCAGAGCTTGGGGAAGACTCAACAAGGTTGATAGCAAGACTCTGGGACACAAGAACTCCATCCCTCTTGAGCCCTATCTCAAGTGGGTACGAGCCCGAGCCCAAAGTCTAATGATGCCTTATCCTCATGTACTCCCAGTGATTAAAGAGCCCGTCAATGAAGGAGAGGTTCCATACACCATCCTGCATCCAGACATGCCTACATCGTGGGAGGAAATGCAGAAAAGTTGGATTCAGCTCAAGGAGGAACGGAACACTTTTGAAGCTAGCTACTACGCCAGTGAAAAGAAGGTTCTAGAGCTTACCCGCCGACTCCACGAGCAAGAGGCCCTCAACACCTACATCGCGCCAAAGAGGATGCACAATGTCTTTCTGCCTTGAGAAGTTTATGTTGTAACATTTGGCCCATGGGGCATTTATGTACTAACAAATTTCTTCTTATTAATATGACGTGCGTTCTTCTTTGTCTGAAACAACTTTGAATATCCTAAATCCTTGAATGCATTGCATACATCAGCATACCATTCATCATGTGCATAAGCAGGTCTCACTCCAGGTTTCCTTATCTATCTGCTGTTTATTTCAGTAGGATGGATCTCGAGCAAACAGTCAAAGACCTACAAGCCCAGAATGCACAGTTCCAGCAACTCTTGATGACCTTGGTCAAGAGTCAAGAGGATATCAAGGCTCATCTGGAGAGTAAGGACCCGGTGAAGAAGAAAAAGAGAGTCGGAGTGGCTACTTTGGGGAGAAGATTTGACAGAGAAGCTCGGAGAGTGCTTGAATTTCCCCCTACTTCTGATGAAGGGACTAGTAAAAGAGATCGGGTTGCGGTGCCTTCTGAGTCTGATGCAGAGGAGGAAGAGGTTGAAGAGGATGAAGATTATTCTGACCAGCAGTATCCTCCAGCTGATGACAAATATAAGGGTTTAGAAGACAGATTGGCTGCCATGGAATTGCAAAGGGTACCGGGCCTAGATTTTGAAGACATGGGCTTGGTTGCCGGAATCGTGATTCCCCCAAAATTCAAGGTGCCGGTGTTTGTAAGGTATGACGGGCTGTCCTGCCCCAAAATGCATCTCAGGTCCTATGTGAGAAAGATTCAACCCTATACAGCAGATAAAAATCTCTGGATTCATTTCTTTCAAGACAGCCTGTCGGGAGCTCAGTTGGAATGGTTTTATCAGTTAGAAGGAACCAGTGTCATAAATTGGGAAGATTTGGCCACCGCTTTCTATAAACAATACCAGTATAATTCTGATCTTGCTCCTACTCGTACCCAACTTCAGGGTATGTCACTAGGAACAAGTGAGGGATTCAAGGAATATGCACAAAAATGGAGGGATTTGGCTGGCAGGGTGCAACCTCCTTTAACCGATCGTGAGCTCGTTGATATGTTTCTTGGGACCCTGTCTGGGCCATTTTTCAATCATCTAATTGGTAACTCTTCCGCGGGGTTTACCGATTTGATCTTAACAGGCGAAAGAATAGAGGCTGGCATCAAGTCAGGAAAGATTCAGAAGGGTGTTGCTGCGAGTGTTGAGAAAAAGCCTTTTAAGAAGGAGACAACTATGGTATATTCTCAAAGAAGAGCAGGGAAGATGGAGCGTCGGCCGACTGTGGGGGCCGTAATGATTCAAAACACTCCAAGTGAGCCGCCTCGCTACAACCAATCCAGACCAAACCAGCAACGGGTGGAAAGGCCACAACGGCAGTTCACCCGTATTAATATGACTCCAGCGCAGGTGCTTCCCCATCTATTGAAGTTGAATCTTGCCACCATCAAGGAGGCGCCAAAGAATGTAAATACGTCCTCCCCGCATTATCATGCCAATGCTAAGTGCGCCTATCATTCAGACAGTGTTGGACACGACACCAATGATTGTTGGGCACTCAAGCATAAGATCCAGGACCTGATAGAGGCTAAGGAGGTAGAGTTTGACGCTCCAGAAAAACCCAATGTGATATCTGCACCTATGCCGAAGCACGGTCGGAATGTCAATGCCATTGAAGAGGATCTGTATGTTGCTGACGTTAGTGATCTGACTACTCTACTGTTAACCATTAAGTTGAATTTGTTAAGGGCCGGGATCTTCCCGGGATGTAAAGAAGACTGCTACTGTTGCCACTCTCTGCCGTTTGATTGTCCGCTATTGAAGAAAGGCATCCAAGGCCTCATGGATAGCCGACAAATTTTGTTCGAAAAAGTTCCTGCTGTCCCAGTTCGTGTTGAAAATATCTCAATCATAACCATTCACGCCAATCTTTCCAAGGCCGTCAAAAAACCTGTTAAGATTACACCAGCTGCAAAGTCTATACCTTTGAAGATAACAATGCCAGGGCCTATTCCCTTTGTTTCTGAGAAGTCGATACCTTGGAACTATGGTGGTGACATCTATTACCATGGTATCAAGCAAGTTGAAATAATTGAAGAAAATTCAGATGATGAAGAAGCCAGCATTAGTAACATTGCGGGCACCAGCAAAATCACCAGGAGCGGGAGAATATTTTCTCCAGAGATTGCCCCTCCAAGAGAAGCCTTTGGACCCTCATCAGCTAAAGAAGTCATCCCTGCACCAGTAAAACTCTCCGCTAGAACTCCTTGGATTGAGGAAATCGTCGTTCCTAGTGCTGCCTCTCCTACCATTGCTGATAAAGGAAAGGGAATACAAGATGAGCCCGTCAGGACGAGGGTTCAGCCCTTGGTGATCCCGGAAGCCTCCAAGAAAGAAATGGACGAGATTTTGAAGATAATCAAGAGAAGTGATTACGATGTGGTGGAACAGTTGGGGCAAACCCCCTCCAAGATCTCCATGCTGGCACTATTGCTTTGCTCAGAAGCGCACGCTCAAGCTTTGATTAAGTTTCTAAAGGCAGCTCATGTGCCCCAGGAAACCTCTGCAGATCAATTTCAACATTGCGTGGCTAGTCTGACTGCAGACAATGGATTAGGTTTTTCTGATGCCGACCTGACCCCTAAGGGCCGAAACCACAATGATGCGTTGCATATTTCAATCGAGTGTCGCGGAACCACCCTTGCACATGTTTTGGTTGATACCGGTTCATCGCTGAATGTTTTGCCTAAGAAGGCCTTGGACCGGCTAGATTGCGAAGGTTTGGAATTAAAGCCTAGTGATATTGTCGTCAGAGCTTTCGATGGGTCGAAAAGAATGGTCCATGGAGAAGTTGAAATTCCTGTCAAGATAGGTACTGAGGTGTTTAAATCCACTTTCTATGTAATGGACATCCGTCCATCATACTCCTGCCTGCTGGGTAGACCTTGGATACACCATGCTGGGGCAGTTACCTCCTCCTTGCATCAGATGCTGAAGTATCCTGTAAAGGGAAAGATCATTACTGTCCACGGCGAAGAAGAGTACATGATTAGCCACTTAAATTCTTTCCGGTATGTGGAGGTTGAAGGAGAGTTCATCGAGACACCGTTTCAACATTTCGAAGAAGTGCTTCCTGAGATAGCAGTGGCGAAATTGGCAACTGAGACACCAAGACAGATGGCCAGGATGGCATCTCTGGAGGATGCAAGGGCTGCAGTTAAAGAAGGGAAGAATTCAGCATGGGGGCAGTTACCCGATTTTCCGCATAAAGCTGATAAGTTTGGATTAGGTTTCACCGCCGCTGGCCAGAAGGCCATGCGCCAGTCAAAGATTGAAAGAGCGCCGATCAAAATTTCTCCTTACCAAATCAACGCCCTGGAAGATGAAGACAAGGAAAGCAGCATTGAAGAGTGGATTTATCCAACTGTCAGAGGAGGGTTGAACAATTGGGAGGCTAAAGACTTTGTCCCCATCACTTTTATTCATCAGTAATTTATCTATTAAACATTTCCTATTTGGTCTGTAATATTTTACTTTCAAACAATCCGTGCACTATCTTTTCACCTCCTGCCTTGCCCGGGGCAGGTAGGTCCACTTGTAAGGGTTTTGACTATTTTTCATGTTCATATGCCATATTTAATGATTCATTGGACGTTTTTCACTTGATAAACTGCTTATGCTCATTTTCTTCCTTTTTGCATTTTTGTTTAAGGATGGCTATCCCTTACACACACCCACACTCACCAATGCAGGTACCCATCCACTCCGGATTCCATGGGCGACTATTCTGCTGTATCTTTCAATAACTCTGAAGATCTGGTCAATCTAGCCGAGTATGAGGATGACGAAGGTTGTGAAGTACCCGGGGAACTAGCCAGACTCCTGCAACAAGAGGAAAGGGCCATCTTACCGCATTAAGAGCCATTGGAAGTTGTCAACTTGGGAACCGAGGAGAATCGGAAGGAGGTGCAAGTGGGTTCCAACCTGGAACCAGAAGTCAAGGAACGCTTGGTACAGTTACTGAATGAGTATGTTGAAATCTTCGCTTGGTCCTATGAAGACATGCCAGGTCTAGACACAGACATCGTGGTTCACCGTCTCCCCACAAGAGAAGACTGTCCACCGATCAAGCAAAAAGTTCGCCGAATGAGGCCCGACATGTCCGAGAAGATCAAAGTGGAAGTAATGAAACAATTCGATGCTGGCTTTCTTGCTGTTACGTCCTATCCTCAATGGGTCGCTAACATTGTGCCAGTACCAAAGAAAGATGGCAAAGTCAGAATGTGTGTGGACTACCGGGATTTGAATAGGGCCAGCCCTAAGGATGATTTCCCGCTACCTCATATTGACATCTTGATCGACAATACAGCTCAGCACAAAGTGTTTTCCTTCATGGATGGATTTTCGGGCTATAATCAAATCAAAATGGCCCCCGAAGATATGGAGAAAACAACTTTTGTCACACAGTGGGGCACTTTCTGTTACAAGGTGATGCTGTTCGGGCTGAAGAACGCAGGGGCAACTTATCAACGCGCCATGGTAGCTTTATTTCATGATATGATACATCATGAGATTGAAGTTTACGTAGACGATATGATAGCTCGGTCACAAACAGAGGAAGAGCACCTTGAACATTTGGAGAAGCTGTTTACCAGATTAAAAGAGTACAAGCTCAGGCTGAATCCCAGTAAATGCACTTTTGGAGTTAGGTCTGGTAAACTCCTGGGATTCATTGTAAGCAACAAAGGCATTGAGGTCGATCCGGCAAAAGTAAAAGCAATACAAGAGATGCCTGCTCCCCGTACTGAAAAGGAAGTTAGAGGTTTCTTGGGGCGCATAAACTATATTGCCAGATTCATCTCACATCTGACCTCTACCTGTGAGCCAATCTTCAAACTCTTGAAAAAAGATCAGGTAGTGGAATGGAACGACGATTGCCAAGCTGCTTTTGATAGAATCAAGGAATATTTGCTAGAACCTCCCATTCTGATGCCACCCGTCGAAGGAAGACCATTGATCATGTATTTGACCGTCTTGGATAACTCAATGGGGTGTGTTTTGGGCCAGCATGACGAGTCTGGTCGAAAAGAGCATGCTATTTATTACCTTAGCAAAAAGTTTACCGACTGTGAGACTCGCTACTCACTGCTCGAGAAAACTTGCTGCGCTTTGGTATGGGCTGCTCGCCGACTAAGACAGTATATGTTGACTCATACTACCTTGTTGATATCCAAAATGGACCCTATCAAATATATCTTCGAAAAGCCCGCTTTATCTGGAAGGATAGCCAGATGGCAAATGATCCTGACCGAGTATGACATCCAGTACACCACCCAAAAAGCTATAAAAGGGAGTGTATTAGTTGACCATCTGGCTCATCAGGCTATCAAAGACTATCAACCCATGAGATTTGACTTCCCGGACGAGGACATCATGAATTTGGACAACATTAAAGGTGACGGACCGTATGACGGACCCGAAAAGGGATCCCGATGGACCCTGTACTTTGATGGTGCTTCAAATGCACTTGGAAACGGCATTGGCGCAGTACTCATTTCTCCGGAAGGATGCCACACTCCTTTCACGACCCGACTTTGCTTCAGCTGCACAAACAATATGGCTGAGTATGAAGCCTGCATCTTTGGTCTCAAGGCTGCTATAGACTTGGGGATCAAATCTTTGATCGTATTCGGGGACTCGGCTTTGGTCATCAGCCAGATCAAAGAAGATTGGGATACCAAGCATCCTAATCTTATCCCATACAAAGAACATGTTCTGACATTGTTGCCTCACTTCGAGCAAATTACTTTCGAGCACTTTCCGCGAGAAGAGAATCAGCTAGCAGATGCTCTAGCCACAATGTCCTCCATGTTTAAACTCAACTGGGATAACGAGGCTCCCCAAATCACCATCGAGCGAATGGATTAACCCGCGCATTGTCACGAGATTAATACCGAAGAAGTAGTGGAACAACCTTGGTTCCATGAAATCAAAAGGTATCTCGAGACCCAAGATTATCCTGAAGGAGCTTCCGTGAATGACAAGAAGTTCTTAAGGAAATTCGCTGCTAAGTTCTTCCTGAGCAACGACATCCTTTACAAACGAAGCCATGATTGTGTATTACTCCGATGTGTGGATAAGGCTGAAGCAGAGTTGATCATAACTGATATACACAGCGGCCCATTTGGCACTCACTTGAGCGGGCATACAATGGCTAAGAAGATCCTAAGGGCAGGCTATTACTGGTCTACCATGGAGACTGATTGCCAGCAACATTCCCGTACTTGTCACAAGTGTCAAGTCTATGCTGACAAAGTTCATATTCCTCCGGTTCCCCTCAACGTCCTGACTGCCCCATGGCCCTTTGCAATGTGGGGCATTGATATGATTGGAGAGATCAAACCCACGGCTTCCAACGGACACCGCTTCATCCTGGGTGCCATTGACTACTTCACTAAATGGGTCGAAGCAGCTTCCTTCGCCTCTGTCACCAAAAATGTGGTTGCCCGCTTTATCAAGCAAAAACTCATATGTCGGTACGGTGTTCCAGACAGGATTATCACAGACAACGGTACAAATCTGAATAACACAATGATCACTGCATTATGCGAACAGTTCAAGATTTATCATCACAATTCATCTCCCTATCGGCCGAAGATGAACGGTGCTGTTGAAGCTGCAAACAAAAATATTAAGAAGATTATTCAGAAAATGACAGTCACTTACAAAGACTGGCATGAGATGTTACCATTTGCGCTGCATGGATACCGTACGACGATACGTACTTCAACTGGGGCAACCCCATTTTCTTTGGTTTATGGCATGGAAGCTGTTTTGCCTATGGAAGTTCAGATCCCGTCTCTAAGGATTATAAAGGATGCAGGTTTGAATGAAGATGATTGGATGCAGACCCGACTTGATCAACTCAATCTGATCGACGAAAAGCGACTTGCGGCTATATGCCATGGTCAGACGTATCAAAAACGGATGATCAAGGCCTTCAATAAGAAAGTCAGACGTCAAGTGTATCAAGTCGGAGATCTAGTAGTCAAGCGGATTATCTTGCCGCAAAGTGATCCCAGGGGCAAATGGACTCCTACATATGAAGGACCATTTGTGATAAAGAGCATATTTTCTGGTGGTGCAATGATTCTGACCACCATGGACGGCGACGATTTGCCGCACCCTGCGAACGCAGACATAGTCAAAAGATACTACGCATGAGATAACCCGACAAGTCGAAAACCCGAAAGGGCGGCTTGGGCAAAAATGGGCATCCCGGTGAACCGAAAACCCGAAAGGGCGGTTCAGGCAAAAATTAGGGATAAAAACAAAAAAAATCTGTACACCCGGCAAGTTGAAAACCCGAAAGGGCGGCTTGGGAAAAAAGGGGTTTCCCGGTGGATCGAAAACCCGAAAGGGCGATTCAGGCAAAAGTTAGGGAATTAGAGCGTATGACTATGTCTCGTCGGATCACTTCAAAGACAGTCTCTTCATCAACCGGTTCCAGGTTTCTGATCAATCCAGCCATCGTCAAACGAAGCATTGAATGGGCAGACGTTCAGAGTTGTGAAAGCTACAGCAGAATGGAATCCCATGGAATTATTTCACATAGCCATCTTTATTTTGTATAAATTTTTTACGACAAGATCCTCTTACTAGGATGATTGTCTCCTTTGTACAAATATACCCAAAGAAAATCAATACAAATACTCTTCCCAGAAATTTGTGTCATTTCCCTTTTCTTTTTATTGCACTACTTGTTTTATTTTAAGAAACGTCCAATGTTTTGTTAAATAGGCATATGCATTTGAAACATAACCATTTCCTAAATGAACCAAAGAAAGAGGATTACTGATAAGATGAAAGTACAGATGGATATCTTGACACCCTTTCGAAGGAAACCCCCAAGAGATTTGGAATCCATAATCCCTAGCAAACCCTGAGGTTTATCTCCAGCAGATTCTCAAAACTTATCCCCAGTAAGGTTCCGAAGGATATCTCCCCGCAGAGTACGGACGTCCCTCCCGAGTTTTATTCAAAGTTATTCCTCACAGAGGCTTATAACTGGGTTATCCTCAGCTAACAACCAGGGGAGATCGCGCTCGCCAAAGTTCTTCCCATCCCCAGCGGAGTTCCTCAAAATTCCCCAGTAGAGTTCGTCAAAATACAATCCCCGGAGGAGTTTTATCTTTGCAAAATCCCCAGCCAGAGAATCTTCTGGAAATCATTTTCCCTCAGAGTTTAAGCTTCAGTATCCCCAGCAGATCAAAAGCTTCAAATGGACAATCCCCAGCGGAGTCAGACTTTTAAACCTTCTCCCCACAGAGTTTTTAGGAAGAAAAATCTTGAGTTCCCCAGTGAAATCTCCAGAGATACTTCTCCCCAAGCTGAAGATTCTCAATCTGGCCTCCCCAGCATTAAGTCTACTAGTTTGGTACTCCCCAGTAGAAGACTTCAGGAATTCCCCAGAAGATTGGTATACAACCCAAGCTCCATGTTCCCCAGCAACAACCAAGGATTTATTTTCCCCGGCAGCAATCAAGATTCTTTTATCTTCCGCTATCCCGGATTCATTTATCCTGTGCAAGACAACTCTCCAGCTTACATGCGCATCCATTTACATTCATAGCACATAATATACATTGTATCATGCATCATAACATTGCATACAACTAACCCTTTGCCTTTTCAGGTAAGATCAGTCGACAGACTAAAATTAGTCAAATCTCAAGATTTCTGAAAACAGCTCACGGGTTCTCCAAGTAAACGGATGTTAATCTATCAGCTTGTTCAGATGCGACCTTTGAAATTAGTTTACGGACGCTTCCCAACAACGGATGCTGTTCTATTGCTAATTCAACTTCAAGACTTCTGAAAACAGTTTATGGATTCTTCCCAAGTAACGGATGTTAATCTATCAGCTTGTTCAGATGCAACTTTTGAAATCAGTTTACGGACGCTTCCCAACAACGGATGCGGCTCTATTGCTGATTCAATCTCAAGACTTCTGAAAACAGTTTATGGATTCTTCCCAAGTAACGGATGTTAATCTATCAGCTTGTTCAGATGCAACTTTTGAAATCAGTTTACGGACGCTTCCCAACAACGGATGCTGTTCTATTGCTTATTCAAACTTCAAGATTTCTGAAAACAGTTCACGGGTTCTCCAAGTAAACAGATGTTAACCTATCACTTGTTCAGATTCTTCTCAAGACTTCTGAAAACAGTTCATGGATTCTTCCCAACAACGGATGTTAATCTATCAACTTGTTCAGATGCAACTTTCTGAAAACGGCTTACAGATTCCTCCCAAACAACGGATGTCAATCTATTGCTTGTTCAGACCCCCAGTTCAGAGATAGTCCAAAGCTTGGACACCTTTCTGATACTCTTTTCCGGATGGCATCTTTAAGCCCATCCCCGACAGGTTTCTGTTACTACTCCTGATGGCATCATTAAAGCCCATCTCCAAATGGCATCTCTAAGCCCATTCCCGCATCCAATGCTTTGATGAGTGCAAATTTCCGGGCACTCTAGTGTCCAATCTCCTTTTACCCTCGAGTCACGAAAGGCAAGCTTGCCAATCTAACTCTTCAGGTTCAAGAAGATTGAACAAGGGCAACTGTTGTACCCCAAAATTTGCCCTCCCATTTCTCATTGATTTCTCATCACAAAGCTCTTGAAGCTCAAGATCCAGTTAGGGTTTCATCTGCTCAAGACTCCTCCTTGCACTGCTAACCCCAAATTAGGGTTTGTGTTTGCACAAAGATGTTTTGACCTAAAGTGCCCAAGATGACTTTCTTGCTTCATATTGACCTCCCAAGTTTATCCATACCAAGTTTCAAGTCCTGATTCCAAATTTTGCCCAGTCAATTGGACAGTTGACCTAGAAATCAACTGTATTGGGGAAAAAGTCAACTGTGGCCAATTGACAGTCAAATCTCATGAAATTTGATCCACATCAACATTATGAACTCATATGAACCATTTGATCAAGTTTGGATCACAATTCCACAAGAAATTTGATCAGATCACTAAAAGGGCAAAATGGTCATTTTTAGGGTTTTGACTGTACAGAGGCAATTTTTGACTGTTTGACCTAGCCAATGGCAAACCAAGCTCACATATGGACTTAAGGACCCCATGGAATTATCTTGATATGCTCAACAAACTCAAAAGATCCCAAGTACACAAGATTGACAGTTGAATTTCCCAGTCAATTGATCAATTTTGACTGTATACTGAAAAGTCAAACTTTGACTTTTTGGTCAAAATCAAAGGTCAAGATTCATTTTTCATCAAAACATGCCAAATCATGAAACTTGTTCACCAAGAAATCACAAATTGCAAATTAGGGTTAGAAAATGGAATTTTTCATAACTTAGAATTTTTCTAAGTTATGAAAAACCCTAATTTTTTCCCAACTTTGCCCCACCTTTTCACCAAGATCCATTTGGATTCAAACAAAAGTCAAAGCATGAAAGTTGTAGCTTGTTGCATAATCTACAACTTTGATTCACAAAGTTTTCTCATTTGAAGCTTGTATCTCAAGTTACAATTTTTTGAATAAGGGCACTAAACCATTTTTAACTTAGTAGAATTTTAACCTATTTTGACAAGGTTTTCTACCCCACTTCAAGGCCATTTTTCATACACTTCCACTTGGAATTTAAATTTGCATTTCAAATATGGATTGTAGTACACATTCCAAGCTTTCCAAAATGTCCAAGAACTCATCAAACAACCTCATAACTTGAGAGATTCGAATTTCACAAGTTGGCAAAAATCCACTTTTGATTGGTTCATGAACATGTTCATAACTTGGACCATTTTCAAATCAGCATAGTTTGTGCTACATTACAGGTCCTTAAACCAAGTTACACTCCATAATTTAATGCTTGTTCATTGTGCCAAAGTGTTGTTCCATGAGTTCAAGCATTGTACACAAGATTGATCCATTTTTAGATAAAGTGAACTTTCCATTTTTGCAAAAGCTTGCTTTATGTCAATTGGTAAATCAAAGAGGTACAGATCAAATCTCTCTAGCATAAGATTATGAGCATAACACTCTGATCAATGAGGGATTATGCAGCACATTAGGAGGCCCCCTACATGCCTAGAAAGCCAAGTTGCATTTTGTTGCTTAAGTGTGAAGAAAGTCCCATAACTTGTAACAACTTCCATCTCAGCATTAGAACACAAGAACAAACTTATCAAACATACTCAAGGCATCATAACCAAGCTGTGACACAAGCCATTTGCCCCTCAAACACTCTCCATCTCAGAAACACCATCAAACTGCTCAAACAGAGCAGGCCTTGCAGATTGAGTGCCATCTCTCAATCCCTTCAAGCTTTCTGGCCCAAACTTGTTCCTCTACCTTCCTTACAACATATGCAAGCTAACCAAAAGCAGAAGCCTGACCTGTAATCCCTCTAACAGCTTCCACCATTTTCATTTTTTCCTTTTGCA
This sequence comes from Vicia faba, assembly GCA_948472305.1. Classification (NCBI taxonomy): domain Eukaryota; kingdom Viridiplantae; phylum Streptophyta; class Magnoliopsida; order Fabales; family Fabaceae; genus Vicia; species Vicia faba. The sequence continues at coordinate 180,856,962 of OX451740.1, forward strand.
GTTGAAGTTCCACAGCTCGATACAAGAAGTTTCAAGACAAAGTAAACATTGGAATAGCATCCCTGGACCTCAAGGGAGCTTTTCCAATCATCACCTTGCACTGAAAGCTCCTCATTCTCCAGATAGAAGTTCAACTGAATAGGTAAAACTTTGAACTCGTATCTCTCTTATTATGCATCCTTAGTCTTAAGTTTGTGAAGAAACAAGGTTCTACTCATAGCCCTGAACATGTACATATCTTTACATTTCATTTCTTTTGCCTGAGTTGGGAGAATTTAAGCTTTGAAAATGGCAGAAAAATTAGGTTAGGATTTGGGGGAGAAGAAATTCTCCCTCATCTTAGAGAGTTAGGTCAAGTTCTATACATGGTTAGAATCGTCTCTTCATGCTGAACATTTGTTGTGTTATGAGTTTTTGCTAAAAAGCCAGGAATCGAGAGTTGGACATTGAAGAACAGGGCGCGCGCATTTTCAAACTTTGTGCTGGAGGTTGAAGACAGTGGCATTGGGCTGGGCTTGCTTTGTGTTTTCCTTTTCACACCCCATAATTACTCATGAACCCCCTGAGCCCATTTGCTTCATTTTTTAATATTTTTGACTTTTTTCTTTTTTTATTTTGACTCATTTATTTTTTCTCAACATGTTAAAATTTTGAAAACATTTTTCTCATCATTTTTTGATTTTATTTGGTATTTATTTGATTTTCCTTTAGTTTATACATATATATATATATATATATATATATATATATATATATATATATATATATATATATATATATATATATATATATATATATATATATATATATATATATATATATATATATATATATATATATATATATATATATATATATATATATATATATATATATATATATATATATATATATATATATATATATATATATATATATATATATATATATATATATATATATATATATATATATATATATATATATATATATATATATATATATATATATATATATTATTTAGGATAAATAGAAAAATATGTAAAAACACTTCTATTTTTGTTTTTATTTTATATTATCCTCTGAAAATATTTTATATAAAAAATACTATTTTCTAAAAAATTTGAATATTATTATTACTTGTATATAATACATATTTAAAATAATATAAGTATACATATATTACTTGTATATAATACTATTTTCTAAAAAATTTGAATATTAATATACTTAGAGTAAAAATACCAAAAAATGTACATATTTTATTTTTTAACATTTAATACTAAAAAATGCCTTTTTTACAAATATACCATATTTTATTTTATTTTTGTATGTAATTAATAAATATTATGTGAATTAATTAATTAATATACATTTTGATTAAAATTAGGGTTTTTGCCCTAAAAGTTGAAAATACTCAAAATTAATACCTTTCTATTTTCTTATTTTATTTTACATAAACCATACTTTTTTCATACATATAAAAAGTTCCCTTTTTTCATTTTTTGCATATTTATTTAATTTCTATTTAATTATGTAATTTATTTACTTTGCAAATATTCAAAAATGATGTAATAGCTTAGATTTAAATTCTTGTCTAAATATCCCCCATTTGTAAATTTGTACCCCCCTCCCTATATTATTATGTTGTAATAGCGTAGGAATTTAAATTTCGCACTTTATACGCTTTCTAATTATGCCATGTTAGAATTAGGGTTTGCATGCGAAAAACGACACAAAATAGTTGGACCTAATACAAGATGAATGAGCATGAAAATAAACAACACATCTCACACTTGCACCCCCTAGGGTATTCCACTTTGTTCCCTTTCAAAAATGGGCCATATTGCATGTTGAATTTCTTTGGGTAAAACAAACAATCAAGTGATCATAGTCCCTCAAAATGATGCCTAAATAAAATGATCAAGTCCCCTTTAAAAGAAAATTGCCCAAAGACATTTAACACTATTGCAACTATGGTCTAAACGATGACCCGCGCCCGTCCCTTTCATCTCCTAAGACAAGATTGTCCACCAAATGCAATGGTGGAACAAAATTGTCAAAAGGCTTAAAACATGACAAAAATCTTTGAGAAAATTTTAGGATAGATGAACTCTTAAGTACTTGTCAACTTTCCAAGAAAAACACTTGCCTTATTTCAAAAACCCACTTCACAAACACTTTCAAAATCAACTTTTCAAACCCTTGAAACATCTTTTCAAAAAGACAAACACCTTTTGTAAAACATTCGAGTAAAGAATTGTTACAAGGGTAGCCCATACAAGGCATCTTTTCTAAAACCTTTTCAAAACCACACACAAAGCACCATTTCAAACAATTGAAAAATAAGGCAAGTTGATCTAAGCGAGTACCTAAGAGCCCATGGATAACCATGGATAGAAGGGGTGCTAATACCTCCCCCTTCTATAATCTACTCCCCGAACCCAAGAAAAATCTCAAAGGTTTTTGCTGTGCTTTTTAAACCTTTCCTTAGGATAAAATAAAAAGTCGGTGGCGACTCTTGCTCAACCGAAACATTTGCGAAAACAAACGCAAAACCATAGTCAGTTCTCCCACCGTATCACATAAGCCATCAAAGATTCCAATGCACCCCACGTGCATTCTGGAAAGAGAAGAGGTAAGCAAAAATGTAGAACAGAAAGTCTACAGAGGTATGATTGGTTCTCTCCTTTATCTGACTGCTTCAAGACCTGACATATTATTCAGCGTTTGTATTTGTGCTAGATTCCAATCAGATCCTAGAGAATCTCACTTAACAACTGTTAAGCGAATTTTCAAGTATCTGAAAGGTACTACTAATCTGGGTTTGTTTTATAGAAAATCTAGTGATTACAGTTTAGTAGGCTACTGCGATGCTGACTTTGCTGGAGACAGAGTGGAGCGTAAAAGTACTTCTGGAAGCTGCCAGTTTCTGGGAGAAAATTTGATCTCTTGGTCCAGCAAAAGGCAATTAACAATTGCGCTATCAATAGCAGAAGCTGAGTACATAGCAGGAGCAGGATGTAGCATACAAATGCTCTGGATGAAAAGTCAGCTTGAAGACTTCCAGATTTTTGAGAGTAACATTCCTATACTTTGTGATAATACTTCTGCTATTTGCTTAAGTAAGAATCCCATTTTACATTCTAGAGCTAAGCATATAGAAATAAAACACCACTTCATTAGGGACTATATTCAGAAAGGAATTTTGAATTTAAAATTTATAGATACAGACCATCAATGGGCTGATATCTTTACTAAACCCCTTTCAGAAGATAGGTTTAATTTCATTCTGAAACATCTCAGCATGAAAGTCTGCCCAGAGTGAAAATGTTTTAATTCCATATATTTATCTTCAAAATGTATTTGTTTTACTATGAACTTCTGATCAATCTCTTTTCAGAAAGATAGAACATGCAGATTGTATCAGATGCAAGTCTAAAGATCTGAGAGTCTAAGCTCAAAGACAGACGTGCTGATCACTACATCAAACAAGTGTCATCCAATCATCAGCAAATCTCTGAAGCAGAACGCGTGCACGCTTCTGAGAAGGCAAAACGCTGATTGGGTGCATTGAGACACATGTCTGGTAACCGTTTTTAAGTATCTTTCTCAAATCCCCCAAAATCAGCAAGCATTAAATAAAAGTAATCATGTGTTTAAAACGTAATCATGATTTTATTTCTCTTTCTTAAAAACGTTTACTTTTTCAAAATATTCTGAACCCTATTTAAACACGTTAACCTCTCATTTTCATCTTTTACAATTTCTCACTTTTCTCAAGCATTCTCTGCATTTTTCTGTGCTTATCTCTCTCAAACCCATTTTCTCAGCTTTTCGTCTCAAAATCTTTTAGTGTGAACATGGCAACCTCCAGCAGTGCTTCTGCAGGTTCTCAGAAGAAAGCATCATCTGAACAGTATCAAGTGCCATTCAGAACACTCCTCACTCCTGTGAAGAATCTTGAAGTGTTATCTGGATTGATCATTGATTTTGGAAGTTTGAAGGAAAACGGTTTTGACCTAACAGAAGAAGTTAGGGCACAAAAATGGGAAAGGTATTTTGACAGATTGGTTGGTCCAACATTTCCTATGTTAGTCAAGGAGTTTTGGATTCATGCGACGGCTTCAACGCATCAAGTCACCTCCTACATTATGGGGAAGAAGATTGTGATCACTGAGGATCACATAGCAAGGTTAATAGGTTACAGTGGCGGTGGCGTCCGCTGTATTGATATGGCTGAGAGATGTGCTGACGTGGGCGTCATAGCTGAAAGGATTTTCACCCATGGGGTGCCCAGCAGCAAGATCAAAGATCTGAAGGATCATCACAGAGTTTGGGCGAAGATAATTCTGGGGTGCTTCAACCATAGGAAGCCAACTAGTTCCCCTGATTACATAAATGTGGATCAGCAGTTTCTGATCTACTTTATCAATCAGAAGGTAAAAATCAACTTGGCTCATCTTCTGTTCAACCACCTCAGAACAAGCGTGAAGGAAACCAGGGAAGAAGAAAGAACAAAGAGGGATTGGATACCCTTTGGAAGGTTAATATCAGATATTCTGACAGAGAATAGACTGATAGAGCATCTGATAGAAGCTCAAGAGTTAAGCACCATTGAACCAACGGTTGGGAAGCCTCTGAACGCGAAGAACTTGAAGAAAATGAAGTTGATAGAGAATATCAAAAAGGAACCCAGCGCTACTCCTATTGCTGATATCACCAGCAGAAGAGTTCCACTGAGTGACTTTCCTTTATTCTCTCAGATAGAATCCAAGCCAGTGGTAGTTCTCAGATATATGGACGCGTGCAAAGCTGATGGTACAGATCCCAATCTGAAGATCAAAGATCTGCACCAACCTCAACCAGAAGTGACTCTGAAGAAGACGAAGAAAAGGAAGGCACCATCAGAAGGATCATCCCAGCAGACACCCAAGAAAAGAGGTAATTTATCTGTTGCTTCTGTTTTAAATTCTTCTACTATTCCAGCATCAATTCCACCTCCAACCTCTCATAGAATCTCAATCCCCATCCCAACAATAGATGAAACTGAACCAGAAGATGACCCTTCTGAGGCATTAAAACTCAGAAGACCCAGAACTAAACATCCCAAACCAACAATCTCAACAACATCAGAAATTGACAAAGTGCTGTCTGACATTGATCAACACACTTCTGATCACTCCTCCATAAATCCAAACTCTGAACCACAAATTATTCCTCCTCCACAACCAGAACAACAGCAATCTGCTGAAGAACCACAACAACAACAACCCCTCTCATCCATTCCAGAAGAACCCCTTATCCCTGAACAACCAGAAATTCCAACAACTTCTCCACAACCAGCAATTCCTTCTCCCTCTCCTCAACCAGAAATTCATCCACCATCACCTCAACCCGAGTTTCATCATTCTGAAACCCCTTCTCCTCCACCTTCTGAACCTCATTCACCTCAACCATCACCTCTGGCAATCCAGCTGCCATGTGGAACAACAGTCATAATGGCCCAGTTGCCATCCTCATCAGAATCTACACCACCAACTACTCCCAAAACACCAAACAGTCCAATCATAATCTCAGATTCTCCCACTCCATCTCCAAAACAAACAGCTGCCAAGCAAACCACCGAAAACCCCAGCAGGACCTTCATAGACTTAACAATCTTTGACCGTCTTGCTGATCTGAAACATAAAATTGCCATCCCAAAACCAAAACAACCAGATGTTGGCTCTGGTATTATGAATTTTGAAACAGGTTTGCAGCAGTGGATTGCTTCTCTGAAGCAAGTCTGTCCTGGAATGATTGACCCAGCTGCCTCTGACCAGCTCTGGTCACAATTCAGAATTTGGGTACGTGCTGAAGCCCTCAAGTTGCAGGATATCAACTATGAGCAAGCACAACAGAACTTCAGCAAGCTGCTGAAGGAAGTTGAAAGTCAGCTGCCTCAGGAAGCCGTACTCCCTCTGGATAGTGAGCCATGGTCTGAGAAACAGCTAGCTCCAAAGGTGCAACCAGAAGAAGACAAGACCATTCAAGCTGAAGCAAGTCAAGCAGAAGATGTTGCAGAAAGCTCTCAGAAGCTCCCTGCCTCTGATGTTTCTCAAGCTGCCTTGGACAAGCAGACTCTGGAAGAGCTGAAGATGAATGACATGCGTCTGCAGCAGAGGATAGATGAAAATGACTAGAAGATGAAAGAAAGAATGGATGTGCAGGATAGAAAGATTGACACTGTTGTCAGCATGGTACACAAGCAGAATGAGACTGCTGATCAGATCAAAGCCATGCTGGAGAACCTGTTCACACGCTTTCCTCCCCAACCTTAGTTTTTCATTCATATCATTTTCATGTTTTCTTTGATTATCTGATGTACTGTTTTAATATGTTTTGTCTGATTCTGAACCTTTTAATATGACAAGTTTTTCTGATCTTAATTGTTTTTAGCACATCACTTACACTTTTTGATTGCTGACAAAAAGGGGGAGAACAAGAATGATATTTTAAACAATAACGGATTACTAAGACATAAATTCTCGAACATTCTAACTCTATTATACTTGAAAATGTTTTCTGTTTTTGCTTAAGTCTACAGGTACAAGGAAGCTCCTAGACACTCTGAAGACTAAAGCTCTGAAACTCTGATCTGCTCTGATACTCTGACCCAAAGCAAAGCTCTAACAAGAAAAGCTCTGATACGCTGATCTGAAGCTCTGCTCTGATATGCTGATCTAAAGCTTCTGATAGTCAAAGACTCTGATACTCTGATGTTCAAAGAAAGGCAAAAAGATCTGATCCTGAAGAACTCTTGGAATCAAAAAGGGAAGTAATAAATTCAGGTAGAGTATCTCTCAACTCTGATATCTCTTTATCCCTTATCTTTGATAACCTCTTACTCTGATACATCTCTCTGATACCTTTTCACGTTATTTTCAATTAAAAATATCCAGTTTTTGTCATCATCAAAAAGGGGGAGATTGTTAGAACAAAGTTTGAATCTACTACCCTATGTTTAAGTTTTGATGATAACAATATGAAAAGATATATTATTTATATGATTCATGTATGAACTATGTGCTGCCTAAATTATTACGTTCTGATTTGCAGATACTCTGATAGGTATAAGCAAGATCACACCTAATCAGCATCAGAAATTTGGTTCTTGACATCAGCATCAGAAGTTGATATATCAGAATACCAGAATCAGAAGATCAACTCACGAGTATGCTGAAGCTTGATGAACAGAACTGCGCTCAACACTCTGATAAAGAAAACAACAGTTCATCAGCAGTTAAGCAGAATCAGAATGAGCCAAGCCATAACTTGCATTAAGTAAGCAACGGTACTGTGCATTAAAAGCAAATTATTACCAACGGCCTCATTCCAGACAAGATCTGCTCAATAAGGAAAGTTTGTTATTAGCATTGAATCAAGAATATTGCTCCAACGTTCAACATCTCAGTGCTATATAAACAAGACTATGAAGATTGAATTGGCTAATGCTCTCCAACACTTTACACGTCTAAAAGCTGATCATAATCTTCCTTCTCTCAGTTTGCTAAACACAACACATCTTCTTACTCAATCATTATTTAGCAATCTAGTTTCATAAGCTTAAGTTGTGTATACATCACAGTTGTGATACAGTTTTGTAGAAAACATTCACACTTAGATTTATCCTCTTTGTAAGAAAGTGTTTCCTTGACAAACCGGGTTGTGGTTTGCATCAAGAAGGCTTTAGCAGTTGTTAAAGCAGTTTGTAATATTCAGTTGAATATAATGGATTAAGACCTCGTTGGAGAGAGGCGAAATCACCTTGACGGGTGGACTGGAGTAGTTTGAGATCAAACGAACCAGGATAAAAATATCTTGTTCACTGCATTGATTTTCAGTTTTACAATTCAACCCCCCCTTCTTGTGTTTTTCACTACTTCACAATATGTTGAAACTTTTATTGGCTCGGTGTCCTACCCGGGGCACCGTGGCTCCATTTGTGAGGGCTTTTTGTATGACATTTTCATATATCATTAATCAAAACATTGGACGTTTGTTGCATTTCAAATCTTGTGCTCTTTTTCTTTCTTTGTTATATATTGCAAAACAGCTATATTTACACACACTCACTTATACAGGTTCCAATCCACTCTGGATCTCACTGGTAACGACTCTGCTACTGCCAGTTATGACTTCGAAAATCCGATCAACTTAGCCGAAGACGAGGGTGAAGATGATTGTGAAGTGCCTGGTGAACTCGCAAGACTGCTACTCCAGGAAGAGAGGGCCATTCAGCCGCATGAAGAGCCAGTGGAAACGGTAAATCTGGGTACTGAGACAGATAGAAAGGAAGTCAAGATTGGTGCCAATCTGGAGCTCAGATGTTGCATGACTACGTGGAAATCTTTGCTTGGTCTTACGAAGACATGCCTGGTTTGGATACCGACATTGTGGTTCATCACCTGCCTACCAAGGAAGACTGCCCTCCAGTAAAACAGAAGGTCCGCCGCATGCGTCCAGAGATGTCCGAGAAGATCAAAGCTGAGGTTATGAAGCAATTCGAGGCCGGTTTTCTAGCAGTGACTTCTTACCCTCAGTGGGTGGCCAATGTGGTTCCGGTACCGAAAAAACAGGGTAAGGTCAGAATGTGTGTTGACTACAGGGATTTGAACAGGGCCAGCCCCAAGGACGATTTCCCCCTACCTCACATCGATGTTCTTGTTGACAATACTGCTCAGCACAAGGTGTTCTCCTTCATGGATGGTTTTTCAGGGTATAATCAGATCAAGATGGCTCCTGAAGATATGGAGAAGACTACCTTTGTGACTCAGTGGGGTACCTTCTGTTATAAGGTCATGCCATTCGGATTGAAAAATGCTGGGGCAACCTATCAACGTGCCATGGTTGCTTTGTTTCATGATATGATCCATCATGAGATTGAAGTATACGTTGATGACATGATTGCGAGGTCTCAAACCGAGGAGGAGCACCTTGACCATCTGAGGAAGTTGTTTGACTGACTCAAGTTATACAAGCTGAGGTTGAATCCCAACAAATGCACCTTTGGGGTGAGGTCCGGAAAATTGCTAGGTTTCATTGTAAGTGATAAAGGTATCCAGGTGTACCCTGCCAAGGTTAAAGCTATTCAAGAGATGCCGACTCCAAAAACAGAGAAAGAAGTCAGAGGTTTCCTAGGACGACTGAATTACATTGCCCGATTCATCTCACATCTGACCGCTACTTGTGAACCAATCTTCAAATTGCTGAAGAAAGATCAAGTAGTACGCTGGAATGATGAATGTCAGGCCGCCTTTGAAAGGATAAAGGAATATCTCCAAGAGCCACCCATTCTTATGCCACCGGTGGAAGGAAGACCTCTGATACTATACTTGACAGTGCTTGATAATTCAATGGGGTGTGTGCTGGGGCAGCATGACGAGTCTGGCCGAAAAGAGCACGCTATTTATTACTTGAGCAAAAAGTTTACCGACTGTGAGTCTCGTTACTCACTGCTTGAGAAAACTTGCTGCGCTCTTGTATGGGCTGCTCGCCGGCTGAGACAGTATATGCTGACTCACACTACTTTATTGATTTCAAAGATGGATCCCATCAAGTACATATTTGAAAAGCCCGCTCTGTCTGGAAGAATAGCGAGATGGCAAATGATCTTAACGGAATATGATATCCAGTATACAACTCAGAAAGCAATTAAGGGAAGTGTACTGGCGGATCATTTGGCACACCAACCTGTGGACGATTACCAATCATTAAACTTTGATTTTCCGGACGAAGACATCATGGTGGTAACTGACTGTGAAGTACCTGGACCGGATGAAGGACCTGAGGAAGGATCCCGATGGTCTATGCATTTTGATGGAGCCTCCAATCGTTTGGGTAACGGCGTCGGCGCAGTAATCATATCTCCCAAAGGAACTCATACTCCCCTCACCGCCCGATTATGTTTCAGCTGCACCAACAATATGGCAGAATATGAGGCGTGTATCATGGGTTTACAAGCTGCAATCGACTTAAGGATAAAATTCCTAAGTGTCTTCGGAGATTCCGCTCTCGTGATCAATCAGATCAAGGGCGAGTGGGATACGAAACACCCGAATCTTATTCCTTACAAGGAGTATGTGTCGACCTTGCTCCCTCACTTTGAAGAGATAACTTTTGAACATTTCCCCAGAGAGGAGAATCAGCTAGCGGACGCACTAGCCACGATGTCTTCAATGTTCAAAGTTAAATGGGACAATGAGGCTCCCCGAATCATAATCTGGAAGTTGGACGAACCGGCATACTGCTGCGAGCTCGAGGCTGAGAAGGTGACTGAAAAACCCTGGTATCATGAGGTGAAGAGGTACTTGGAAGCTCAGGAATACCCTGAAGGTGCATCCGTCAATGATAAGAAGTTCATGAGGAGGTTTGCTGCAAAATTCTTCCTCAGCAACGGCATTCTCTACAAACGGAATCATGATTCAACTCTGCTACGTTGTGTGGATAAGGCTGAAGCAGAGAAAATTATGATGGAACTGCATGAAGGTACATTTGGAACCCATTCCAGTGGACACACCATGGCTAAGAAAATCCTTCGGGCAGGATATTTCTGGTCCACAATGGAAGCCGATTGTTACCAGCACTCCCGAACTTGTCATAAATGCCAGATCTATGCTGACAAGGTGCATATCCCTCCGGTTCCTTTGAATGTCCTGACGGCACCTTGGCCTTTCGCAATGTGGGGCATCGATATGATCGGTGAGATCCGACCGACGGCATCCAATGGGCATCGCTTCATCTTAGTGGCGATCGATTACTTCACGAAATGGGTTGAGGCAGCTTCCTATGCCACAGTAACCAAGAGCGTCGTGGCACGTTTCATCCGGCATAACCTGATCTGTCGGTACGGCGTCCCGGAAAGAATCATCACGGACAATGGTACCAATCTCAATAACAAAATGGTCACTGAACTCTGCGAACAATTCAAGATACAGCACCACAATTCTTCCCCCTACCGGCCGAAGATGAATGGGGCTGTAGAGGCAGCCAATAAAAATATCAAGAAAATTGTGCAGAAGATGACAGTGACCTATAAAGATTGGCACGAGATGTTACTGTTCGCTCTTCATGGGTACCGCACCTCAGCAAGGACGTCAACCGGGGCAACTCCCTTCTCCTTGGTCTATGGCATGGAGGCAGTCTTGCCAATTGAAATCCAGATACCCTCTCTCCGGATAATGAAGGATGCAGACTTGAATGAAGATGATTGGATCCAAACTCGACTTGATCAATTAAATCTGATTGACGAAAAGAGGCTCACTGCTATCTGTCATGGTCAAACGTATCAGAAACGGATGATCAGGGCATTTAACAAGAAAGTCAGACCGCAAGAGTATCAAGTTGGGGACCTGGTAATCAAACGCATCATCCTTCCTCAAAGTGATCCCCGGGGCAAATGGACCCCTACATACGAAGGGCCATTTGTGGTTAAACGTGTGTTCTCGGGAGGAGCCATGATCCTAACCACCATGGATGGTGACGACCTTCCTCACCCCGCCAATGCAGACATAGTGAAAAAATACTACGCATAAATAAAAGACCCGCTAGGTTGACATACCTAGGCAAAATAAGGGCTTCCCGGCGAACCAAAAGGGTTCGGGCAAAAGTAAGGGATGAAATGAATAAAAAAAAAATCTGTACACCCGGCAAGTCGAAAACCTGAAAGGGCGGCTTGGGCAAAAATGGGTATCCCGGTGGACTGAAAACCCGAAAGGGCGGTCCAGGCAAAAGTTAGGGATAAAAGCGTAACGCTATGTCTCATTGGATCACTTCGCATCCAGAATTCGGCATCAACTATCTGGCCCAGATTGCGGCATTGACCAATCAGCTTCATCCTCAAATTAGGCAGCAAAGCGATGAGACGTTCGAAGACATAGAGGTGATAGCAGAGTTGGAACCCAGTGGGATTGTTCACATAGTTGTTTTGTTTCTTTTTTTTCAAAGTGTAAACTCTATACTATTTGGCGATGTCCTCTTACTAGGATGTCAGCCTCTTGTACAAAAACGCCTATTCACAGGCAAAGTTTAAATCAATACAAATTCACTTGTCCATACAAATTACCATTGTTTTCCTTTTTCTGTTTTGTCTTGCGAAGAACGTTCAATGTTCATTTTTGATATATGCATTTGACATTAAATTGCTGATTCATAAATATTTGCATATAAAACAAGAGATTAATTACAGGTGACATCAAAGACAGGGGCAATGTGGAGTTGTCTAATGCAGTCTGGTTGTTTTGTCCGCCAAGGCACCAAGGTAGGTTCAACTGAAGAATGTGGCCAAATCACCTCAATTCCCCGCAGAATAAGACAGGATGCGACAATACTTTCCCCAAGCGGAGTTGATTCCCCGTCAATCCTGAAAAGGCACAACATTCCCCGGCAGGTCTTAAAACTCATTCCCAGTAGATTCTACAAGCTTATCCCCTGCGAAGAACGGACGTCTCACCCGAGTTTTATTTAGAGTTATTTCCTCACAAGGACTTATAACTGGGTTATCCTCAGCTAAAAGCCACGGAAGACCGCTCTCGGCAAAGTTCCTTCAAATCCCCAGCGAAGTCTATCTTTGGTATTCCCAAGCAGAGTTTATCTTCGGAGTTCCCCAGCGGAGTTTATCATCATCCTCAGCGGAATCCATCGTTGAAGTCCTCAGCAGGCCTCTCATCAAAACTTCGGCCAAGTATCTCTTCCACAGAGCAGCTTCCCGACCGTTCGTCAAGGATTTATCTTCCTAAGATGAAATTACACTCATAAACATTTCACATTTTCATACATCTTGCTTACCTACATGATGAAACGCATACAACATCTCATGGTGAATATCATGATATCATGCATATCATACATCATGACATTGCATACAACTTACGTTTTGCCTTTTCAGGAAAAAAAGACAATCTCAAAAACGACTACCTTCAACTGTCGCAATTCCAGATTCGATACCTGTATCTAGCCAGGGCACATCTGAGAGTGATCAGTTTCCAGACTCGATTCCTGTATCTAGCCAGGGCACGTCTGAAGAGTTCGAAGATTCGATTCCTGTATCCAGCCAGGGCATATCTAGCAACTATCGCAACGCCAGATTCGATTCCTGTATCCAGCCAGGGCACATCTATCAACTACAACATTTCCAGATTCGATTCCTGTATCCAGCCAGGGCATATCTGTTGACCACGTTTCCAGACTCGATTCCTGTATCTAGCCAGGGCACGTCTGAAGAGTTCAAAGATTCGATTCCTGTATCCAGCCAGGGCATATCTATTAACGACTATTTCCAGATTCGACTCCTGTATCCAGCCAGGGCACATCTGTGAGCAACCGATTGTAGATTCGACACCTGTATCTAGCCAGGGCATATCTGCATAAGGAGACTGAAGATCAAACACCTGTAACAAGCCAGGAAAACATCTGTCTTTCTCAAATACACCGGTTCTCGCTAAGGGATCTCTTATGCGATCAACACTTCCAAATGGCATCTATAAGCCCATTCCCGACGAAGTTCTGTCACTTCTCCAGATGGCATCTATAAGCCCATCTCCCTATCCACCATCTCTCCAGATGGCATCTATAAGCCCATTCCCGGCACCACATTGTTGAGACTCCAGCATGCGAGTGCAAATTTCCGAGCACTCTAGTGTCCAATCTCCTTTTACCCTCGAGTCACGAAAGGCAAACTTGCCAATCTAACTCTTCAGGTCCAAGAAGATTGAACAGGGGAAACTGTTGTACCCCAAAATTTGCCCTCCCATTTCCTCAACATTTTCTCATCACAAGACCTTTGAAGATCAAGATACAGTTAGGGTTTCCTCTGCTCAAGACTTCTCCTTGCACTGTGGACTCAAATTAGGGTTTGTGTTTGCCTAAGGATGTTTTGACCTAAAATACCCAAAGTGACTTTCATGCTTCATGTTGGACTCACAAGTTTATCCATACCAAGTTCCAAGCCTTGATTCCAATCTTTGCCCAGTCAATTGGACAGTTGACCTAGAAATCAGCTGTATTGGGGGAAAAGTCAACTGTGGCCAATTGACAGTCAAACCTCATGAAATTTGATCCACATCAACATTATGAACTCATATAGACCATTTGATCAAGTTTGGATCACAATTCCCCAAGAAATTTGATCAGATCATCAAAAGGGCAAAATGGTCATTTTTAGGGTTTTGACTGCACAAAGGCAATTTTTGACTGTTTGACCTAGCCAATGGTAAGCCAAGCTCACATATGGACTCAAGGACCCCATGGAATTATCTTGACATGTTCATCAAGCTCAAAAGATCCCAAGTACACAAGATTGACAGTTGAATTTCCCAGTCAACTGATCAATTTTGACTGTATACTGAAAAGTCAAACTTTGACTTTTTGGTCAAAATCAAGAGTCAAGGTTCATTTTTCATCAAAACATGCCAAATCATGAAACTTGTTCACCAAGAAATCTCAAAATGCAAATTAGGGTTTGAAAATGGAATTTTTCATAACTTAGAATTTTTCTAAGTTATGAAAAACCCTAATTTTTTCCCAACTTTGCCCCATCTTTTCACCATGATCCATTTGGATTCAAACAAAAGTCAAAACATGAAAGTTGTAGCTTGTTGCATAATCTACAACTTTGATTCACAAAGTTTTCTCATTTGAAGCTTGTATCTCAAGTTATAATTTTTTGAATAAGGGCACTAAACCATCTTTTAACTTAATGAAATTTGACCTATTTTGACAAGGTTTTCTACCCTACTTCAAGGCCACTTTTCATACCCTTCCACTTGGAATTTTGATTTGCATTTCAAAGATGGATTGTAGTACACATTCCAAGCTTTCCAAAATGTCCAAGAACTCATCAAACAACCTCATAACTTGAGAGATTCGAATTTCACAAGTTGGCAAAAATTCACTTCTTGTTCTTCATCAAGACATGTTCATAACCTTGCCAATTTGAAATCAGTTTGCTTTATGCTTGATTACAGGTCCTTGAACCATTTCATACTCAATAATTTAATGCATATACAATGTGTTAGAGTGTTGTTCTTTGAGTGCAAGCATTGTATACAAGATTAATCCTAAACTAGATAAAGTGCTTTATCCATTTTTGTCAAAAGCTAGCTTTATGTCAAATTGAAATCCAAGAAGGTACAAAGAAAATCTGCTGGGCACAAGTTTATGTGCATAACACACTGATCAAGAGATGTTTATGCAGCACATTAGGAGGCCCCCTACTAACCTAAAACCACCAACTTGCCTTGCTTGCTTCATTTTCAAGTAACATCCATAACTTATGCCATATCTCATCTCAGCTTACAAACACAACACAAAAGCTATCAAACACATTCCATAGACCAAATCCAAGCTAACACACGAGCCCTTGCCATCTGAAACACTCCCATTGCTCTAATCACCTCAAAACTGCACAAACAGGGGAGCCCCTGCAGTTTGAGTGTAAACTCCCAATCCCTTCGAGCATTTTGATCCAAACCTTTTCCTCTACCCTCCCTACAATATATGCAAGCTAACCATGTCCTAAAATCAGACCTGTAACACCTCCAAGCCACTTCACCATTTTCAATTTTATGTTTTGCAGTTGGAGTTCATTAGCTCGATTCAGGGAGTTTCAAGACAAAGTAGGAATTGGAAAAGCATCCTTACACTTCAAGGAAGCTGTACAAGTCATCATTTCACTCTGAAACATCCTCCATTGCCAAGCTCGATTCCAACTGAACAGGTATATTCATGGAGTTCTATCTCTCTTATTAGGCATTGTTAGCTTTAGGTTTTTGAAGAAAACATGTCACAATCATAGCCCTGAACATGCTCATATGATTAGATTTCATTTATGTTTCGTGTGCTTAGAGAATTTTATGTCTGAACATTGATGAAAAGTTAGGTCAGAAATTGGGGGAGGAGAAATTCTCCCTCATCTTAGAGAGATAGGTCAAGTTCTTTATATGGTTAGAACCGTCTCTTCATGCTGAACATTTCTTGTGTTATGAGTTTTTGCTGAAAAGCCAAGAATCAGGAGTTAGACATTGAAGAACAGGGGCGCGCGTTTTTTCAAATGTTTGAAGCTGGAGGTTGAAGACAATGGTCAGTGGGCTGGGCCTGTGTTATTTCACTTTTCACACCACTTAATTGCTATTACACCCCCTGAGCCCATTTGTCTTATTTTTAATCTTTTTTGACTTTTTCCTTTTTGTTTGACTTTGTTTATTTTTTCTCATGGCATTAAAAAATTAAAAATATTTTTTCCATCATTTTTTGCATTTATTGCATATTTATTTGTTTATTTTCTTTGTTTGTACATAAATATATATATATATACCATTATTAAAATAAAATAGAAAAAATGGTGTAAATACATTTTTATTTTTATTTACTTTCTGAAAATATTTCACACAAAAGAATACTCTTTTATTTATTTTATAAAAATATTAAATAAATATTTATTTTGTGTATAATACATATTTAGGGTTTAATATATATATATATGTGATTATTAATATATTTAAGATAAAATATAAAAATACTTGAATTTTTCATTTTATTAATATTTGATACAAAAATACTTTTTTTCATGATATACTTCATTTTATTTTTATTTTACAAATAATAAATAAATACTTGTGTTAAATTAGATAATAATACATTTTCTCTCAAATTAGGGTTTTTACCCTAAATTCAAAATACTCAAAAAATAATACATTCTTATTTTCTTTTTCCTTTTACATAAATAATATTTTCTCATACACATAAAAACTTTCTTTTGCATTTCACATATTTATTTAATTTACATTTAATTATGCAATTTATTTACCTTGCAAATATTCAATTGATGTAATAATTTAGATTTAAATTCTTGTCAATATCCCCATTTGAACATTTGTACCCCCCTTCCCATATTTGGTTTTGTAATAGCTTAGTAATTTTAATTTCGCACTTTATTGCTTCCTAATGATAACATGCTAGAATTAGGGTTTGTATGCGAAAAAACGATAAAAAATAGTTTGACCTAATACAAGATAAACAAGCATAAAAATGGACACACAAATCACACTTGCACCCCCTAGGGTATTCCACTTGTTGCCTTCAAATAAATGGGCCATATTGCATGTTGAACTTCTTTGGGCAAAGCAAACAATTTAAATGATCATAGTCCCTCGATAAAACTTTTCAAAACCAACAAGAACAAATGATCAAGTCCCTTAGAGAAATTGCTCAAAGACATTTAACGTCGTTGCAATTATGGTCTAAAACGATGACCCGCGCCTGTCCCTTTCACATCCTAACACAAGGTTGCCCACCAAATACAATGGTGGAGCAAACTTGTTAAAAGGGTTAAAGTATAGCAATAATCTTTTGAGAAATTTAGGAGTAGATAACCTCTTAGTTACTTGAATTAACTTGCAAAACAAAACACTTGCCTAATTTCAAAATCATACATCACAACACTTTCAAAACAAAACTTTCAAAAACAAAATGAAAACCTTTTCAAAAGACATACATCTTTGTATACATCCCCACATGGATCATTACAAAGGTTGCCACCACATTGGCCTCTTTTTCAAAACATTTTCAAAACCCACACACTCAAGCACCATTTCAAACAATTGAAAGCAAAAGGCAAGTGATCTAAGCAAGTAACTAAGAGCCCATGGATAACCATGGATAGAAAGGGTGCTAATACCTTCCCTTTCTATAATCTACTCCCCGAACCCAAGAAAACATCTCAAAAGGTTTTTGCTGTGCTTTTTAACCTTTCCACAGGATAAAATAAAAAGTCGGTGGCGACTCTTGCTAACCGCAACATTTGCGAATACAAACGCAAAACCTCAAGTCAGTTCTCCCACCGTATCACACACCCATTCTTATGCCACCAGTGGAAGGGAGACCTCTAATACTATACTTGACAGTACTTGACAACTCAATGGGGTGTGTGCTGGGGAAGCATGACGAGTCTGTCCGAAAAGAGCACGCTATTTATTACATGAGCAAAAAGTTTACCGACTGTGAGACTCGATACTCACTGCTCGAGAAAACTTGCTGTGCTCTGGTATGGGCTGATCGTCGGCTGAGACAGTATATGTTGACTCACACTACTCTGTTGATTTCAAAAATGGATCCAATCAAGTATATATTCGAAAAGCCTGCCCTGTCCAGAAGAATAGCTAGATGGCAAATGATCTTGACGGAATATGACATCCAATACACAACTCAAAAAGCAATCAAGGGAAGTGTATTGGCAGACCATTTGGCACACCAACCTGTGGACGATTACCAATCGTTGAACTTTGAATTTCCAGACGAAGATATCATGGTAGTAACTGATTGTGAAGTACCTGAACCAGATGAAGGACCTGAGGAAGGATCCCGATGGTCTATGCATTTTGACGGAGCCTCGAACGCTTTGGGTAACGGCATCAGTGCTGTGATCATATCCCCTAAAGGTACTCATACTCCACTCATCGCCCGGCTGTGTTTCAACTGCACCAACAACATGGCAGAATATGAGGCATGTATCATGGGTCTTCAAGCTGCAATCGACTTAAGGATCAAGTTTTTGAGTGTCTTCGGAGATTCCGCTCTCGTGATCAATCAGATCAAAGGCGAGTGGGATACGAAACACCCAAATCTTATTCCTTACAAGGAGTATGTGTTGACTTTGCTTCCCCACTTTGAAGAGATAACTTTTGAACACTTCCCAAGAGAGGAGAATCAGTTAGCGGACGCACTAGCTACGATGTCTTCAATGTTCAAAGTCAAATGGGACAACGAGGCTCCCCGGATCATTATCTGGAAGTTGGACGAACCTGTATACTGCTGCGATCTTGAGGCCGAAGAGGTAACCGAAAAACCCTGGTATCATGAGGTGAAGAGATATTTGGAAGCTCAAGAATACCCCGAAGGCGCATCGGTTAATGACAAGAAGTTCCTGAGAAGGTTTGCGGCAAAATTCTTCCTCAGCAACGACATTCTCTACAAACGAAACCATGATTCAACTTTACTGTGTTGTGTGGATAAGACTGAAGCAGAGAAGATCATGGTAGAACTACATGAAGGTACATTCGGAACACATTCCAGTGGACATACCATGGCAAAGAAAATCCTTCGGGCAGGATATTTCTGGTCCACAATGGAAGCCGACTGTTACCAACATTCTCGAACTTGTCATAAATGCCAGATCTATGCTGATAAGATGCACATCCCTCCGGTTCCTCTGAACATCCTGACGGCTCCTTGGACTTTTGCAATGTGGGGGCATTGATATGATCGGCGAGATCCGACCGACGGCATCCAACGGGCATCGCTTCATCTTGGTAGCGATTGATTACTTCACGAAGTGGGTGGAAGCAGCTTCCTACGCCACCGTAACCAAGAGCGTCGTGGCACGTTTCATTCGGCATAACCTGATCTGTCGGTACGGCGTCCCGGAAAGAATCATTACGGACAATGGTACCAATCTTAACAACAAGATGATCACTGAGCTCTGCGAGCAATTCAAGATACAGCACCACAACTCTTCTCCTTACCGGCCGAAGATGAATGGAGCTGTCGAAGCGGAAAATAAAAACATCAAGAAAATTGTGCAGAAGATGACAGTGACCTACAAAGATTGGCATGAAATGTTACCATTTGCTCTTCATGGGTACCGTACCTCAGCACGGACGTCAACCGGGGCAACACCCTTTTCCTTGGTCTATGGCATGGAGGCAGTCTTGCCGATTGAAGTCTAGATACCCTCTCTCCAGATAATGAAGGATGCATACTTGAGTGAAGATGACTGGATCCAGACTCGACTTGATCAATTAAACCTAATTGACGAAAAGAGACTCACCGCTATCTGTCATGGTCAGACGTACCAAAAACGAATGATCAGGGCATTTAACAAGAAAGTCAGACGACAAGAGTATCAAGTCGGAGACCTGGTAATCAAGCGCATCATTCTTCCTCAAAGTGATCCCCGGGGAAAGTGGACCTCTACGTACGAAGGGCCATTTGTGATTAAACATATCTTCTCAGGAGGAGCTATGATTCTAACCACCATGGATGGGGATGACCTTCCTCACCCCGCCAATGCAGACATAGTAAAAAGATACTACGCATGAATAAAAGACCCGCTAGGTTGACATACCTAGGAAAAAATAAGGGCTTCCCGGCGAACCAAAAAGGTTCGGGCAAAAATAAGGGATGAAATGAAAAGAATCTGTACACCCGGCAAGTCGAAAACCTGAAAAGGCGGCTTGGGCAAAAATGGGTATCCCGGTGGACTGAAAACCCGAAAGGGCGGTCCAGGCAAAAGCTAGGGATAAAGCGTAACACTATGTCTCATTGGATCACCTTGCATCCAGAATTCGGCATCAACTATCGGGTTCAGACTTCGGCATCGATCAATCAGCTTCATCTTCAACTAAGCAGCAAAGTGATGAGACGCTTGAAGACATAAAGGCGATAGCAGAGTTGGAACCCAGTGGGAATATTGTTCACATAGCTGTTTTGTTTCCTTTTCAAAATGGTATAAAATTTATGTTATTCGGCGGCGTTCTCTTACTAGGACGCCAGCCTCTTGTACAAAAACGTCTATTTACAGGCAAATTTCAAAATCAATACAAATTCACTTTTCCAAACAAATTGCCAATTGTTTTTCCTTTTTCTGTTTTGTCTTGCGAAGAACGTCCAATGTTCATTTTTGATATATGCATTTGACATTAAATTGCTAATTCATAAATACTTGCATGCGAAACAAAGGACTGATTACAGGTGACATCAGAAACAGGGGCAATATAGAGTTATCCAGGCAGTCTAGTTGCTCTGTCCGCCAAGGTACCAAGGTAGGTTCAACTGAAGAATGTGACCAAGTTACCTCAACTCCCCACAGAGTAAGACAAGATTCAGCAATACTCTCCCCAGGAAGAGTTAGTCTATCATCAGCCCTACAATAGGCGCCCTATTCCCCTAGCAAGTCAGCAATACTCTCCTCCAGCAGAGTTAGTCTACGGCCAGCCTAAAGGAAGTTGGGTATCCCCAGAAGATAAAGGTCAGTCATATGTCATGCATGATATGGATCAAGCAATGATGTTCTCAACATAAATGAGATTTGTAATATATGATGCGTATATGCATGCTATAATGATGTATGGAAATGTGATGTTTATGAATGTATCTTTGTCTAGGAAAGTAAATCCTTGACGGGTGCCGGGAAGTCACTCCTGGGCTGATGTTTGAAGAATAGATCTTTGCTCCCGCTGGGGATGATAGTTGCAAGAATACCGGTAGGAGAAGATGACTCCGTTGGGGAATAAACTTGGCGAATGGACTACTCTGCGGGGAGAAAAGTACCCTGACGATCTTGCTGGGAAGCAATACTCTGTGGGGAGAGAAATACTTTGCTGAGTTGTTGATAATAACTTGCTGGGGATACCCTTGTTGTGTTGGAAGTGTTAATAGACTTCGCTGGGGATAAGAAGACTTCGTCGAGGACGATCTTTCCGTGGCTTTTGGCTGAGGATAACCCAGTTATATCCTGGTAGGGAAATAACTCTTTGAATAAAGCCGGGAGACGTGTTCGTGCTCTGCGAGGATAAGCTTCCAGAATCTACTGGGGATAAGCTTACTGCTTGGGGAGATGGATTCCAACTTTTCAGGGGAACTAGATTGGTCTCTCCTGGGGAAGTTTTGAGATGTACTGGAAGTTCTTCAACGGAACCTACCTTGATACCTTGGAAGACAGAACAATCAGATTGCTTAGACAACTCTTTATTGCCCCTGTTTTTGAGGTGGGAGAGGAAGACCTGTGAGGTGCTGATAGTTGTTGGTGGACAACCTTCTTCTGGTAGGCAGGTGACAAGATGACGGGACATAGTCGTACGCTTCGATCCCTAACTTTTTCTTGGACCGCCCTTTCGGGTTTTCAGTCCACCAGGATACCCATTTTTGCCCAAGCCGCCTTTTTAGGTTTTCGACTTGCCGAGTGTACAGTTTTTTACATTTCATCCCTTATTTTTCCCGAACCCTTTTGGTTCGCCGGGAGGCCCTTATTTTTGCCTAGGTATGTCAACCTAGCGGGTCTTTGATTACGCGTAGTATTTTTTCGACTATGTCCATGTTCTCAGGATGTAGGGCGGTGCCCCTATTAGAAGTGTTTTGTCACGCCACCAGAAGGTGTTTGATCAGGCAAGATTCGTTGTTGGAATGCCCCAAGTGACTCAGGCGGAGATTTGCCCCAGGCTATTTGGCCTTTGAGAGATTCCTTGAATCTTGACTGGACTGCCCCAGATAATAGACCATGATCATGTCTGCCCCTTGATTGGAAGTACTTTTGTTCACTAGGTATTTATCGTGCGAATTTTCCTGCTGTTCAAACAAATATTCATATGCAAACAAAGTTATGTTAAAAATGCAAAGCTTATATCTGTCTTGAAGATTTTGAAAATGCATTCTTTTTCATAAAACAAGTGATTGTTTGTAAAACGTGATGTCAACTCCGTATTTTACCGCGAGCCTTAAGGAGTCAGGATACCTTTCGTACAGTATGCTTTCGAACTAACCGGTGCTTCAGCTAGGAATTTTGAGGGTTATAACGTGGCCTGGTTCACGGTTCAAGAAACAAAGGATAAAGGCTCAAATTTTATTTGTACCCACCCGCTCTTCGTGATGTTCTCCAAACCTAAACTCAGTTGATCATACGTTAGACCTTGTTTGAGTCTTTGCTCTAATTTTTCGGTGATGATTCGGATGTTGATAACTTATTTTGAATAGGCAGTCATTCCCTTTTTGTTGAGGGTTTGTAAGACCTCTTTCTTGTCTGATTTTTTGTTATCCCTTTCTTTTTTGCCTGAACTGTTTCCTTTTTTGGAATCACAGTCAGCGGGATGCCCCAGTTTTGTAAGTCTCCTTCATGGGTTTTGACTTAATGGGTTTTTTATTTTTTTGAGAAGTAATGACTGCCTTTCTTTGTTGAATATTTGGAACCATCACTATCTGTTTTTGTAAGGATCTCCTTGGTGCCATTCGTTATGCACTTGGATCAACTGAGAGACTACCCTGCCCCCGGTTATGATTAAGGGTTTTAAATTTCGAAAAGAAAAACTCCTACTTCTTTGGCTCAGATGGGTTGACGAGGGATTATCTTCCTTATAACTCCAGTGTTTAGGGATTGAAACAATGCCTGTACCTCATCAGCGGGGTCCGTTCAAAAGCATACTGTAAGTGTCGTGGTATCGTTTTCGTCATCCTCCCTCAAGAGGCTTAGAATTTCTTAATCAAGAGTTGATCATCAAAAAATATGAAATCAGTTTGAATATAGCGAATGCGAATATATTGATTCAAAAACAGACATATGCGATGCATTAATGAAATAACAACGTTTAACATGAATAAATGTTTGAACAGTCAAAAGAAAGTTACAACTTGAAAGATTCTAATGAACAAAAATTTCTCAATCCTAGCCATGTTTTGACAAGGGAGCAGTGGTCACATTGGGGGCCTCAGCAGGTTCGAATTCAATCTCCTTAGCATCGATCATATTCTGGATTTTATATTTCAGCGCCCAACAGTCCTCAGTGTCGTGCCCCGGGCTATTAGAATGATAAGCACACCTCGCCTCTGGGTTGTAGCTTGGAGAGGAGGTCTTGGGATTTGCAGGAGGGTTGATCACCGCAATCAGATTCATTTTCAACATGTGCTGCAAAGCTCGTGACCATGACATGTTGATGTAGGTGAATTGTCTCTTAGGCTCGTCCGACCTGTTCTGATCAACCCGCTGTTCTTGGTGAGGTCGTTGTTGGACCTGAGAAGTAGTAGCAACTCGGAGAGGTCTATTCATTGGACCCGACCTTTGCCTTCTTGGAAGCTGTTCCATGACCTGGTCCCTGATTTGGGCTGGTTGCTTCATGCCTTGAGGAAGCTGGCTGATCATGGCCCTCAGCTCTCCTTGCTCCTGAGCTAAACCTTGAATGAGGGCCCTTTGCCCTAGCATCTGGGTTTTCAATGTGTCTACCTCAGCTTGTAGACGTTTCAGCTGTTCGTCCTTGTCATCTTCAAGACTCTTTCTGATCAGATTCCCCATGAGGAGTGTCCTCAACTCTTCCTGCCCCTTGGATAGGCTTAGGAAGATCTCCTTGAATTGAGTCTCTTGAGTGTGAAGGTCCTGGTTATCTTGTTGTGAAGCCATTGCTGAAATAAACAGCGAGAAAGGTAAGTGACCTGCAACAAGGATACCTGTTATGTAATGATATGCATGATATGTATGCAATGTTTTCAAGGACCTCGCGGGATAAACAAGAGATTTTGTTAGAACTTGGGTCCAGTAGCTTGATTGAAGGAACTCCATGTTGCTGAGAATCCTTCTTCAAGGGTCAAGGCTCACCATATCGAGTGGGTCATAGCCCCTGACAACCTTGGCTCGGGGAACCTTCTTCAAGTGTCAAAGCTCACCATATCCAGTGGGTCATAGCCTCTGACAACTTTGGCTAGGGGAAAATAAATCCTCTTTGCCCCTTGCTAGATGTTTGATTCATCATGGCCTCTGACAACTTTGACTTAAAGTCCCTTTTTGTTGACTTTTGAAAATGACCTATAATGTTGAAATTGATAACTTTTTGTGAGAGCATTTCTTTGACTTGAAGTGTGAAGAGGAGTTGTAGGAAATGTATTTCTCTTCAAAATGAGCTTTGGATGGGATTTTTCTGATAAACCAGGTGGAAGTTATGCCCTGGTCAATTTACAGTTGACTTTTTCAACTGTCCAAATATGGAAACTTTTGCATCTTGAGACTTTTTGAGCCAAGCTTTGAGAATCATGATCAAGCATTGATCAAATGATGTTTGTGGCTTCAAAATGAGATGTTGACCAAAAATTTGAACTTTTGAGTGTCAAATGACCATTTTGCCCCTGCAGTTGACTGTAGTGCAATTAGGGCTTTTGACTGTGCAATTTTGTGCTGTAAGTCTTGAAACTTGGCATATGGATGCTTGACCATGTTTGTAGGCATATGGGACTTGATTGGACCCTTGGAAACTTCAATTTCTTTGTCAGAACCAAAACCCTAGTTTTTGACTGTTTAGGAGGCCCTTGAACTGTGTAACCCTTGAGGAGATTTTGAAGCTTTGACTTGGCAAATCTTGAATAATATGGGAGGGCAAATTTTGGGGTACAACACCCATCTCCCTATCCACCATATCTTCAAATGGCATCTATAAGCCCATTCCCGACATCACATTGCTGATACTCCAGCATGCGAGTGCAAATTTCAGGGCACTCTAGTGTCCAATCTCCTTTTACCCTCGAGTCACGAAAGGCAAACTTGTCAATCTAACTCTTCAGGTTCAAGAAGATTGAACAGGGGCAACTGTTGTACCCCAAAATTTGCCCTCCCATTTTCTCAACATTTTCTCATCACAAGGCCCTTGGAGCTCAAGATCTAGTTAGGGTTTCCTCTGCAAGACTTCTCCTAGCACTGTTGACCCAAATTAGGGTTTGTGTTTGCACAAATATATTTTGACCTAAAATGCCTAAGATGACTTTCATGCTTCATGTTGGACTCCTAAGTTTATCCATACCAAGTTTCAAGCCTTGATTCTAACCTTTGCCCAGTCAATTGGACAGTTGACCTAGAAATCAGCTGTATTGGGGAAAAAGTCAACTATGGCCAATTGACAGTCAAACCTCATGAAAATTGACCCACATCAACATTATGAACTCATATTGACCATTTGATCAAGTTTGGATCACAATTCCACAAGAAATTTGATCAGATCACCAAAAGGGCAAAATGGTCATTTTTAGGGTTTTGACTGCACAAAGGCAATTTTTGACTGTTTGACCTAGCCAATGGAAAACCAAGCTCACATATGGACTCAAGGACCCCATGGAATTGTCTTGACATACTCAACAAGTTCAAAAGATCCCAAATGCACAAGATTGACAGTTGAATTTTCTAGTCAATTGATCAATTTTTGACTGTATACTGAAAAGTCAAACTTTGACTTTTTGGTCAAAATCAAGTGTCAAGATTCATTTTTCATCAAAACATGCCAAATCATGAAACTTGTTCATCAAGAAATCCAAAATCACAAATTAGGGTTTGAAATGAAGAATTTTCATAAGTTAGAATTTTTCTAAGTTATGAAAAACCCTAATTTTTTCCTAACTTTGTCCCACTTTCTCATCAAGATTCATGTGGATTCAAACAAAAGTCAAAACATGAAAGTTGTAGTCCATTGCAAAATATACAACTTTTATTCACAAAGTTTCCTCAAAAGAATCTTGTAGCTCAAGTTACAATTTTTGGAACAAGGGTACCAAACCATTCTTAACTTAGAGAAATTTTGACCCATTCTAGGCAGGATTTTTGCCTAACTTCAAGACCACTTTTCACATACTTCCACTTGTAATTTCAATTTGTATTACAAAGATGGATTGTATTACACATTCCAAGATTTCCAAAATGTCCAAGAACTCATCAAACAACCTCATGGTTAGGGAGAATCGAATTTGGCAAGTTGGGAAAAAGTCACTTTGATTCATGGCCATGTACATGTTCATAACTTGTGCAATTTTTCAAATCAGCTTGCACAACTTGATTACAGGTCCTTTATCCCATTTGCACTCAATAATTTAATGCAAACCCCTTCTGTTCAAGCCTTGCATTATGTGTTTAAGCATTACATGAAGGTTTAGTCTTAAAATAGAAAAAAGCACTTTATCTATTCTTGTAAAAATCAACTTTATGTCAAATGCAAATCCAAGAAGCATAGGCAAAATCTTTTGAGCTGGTATTTTGTACACAAATCACTCTGACCAAGAGAGATTAAGGCAGCACAATAGAGGGGCCTATACAAGTCTAAAAACACCAAGTTGATTTTCTTGCTAAAAGGTGAAGTAACTTGGCATAACTTGAACCAACTCTCATTCCAGCAAGAACAAGCTTAAGCAAAGTTGTTGTGCACATTCCAAACACCAACCCTGACCTGAAACACGAGCCAACCAAGTTCCAAACATCATCAAACCTCAAAACACCATAAAACTGCAAAAACAGGGCATAGGTTGCAGTTTGAATCCCACAGCTCATTTCCATCGTGCACTTTCATCCAAACCACTTCATACACCTTCCATAACATCCATATAGACTATTCCAAACATTGAACTGAGACTGTAACAGCCATAGCATCATTTGCCATTTTTATTTTTCTCTCTTGCAGGTTGACTTCTGTAGCTCGATTTAGCAAGATTCAAAGCAAACTAAAGGTTGGAATAGCATCCCTGGACCTCAAGCAAGTTGTACCAATCCTCACCTTGCACTTAAAGTACCTCCATTGCCAGATACGATTCAAGCTGAACAGGTAAGTTCATGAACTCCTATCTCTCTATCCAGGCATAGTTAGGTTTAGATTTGTGAAGAAATTATGTCATATTCATGGCCCTGAATCTGCCCATATCATTACTTTTCATTTATGTTATGTGTATTTAGAGAATTTTGAGTCTGAACATTGAACAAAAACTAGGTCAGGAATTGGGGGAGAAGAAATTCTCTCTCATTTCTGAGAGTTAGATTGACTTCTTTATATGTCCAGAATCGTGGTTTGATGCTTAACATTTTTCATGTTATGAGTTTGTGCTAAAAGTCCAGGAATCAAGATGTTTGAATCAGTGTAGGAGGCGCGCGTTTTTGACAAGTTTCTGGCCAGAGGTTGAAGACAAAGTCCTTTGGGCTGGGCTTGTCTTATTTTTCTGTTTACACCACATTTTCACACATGCACCTCCCTGGCCCATTTTGAGTTTTACTTGTCATTTTCCATTTTTTCCTTTTGATTTTGTTTCCATATTTTTATTTAAGCATGAAAAAATATTAAATTTATTTTTCCTATATTTTTTGCATTTATTTTGATATTTATTTGGCTTTGCTTAGTTTTGTAAATAAATAAATATAGATACTTTTGTTTTAAAATACAAAAAATAATACAAACATATTTTATTTCTGATTTTTTATTTTATGTTATCTCTTGAAAACATTGTATAAAAAAAATATACCTTTTTTTTATAATATTAAACATTTTATTTTTTGTACATATAATATATATTTAATAAATAATGTAAATACATATATGTTTATTAATATATTTAGAAAAATATAAAAATAATACATTTTATTTTTTATTAATATTATGACCTCAAAATACTTGTTTTTTACAATATATTTTCTTTATTTATTTTTTGCACATAATTAATAAATATTACATATATTAAATGATTAATACATTTTATTTAGTAAAATTAGGATTTTGCCCTAAATGCATAAAAATACCAAAAATTAATTAATTTTATTTTTGTTTATTTGACACATGATAAATACTTTTTTACATACATATGAAAACCATTTTTTGCATATTAATTTTTATTTTTAATACTTGTGCAATTAAATACCTTGTAAAATTTCAATTTGATGTAATAGTTTAGGATTTAATTTCTTGCTAAAATATCCCCATTTGAACATTTGTACCCCCCATCCCATATATTGTGTTGTAATAACTTAGGACCTTTAAATTCCGCATTTTAAAAGCTTTCTAAACATGCCATGCTAGAATTAGGGTTTGTATGCAAATCAATTAACCAAAAATAGTTTGACCTAAATTCAAGATAAACAAGCATGAAAATGGACAACACTAATCACACTTGCACCCCTAGGGTATTCCACTTGTTGTCTTCAATAATGGGTCATATTGCATGTTAGGTCTCTTTGGGCAAAACAACACAATTCAAATGATCATAGTCCCTCGATGACGCTTTCGAAAGTTGCCTAAAAATGATCAAGTCCCTTAAAGAAAATTGCCCAAAGATACTTGGCACCATTGCAATTATGGTCTAAACGATGACCCACGCCCGTCCCTTTCACATCCTAACACAAGATTGTCCACCAAATACAATGGTGGAACAAAATTGTTAAAAGGGTTAAAACATAGCAAAGATCTTTGAGAAATTTAGGGTAGATAGCTCTTGGCTACTTGCCAATTTGCAAAACAAAAAAAAACACTTGCCTATTTTTCAAACCACACATCACTACACTTTCAAAACAACTTTCAAAAACATTGAAAACCTTTTCAAAAGACATACACCTTTGTATACATCCCAACATGGATCATTACAAAGGTTGCCACCACATTGGCCTCTTTTCAAAACATTTTCAAAACCCACACACAAAGCACCATTTCAAACAATTGAAAATCAAGGCAAGTTGATCTAAGCAAGTAACTAAGAGCCCATGGATAACCATGGATGGAAAGGGTGCTAATACCTTCCCTTTCTATAATCTACTCCCCGAACCCAAGAAAACATCTCAAAGGTTTTTGCTGTGCTTTTTAACCTTTCCTTAGGATAAAATAAAAAGTCGGTGGCGACTCTTGCTCAACCGAAACATTTGCGAATAGAAAACGCAGAACCTCAAGTCAGTTCTCCCACCGTATCACACAGATGTTGCACTGTTTTGCCAATGGAAGGTGATTTTGAGCTATGGGATGTTTGAGGGCTCATAGGGTCGTGTTTCTGGTTCAAGGGTATGTGAGAAAGATGTTTCAAAAACTTGCCCAAGTTAGTTCTAGCTGATGTCCAAGTTCTTGTGTTTTGGATATCTTTCTTGTATATGAAGCAAAAGTGGATAAGTGATGTGAAGCAGGCCTGTACAGGCTATCTATCACCTTTAATACTTTGCCCTTGGCCCCTCCAATTTGTGGATTTGATGCATAAGATATGGACCAATGCTCAAGAAATCAGTTTTGACATAAAGCAAGATTTAAGCAAAAATGGTAATGTTGCTTTTTCTATTTAGGGGATTAATCTAATGTGCAATGCTCTAATGACCAAAACAATGCCTTAGACCAATGGTTTTGCACTTAATTATTGAGTGTGGAATGGTTTTGAGGTCTGTAATCTAGTGCAAAGCAAGCTGATTTGAATTTGCAACTTGTATCAATATGAACATGCCATGGATGAAAAGTGAGTTTTTACCAACTTCAAGCCTTCGATTCTTCCTAACCAAAAATGAGTTTGGAGAGTTCTTGGACATTTTGGAAAGCTTGAAACATGCTCTACAATCCATCATTGAAATGAAATTTGAGATTCCAAGTGTAACTATGTGAAAAATGCCCATGAAGATAGGTCAAAATCCTTCCTAAATTATGGCAAAATTTCACTAAGTTAAAAGTTTTAGGGACCCTTGTTCCAAAAATAATAACTTGAGATCCAAGATTCTTTTGGGAAAACTTTGTGAAACAAAGTTATAGAATTTGTGGATGACTACAATTTTCATGTTGGAAGTTTTGTTTGAATCCAATTGCATCATGGTGAAAGTGTTGGGCAAAGTTAGGAAAATTTAAGAAAATTTCATAACTTAGAAAAATTCTAAGTTATGAAAATTTTCTACTTTAAACCCTAATTTGAAAAATGGGTTTCTTGATGAACAAGTTTCATGTTTTGACACATCTTGATGAAAAATGACCCTTGGCACTTGATTTTGACCAAAAAGTCAAAGTTTGACTTTTCAGTGTACAATCAAATTTTGATCAGTTGACTGAGAAATTCATATGTCAATCCAATGCAATTGAGATCTTTTTGAACCTTGTGAATAGGTCAAGATGATTCCATTGAGTCCTTGAGTCCATGCTTGAACCCAATTTTCCATTGGCTAGGTCAAAAATTAGAAATTGCCCTTGTGCAGTCAAAACCCTAAAAATGACAATTTTGCCCTTTTGATGATCTAATCAAATTTCTTGAGGAGTTGTAGTCCAAACTTGATCAAATGGTTCATATGAGTCTATAATGTTGATGTGGGTCAAAAAATTTGAGGTTTGACTATAAATTGGCCACAGTTGACTTTTCCCCTAATACAACTGATTTCTAGGTCATTTGTCCAATTGACTGGGCCAAAATTTGATTCAAGGCTTTAAACTTGGTAGAAGTAATCTTGTAAGTCCAATATGAAGTATGAAAGTCACTTTGAGCATTAGAAGTCCAAAAATCCCTGTGCAAACTCAAACCCTAATTTAGGTCAACAGTGCAAGGAGATGTCTTGAGCAGAGCAAACCCTAGCTTGATCTTGAGTTTAAAGAGCCTTGTGATGAGAAATGTTGATAAAATGAGAGGGAAAATTTTGTGGTACAACAGTTTCCCCTGTTCAATCTTCTTGAACCTGAAGAGTTAGATTGGCGAGTTTGCCTTTCGTGACTCGAAGGTAAAAGATGATTGGACACTAGAGTGCCCGTAAATTTGCACTCGTCAAAATGTAACTGAGGGAATGCCATTTGGAGATGGTAGAATCTTGCTGAAGATGGGCTTAAAAGATGCCATCCAAGATTTGTTTGTTGAAAATCAGGAGAATGAATGTCAGAATGGTATCCGTGTCTGGAACATATCTGAGTTGTATCTGGAGATTGGATCTGTATGAGCAAGGGAATGGCGTCCGTGTCTGGAGTGTATCCAAGATGTAATTGTATTGTATTCTTGAATGAATATAAGAATGAATTTCGTGTCTGGAGTGTATCTGTATTGTATCAGAAATCTGAAATCTGGATAAGCGATAGAAAGACATCCGTGTCTGGAGTATCTCTGGGATGGGGAATAGGTTTGAATGAGTGACAGAATGGCAATCGTGTCTGGCGCGTATTTGGACTATATCTGAAGTTGAGATTTGTATGAGTAGCAGGATGACTTCCGTGTCTGGAGTGTATCCGCACTGTAACTGGGATCTGGACAAGTGACAGAATGACTTCCGTGTCTGGAGTGTATCTGAACTTTGAAGTTGATAGTTGAATCTGAATGAGAAATAGAATGGATTCCGTGTCTGGAGCGTATCTAGTCTGTATCTGATTGCTGAAGTCTGAATGAGGAGTAGAATGACCACCGTGTCTGGGGCGTATCTGTACTATATTTTGACTTGAAATTCTGAATGAGTAATAGAATGATCATCGTGTCTGGGGTGTATCCATACTGTATCTGAAATATTTGAACATTTGTTAAAGATAGCTTTTAATCTTATCCTGAAAAAGGGTAAAATGTTAGCTGAAAACACAAAGTTATGTTGCATGAAATGTATGGTGCAATAAAATGTGTTCTAT
Source organism: Vicia faba (assembly GCA_948472305.1). Classification (NCBI taxonomy): domain Eukaryota; kingdom Viridiplantae; phylum Streptophyta; class Magnoliopsida; order Fabales; family Fabaceae; genus Vicia; species Vicia faba. The sequence goes on from OX451740.1 coordinate 180,889,073, forward strand.
CCATGTTTATGATATATGAATGTAATGGATGCGCATGTAAGCTGAGCAACCGTCTTGCTGAGGAGAATAAATCCTTGATAGCTGGAGATAATGAAATCTTTGACCGCTGCCGGGGAAAATAAACCCTTGACTGCTGCTGATGATTCAAAACCTTTGATTGTATGAGAAAGAGAAATCCTGGGGCCACTGCTGAGGATTGAAAATCCTTGGTGACTTGTGGGGATTAACAAGAACTTTGACAACTTCTGTGGGGAAATGAGAATCTTTCATGACTCTCCTGGGGAATAAGGAAAACTCTGAAGACCTCTACTGGGGAATTAAAACCTGGGAGGCTTCAACCGAAGGAACGAGATCGAGAATCTTTGATCTGCAGGGAAATAACTCTGTGGGGAGAATACTTATCCTGTTGGAGAGTTTTCAAAAGCTTGGGTTGTATGCCAATCTATTGAGGAATCAAGAATGAGAATCTTCATTCAGGCGTTTGGGTCAGGAGGTTGGGTGTATGCCAATCTTCTGGAGTTTTAAGAATGAGAATCTTCATTCTGTTAAGGGTATCAGGAGGTTGGGAGTATGCCAATCTTCTGAGGTTTTAAGAATGAGAATCTTCAATCTGTTAAGGGTATCAGGAGGTTGGGAGTATGCCAATCTTCTGAGGTTTTAAGAATGAGAATCTTCAGTCTGTTAAGGGTAAGGAGGTTGGGAGTATGCCAATCTTTTGAGGTTTTAAGAATGAGAATCTTCAGTCTGTTAAGGGTATCAGGAGGTTGGGAGTATGCCAATATTCGGAGGTTTTATCCTTGGTTGGGGATAGAACAAAATTTAATTGTTATCTGGTTGATTGTCAGGTTTTAAGATAACTTGCTGGAGGATTTGGAGAAACCGGATGATCTCCACTGTGATTTAGAGGTTGAAGTTTTGGACTCCATTGGGGAAGAAAGTTTCATCTTCACTGGGGGTTTGTAGTTCAAAGTCTTCTAGCTCCGCTGGGGGCTCGGGAGTTTAGAAACTTAGCTCTGATGGTGATTTTGAAACTTAACTCCACTGTGGATATGTACTTCAAAGTCTTAGCTCTGTTGAGGACCTGAATGATGTGTTGCAGGGGATTTCCTCTGGAATAGCCTAAAGACTTTTTCCTATGCTCATTTAATAAATCATTGGACGTTTTCAAATAAAACACAAGTGTAAAAAGAAAGAAAAGGCAAACAAATTTCTGCACTTTGAAGTATCTTTATATTAACTATGTGTAAGTATTTTGTACAAAGGAGACAGACATCCTAGTAAGATAATGTTGTCATAAAAATGAGAAAAATTTATACAAAGAAAGATGGCTATGTGTAACAATTCCATGGGGTTCCCATTCTGCTATAGCCTTCACAACTCTGAGTATCTTGTCTATTCGTTGCTTCATTCGCATATGATTGGATTGATCAGAAACTTGGAGCTTGTCCGTGAAGAGATTGTCCTTAAAGTGATTCGACGAGACATAGTCATACGCTTTAATTCCCTAACTTTTCTCTGGACCGCCCTTTCAGGTTTTCAGTCCACCGGGAAACCCTTTTTTGCCCAAGTCGCCTTTTCGGGTTTTCAACTTGCCGGGTGTACAGATTTTTTTATTTATCCCTAATTTTTGCATGAACCGCCCTTTCGGGTTTTCGATTCACCGGGATGCCCTTTTTTGCCCAAGTCGCCTTTTCAGGTTTTCGACTTGTCGGGTCGTTTATGCATAGTATCTTTTGACTATGTCTGCATTCGCAGGGTGCAGCAGGTCGTCACCGTCCATGGTGGTTAGAATCATAGCCCCACCAGAAAAGATATTTTTGATCACAAATGGTCCTTCGTAGGTAGGAGTTCATTTGCCCCTGGGATCACTTTGCAGCGAGATGATCCTCTTGATTACAAGATCTCCGACTTGATATACCTGACGTCTGACTTTCTTGTTGAAATCCTTGATCATCCATTTTTGATACGTCTGACCATGACAAACAGCAGTAAGTCGCTTCTCGTCGATCAAATTAAGTTGATCAAGCCGGGTCTGAATCCAATCGTCTTCACTTAAACCAACATCCTTCATAATCCTCAAGGAAGGGATCTGAACTTCCATATGTAAAACAACTTCCATGCCATATACTAAAGAAAAGGGGGTTGCCCCAGTTGAAGTACGTGCCGTGGTACGATATCCGTGCAGAGCAAACGGTAACATCTCATGCCAGTCCTTGTAGGTGACCGTCATCTTTTGAATGATCTTCTTGATATTTTTGTTCGCAGCTTCAACAACACTGTTCATCTTTGGCCGATAGGGAGATGAATTGTGATGTTGAATTTTGAACTGCTCGCACAGAGCGGTGATCACAGTGTTATTCAGGTTTGTACCGTTGTCTGTGATAATCCTGTCGGGGATACCATACCGGCATATGAGGTTCTGCTTGATGAATCGGGCAACCATATTCTTTGTAACGGAGGCGAAGGAAGCTGCTTCGACCCACTTGGTAAAGTAATCAATAGCCACCAGGATGAAGTGATGTCCATTAGATGTCGTAGGCTTGATCTCTCCAATCATGTCGATTCCCCACATTGCGAATGGCCAAGGAGCTGTTAGGACATTGAGAGGAACTGGAGGAATATGTACCTTGTCAGCATAGACTTGACATTTGTGACAAGTACGAGCGTATTGATGACAGTCAGCTTCCATGGTAGACCAGTAGTAGCCTGCCCTTAGAATCTTCTTAGCCATCGTATATCCGCTTAAGTGGGTGCCAAATGTGCCACTATGCAGTTCAGTCATGATCTGCTCAGCTTCAACCTTGTTCACACAACGAAGCAGAACACAATCATGGTTGCGCTTGTATAGGATACCATTGCTCAGGAAGAACTTGGCAGCAAATCTCCTTAAGAACTTTTTTTCGTTGACTGAAGCTCCTTCAGGGTATTCTCGAGTCTTGAGATACCTTTTGATTTCATGAAACCAGGGTTGTTCCACTACTTCTTCGGTATTAATCTCATGACAGTGCGCTGGTTCGTCCATTCGCTCGACGGTGATTTGGGGAGCCTCATTATCCCAGTTGAGTTTAAACATGGAAGACATTGTAGCTAGAGCATCCGCTAGTTGATTTTCTTCTCGCGGGAAGTGCTCGAAGGTAATCTGCTCGAAATAAGGTAATAATGTCAGGACATGTTCTTTGTATGGGATAAGATTAAGATGTTTAGTATCCCACTCTCCTTTGATTTGACTGATAACCAAAACTCAGTCCCCAAATACAACCAGAGATTTGATTCCCAAGTCAATAGCAGCCTTGAGACCAAAGATACAGGCTTCATACTCGACCATGTTGTTGGTGCAGCTGAAGCAGAGTCTAGCAATGAAAGGTGTATGGCAACCTTCTGGAGAGATAAGTACTGCACCGATACCGTTGCCAAGTGCATTTGAAGCACCATCAAAGTACAGGGTCCATCGGGATCCTTGTTCAGGTCCGTCATACGGTCTGTTACCTTTAATGTTGTCTAATGTCATAATATCCTCGTCAGGGAAGTCGAACCTCATGGATTGGTAATCTTCGACAGCTTGATGATCTAGATGGTCAGCTAGTACACTCCCCTTTATAGCTTTTTGGGTTGTGTACTGGATGTCGTACTCAGTCAGGATCATTTGCCATCTAGCGATTCTTCCAGATAAAGCGGGCTTTTCGAAGATGTACTTGATCGGGTCCATCTTGGAAATCAGCAAAGTGGTATGTGTCAACATATAATGTCTTAGCCGGTGAGCAGCCCATACCAAAGCGCAACAAGTTTTCTCGAGCAGTGAGTAGCGAGTCTCACAGTCGGTAAACTTTTTGCTAAGGTAATAAATGGCATGCTCTTTTTGACCAGACTCGTCATGTTGGCCCAGTACGCACCCCATTGAGTTATCCAAAATAGTCAGATACATGATTTAACGACCTTCCTTCGACGGGTGGCATCAAGATAGGAGGTTCTAGCAAATACTCCTTGATCTCATCAAAAGAAGCTTGACAGTCATCGTTCCATTCAACCACCTGATCTTTCTTCAACAGCTTGAAGATTGGCTCACAGGTAGATGTTAGGTGAGAGATGAACCTTTCGATATAGTTTAGGCGTCCCAAGAAACCTCTAACCTCCTTCTCAGTGCGGGGGACAGGAATTTCTTGTATAACTTTGACTTTGGCAGGATCAACCTCGATGCCTTTGTTACTGACGATAAATCCCAAAAGTTTACCGAACCTGACTCCGAAAGTGCACTTGCTAGGGTTCAGTCTGAGCTTGTACTCCTTTAACCTGACAAATAGCTTTTGCAGATGGTCGGGGTGTTCTTCTTCTGTTTGTGAATGGGCTATCATGTCGTCTACGTAGACTTCGATCTCATGATGTATCATATCACGAAACAAAGCTACCATGGCTCGCTGATAGGTTTCCCTGGCATTCTTCAGTCCAAATGGCATCACTTTATAGCAGAAGGTACCCCACTGCGTAACAAAAGTAGTCTTCTCCATGTCTTCGGGGGCCATTTTGATCTGGTTGTACCCTGAAAATCCATGAAAGAGAATACCTTGTGTTGAGCTGTGTTGTCAACCAGAATGTCAATGTGCGGTAGTGGAAAAATCATCTTTAGGGATAACCCTGTTTAAATCTCTGTATTCCACATACATTCTGACTTTGTCGTCCTTCTTAGGCACATGCATAATGTTAGCAACCCATTATGGATAGGAAGTAACAGCCAGAAAGTCAGCATTGAACTGCTTCATCACCTCAGCTTTGATCTTTTCGGACATGTTGGGCCTCATTCGGCGGACTTTCTGTTTGATTGGTGGACAGTCTTCTCTTGTAGGGAGACGGTGAACCACAATATCTGTATCCAGTCCCGGCATATCTTCATAGGACCAGGCGAAGATCTCAACAAACTTATTCAACAGCTTAACTAAGCGCTCTTTGACACTTGGCTCCAGGTTGTCACCCACTTTAACCTCTTTTCTGTCTTCGGCCGTACCCAAATTGATAGTCTCTAACAACTCTTCATGGGGCAGAGTAGCCCTTTCTTCTTGTTGCAAAAGTCTAGCCAACTCTCCAGGCACTTCACAGTCTTCATCACCTTCGTACTCGGCATGATTGACCAGATCTTCAGAGTTGCTGAAGGCCATAGCAGAATTATTTCCCATGGAATCCGGAGTGGATGGGTACCTGCATTTTGTGAGTGTGGTTGTGTGTAAGGGATAGCCATCCTTAAACAAAATAAAATGTAAAAGGAAAGAAAATGAACACAAAAGTTTATAGATGAAAACGTTCATGATTCATTAAAAATGGCATATGAAAATGAAGAATCAAAACCCTTACAAATGGACCTATGTGCCCCGGGAAAGGCACAAGGCAAAAGAGTGTACGAATTGTTTAAAAGTTATTACAGACCAACATAAATGTTCAAAAGATAAATTACTGATTGATGAAAGTAATGGGAACGAAGTCTTTCGCCTCCCAGTTGTTCAGTCCCCCTTCAATGGTTGGAAAGATCCAACCTTCAAAATTTCTTTCTTCATCATTATCTTCTAAAGTGTGAACTCCATAATGAGTGATCTTTAAGGGTGGTCCTCCAGCCCGGGAGCGACGCACAGCTTTCTGGCTAGCAGCAGTGAAACCCAATCCGAACTTATCTGTCTTGTGAGGAAAATCCGGCAGTTGACCCCACATTATACTTCCTCCTTCCTTGATCACAGCCTCTGCATCTTTAAGGAATGACATCCAAGACACAGGTTTGGTAATGATGGGCACATCAGTCATTGTCTTGGCTACCGCAACTTCAGGAGAAACCTCTTCAAAGTGTTGGAAAGGTGTTCTATGAATTCACCATCTAACTCCACGTAGAGGAAATAGTTAAGGTGGCTTATCATATACTCCTCCTCACCATGAACTGTTATGATCTTACCCTGGACTGGGTACTTGAGCATCTGATGTAAAGAAGAAGTGACTGCCCCAACATTGTGGAACCATGGCCTTCCTAACAAGCATGAATATGAAGGACGGATGTCCATCACATAAAAAGTAGAGTTGAAAATTTTTGTTCCCACCTTAATTGAGATATCCACCTCTCCGTGAAACATCCGCTTAGAACCGTCAAAGGCTCTAACAATGATATTATTGTGCTTTAAAGTCAAACCTTCACAGTCTAGCCTGTACAATGCTTTCTTTGGTAGGACATTTAAAGATGAGTCGGTATCAACCAGAACATGAGCAAGTGTGGTCCCTCTGCACTCTACCGAAACATACAGCGCATTATTATGCTTTATTCCCTTGGACGTTAGGTCGGCATCAGAAAAGCCCCGACCATTATCAACTGTAAGGCTAGCCACACATTCTTGAAACTGATCCGCAGAAGTTTCTTGAGGCACGTGCGCCGTCTTCAGGAATTTGATCAAGGCTTTTGCATGAGCCTCGGAGCAAAGCAACAGAGCTAGCATAGAGATTTTTGAAGGGGTTTACCCCAGATGCTCTACGACATCATAGTCACTCTTCTTAATTATCTTTAAGATTTTCTCCATTTCCTTTTGGGTGGTCTCGGGGATAACCAAAGTCTGAGCCCCCGTCCTGACGGGTACTTCTTGGATCCCCTTACCTTTATCAGCGGTAACAGCAGAGGGTACAACTTTGGGAGTAACAATTTCTTCAATTACTGGACTTTGCACAGTTATTTTGACCGGCATAGGAGTAATTGAGGGTCCGAAGACTGCCCGTGGAGGAGCAATATCCGGAGAGAAGATTCTTCCGCTACGAGTGATCTTACTCGTCCCCGCAATATTTCCTGCATCAGGAGTTTCTTCATCGGAATTCTCTTCGGCTGATTCGATCTGCTTGACACCATGGTAGAAGATCTCTCCTCCATAGATCCACGGTATCATCTTGTTGGACTTATATGGGATAGGCCCCGGCATGGTAATCTTCAGCGGTACAAACTTTAGATCAGGTGTAATCTTAACATGCCTTTTGCAGGTCTTGGAAAGATTTTCGAAAATGGTGATTATAGCAATGTCATTGATTGGAGTAACAGGAGTAACAGGAGTAACAGGAGTAACATGAGTAATAGTATCAACATGAGTTTTCTGAAAGAGGATCTCTTGATTATCCATCAGGCGTTGGATGCCTGATTTCAACAGCGGACGGTCGGATTGCAAGGTTGAACAAAAGTAACAATCTTTTTCACAGCCCGGGAAAATCCCGACTTTCAACAGATTCATCTTGATCATTGGCAATGGAGTCATTAAGTCGTCAATAGCAGTAACATGAAGATCTTCCATAATAGCATGGAAATTATGACCATGTTTTGGCATAGGAGCGGATATCACATTAGGTTTTTCGGGAGCATCAAACTCTACCTATTTAGCATCTATCAAATCTTGGATCTTGTTTTTAAGGGCCCAACAGTTGTTGGTGTCGTGCCCCACACTGTCCGAATGATATGAACATTTTGCATTTGAATGATAATAGGGAGAAGAGGTACTTGGGTTTTTTGGCGTTTCTTTCAAGTTGGTAAGGTTTAACTTTAACAGATGAGGTAGGACCTGAGCCGGTGTCATATTGATCTGGGTGAATTGCCATTGTGGCCTTTCTACCCTTTGTTGGTTAGCTCTAGGTTGACTGCTTCGAGGTTGATCGGCTGAAGAGTTCTGTATCATCACAGCCCCTACCGCTGGTCGGAGCTTCGTTCTTCCTTGATTTCTCTGGGAGTAAACAACAGAAGCTTCTTTCTTGGCTGGGAAGGTCTTCTTGACAGCAGCGGAAGCAGCTGCATCCTTCTTAATTTTACCACTCTTAATGCCAGCTTCGACCCTTTCACCTGTCAGAATTAATTCGGTGAACCCTGCAGATGAGCTCCCGATCAAGTGATTAAAGAATGGACCTGACAGGGTCCCCAAAAACATATCAACCAGCTCTCTATCCGACAATGGTGGCTGCACCCTTCCAGCCAAATCCCTCCACTTCTGGGCATACTCCTTAAAGCCCTCATTAGAAACCACACTCATACTCTGTAGTTGAGTACGAGTAGGCGCTAAATCTGCGTTATATTGATATTGTCGATAGAAAGCAGCAGCCAAATCTTTCAAGTTATGTACATCAGATCTCTCAAGTTGATTTAACCAGTCCAATTGTGTACCCGACAAACTATGTTGAAAAAAAGTGGACCCATAGATCCTTATCAGAAGAGTGAGGTTGGATCTTTCTGACGTAGGACCGCAGATGCATCTCCGGACAGAACAAACCGTCGTATTTGGAAAATGTAGGCACTTTGAACTTGGAGGGAATGACGATCCCAGCAACCAACCCTAGTTCTTCGAAATCTAGCCCGGGAACCCTTTGTACTTCCATGGCCGCCAGCCGATCTTCCAGATTTTTATATTTATCTTCCGCAGGAGGATACTGCTGCTCAGAGTAATCTTCCTCCTCTTCTTCTTCTTCCTCTTCAGCTTCAGACTCGGAGGGCATCGCAACTCCCTTACCCTTACCAACCCCTTCGTCAGACGTCGAGGGGAACTCGAGGACCCTTCTAGCCTGGTTCTCAAATCTTCTTCCCATAGTGGCCACACCAATCCTTTTCTTCTTTTTCTCTTTGTCTTTTTCCTTCTCTTTCTCTAACAGTGCTTTAAGATCCTCTTTACCCTTTGCCAAGGTTATGAGGAGTTGTTGGAATTGCGAATTATGTGCTTGCAGATCTTTGACCGTCTGCTCTATATCCATCTTGCTGAAATAAACAGCGGAAAGATAAGGAAACCTGGTGTGAAGACCTGTTTATGCATATGATGAATGATATGTATTCATGTAATGCATTCAAGGATTCAGAAATTCAAAGTTGTTGCAAACAAAAAGAACACACGTCATATTAATAAGAAGAAATTTGTTAGTACATAAATGCCCCATGGGAAAAATATTACAAAATTCTTAATGTAAAAAGACGTTGCGCATCCTCTTTGGCGCGATGTAGGTGTTAAGAGTCTCTTCTTCATGAAGTCG